>OX438975.1:22813849-24013849 GCA_949316085.1 Hypercompe scribonia
AAAACTTCCTGCAAACATATTGCATATGGTGGACTTACATGTAACCCATTAGGTACTTCCCACTGTCATATTTTTAGGACACCAGATTACCAATCTTTTTTCTAAAACTGTCTTTAATTTTTAAGCCTTTTTTTTTGTAAATAGCAAACATTTTTAACTATATTTCCATTAAAAAAAATATTTTGAAAAAAAATTACAGTGACATTATTTAGATATATAATTTCATATATAGTTTATATATTTTGTAGCCGTTAAGAGTGCATTGTTGTTTGTTTTATATGGCTAATTATAGCTATATAAATAAAAGTATTTACATTTACGAGTATATTTCAAATTACCTAAAATTGTTGGACAACCTTTACTAAACGTGAAATAGCCAATAAAACCGTTGTAATTTTTTTTAACATTTTATGATATTATACTTATAGGACAGGTTCATTCAGACCCTAGAATAAATAAATTTTTGGTTTTTGCTTTACATTATTTTTTTTACTGTCTTATAAATATATTTTGTGATTTGAACAGAAAATTCTAAATTTTTCGATGATTGGGAAGTAAGGGGTAATCAGATTAATTCAGAACGGCAATTATTATAAAATGCCTGGAAATAAATTTTATTTATTGCTTCGCATATAGATTACATTATGTCAAGCAAATCATTTACACTGAACGGTTGGTTTAAGTAATCACTACGCTGCTCTCTACTGCGCTGACTGTTGTAGGTTTCAACCCCACACGGGACAACACTTTGTGTTCCACATATTGTTATTCTGAGTTTTGCCATCGTGTAGTGTGTAATCGACATAGTCACCATCCCCGAGACCCGCAAATCATCAGATGGGCTGAGCTAACGGCCATTCGACTATTACAGCCACTCTGCCATAAGTGCCGTCGCATGCTTTAAACCACTCAAGAAATTGTAACTTATATGCTAACGGTTGATATTTACGAGTATACGTGTTATTTAGGGGAAAGTTAAAAGTTTAAGTGAATGAATCTGTTTCAATTACAGTCAGTGTCACATCGACCTGCCTAAATCTGTCAAAATATTATACAGTGTAATACGACACGGCTGAACTTCAATTTTTACGTGGGACGTTTGCTTTTGCATTCATTCGCTTTAATTTAGAAATTCTTACTGATTCGCAAATTATTTACCTTAAATTAGAATTTTATGTTTGCATTGCTACGTTCTGTGCTGGTCAGTCTCTCTCTGTCACTCATCTGTCAAAATGCACCTTTTAAATCTAACTTTATTAGAATATTTTAATATTGTATGGTATAGAGGGCGCACGAGTAGTGCGCGCCTTGTGGTAAGTGAACATCACCTGTCACTGCCGTCGCCAGAGGGTTGCAGATCACACAATACTCCTCTAATGTAGCAGTGGGGATTGGGAGGATTGGCTATCGACTAACCTCATTCGGTGAAATGTATCGAAAGGTTTTGCCGAAATACAGCTGTATGATTAAGGCAGTGTCGTAATTTTCATCATTAGATTTTCTGATTAGATTACTGAAAAAAATGCCTACATAATTCTAAACAAATATAAATTGTAGGTAAATTCTGCTAAAACTCGCCACAAACCGTCGTGCTCATCACACAATTGTCCTAAATAGGAATTTCGGTTCTGATCTGCAGCAAATAGACAAATTATACCAGGCCAACAGTCCAGTATCGTTTGCTAGTTGTCAAATGTAAAAACTAAATTATGTAATTAATAAAAATCATATAATTCAATTATAAATCGATTGCTTAGTTCAGTTTAGTCAATGTTTAATCTATTGTTGATCCGATAGTCGAATCTGATCGACACCTTAAGAGCCTTACGTTATTGGGCTAGATCGAGGGTCTGATGTAATCTTAGGATTTATCTCAAGACACGATAAATATTGAAATCAACGTGTCTCAAGAACGCTTATTGAATCATGTAGGTAAGTTTAGTTAGACCATTAACGCGAGACCCGTGACGATTGGTAAATGTTGGGTTTGGGAGTAAAACAATCCACTCGAACTCCTCCAATCCAATTAAAAAACTATAACAGAGTGGATATGGCACTCGACGGCCATCCATTTCAACATCTACCATGTGTGGAAACAAATTCCAAGATTTCGCTAGCGCAGTAATAGTGTAATAAAGAAGAGAACCGCCTTCATATACCTTTGTTCTGTCTATTCTGTTATTTTATAGCACCAAAATATTAAATTTATTATAAAATAAACACACATGAAGTATGCAGGTATGTACTTCAGACTATCGCTGTTCACCACTGAACGAAGGCCTCCCTCAAGGAGCGCCAATCGTCCCGGTCTTAAGAAAGTATGTATATATTTCAGTAAAAATGAAGTGAAGTTCAGAATTATTTAGATAGCATTGTGTGGGGTGTGAGGAGTGATGACGTAGCGTGTGTCCCACAGACGATGTACTCGGCGGGCGCCGCGCGTGGCCAGCGCCAGGACAGCCCCGATTACCTCACGCTCAACACGCAGATCGAGGAGGCCAGGTCAGTCGCACACCACTCATATCTATTACACTGTCATCGCAACACATCGGAACAAACAGGAGAACGGAACGGAACGAGTCTAGTCCCGTCCAGGCGATACATAACGCAGTATATAGTCCATTGAAATGTTACATTTTTTAGGCCTAACCTTGCGTTTTTTAGAGGACGTAATTTTATTTTTTTGATGTGTAGAGGGGGTCAGTGTAAAGCTAAAACCAAGTTTGTGGGGTCGCCACCCTTGTCCCACGGCCGCCATCTTGAAAATAGGGGTTGAAACGGTTTTTATGATATATCTCTTAAACGATTTATTTGATAAAAAAAAATTGTCAACATTTTTTGTTGCAAATTAAATTCTCTACAACTTTGGTCCAGTAACTTTTTATCGTAGAACTATAAATAAAAAAGTTATAAGCGAAAATCTTCAGAAATTCGAGAAAAAAATTTATATTTTTCGATATAACTTTTTTTTTATCATTTTACGGAAAAATAATATCAGACCATTTTTGTAGATCGTTTTTTGAGGAACAACTTTTATTTGCATCATTTTTTCATTAAGTTAATAGCTAAGGTTTTACAGCGCTCCGAAGTGAGTAGGTACTATTGTTTAGTACTCTTAACTATACCTATATTATATGTGTGTACTAATAAATATGTCATCGGTTATTGTTTTTTTTTTTTTTATTTTGTTATTATATTTATAACTTTTTTAATTACAAATTTAGCAATATTATTAATAATTAATTATTGACTCTTTCTCACTCCATAACAGGATTTAACAATTATTGATTTTTAAAATAATTTTAAATCTGATGGCCGTTACCGTTAATGAGAAGAACAAATCAAACTTTATTATACTTCTTAAAACTGTATTCTCGGATATGGGTTTCACTGTTGACCAAGCAGAATCAGACGCAGACGCTCTTATTGTTAGCACTGCTCTTGCTGCATCTCCATTATTTGATACCGTTACTATTGTAGCTGAAGATATTGACATATTAATATTGCTCACAGCACTTGGCAGAAAACAAGCTAATGTAAAACGGACGAATCAAAAGGACGAACAGCAGAACAATTTTTTTTTTTTTTTTTTTAAAAAGACAACGCCCGCATTAGGAATAGATCCTGTGTCGCGGGGGACTTTACAAAAATACAAGAAACGGACACAAAGAACACCCAGACTCAGAACAACAATTTGTGGATCACACAAAGTGTTGTCCCATGTAGGATTTGAACCCACAACACAGCGAAGCGGAGAGCGGCGTGGCGACCGCTTAAACCACTAGGCCAATCGTGCAGGACAATTATATTGTGCGTCAGGTTTTATGTACGGAGATGTCATTGCGAATAACTTGCTGTTTCTTCATGCTTTTTCCAGATGTGACACAACTTCAGCTCCTTACAATATCGGTAAAATGAAATTTGTTAAAACGCTGGAAAAACATTTAGAGTTTGCAAGTGGAACGGCTTTGTTTCTCAACAAGAGAGTTGATCCTGCTTTGCTCACTGTAATTGGTGAACGTTTTTTTATCTCTTTATACGGTGGTAATAAAGATGATAATTCTCTTGACAGCCTAAGATACAAACAATTCGCCAAGGCAGTGACAAAAAGTACATTTAACTTATCTTCACTTCCTCCAACACAAGACACAGCTCGCTTTCATACTTTCCGAGTCTACCATCAGGTCCAGTCGTGGCTTGGTAATTATAATGATCCTGAAGACTGGGGCTGGAAAAAATGGAAAATTATTGATGCCAGTGCAGAACTCTAAACCTCCAGCACCCCCGGAGCTTCTAAAATTGATCTTTTGCAAATGCAAAGGAAACTGTGGAGCGATGTGTGGATGTCGAAAAGCAGGACTGAAATGTTCTGCAGTGTGCTTCCATTGTTCTGGAGAGACTTGCAGCAACGTAATGGAACTCTCAGAATTAATAAATGAAAATGACTTTGATGATGAACCGCCAACATTAACACCCCTTCCTTCTCCAGTTTTCCCACTGGTATTTGATTCAGAAAGCCAATCAGATGCTGAGCCGCAGCCTGGTCCATCGAAACGACTGAGGACGAAGTAGTTCTAATTTAGAAAATTACCGTGGATTATGCCTATTGGGGATACCACGTAAAAAAAACGCGCCTCTAGACTCTACCTCGTGGGTGGTGGGGAAAAGAGTCAATAATTAATTATTAATAATATTGCTAAATTTGTAATTAAAAAAGTTATAATAACAAAATAAAAAAAAAACAGTAACCAATGACATATTATTAGTACACACATATAATATAGGTATAGTTAAGAGTACTAAACAATAGTACTCACTTCGGAGCGCTGTAAAACCTTAGCTATTAACTTAATGAAAAAATGATGCAAATAAAAGTTGTTCCTCAAAAAACGATCTACAAAAATGGTCTGATATTATTTTTCCGTAAAATGATAAAAAAAAAAGTTATATCGAGAAATATAATTTTTTTTCTCGAATTTCTGAAGATTTTCGCTTATAACTTTTTTATTTATAGTTCTACGATAAAAAGTTACTGGACCAAAGTTGTAGAGAATTTAATTTGCAACAAAAAATTTTGACAATTTTTTTTTATCAAATAAATCGTTTAAGAGATATATCATAAAAACCGTTTCAACCCCTATTTTCAAGATGGCGGCCGTGGGACAAGGGTGGCGACCCCACAAACTTGGTTTTAGCTTTACACTGACCCCCCCTACACATCAAAAAAATAAAATTGCGTCCTCTAAAAAACGCAACCCCAAATGTAACTTTTCAATGGACTAATATAAGTGTTAGCCAAGTACAAGGAAAGACGAAGTTTTGCCATTACTTAGTATGATTCATTGAAATGAACGTTCGTTGAAAACGGTTGTATCACTATAGTCTATTCCAAAAATGCGTAATAAGTGGACGAGACCAATGCTGATATCGAGCAAGACCAGTTTTCACACGACAAACAAGTGTAGATACTAATTACAATACTATTAGACACGCCGTCACTTGTTTGTTCTCATTTTGTAAATCTCTTTCTTCTAAAAGTCATTTTTCGATTTAAACCTTTTTATGTTTCGGTCAAGTTTCAGACATTTTAATTTTTACCTATATAAAATAATAAAAAATGTAACAAAGTCGCTACAGACAATATTAATAGATCGATTATTTCGATCGGATCTATTTCTAGGATGCACAATACTCTAAAGATTCGCGGTTCAACAATAATTGTCGCCGGCCGCTCTGGCAAGATCGGGACCTATCAATTTCTTTTGCGAGTACTCGTTGCGCCGGTTCGTTTCCAACGGGTCACATTCATTCACGATAGATTCAAGACTTAGTAGTTCTCACGAGTGACGAGTAGAGCGAGTGTAGTATCACGAGGGTGCACGGAGGAGGCGAGTGCGGTCTAGGGATGGCGATCTGAGATCGATTAATCGAAGAATCGATTTTGTAGACCAAAAATATCGATTTTTTAAATCAATATTCTATACTGAATCGATCCATTGAATCGAAATAACACCCTATAAAATCGGGATTCGATTTTTTCTGTTACGATACGATAAATTTCTGTTTTGATACGATAAATGGGTTTATATTTGTATTGAAAACATAGACTCAATAAGCAAATCGCAAAGAGATCGATTTTTGCAAAATCGATTCTCTTTACCTCGATCTTTTGTGTATCGATTTGTTAAACTTCGATTCGAATCGATTTAAAAATCGATTTTTTTGGAAAGAATCGCCATCCCTAGTGCGGCCGGCGGCACGGTGACGGGTGGTTCGGTCGCTAGGCGGGCGCGGCGCGTGCTGCTGCAGGCGCGGCTGCACCGCGCGGCCGGGCTGGCGGCGGCGGCGCTGCGTGCGCTGCGTCACTGGCGGCGCCACGAGCCGCGCACCCGCCCGCTCTGAAGCTCCACTGTTTCATTCACTGCTGAATATACACTTTTGCTATACTCTTGCATCTATATTTTAGTTACAACTCACAGGAGAAAGTACGTAACAGATAGAAGACAGATGGATAGATGACACTTACGAGTAATAAGAAATGTTTCTAACGCCAGGGCCGCGTTGGGAGCTATTCAAAAACTATGATAATTATAAATCGTTTTTTTTTAATTATTGAACTGATTTCTGTAGTTACAGATTTATTCTGCCAGGCGTAATGCCGAACCGATCTGAAAGGAAGTAACGTACTGCTTAATTATTATGTCTTCTTAAATACAAATAACTAGGAAAAGAGTGTTCGATAACTCGTCTTAGATATCATTCAACAGCGAATACTCAATAAATTAATACAATTTGCAAAATGTAGTGCCGCTAAATAATAAATTATCAATTTGTGACGAATAATTTAGGGCTTCATCGATTACTAAAAGACGTTAGACTTCGTGAAAGAGGATTATCTAAAGACTTATAACCACATTTGTCGCACATTCAAATGTTGGCCCAGTAATGACACGTTACAACCTTCAACTCGAGGGTTTCAAAAGTTGAAAAGCAATGAGACGGACGTAGATTTCATCACGCATTCCTATTCTTAAAAACAGTGGAAATGGAGGAGTTGCAATGAGGTGTATGACACCTCAACAGTTTCGTCTAATATTGTAATAAAATGTAAAGTCGTAGTTAATAGTTAATAATAATTTAGAGTTTTTTCAACAAAACACGTGTAAAGAAGAATGTGAATTAGAGCATGGTGTAGAGGTTACGAAGGGAGGCCGGTGAGTGGAAGTGTTGGGCTGACGCTGGGTGTGTGCAGGGCGGCGTCGCAGGAGCTGGGCGCGCGGCGCAGCACGCTGGCGGAGAAGCTGGCGCGCAAGGAGCGCCGCCGCGACAAGAAGCGCAAGAAACACATGCGAGAGAACGGGGACGCCACCGCCGACGGTGAGTGCACACTGCCTCACAGTTTACTATTTGCTAACTAACTAACAGTTCTTTTTCTCATTAGGAACGTAATTGACAAAAAGCAAAGTTCAATCTGCCCTCGTAATAGAACGACATTTAGAATTATATTTTTTTTCCATCCAACCTTTTATACTTTCTCCTTTACAATAATTAAGCTTACTTATTTGTTATTATAAATGTTTTGGAATACTTCTTTTATATGATTGAAAATGTCTTTCCATAAATTGAAAAATTTGCTGGACTATCTTTTTCCAAATCAAACTATCGGTTCATTTCAATGTTTGTTTTATCGTTGTAATCGTTTCTATTTATCTTTTTATTAAAAAAATCTAAAAGCCGAGATTTTATTTCTAAAATAAAAAAATACAGTTCATTGTAACTGTAATTCTTCGTCATTTGTCTATTTTATAATAGAAATGTATTGGAATTTAGCCAGAATACCAGTCCCTCTCTCCTCCTCCCTAACCGAATTATGTAGTCACCTACTTAGTGGTCAAGAGTTGCCAAGGGCTCCAGGGTTGCTGGCAATTTTTCATCAGTAATTACGGTGTGCACTTAGTTTTGTTAAATTACAGTACCTTAGACCCCTTGGGAGGAGATGACGTGCTTTGGATAATGCCCCAAGAAGACATCTGAGAACTAAAGTTTCGTATCTACAAAACGGCAAAAATTACACTGTCAAGATAGCGAACACAGACTTGAGTTGTCGCTTGTCATCCTTGCGAGGATGCCTTGGAACTACTCTCGTAGATACAACGTTATTTTATTTAGCAGGCATTCAGGAATAGGTTCAATGATAAGGTTAATTGGTCTCAACTATGATGTCTTTTTTTCTGAAGCCGGGACATACCTGAAAAACGTTTGTTTCTTTAAACAATGTTTCGGTTATAGTCGTAAATACAAAGTTGTAAGTTTACGTTGCGTGATTGGTAGAAGCAAAATTGTCCCAGATACAAAGATTCAGCGAACACCGCTGCAATTTTTAACAAAGCTCAAGTAATTTCATTTCAACATATGTTATTATTGTGTTCAACCATTCTCGGCTAGACCACAACAAGTAAACAATCTCTTCAAACGGCCAGAGGAGGCCAGGTCAGTCGCACACCACTCATATCCATTACACTGTTATCGCAACACATTAACGGAACAAACAGGGGAACAGAGCGCAACTAGTTCCGATCCAGGCGACACATAACCCAGTCCACAAGTGTTGGCTAAGTGCAAGAATAAGACGGAACTTAACGAGCCTCGGTCTTGCACTTAGTATTTGTTGCGATTGCCTCGAAGTTTTGCAATTACTTAGTATGATTCATCATAATATGATTCATTTCAACATATGTTGTTATTGTGTTCCACCATTCTCGGCTAGACCACAACAAGTAAACAATTTCTTCAAATGTGTAACTCAACAAAATTTTGTACTAGACTTTTGATTTCGTTCTGAATAGAATTCTATTTACATAGATAGACAAACGTTTCTATTTACAATTTCCGATTCGCAATTGATCACTTTAAAAATCCCATCCACGATGAACAACTCACGAACACATGTAAATCAACACCGAGTGATCGACCGCGCTATTTGTACGTCAGTTGAACGCTTCGCAACTAGGTCGGGACTCGCTCGGAGCGATGACTTCCCGACCACCAACTGCCGAACTCGGACACTCGCCTCCTCTAAACTTCACAACATTGGAACAGTTGCTTTATGAGTAAAGATGGCCCACATTGTAACGCACTTGGGACACCTTGGCATGTTTGGACACATTAATGAAAAGGTTTTTATAAAATTCAATGAATATTTCGATCACGTTGGCTTTAGATGATTCATGAAGTTCGGTAGTGCAGCGCACATGTTTACAAAACGAAAGCTCAAATGTAAAGTTTTGCGGAGCGTCAACTGTGGGCGATCGGTGAGCGTTAATTATAAATATATAACGGCGGCGGAGGCGGCTGGCGCGGGGCCAGGCGCGCCGCGGCCGGCGGCATTCTCGCCGCGGGCGCCTGCTCCTGCACACCGCCACCACCATCACCACCACCACCAGGTGCGTATGGCCGGGACTCCGACACGTGCGCCTTCACCCTCGCGACTACACCGCAACGCTATTTATAACGACGCTATTTCCGCGCGGGCCCCTTTTGTCGGCCATGCGCGCTATATTTTTGTGATCTTGTGAAATCTGCACCTTGTTGTATTGCTTCACAATTTGAATCTTGTCTTAGTGCACCAATTTGTGTTATTGTTTAAAAAATTAAAGAACTGTGTAGATCGCCACCTTTCAAGCTGGTTTAAGACTGAAAGACGGTGTGTTACATTAAGTTTTTAGTTTAAGCGAGCACTACTAAGTGCAATGAGGTTATAATAAAAGCACATGCCGTATTGCGCTAACGTGTGTGTTATGTTGTGCGATAGAAATGGCTGAAGCAGTCGAAACAGCGTCGGCACTGGGTCCGGAGGAGCTGTCGCGCGCGGGCCCCAGCTCGGACTCGCTCGCGCTCGAGGCTGACGAGCGCCGCCAGGAAGAGCTGCGCAAACGCAGCCGAGATCCCCCTATTGTCTATACTGATATCGATGTGAGTATTATTTTAGTAAACGCTAATCAATATTTTTATAACATTTTTTCTGCATCTCGTAATAAGAACACGTCATCGACTTCAATAGGCTGGAGAACAGAACACAGGGCGGATCGCGCCGGCTACTCTACATGCGCAGTTTTGTTTGTTTCTCGTTTTACTAATTTGCTTGTTAAGTCCCCAGTTAAGCGTGTGTTAGGAGCGTGTGGGTGTGTAATGGGTGGGATTAGAACTTGCAGCTACTTACAGATCCGACACCATGTACCTACACAGTTTTTTATAACTATAAATCCGGTCATATATAATCTGTATTGAAGCGTATTAAAATTATTTTTGGAGCGTTTGAACGTCTTATTGTTTATTCTCTTTCAGATAGAGATATATTTGTGTTGTCAGCACAAATATTTTGACTCAATTATTGTTTACTAATAATTAATATTTGTAAACAAATGGTGTCCAAGAATTATTTACTTCAGACAAAAACGATCCGGTAAATTAAAACCAAGAACTGCTGCACTCTTTAAACAAAGAGATTGCAAAAGCTTCGTGCAATGCGTATTGAATTGCCGTACAAGTATTTAACTTTTCCGTTGATGACTTAATACTTTGTTCAAATTGTGTCGTCAACTTCGTCCACTTGTCATTCTGGCAGTACATGCTATTTAAGGAATATTCGTCTCACTGCGAGGAGCTAGAGATGCAGCGATGGTGCACGCGTTGCACAGTTGTGCTGTCGTGCGATATTGTCGAGTGAACCGTGCTGCCCAGTGCCCAGGGCCACGAGTCCAGAACGTTCCACGCTGAGCGTGACATCATTGAGTCGGGAGGCACGCGCGCGCACACGAGACACGTGGGTGCCGCTATGTTTTCTGGAGAAACACTATATTTACACCATTATTGCGATAAATCTGTGTGTCAAGCTGGCCGCCAACTTGTTATTTACAAACACCTATAGTTGTATATAAATAGAGAATTCCTATAATGCAAATCATGTTTCATGTTGACCAAGTTATTTCCGATGAGATTAGGGCGTTGTTGGGTAGTACTATGCAGTGTGTTTTCTAGTTTTTCTTAATAATAATTACTTACTGTGTGGAAGGCACACTTTATCTAATTTTCTAAATAATTGGCAGTACGCCATACGCTGTTTGTTCGATTGCATGAATTCACTTAAATTGCTGTCTCTTAGATGATTATTGTTTCATGTATTGTATGTTTGTACGAAGAGTACGGGGATATAAACGGCTTAGACTTTAGAGGTTTTTAATGTTACATTTGTGGTAATATCAATAATATGTGATGAAATAATAGAAGCGTTTAAATTAATAGTTTATTGTCCATTAGCGTAGTGCAAGTTGTGTCCGACGGTTTAAGAAATAATTTATTGTAACGAGATTATACAAAGATAAGTTATCAATTCCAGGGTGCGAGCGAGTTCGAAAAACTAGCAAAATTATTAGAGAACGTCGAGCTGACGCCGGAGGAGCGGCAGAACCTGGACGAGTTCCAGCAGTATCTGGTTCAGGGCGAAGGCAGTTGGGTGCTCGGGGACGATTTCCTCGCGTTTATCGGTACGTATCTGCGGTCGACGCGTCTGTCTCGCGACTATGCTATCTATCCTGACCTTTATTATTACAAAAAATGTGAACATCATTTTTTGTTATTTTTTTATACGTCGTACGTTTATTTTTTACAACGATTGAAACATAAAATTATGATTCAAACGAGGGAGTAAATAAAAACTAGTATTTTTATAAGTAATACTGTAAATAACGTATCGCGGTAATAGGGAGCCGAGAAGCACCGGAGCCGGACTTACTCGTCTGTGTGCGGTTTTACGGGCGTCGGAGTATGATATTTTATGGTTTAGCGATATACGGATAACTTTCGGTGCATATTAAATTAGTATACGGAGTCAGAAAATTTTTGATTGAATACATTTGAGCGTCATTCGACTAACGATGACGAGTGCCGGTACCGTTTGACGGTTTTTGTCCTCGCGGTAAGGGCGAAGGATCTCTGGCAGGGTTCGTTTAATGCGATGCGTGCGCGCTCAGGGCGGCTGCTGCAGGACGCGGCGCTGCCGGCGGAGGCGCGCGCGGCGGCGCTGCGGGCGCTGGGCGCGGGCGCGCTGCGCGACGACGTGGCGCTGCTGCTGCACCAGGACCGGCGCCACCACGCGCTGCTCAACTACGCGCACGCCGTGGACGCGCTGCCGCTCGCCGAGCAGCGCGCGCTCGCGCTCTTCATGTGCAACCTGTTCGAGAACGTGTCCTCGTCCGAGTGGCTGCTCTACATCAGCGAGTGGGAGCACGAGGGGCAGGCGCTGTCCAACATCCGCGCCACCACCAAGGTACGTGCTCGCACCCGCGCCCGCCCGCGCGCCCGTCCCCGTACCGCCCGTAACGTGCGCTGTGTCGGCAGGTGTGCGTGCACTGCACGCTGAGCGCGGACGCGGAGCTGCGCGAGCTGGGCACGGCGCTGATGTACAACATCGCCACGAAGGAGGTAAAAACCGTGGTCTGTATCCCTTTCTTTTGCTTTACTCGTCTCGCGCACGGTTCTCGACGTACGCACGTACACGAAAGCATACATACTATTACTGGCTGCCGTAAAGATAAACAGACGTCTTTGTCTATTGATCGTTGCACACTGGCTATTCATCGTTGCAAACTCCGTAGCGGCTTCTCGTTGAGTGACACTATAAAACTTTGGCATTTTAAAATACCCTACGCAATCTTAAAATTTCTTTGTTACGAATTGAATTAAACTCACCCGCACCGACGACTCGCTTGAACTTTACTTCTTTCTCCGATTTACTGATACATAGCGAATAGAGTCGACAACGATACCCGAGCATATATTTCACATAATTACGTTTGATATAAAAAATTAGTTTCGCACCACACGAAGTATACGAGTTGACGTAAAAATATTTATGATGCCTGTCTGTATATAATATTTACGTTTGTGACTGACGTACGAGCGCTCATCGCTTACGGATATCTAATCATAATACTCACTGACTGTTTTATGGCGACGTTTACACTCTTCATTGCGCAATCGCAATTTAAACTTTCCTCCCGATCGCGTTTGACACGAAATATATATATATAATATATATAACGATACTGTAGTACCAACCACATGAAAATATTACTCAACGGATCACTTGAAATTCATATAAATAATGAAAATTGAACATACTATTAAAATATAAATAATCTTAATCTTAAGTAGTTTCCACAAAAAGACGTATGCGCACGTCATATAAAGCTTCCATCGGGTTTCATTCTCTCGTTATTTGTTAAATAACGAGTACCGCCGTCCATGGACACGCGCTACTCACACCCCTCAGAATCAGGGGGGAGAGGTTTGAGCTCTGGTGACCTCACTCTCTCAATAAAGAGCAACTTTTCACAATAATGTATACATTTCAACCACGGCGGCCAGTCTCGATGGAGACCAACCAACTGCGCAAGAAATGTTCACTCTTTGTTCTCTCACTCTCACAATCTAATGGGACGGTTATACGATACAACCGGGAGAGATCAGGGGCAGAACCCCCGAGACACGGTGGTAAAGACGCCAATGTCCAACGATGTCCAACAATGTCTTATTAAGAACTTTTATAATCAGAAAAACTCAATCAAACTTTTTTAATCCTAATAATAAGACAGGTAAAAAGCTAAGGTGATGGTGTACCCACACACGACAGTCCTGACCTGTCTGCTATGAGTTTTCAGATAGTAAATGACCCAAAACAGAATTTGTGGATTACGCTGTACTTTCAAAATATAAGAGGAAACATTTTCAGTGATACTGTTTGGAAATAGAACTGTAACCACCGTCAACATCCGATACATTCGGTATTAATGGTCTTCTGTTATGCCTATACTTGCCTTCTAACTTCGTATGCCATGTTTTGCTTGACTACTTCTGCTCGATTTGCACAGAATCTAACAGGATTGTTCTTTGTACTCATTTCTAACTCTCCTGGAGCATCCTATAACTGAAGCATATCATAATGTGAGCAAGTACGGCCGGTGACATCGCAGTCGTGTGGTTCCTCTGGGAGCGTGCACCAGCGCGCACGAGTATACGCACACAATTGAAAATACGTACGAGCGGGTACTCCAGTCACGCGGCTCGCCCTCACATCGCTCACTGCATGATAAGATTTTATAAAATTAATCACTTTACCGTGTTTGTTTTGTATTATTTACGTGTAAATATGTACATATATATATTTGTATTGCACAACAACACCGATAACATCTATTTATAGTCAAAGGACGCCGAGGAACCTTCACGTCTTTGTATCTTTTATACTTATAGAAATTGAGAAGTGTTAAGGGACACCCGGATGGAACGAAGTTCCTTTCGATTAATTAGTGAAGGAATTGTAACATTTTTTTATATTTCTTTAAAGTTATAAAAAAACAAAAAAAATCGTCGCGACACTACACTGTTGAAAGCAAAATAGAAAGACGAAACGAAAATAATTGGCTCTCTCTCTATCAGAGAGAGACAGACAGAGAACATGCGCACGCCGCACGGCTTACTACACTATAGCAAAAAGTGTCGTGACAACTTTTTGTCTGAATTTTTTCCGTCCAGCCTCCTTCGCAACACGCGATAAGGAACTTCGTTCCAATAATATTATGTATTGTATATGTATGTATATTAATGGGGTGCAAATATTCTATGGGACGTAATCTATGGAGGTTCACAGCACAAGGCATTCATTCACACCTTTTTGAGGACCTCCAAGCTGTTCGACTTAGAATGCTACAATATTTTATTGTCAGCTTTCGAAAGGTATTTAAATGTTAAATACGATATTAGCGATAAACAAACTAAGTTCATTACTATTTTCTTAATTGTTTTATATATTTACTCTCGTTGTGTACTACTCGCACAACATGTTTATACTTGAATGTCATATAGAGTAGTAACCCCAACACCCTATCGCGACTCTGAGCTAATATGAGGCCGTCAACGATGTGGTGTAGAGCAAGTAGTCGGTGTTGTTGTGCGGTACACGAGGCTGCAGCGCTGTGCGTGTGTTGCAGCGCTTCCAGCTGGGCAAGGCGCTGCGAGACCTGCTGCCCAAAGGCGCCAAGTCCAAGGTACCGTACGCACTGACGCATCTCTCTGTCACCCTTCCACGGCTCACACTTTCGACTCTATGTTGTTTGCATGTCACGCTAAAGAAAGACTGTAAAGAATCGATTCAATCCTAGAAATTAAATAACTATACATTCAAACTTGGGTGTATGAGTCTCCTAGCAGTTTACACTACACTTGTCTCGTCCATTTTTACATATCTGTTCGAACATGAGGCAAGTCAGACTGACTCTTCATCCCATGATATGATCACACCATCAATATCTATCATTGGCTCTAGAAAGCCATCGAATTTTGAAGTTCCTTGAGGCTATTGCTCTGCTGCGTCGTTCTAATGGTGAAATTGTTCCATTTAGAACTTGTCTGCGGTTTTCTTTACACTCCTATTGGCCGGGCTATACATCTTTTTAACATGTTGAGATAATAGGGACCAACTGTGGTACATCCTTACCTTGGCGACGACAACACGTACATAACCGAACTGAGGTATATAATGTTGATATTATGTGTGTGCTTGCATTTAATATAGATGTAACACTTACCCAAGCGCATGTAATTCTCGTTCACATAGCGACTGTACCGACATAAATATTTACATTCGTGTCAACCGGTGCCACCGTTTATTTTATATCGTACCTATTCTCATATCTACATTGACTTTGTAAAATTTGATCAAGTATGAAATGATCTTATAACTTTTACAATCGTAACTAAATGCATGTTACGAAAGATATCAATCAACAGCCTTTTACAGTCCACTGCTGGACATAGGCCTCTCCTTAGCCAGAAGGTTTTGGCCCACGTTGGCCAGACGGGTTGGAATAGGGTTTCTTTCAAGTTTTCCTTCTCTTTGTAATGATGTTGTCTTGTATACTTGGTCCCTTAGTCGCCTTTTACGACACCCACGGAATGAATAGGGGTGTTAACACTATGTATTCTTAATCCGTCACCACACGGATTAGGAAAGATATTAGGGGCTGATATATACTTGCGGCTGAGGCGAGTCAGCGTAACACTGTTCATTTTAAACCTTGTACATTTTTAATGTTGTAAATCACTCTCTGTACACATTTATTTTTCAATATCACACTAGAGTCAGAAATGTTAAGGAACAGTATTCGGCGTCAGTTGATTTCCCGAATATTTACGAGTATACGTCCACGAGTACATCCAGTTTAGATATTTAAGTAGGTTTTGGAATTACTTCACAAATATCGAAGATACAGTCAAAAGTACAATTGTATCATGTTCAGGACAATAATTGAATTTCACTACATCTAATTAATCATTTAAATGCATGAAGTCGTTTACAAGAACAAATTTGCCGAAGAATTGCACCAAAATCATATTCCTCTTATAAGAAGCGATAAAACTTAATATTTATCGATGTCAAACAAACTAAAAAGAAAAACGTAATTTAGATCAAGACGCAATTTTAGGAAAACAGGAAAATTAAGAAAACAAGTTTATGCAAAATCTCTAGTCAAATAATAAGTAGCGTATTTGACTCGCTACCGGTGATACGATCTCAAACTGAGCGTGTATGTGTGCAGTAATGTGAGTGGAGACGCCACTCGTTGCTGTTGCAGGAGCCTGCCGGTGTTTGCCCTGTCGGCAGTATCAGTCGGATGTCGTGTTTAAACAATGCCTATCATGATATTTACATGTGCCGGTGACAAAATACTCCATTTTTTGTTGTCGTGGAACACACTTACGTTGACACTGTTTACCTTACAATGGAAATTTGTTTTTAACATTATACCTTAATGACACAAATCCATTTACCTATTATGTTTTCTGTCTTACATGACAAGATAAATACTGAATGTTAATCAAATATTATACTTACTTTAAGAATAGCATGGCCTGCACCGACTCAGTATAGCGATCGTATCATTTATTGCTTTGTTGAAACAACTATGTTTAAACAGTGAGATTTGACCTTAAAACTGTATTTATAAATTTCATTTTTTTTTTAAATAAGAACCTGCCAAAGTGACTCTACTCTGCCTGATGGAAAGCATGAATAGAATCCAAGAGTTATGGTCGCCATAATCATTGCAAATGCACACAATGCAGTATGGTAACCAACACTATGGCGGCCCAGTGGGATGCTTGGCAACACCCCGCTTGGGGACGTAAAAGGCATGACAGTCATCGTGGTAGTGTACGAATCATACAGTTATCACGATAACCGCCTTCCCTGCATCAATGGGCCTCCTGATTGTAACATTAATTTTCATATTTTTTGAATTAAAATATCCATGTGATTTCCACATGCATCGGCACTGCGAGCACCAATCATTAACATATATATCGTTTATTTGTTAGTTAAAACATACCATGGTTCCATAAACACAGTTAACAATATAAATACAAGTTAACGAAAATAAACACATACATTCACATACAATTGGATATGTCTAATACAATGTGTCGTACACAGGCCGTGAATGTGGTGTTGCGCGCGCATTAGCGTGTCGCTGAAGCGAACCCATTGAGTTGTCTTGTACCAAACGCGGCTGCAGAAGTTTTTACTTCAATACTGACATTTTCATGTTGTTAAATTAATTTTACATATTGAATAAAACTTTTAATACATACTGTTCTAGTACACGTATGAAGTTTGAGTAGGTAGTTATAAACGATTTGTCCCTTAATACATGGAAGGATTCTGTCGAAAAAGAACTTAGTTCTGTCGAACTGAAATACGCCAGAGCGGTATCATGGCCACACAAGGAAATAGTGTTAAAATAAATATCGTCTAATCAATATCGAATTCACTTATTATCAGGTCACTCGTTTGCCAGTTTGCCCCTATGTCATAAAATAGGGGATCATAGAATTGTTTTAACATATGAAAGTATCGAATGTAACAGAAAGATAATAACGTTAATTTAATAGGATTGTAAGTCAAACTGTGTAAAAATGCGTTCACACTTTTATAACAATTCAGAAGATGAAAATAAGGATGAAAGAAGATCGACATGAATGAAACTGTGGGATACAGATAGTTTCTATATACAATGAAAATCTATATAAAAAATGTCATTGCAACGAACACGGGAATTCATAATCAAACATTTTCCATGTAGCGTTTTTGTGAAACCCGTGCGTACATGCGTATAAACAGAGAGTTATTAAATTAGCTTGTTTTTCTGTAAATTGAATCTTAATTTAAAATTAACTATTAAATTAACAATTTATCAGCAATTGAGGGTCAGGGTTCGTTGCGCTAACAACAACAAGCTTCAGGTGAACCCTCAAAGTTAACTGGGAGTATAAAAATAGATTAATCTTTTATTTACATCAAACTAATGTTTTGTGTCGTAAATCCACTCTGACAGTTTACGTGTGAGTACGTCAACTTGTTGGCAATATTACTGTTTCGCGTTATCTCACCAACCGTGCCATACAAACGCGCATATATCGGTGCTTTGTCAACGAATTACGCGCGCGAACGTGCGATATGTCACCGAGTAGAAGTGCGCCGCACACACCTTGGTGAAAACATCTTGTGTTTGTGCTCCACTCCGGGTTTCCCTATTCGTTACCACAAACACTATTCAATAATAGTACGCAATATCACTTTTATCTAGTTATTTATACATGTGACCTTCTCGTACACAACCTTGGTACAAAGAGAGAAACTAAGCGCATAATGTTTTTTAAACACACATATGTGTACTTTTTTCTTTATATTCTTGGCCTACCAAAGTGAATCTACTCTGCCTGATGGAAACCAAGAGTGGTGGTCCCCATACTCATTGCGAATGCAAACAATTTAGTATAGCGACCCACACTATGGCGGCTTAGTGAGATGCTTTTTCACGTCCCGCTTAAAGTGCCCGGGGTCATAGTGGGAGGGAAACAGATGCGATGGTAGTGAGTTCCAGGTTTTAATTCATTTGCATAGAAAGGAAGAGCCGAACCGTTTAGTTCGGGAGCGTATACCCACCATTCTAAAACGGTGATTGCCGAGTTCAGCTCATGTTGTCCTGTAGAGAAACGGAGGTGGGACCAGTTGAAAGAGTTCGTAAGAATTCTCTTCATGATAAAGGCGATAGAGGACTGCCATAGAGGCGATATCTTATCTTTTCACCTTCAATTGATGAATACTTAACTGTGGAACTGTTGTTTCTTATATATAACAAACGTAATATTTGTTTATACTGGTAAAGATAAACTCCCTGGAATGCCACGGTAACTGAAATTTAAATTTTCTAGTTTACCAATGAAGGCTATTTGATGTCATTTCTACTCGTTTAATATTGAACAATTTGTATGTCTCCTACTGCGTAGTGTGTCTTCGTAATAAATATTTAATGAAAAAAGATTAATTTGTGGCTCAAAAGAAAAAGATGAAAGGACAAACAATAAGATAATTAGTTAGATATAGCTAAAGTCAGGCACCGACACTCGGTCCTAGATCAATTCTAAAAAGACACAGGACGACGTTCGGAGGACGTTAGCGCAACAGGATGGTTAGTGTTTGTGATGGCGCCGCTGGCCGCAGGTGTTCGACGAGGTATGCGTGGAGCTGGCCATGGCGCTGCTGCAGCTGCTGCAGTGGGCGCCGAGCGAGGAGCACCTGTTCCGCTGCGTCAAGGCGCTCGCGCGCTTCGTGGCGCACTCCGCCGACGTGCCGCAGCTCGTGGCCATGGTGGGGCCCGACCCGCAGGCCTTCAGGTGCGTGCTCCCCCTCCCCCCCAGCCGCGGGGACATTCTGCCATTCTTTCATAATCATCAACTCCTTTTAATAGTCTTCAGCTGGACGTAGGTCTCTCCTTAGAAACGAAACTTTTGCCTACTGTACCGCGTTGACCAGATGGGTCGGTATAAGCTTTATTTCAAGTTTTCTTTCTTCTTCCAAAGATGTTGTCCTGCGTAACTTGTTACTTAGTCGTCTTCTGCGACACCTACGGCATGAGTAAGTGTGGTGACGATACATATTTTTAATCCATCACGGATTACCAACTGCAATTTCTTCAAACCTGTAAAATTAAACTTGTCAAATTATCGACAGCCGCAGAATTGTCATGTGTCCGGCATAAGATTTACATTCTGTTAAGCGAACGATCGAGATATTTAAACAAACCCGTGCGTGTTACAGAGGCACGAGTCCGCGTGTCGACGAACAGATAGACCTCATCGTGAAGAAGATCAAATAACCCCTCCCTTACTCCTTACGTAAGCGTTACTAACTACTACTTGTTACGAATTCGTCGCACCTCGTGCCACAATTTCCCAACTTTCTACTCCAACGACCCTGTCACTCCCGCCTGTGTCACTCCGGGAGTGTCAGGTGGGTATCTTACAAGTGTAGTGGAGCGCTCGGTAAAATTATTCAAACAAGATTTTGTGCCCCCTAGTTCTAAGTACAAGTTTGAACACTACCAGTCAAAGATAAAATTTAAAAAAGAAATACAATTTCTAATTTATTTAAAAAGGCAGTGTATATTTGTTTTGTGTTGTTAAGTTTTATTCTTTATTTTATTGTCTATTAATTATGATGTATGTTACCTTGTAATAAATTGGTGATGGTACAGTAGAGGGGAGAAGAGCGGGGCGGGGTTGCGCTCGGTACGTTTGTAAATATTAAATATATTATTCCTAGAACTAATATATCGTTAGACGGAAATTTAGCGTAAGTACCTGAGCTTAAACGGTCTTTATATTGTAAATTGTACACTGTGCACACATGTATGTATAACGAACTGATGTATTTATTACGTATGTACTCGTAACGTACGTAGCGGTGCATTTACACTAGAGCACATACGTGGTGTGCGGCTGTAGTATAGCTGACAAATTATAATAAATCTGTGCAATATTGATGACTCTGTTGTATTATTTGTGGACATCGAGGAGCGTACGTGACTCCATTGTGCTCGTGCTTTCGCAATCTCGGTCCCGATTCTCATCCTATTCTTTGGTTCCCTGGAGCTTTCCTCTTGCGCTCCATCCGTTGATTACTTTTCTTTTTTTTTTTAAATAAGAAACATACCAAAGTGACTATTCTGCTTGATAGAAAGCATGAATAGAATCCAAGAGCGGTGGTCGCGGTACTCACTGCGAATGAAGACAGTGCAGTATGGCGACCCACGCTATGGCGGCCTAGTGAGATGCTTCTTCACGCCCTTTCGCGTATGAAAATGGTTACGTTTCCCAATAATAATTTGAGGCAAGGCACTTTGTACACACAAACGAACAAACGTGTATACTTTGGTGTTGAGAAACAGGCCGTTCAGCCATCTATTTGGTTCAATGGCCTTAGGTGTTGTAGATGAGTTGTCGTTTCATCGTTGTACGTGTCCCGTGCTGATTGAAGGGGTAGGTAACAAAACATCAACAAAAAGTTAACCAGTTCGTGTCTCCCTTAATTTTTCAAATGAAACGCGTTCATAATTTTCCACCATAGGAATGTAATAATGGAAATAGTATATACTCAAGTAGTATATATATATGTATATATATATTTTTTTTTCTATATTAAGAGCCTGCCAAAGTGACTCTACTCTGCCTGATGGAAAGCATGAATAGAATCCAAGAGTTGTGGTCACCATACTCATCGCAAATGCAGACAACGCAGTATGGTGACCCACACTATGGCGGCCTTGTGAGATGCTTTTTCACACCTCGCTTGGGGACGTAAATCATCGTGACAGTGTAAGGCTTACACAGTTACCACGATAACTGTCACCCCTGCATATAACTTGAGTATATATTTATAATATACTTGAGTTTATGCTTAAGTATAAATATATGTACATATACTTTTTTGGTATATAATTTTTAATTTTAGTAAATAATGTTTTCAAAACAACACTTCTAAAAGATATGTATACATATATTTTGTTTACCGAGGTACATTATTACATGTATATACCCTTTATATTTGCTCAGCTTCAAGCCTACATTAGATTGGACATATTATATTAATTTTTAAGGAAGTATATACATTGTATTAAAATCAGTGAGTAACAGTCTCACTTGCGTTTTATTTTTATCTCTTGTGATCGGTATTTTATATTTCCTTGTAAATGATTGTGCAATCTTGAGAAACCAAGTGATTTTAAACCATATACTTAATGGTTTTAAATTTTTACAAGTACATGATAACGAACTTTGTCTTCAGGAAGCTGTCGTGGACATTCGCTATATATCACATAAGTAAATCAATGTAACTCTTGTATATATTTGATGTGATGCCGTGTGTGTAGTGTACAGCAGACGAGAGTCAGTGAGAGTTTACGTGGACATGCGGTCGGTACGCGGCACAGGTCGCGACTTACTATCCAATTATCTATTATTTTATATTAATAGCTACTGCCTGCGACGTCGTCTGCTTGAAGGCTCTACAGCACCAAACATACCTAAGATGCCCGTGTCGCTATAGCATTATAATTAAACAATTTTTTAAATATCATTAAAATATAAGTATACGTTTTTTTTTGCAAGCGAAGGCAGTAAAGAGAGTTATATGGGAATCCTACTGAGTTCAGTCATAAGATGTGACTGAAGGAAATAGAGAAAATAATACAGGAATATATTCCACGACACAAAAGAGTAAAAATACGTACAAAGGTATCATATCTTACAAAATATGCGTCGTTAGATGACACGCCGTCACAGAAAGAATAAGAAAAATAAAGATTCATACCTCCTCCCCCGTAGGTGATGGCGTGATAATATATTGCCTATACGTTAACCCGACCTGTTAGTAATATTCATGCAAAATTTGAAGTAAATCCATGCAGTACTTTTTGAGTTTAGCCCGGACATACATACAGACAAACAGACTAAAATTCTGGAAACTATATTTTTGACTGCGATATCGATTGTAGATCACGCCCCAAGTATTCTTTTAAAAAAATATTCAGTGTACAGATTTGACTTTCCTACAATTTCATTATATGTATAGATATATTAGTAAAACTTGCAAATTGCAATGCAGTTTATATAATACTACGGGTAAAAGTACTAGTCTAAAAGACAACGCCCGCACTCCTGTGTTGCGGGGCACTTTTCAAACATACAAGAAACGGACAGAAAGAACACCCAGAAAGTAACGTCAATTATCCATAAGTAAATTAATTTTATGTAAATTTCTCAGTTACTTAAAGGCAGTCAATGTTTGCGCAAGTCTAATTTCAACCGGCAAAGCGTTCCACAACCGAACTGCTTGAATAGAAAAGGAGTGGTTGAGGAGTGTGGTAGTATGCTCTAAGATTTTCAATTTTACGTTCTCATCTCTCATCAGACAGTTCTTCGAGCTTGACCCGCAACCCAAAACAATTCCTGAACTTAGTTTTATTATTCAATTATCAATAAGTAACAAATATTGAAATACAACGTCGTATTACCATTTTGTTACATTGAAGTTTGTGATTTTGTAATCGTGTAATTAATTTGTAACATAAATGGTATCAATGTCAGTTGACTGGAGCAATTTTGTAAATAAAGTGTTATCTAAAAGGAAGGCATCTAACATGTATTGTGTGGAACATCCGTGTCAATGTCACGGCATTCGACCCATACTCTCTGTTACAATATAAACGCCTTGTTCACTGTTATGTAACTGTTTGTAGGCACATTCGCTCAGACATCGCTCTATGTTTACAATTCGCGTGCAACATACTTCACGTGTCATCTCACGAAGGCACACTGACCTGTAATTACTCATCCTACATCGTGCAATAAAGTCTTTGTACTGAATAGTGTATGTACTTTGCAACACTAACTCAGGTATGGTCACACCGGGCCGGGTCACTCTAAGGAGGCGGCGAAGGGGACGCGGTAGAGTTCGATAGCTCCCTAATCGCTGCCTAAGAGTCGCTGCGGCCACATCTTGCGTCGATGTGACCGATGCAAACGACTCGAGACAGGTGACACTCCGGTGCGGCCGTGGAGTGTCGTCTAGGGCGGGGTGCTGTTTTACCTCTTAATGTGTAGAGCAGTGAGAAGTGTAATAGCGTCTTTCCCTGGAGGTGCCAGGGATGTACCTCACTTGTGAGGTACGGTAGGGAGGACTCTAGAAGCCGCTAATACGTTCTTGGAGCTCCTCCCGACTACCGAGGAAGGTCGCCTAGTTGAAGGATTCTCAATTTTCGTTGGTCAGTTTTTCCACTTTCTGTTTTGCTATGTATTCTATAATAAAGTAACTCATTTGTTGTGTCGTGTGTACAAGTGGTCTGTATGTTACTTATTTTACATCTCAAACGGCAGTAAAATGAAATATTGCGATTGTTACTGTATGATTTATCACTCAATACTTCTGACCTAATTTTTGAGGAAGACAGCAGGTGGGTGACGACCAGGTGTGAGCAAGTTGTTCAATACCGAGTGTTACAGAAACTTTCTGTGTATGTTTGGTTTCTTCATGAAGCTCCAAGGAAAACTTTAAAAAAATCACCTCTAAGGAGGAATATTCTTTATTTATTTAAAACTTCTAGCACTTTTGTACAAAGGTCGACTTCATCCCATGAGGAATTCTCTCCAAGTCAACTTTACGGTCTCCCTTTGACTAGGAACGAAGAGTACAGGTTGTTATAATAGTCCTCCACACCTCTTCATTCCATGGTGTCGTGAGAGGCGACTAAGAGAAAAAAAATACGA
This sequence comes from Hypercompe scribonia, assembly GCA_949316085.1. Taxonomy (NCBI): domain Eukaryota; kingdom Metazoa; phylum Arthropoda; class Insecta; order Lepidoptera; family Erebidae; genus Hypercompe; species Hypercompe scribonia. The sequence continues at coordinate 22,838,570 of OX438975.1, forward strand.
AAGAAATTACGCAAAAAGAAGGAAAATTTAAAACAAACCCTATACCACCGGTCTGGCCAGCGTTCTATAGGGATCCAAAACCTCCTTTTAAAGGGTCTAAGGGATGTTTATAATGATCCAAAACAACGTAGGTGTATTAAAGTAATGCCTTGTTAAAGTCACAAAACGCTGTCGATTTTTGTAATTTAAAAGAATATCTGTTAGTTTGTTTGTCTGATTTGTTCATATAAAACTATTTGGATTCTATTCTTGCAAACGAGTTGTTATAGACTCCCACAGGCAGCGGTCTGACCGATTTGCACCTTGTTATTAATATATTTTTTTTCTATACATATGTCGAGCCTGCCAAAGTGACTACTCTGCCTGATGGAAAGCATGAATAGAATCCAAAGAGTTGTGGTCACCACACTCATTGCAAATGCAGACAATGCAGTGTGGTGCCCCAGCTATGGCGGCCTAGTGAGATGCTTTTTCACGCCACGCTTGGGGACGTAAAAAGCAAGACAGTCATCGTAGCAGTGTAAGCCTCACATAGTTATCACGATAACTGTCACCCCTGCATCAATGGGCCTCCGGTCTCGCACGCACCAACGAAACACGACAGCACGGATGCTGGCGCTTTAGGTTGGTCTTCTGTGGGAGGGTAGTACTGCCCTGCTAAAATTAGCGTGGCTCTACTACCTTAAGAATTACTTACTATATTTACACGCAGCGAGCAATAGTTGCGGTGGTTTTGTGTTGACCCGCCATTTCTATGGTATAAGGTTTTAGAAAAAGGGGCATTTGAAGGACTTTTTATAATTTTGAAGAACTATTAAAACTGGAATCATTGACATTGTAAAACGTTAGAAAGACGACTAAGTATTTTCAGTGGCGTACTCAGCACTTACTCAAGTGGAGAAAAGTTAAGAAAAGTAGATAAATGATTGCAATTTGGACAATCCCTTTGAATATCCGGCGCAGGATGCCGCACGAGCGCAGGTGTCAAGAGCTCTGTTTTTCGCTGTTTCTGGTAACATCTGGCATAAAACATGATTCTTAACAGATGAGACACTGACACTGGCTAGAGCGTTACACCGCTTCGAGGTGCTTGATCTCTGTGACTAAGAAAACGACGAAGTAACTTTGAACAAGCGATTTTATTTTATATAACTCACATTTATTTTCATTCTTTACGTGTCAGTTTTATCAACAAAAGAAGCACAATATAAATATAAAAATCTACACCTAAAATGCAACTCGTAAGTACTAAAATGACACTAACGACAACTGTCACAGAGATCAAGCTGTATTTTAGTACATTCTGTCATCGTGCGGTTGAATTACTGTCTCTTGCTTTCTCGAATAGGTATGATCGTAGCAATTCTTCAATTCTCACGTTTCTAGAAGAGGGAACGCTGATGTGAGGGTCGTGAAGTACCTAGGCCTCATTCTAGGCGGTCAGTGGAGCTTCGAAGAGCATTTTGTTGAATTAGCCCCCTAAATGGGAGGGATAGGTGCACTTTATCTACTACATTACTGACAGAAGTTCGCCTCTTCAACTTGAGCAGCATCGCGTCAAGCAATCCATGACCTAGAACATACCTCTGGTCTATTGACCTGGTAGGTGCCACCCGCTGCAAGTATCGCCGCAACTAACTAGGCACTATCCCAGCGTAAGTAAAGGTTGTCATAATGTAGGGGATTTGTAAACCACGGTAAGTATCTACCATCAGTGTTCCAATCTGTGGCTGAAACGTCGTGGCCGACGTCTTCTTTGCTTCGGATCTTAATTCAATAACTAGTAATCGGTTTATTGTTTACTATTTCGCGTGAACCTATTGTTTTTCTAAAATTAAATAGCCTAAGTTACTCCGTATAACATCAACTATGTACCGGTGAATGTCTCATCACAATCGGTCCAACCATTGCAGAGATTAGTCAGAATAAACAGACAGTCAAAATTATTCAAAATATTTTTTTAATGTAAGTATCACATAGACATGAGCATTTAATGAAAAGCTCCTCGTTAGAAATTACGAATAGATTTTTCAATTTTATTTATTTGTATAGACAATAGCAGCCTGACAACCTTACTTCACGTAAGAAAACAGGTGTTATTTCAGGCAGTAACCAAAGTGGAGGGTGGGGCAAACGCCCCACCTTACCCACCTTACCTCAACCTGGGTACGCCCATGAACATTGATAACTGATGTTACATATTGAAGCGAAGAGAAGGATAGACATTATATTTAAAATATAGGAATATTGACATCAGATTGCTCATTACCTAAGCGATGGGAATTGTTAGAATTACTTAATACCTATTGTCCGTCCTCTACGTTCGGCATCCGATCCCTCCTTGATTATTATCCCGATTATTGGAACCTTCAACGTCTCAGCTGATTAATCATTCTGTCACAAAACACGGCAGTTCTCTGTCTAACTAACAAGTGCTGGAGACGTGAGCTCTGAGCATCTGTAACAAACATATCTGTATGGTTGTTTGCGCCGTAGTGTGAGGATTCACTTGTGTTGTCGTTTGTTTCGAGCGAATGTACAACACAAACTTACTGTATTAACACAACGGTACATTAGATTATTGAAATGTTGAGACACGTGTATTGATGGAGTGTAAATGCACGTGGATCCTAATCTAAGATCAATGTTGGTGTAGTGCTGCAGGTGTCGCGAAGTGGTCGCCGAGAGAACGCAAGCGCAACGCAGCGTCGTGTCTTGCGTTGTTTACTGTCGTGCTATTTACTCATCTACATATCGGATAGGTTTCGTTGATACTAAGATAATGAATTAAATTATAACCAGCTCGCTCGGCTGAAAGCACAGTGAGGCTCGCACGGTCGCCGTTAGCGGGCTCCGACACTCGCACATCACATTGATCACAAACGTTTATTAAAATTGAGCAATTAAATTGTTTATAATTTTGTAAGCAATCCATATCACCGTGTTTTCAATAATTATTTATAATACGTCTACTGAGTTATTGTCCCAACATTAGTCATTTTATTGAGTGAATTGGAAAAGAATAACATAAACACTTGAAGTATGGAGCTAGAGGAGGACATTTCGTTCGTGAAAAGACCAAAGTCTGAGCGTGGATGGATGCACATCGCGAAGAAGCGCCTGCCGATCCTCGAGTGGGGTCCGCGGTACGACCGCATCACGGCTGTAGCGGATCTGGTGGCGGGGATCACGCTAGGTCTGACACTGGTACCACAGAGCATTGCCTATGCCTCGCTGGCTAACTTACCCGTGCAGTACGGTCTCTACTCTTCATTTGTGGGTTAGTACACTCTTTATCATTTTGCATCACTGAAGTATTTTGCAGCGAAGACTGAGTATCTCATCCCGTACAACAGTATTTGATAGCAAATACATATTTATAACTGATCGTAGATAAGTCCTACTGACCATGGGACTAGGGTGGCCAGAAAACATCGGAGCAGCAGTTAGTATCTCCTCAGGTCTGAGCGATACGCTTACTTCTGATTCGTGATTTTAATTTCTTTAACAATTAGATGTGGGAGCTGAAAGGCACTATGAAATAAAAAAGATCTACTGATGTCTCGCATCTGCGTGGAATTCCTCTTAGTTTAGTGCACTTCTAATTATTTTATCGCAGGTAGATAATTCGTATAAACGTACTTCTAAGTCTATATAGGTATTTCTTTAAGCAGTATTTATATCGTTGAGGTCCTCGATATCACGTGACCTATCGCTATAGTATGCTTGTTGTTTAGACAATTTCAATATGCACAATATATTTACAATAGTGATGCGCTCGTACAACGACACCACAGAGCCACTGTAAACTACGATTAACATGTTTCACCTTATTTCATTTTATGTGTGTTTATCACTGGCATTACACTTAATAAACAAAAATATTTTTAAACGAATTAGCGTCTAAACATCCCATTAAATATTGTGTGTAAACGTTGCATCGTTCAATAATTGTTCCATTTGTGTTTGTAAAGTTGAAATAACATTGTTTTAATGATATAAACTGTTACTGTTTCATTTAGTACATTGTAAATTAATTTATAATTTGTAAAATGAACACAGAGATTTTCGATATCTATGTAGGTCTAGGTCTAGGTCGCCAAAGCTAGTGGATAGCGCTAGAGCACCGGTGAAGGTGAATGTTAAAGTGCACTGATCGCTTCTTGATTCATATAAATATGAATATAAAAGTTAACATATAAAAAGTAACTTATTAGACTTAGTTCACTTAATGGTCAACAATCGTAGTAGCACTTGAGGCTCCTGTATAGCTTACCATCAGATATAGTAAAATATTATATCATAAACACTATATGCAGCCAAAAATAACAAGTGATCGCTTAAATTTAAATTTACATTTACTGTTTTATGAGAGAAAATGATTCACAATTTAATCAAAGTTAACCTAAAATTAGTAAATGAACACCAAAATTTTAATCATACAATTGTACATAATTTTCATTACGACTTTTAAGCTTATATGTTGGTCAGAAAGAAAAGTGCCGAAGTCTCTCTTGGCAGGGCTCTTAGTTTCCAGGTGGTTTAAAAACAATTAACCTAGTCTAGGATATAGTGGAACTAGCGACATTGTGTTATTTAACCACTATTATTATGATTCAAAAATAAAACATGCGATTTAAATAATCTTGTTTTTAGAATTTATACATTAAAAAGTCAAACTTAGTAGGGTATTAGTTTGCTAGCTAGATCACTTCCTACCGAAATTTGTTTGACCGGTGTTTGAAAATATTAAAGTGAAGTCTATCTTCAACTAATCTCAAGTTTTTGTTGACATAAAAATAAAACATCTAACAATTTAAGTTTTATTTCTTAGTAAAGTGTTGCTATTAATATTCGTATTTTATATTTTACCCATATGCAAAATGTAATGTCTCAACGACTAGCGCCAACCCATAAAACTATATAATTATATATAACGAATAACTTCAAAAAATGATCTATTTTATTGCAAAAACAAATAAAAGCACGTATCCAAACGTTCCTTGATTCAAGGGATTTTGTAAAATAGAATGCATACACGACTACATTTGCCAATCTTTTATCTCGAGCTTCTGGCCGTCCACATATCCACTTTCCTTACCCCAATAGACTTTTTTTTTTATTTTTTTATTGCAACTTTTCTTTTTCTATATTAAGAGCCTGCCAAAGTGACTCTACTCTACTTGATGGAAAGTATGAATAGAATCCAAGAGTTGAGGTCACTATACTCATCGCAAATGCGGACTGCAGTATGGTGATCTAGACTATGGCGGCCTAGTGAAATGCTTTTTCACGCCCCGGTTGGGGACGTAAAAGGCATGACAGTCATCATGGCAGTGTAAGGCTCACACAGTTACCATGATAACTGTGACCCCTACATCAATGGGCCTCCGGCGATCTGAAAATGGTTACATTTCCGAGGAGAGTTCGGCCCATTAGTGAAACATGCTGAAACTATTTCGAATGTTACACATTACATAGGATCCAAGTATAATAATGTAAAATAGAAAATAATTTAGCATTCGGTAAATCTTTATTTTTAAGTGTGGTGCTCATAAAAGTTGAATTGACCCATCAATTATCCTTCATTACTACCTAGTTTAACATCACTTTACGCACGTAATGGATCCAAAATTAAAATACGGATGTTGAGATTAATAGACGTTGTACATACAATGGATAAGATAGCAGCAATATGTTTGAAAATGACGCTAGCTAAGGTAAATATTGAATTCGTTAAATTTATGACGTTACGTAAGATATAGAAGTACATTTCCACTACTTCGATTACACCTGTTGCTGTCACTCAATATTTGACATTTTTAATCGAACTAGTTCCTCTGTAGAGACGAATCGCTGCGGAGCGGTATAAAGAAGAGGGAGCGTTTATGGAGTATGCTGTGTGTAGACGTTCTCATGACACCAGTGTATCGATGCTGAGGCAATCGTTGCAACCTGGTGCAATTGATCAAAAAATTGTGAAACTATTACTGAACGATGCAGGATTCGATGTTACTTTGTAGTGAGGACTCTCTAACATGATCACATATACCATATGCACATGCATAACTGAAAGATCGCAAATTGATCGTTATTTGTATTATGAGGGTTTATATAGCTAAAGATCCTAATGAAAACATTTAGGCAATACATATTATTAATGTAATATAATGCTTAACAAAACACTATTTGTAGATAATATTCACGGGATCATTCTTGTTACAAAACCAAATATCTATTAAAATATTTTTTTTTTTTATTAATTTGAAGGAACAGAGAGTACACCTGTGTTTGCACATACACTTGTGCATTATAACATTTCCTGCGTTGTTGGCTGGACCTATCGAGACTGGTCGTTGTGGTCGAAACCGGCTTGGAATACCTCATCATCACTGCACTATATTACAATCTTGAGTTGCAATAATTATAGCAGCATTAAACAACACTCTAATCATTAAACAATGACATGTACTTATTTAACAGCCTTTCACAGTCCACTGCTGGACATAAGCCTCTCCTTAGCAAGGAGGTTTTGGCCTACTATACATCGCTGGCCAGACGGGTTGGAACAGGGTTTGTTTCAAGTTTTTCTTCTCTTTATAATGATGTTGTCTTGTACACTTGGTCAATGGTAATGGTAATGGCGATTATATTTAAATACCAGTACACTCGTTTAATTAACTATTTGTAAAATAGTAGATATTAACTATCTTGGATAAGTTTTGAGTATAGACCTATAAAAAAACTCAAACTTTCTGTTTAATACAGAATTCTCCTACATCTGTGCACCTGTTTATGAAAAAAACACTCTATAAGGAAACTTCTAAGTTCCTTGAAGAAAAAATAAGGAACTACACAAATACTGAATTGAAACTACTTTATTCAGGTACGATGCTGTACGTGTTCCTGGGCACAGTGAAGGAGGTATCTATCGGCCCCACCAGCTTGATGGCGCTGTTCACGCTACAAGTCTGTCGCGGCTTGCCCGTCGAGTTCGTCGTGCTGCTCACCTTCCTCTCTGGCTGTATTGTTCTCATCATGGGACTGCTCCGACTAGGTAATATCTTGAGTAACCACAAGTGCATAAGGGTATTAAGATAGAATATTACCATAAGTAACACAAGTTAATCTTACCTTCGCTACCTTTAAATATATGAAACATGCTAACTAAAGTAACGAGTTAAAAAATATTTGTTAAAGTTATGTCCATGGTATTGCAATATTCATATAAGTCGGGAAACAAGCACATACTGTCCCACAAAAGCTTTATACTTAGTTACTCGACTTGGGCATGATGACTTGGGACGCCTGAGTGCCACCATTATGATGACCGGACGGTAGATATGATGTTCCACACGCTGGTAAAATGTCCGGCGTGGGCGTGCAGACCGTGAGCAGAGGTATGACCTTATGGTGGCCATCGGGAGGAGGGATTTTATCACTCGCTAACATGATTATGGCCATGATATGCAATGAGAGCACGAGATCCTCTGCTGTCTTTTTCTGTGAGCAAGTTGCAATTGCGAAGGAGATGGTGGAGCGAGGGCGTGAGGTTTAGAACTTGCCCAGTTCGCTAGGCTTGGGCTCGGGTCAGGTACTGCAGATAACTCATTCACCATAGATCGCAAGACGATCTCTGTTTGCCGTAAGCGTAAGGCATGACAGACTCACTTATCATCTTAGCAGAATCAAGCCGTAGGGGCCGTAATCAAGGGGTAGTAGCATGGTGGTTGTAGCTCCCACACCGGAGGGGGCCATCAAAAAGCCGTAAGTAATCCGAGGTACGTCGGGATTCCAGTGATTTCCTGTCCAGAGTGCATCTGGTTCCACGGCTACTAGTACCCCAGACAACATGCGGTTTTTGGTCGGTTCGAGTCCGACATAACTGCCAGCGAATGGTATCAGGGTGGATTTTCTCACAGACACGAGAATAAATAAAAAATGTGTCTAAACTTATCATTGACTTTTAAATTTCTACGATATATACGTATTGATGTTTCGATATGCTGTCTTAATTCAATTGGACAATTTTTTAACGTTGTATTTTTATCCCCATCAGGATTCTTGGTGGAGTTAATATCTCCATCGGTGACGTCAGGGTTTACGTCAGCAACGGCGGTGATTATCGTGGTAGCGCAACTCAAGGGGCTCCTGGGGCTGAGCTTCACGGCGGAGTCGGTTAGCGACAATATCCGCAACATCATCAACAAGTGGGACAACGTGCGTTACGCGGACTGCGCACTCGGGGCTGTCTGCTGCACTGTGTTGCTGCTACTCAGGGTATGAAAACAAAAAGTGACTTTTTTTTGGTAATAGACTAAGGTCAATGTGAAATTTATGCCAGTTACACCTTTTTTTTTGTTGTCGCGGCGGAAAATACCTTCGGATCTCCGGCTCCTCGGGGACGCAGGAGCCAGGAGTGTGTGGTGTTTTCACTAAAAACCACCCCGGCAGCCGGTCTCAGGCGTCCTTCTCTGAAGGAGACCTGGATCATATTATTCCAGGTCCTCTCCAGAGCCAACGCCGCGGCTAGTCAGACCGTATCCTGGAGAGGCCACAAAGGCTTCCTCACCTATCAGTCCAGTTGTTATAATTTGTTGCGAACCGATCGCATTTTTGCGACCAGTCCGCAACAAATTATCCTATCAGCAACTAATCTGCCACCAGAGGTCCCCACTCTCTGGCGGCTCGCGGTCCCGTCGAATGCGAGTTACTCGTAAACGTAAACTTACATACATCCTCGCGCAAAGACAAATGTAAATTAGTTTAATACTTTAAGCTTATGTTTTGAGCCTTGAGCTTATGTTTAATGACGTTACTATATACAAACAATCAGATAATGTTATAACAAATAATTGAATTATATACATTAACACAAGTTACATACTGTTTTTCAGCTCTTGAGGTTCTTGAATAACATTTAAAGATAAATATCTATTATATTATTCTATTAAATGTCTATTAAAAATATTTAAAGTATGTTTGTACGAGTATATATCTACACTTTTGAACAATCGACTACCAATTTCCGATTTTATTTGTTTTTTCAATCAGACTTGTCTGAAAAAATATATGTATCTTTAGTACTCAATATCTTACAGAATATAGTTGACGCAATGTCAGCGGATTGCACGGATTGTGTAGTGGTTTAAGCGGTCGCCACGCCACTCTACTGCGCTGAGTGTTGTGGGTTCAAACCTCATATGGGATAACATGTGTGTGATCCACAAATTGTATTTCAAAGTCTGAGTGTTTTTTGTATTCGTCGATTGTATGTGCTTGTAAAGCCCTCCACGATACAGGAATATACCCAATGCACAGAGTTGCCTTTAAAAAACAATTGAGGTCATTTACAAGTAGATAATATGAGTATATGCTCAAATGAGACAACAGGTTGCCGTAAAGTATAAACGATAATATATTTGTATGTTCAAACGCAGAATAGAATTGTATTGGGTATAGACGTGAACTATCAAACTAGGCAAAGTGGCCTTGATTAATGAATCTATTTGATGTCATCAACAGCAACTGAAGGATGTACGGGTGAACCCCAAGCGCACGAAGCTGAAGCGCGCTCTGTGGCTCATCTCCATCGGACGTAACGCGCTCGTCGTCCTCGCCGCCTCCACGTTCGCTTACTGTATACATAATCCCGAGAAACCGCTCTTCAAGTTATCTGGTAATCTTGCTAGTTATATATCATCATTAAACGCCGTTAACAGCCCACTTCTGGACATATGTCTCTCCTTAGCAAGGAGGTTTTCGCGTACTATACCACGTTGGCCAGACATCTTGAATTAGGGTTTGTTTCAATTTTTCTTTTCTTTGCAGTGATGTTGTCTTTCATATTTTGTTCCCTTAGTTGCCTCTTACGACACCCATGGCAAGAATAGGCGTGGTGACACTCTGTATACGTCACCACAAGAACATAGTTATACATTTAATAAAATGTAAAATTGATATTGGCTTCTATAGGGGTTGTTCCACGAGAACTTGTCACATTGTCGTAGGAGAATCAATAGATACCGAGTAATTGGGAATCCTAACTAGTGTTAATATTTGTTTATATCAATTTAATTTGTTTCACAATATTTTATCAGTTTCATTTTAGTCATTTATCGATTTTTCATCGATACATCTGTTTATTATATCAAACAACTTGGAGACCGTTCGACTTTTTCTTTCGTCTTAAATTTTTAATGGTTACATCACACTCAGGTCGGGTAGAGCCCGGTCTCCCAGCGTTATCGGTGCCTCCGTTTAGCGTGGCGCTGGACAACAGCACGGTGCAGTTCGTGGACATGGTGCAGCAGCTCGGCTCGGCAGTCGTCATGCTTCCCATCGTCATGGTGCTCGCCAACATCGCCATCGCCAAGGCTTTCTGTACGTACCGTTCGTTTAGTTTGTGGCCTGTCGGAGGGTGTGCGAGGTGAGCTGAGGTTCGATTTGTTGTTCAGGTACGGGCGGGCGGGTGGACGCGACGCAGGAGATGGTGACGCTGGGGCTGTGCAACATGGCGGGGTCGCTGGTGCACGCCATGCCCACGTGCGGCGCGTTCACGCGCTCGGCGGTGTCGCACTCCAGCGGCGTGCGCACGCCCGCCGCCGGCGCCTACTCAGGTCTGTCTCGCTTACAGTACTTACTCGTATTCTGGTTAGTCCACTGTAGGATTAAGGGCCGGTTTTACCGCTTGCTAATAAATCCTTGATAGACTTTTGAACTTATCTACCAAATTGTAAAAGATTTCAGTTTCACAAGTATAGGACAAAGACAAATATGTGAGGTAACCATATGAATGTCAGCAACTTTGGTCTCTTTAATAGTGCTATATGGTAGATAAGTATCTTAAAATTAGGGAGAAACTGGTGAAACTGAGCGTAAACCCAAGAAAAAACATTATCGTGAACACACTCGTTTCCCAGATTTTCCTGCAACATGTAAAATGTTACCGATGCGAGCCTTTCATTGGTAATCATCCTTAACTCTATAAAAATCGAATAAATATTCAAAATTACTTACTGAATTACATACAGATATGATTATTTTTAAATAAATAATGAATAACAAGTTTATCGTACATAGTTAACAAATTACCAACATTAGAAGTCTCTTGTGTCACTTATTTCTGGTCCCAGAGATTTTCCATGCAATAATTTAATGAACACAAGGCAATTATCCGCGGGAGTGCTAAGTTCTTGACTTTGTAAGCGTTAAAACACAAATTTTAAGTGAACTCTGAGTTGGATTCTTTCATTACTTGTGCTAGGAAGTCACCACTAGAATTACGCCTAATGACCTCTTCGATTAGGAAATAAAATAGAGGTTAGATCAAAATAATAAGCTTGCGGCGATTAGCATCTCAAATAATAAAGATTTACTTATAAATTAAAAATAATTTATCAATAAGGCCATAAAAAAATTGATTTAATATTCAACCAACTCTGCCAAACCAATTTATAATATTAAGCATACACATAGACTAAGTTTTCTTAGTTTTGTTTATTAAAGAAGTGGTGGAGCAAATGAACAGTGTCTAACCAATGTAGGGCATTTACTTTGCTACTAGAGTAAGTTAAAGTTAATTTAATAGACGTGTGATCGTTACGCCTGTAACATCTGCTAAAATTTCTAAATGACAGTTGTCGTATTGTACAGGAATCATAACCCTACTGGCGCTGATCTTCCTCACTCAGTACTTTTACTACATACCGAAGGCGTGTCTCTCCTCGGTGCTCATCTGCGCTGTCATATTCATGGTGAGTATCTATTGGTAACTTTTATCATAAAAACATACACTTAAGATTGTTGTTTTTCATATTTAATAATTGAATTAACAAATAGTATAATAACTTTTAAAAATAATGTAAGTAAATGAATAGAGTAAGTGTATTGTGATATTAATAAGACAAACAGTAAGATCATGAATGAGCGCCGGAGCGACCGCTCCAGCGATAACCCCTCACTCGTTAATTAAATGACTCGCTCGGCCCTTAACAAGTGGTTCAGTGGGTAGGTAGGAGACCTCCCTGCACTCACACATATTGTTAATATAGTATTAAGTCGTGATTTTCCACAAACACGATAGGTAGTCGAGCATCAATCTCTACAGCTCAATGAATTTATAATTATTGTTGCATATAAATATTGTTGGTTTTGCACATAAATAACTGATAATTGCTATAATTAAATTGCAACTGATTGTGTAATTTCAATAAACTTGTTTGTGTTTATATTTATATTCACTTTGCCAGGTGTGATATGCAACGCAAAACCCTTGGTTATAACTATTGGATGGTTTTTTAATTTATTAAAAAATAACAATAGACCTTAAAATATAGCTCGATCTCAGCGACAATTGTCACTAGTGTCATTTTAGAACTTACAAGGTATATTTTTGACACCTTAGTCAAATTAGTTACTTTTTATCATCTGTTAAAACGACAATTTTGTATGAAAAATGTACTAAATACCAAATTGTGACCAAAGAACAATATATTTTACTGTATATTTGATGAAATTCGTAATAATAATAAAAAGCTATGTTAATTGTATTTGCCGATATGTTTCGCGATATTAGTTTTAATGAAGTGGACATTGGTATTTATTTACGATACAGTCATCTACCCAATTGCACTTCATTTGTCATAAATCTGAAACGTAAAAATGAAAATAAAATCATCTGTTTCGTAGCCATTTGTTACAAAGTAGTAGTTACTAAATTTGTTATTATTCTTGCATTTTGGTTAGTTTTTGGAAACCGTAAATCTGACGTATTTTTCGCCCTGTCATCATTTTAGTCATTGCCTTTTTATGAGAATGTCATTTGTAAAATACCGACTGTCGCAATGCTAATCGCGTTCGTAGTCAGTGCTGTATCTCTAAGCAGATTAAAAATCATATCATTATGAGTGGATATTTCAATCAATAAAAAAATATGTTTATCGACCAATTTATACTTATAGAAAGATATTTTCTTTCTTCTAATTTTTGTTTTTAAGAAAGAAATAACGAAACAGATAAACGCTTAACGTAATTAAAGTCGTATCGATTCTGCGGTTATGCCTTAGCATTATAAACGAGCAACGATCGATATGAGACGAAGTCACGGTGGGCACAGATCGACTACCGTAGCGTGGTGCGGCTGTGGCGGCGGGACCGGCAGGAGCTGGCCGTGCTGGCGCTCACGTTCGGCGTGAGCGTGGCGCGCACCGTGGAGCTGGCCGTGCTGGGCGGCGCGCTGGCCTCGCTCGCCGTGCTGCTGCGCCGCCTCATGCGCCCGCGCCTGCAGTTGCACCATGTCAAGGTACTCCACTCACAAATGGACGCTTTTCTGTACCATCGGTTCACTATTTCTAACAAATCTATTTTAAATCGATTGGAGAATCGTTTGTATATCACAATATTTTGGAAAATAAGTATGATTCGATTCTGACGGCAGTATTGATAGGCTTTCTTCTTCAACACGGTGACTGCGTCATATTCAGTATAATATAATAATCTACACTAATATTATAACGATAAAAAGTTGGTTTGTTTACCTTAACGTGCTAATCTTAGGAAGTGTTGAACAATTTGAAAATTTATTTCAGTGTTTGATAGCCCATTTATCGAATAAGGCTACAGGCTAAATATCATCACACTACGACCGATAGGAGCGTAGCCTTTGCATTCTGTAGCCTGTTTAGTTTATCGGGGTGGACGGTGAATAGTTTTTTTCTGTAGTCCACCCAATCGAACCACAAAAAAAATTGCCCTGTGTCTCCCCAGACTTACCATAAACTTCCAATAAGTTTTAGTACTTCAAAAAATATTTATAAATATTATATAGAATCGACATGTTTTTAAATTATTTGTATACCTTAACGTTGTTGCTTAAGCAAATTTTCAATCCTAGGATTCAAAAAAAATATTTGACAAGACAAGTCACACACAATATTTTACATAATATTATTAAAACAAGCGGTAAAGATAAACATGTTGCAAAAGCTCGGCCTAAGTATATTCCCGAAAAATAATATTTACAACAATCAATACTTTTGCCATGCAGTGCTGTTATAATTATAATTATTTTATTGATAGTTCATAAGTTAATATAAGTACTAGGAAACTACCTGATCCTTGAATGTCTTCTTTAAATTTCTTAATTTTCTACCCAACTTGAAGACATTCTGGTGTTCCGATATATATATCGGATACCCCTACAGCATATACCTATCTTCTGAGGTTGGCGTATGACATGACGCTACGACCAACACTAGACGCACACGAAGTTGCGTGGCTCGTCTATATACGATATTTATTCAATCAGCTATGAAAGTGTGTTTGATGTTGCAGAGTAACGCAGGCGAGGTGGTGCGCGTGCGCTTGTCCCTGGGCGTGACGTACGTGAACTGCGCGCGGGTGGAGGCGGGCGTGCTGGCCGCCGCGCAGCGCGCCGCGCCGCGCCCCGTGCTGCTCGACTGCGGCCACCTCGCGCTGCTGGACTACGCGGGGCAGCAGGTACGCCTCACCCTCCGTTACCTACATCCTCATCTGAATTGCGTCTTAGCTAAATTCTTCTGCGAGAATGGTGGGAACCGATGGTTCAAAATGGTATTATGGTTTTTTTTTGAGTTTTCTTTCGCATAACTATTTAAAAGATACCGGTATAGCCAGAAATATAAATATGATCAGAGAGATAAAGTATTTCCTTAAAAACGTAAGCTATCATCGACTAGCGCTCTCTGCTTTAGGAGAGCTTGCTCGGCCTACGCGCTCCAAATCTCTAGTATTAAGAAATTCTTTGCGAAGCGAGTGGAATCATCGATGGTCTGATGATACTAGGAGGGGAGATCACTCGAAACGTTCGACGTACCTGTATCTCTCGTCAAACAGTCAATAGGCACCAGCGTTCCCTTACGGTCTTGACTCGTCTGCTCGTTTCGCCCTTTTACCGTTAGACGGACTGAACGTCAAAACCGACCGATAACTAGCATCACGTTAAAACCTGCCAAATTTGAATGCTACGTTATTCTGATTTCAGACCCTGGAGCGACTGATTAAGCAACTGAAAGATTCAGATCAGAAGTTAATCATTTACAATGTGCCCGCGGACTCGTTGAAGAAGTTCGAACGAATATCAGGGGTGGACGCGCGAACGTTGCGCGCGACGAGCGTCAACGCGGCGCTCGCACTCGCCGAGGCGCCGAGCGACGAGCGCGCCGCCCTGCTCGACCACCAAGTATGAGCCCCGGCCTGGCGAGAGCTGGACACCGGAGACCTCGGCACTGGAGAGAGCGGCGGACCTCGTCCTCTGCTGGTCTACACAGATTCGTCACAGAGTAATGTTTATAATATGTGTTGGAAGCTAATAAGTACGTGTGGCAATGGTCTACCACGTATTAGTATTATTTTTGGCTGAGCCGACAAAGTGCTGTGTTAATTTTAATTATGTTAATTACTAATAAGTTTTTTACGTTACATTTATTAGACTGACAGACCTTCTGGTCTTACGGTTAGTTATCGTGACTACTGAGAAACGGGCTCGATTCTCAGCTGGGACATATAATTGTGTGATGAACACGAGAATCTGTTCTGTGTCTGGGTGCAATTTATATATTTTATTGTGTCCGACTTATGTCACGTTGTTATTATTGTAACAATAGTGACAAAACACATTAAGTGTTGCCATTCTTGTATGAAAACAGAGAAATAAATTAATTATACACATTGTCTTCAGTGCTATTCTTTATACTTTATACTTAATTGAACAAAAAAAAATAATGATAATACATGTGTATATTACAATGGATGACATTTTTTAAGATATTTACTGTATCTTGGGTTAAGAACTGTACTCCAGTGTCTTCAGTGTTCTGAGCTAAATAATGACTGGAGTGCATGGGCATATTCACAACATGAGTATTTGGTGGCGTGACCCGCGCCGTGTCGCGTCCGTGCATTCCTGTTGGTTTATTCTATATGTGCGCGAAGTCTAACGTAACTCGTGCGGCATTATCTATGATTTTTAGCATTCGGGCGTTATTACACATTCGGCGTTAAATGCCATACCTACCTTAGTTAATTTTACTACTTGTTAATATAAATGAAAACATATTATATGTCATTTGTATAGTAGATATAAGTAATTTGGAATACCTGAAAAAGGAAAAAATAACTCGCTACGAACAAATACTTAAATTGATTAAATGGTAGGTACCATATTCAGACTATGTCAGCAAGTTGTTATTAATTAGCCACTGTTAGCTTTAGTTTGTTATGTGTTTTACAATGTAGGTGCCTATCCAATGATTAAAACTCCACTTGAACTAGATAAGAAATGATTTGATCCTATTTATGGAAGTGCACGATGCAAGTAGCAAAAAATTTGTTATATCGATCTTGTTTATCAAATTTACAATTACATGAATTTTAATGAATTTAAACAAAGTTGTTTTACTCAATCTATTTATCAACATGATACTTTTCTGGCTCTTCTTCTGTTTTATTTAAGATCGCCGTAATATGTGGCCTTTATAAAGGCTGGTTCGGTTGTAACCGGTAATCTCTGTAACCTCTAACCTCCTTAGAAACACAGACATTTTCAAAAATGAGAAAGTTGGTTGAAGTAAGGCAAAGACTGAGTTTGCGTACGCTCGGCCGGAGGTTCGGTAACTTTCGTTACGCTATTAAAAAAAGAACATCAACAGCACGGATTACGTTTGTCACTGTCCATTACTTGTCTTCTCATTACTGATTCGATCACGTAAACAAACTTCGAGCATTGCCCTCTCCATTTACGCAGACGAACCAAGGTCACTGATATTGCTCGTAAAATTGCCAAACTTAAATGGCAGAGGCGAGGACATATTGCACGCAGGAACGATGGCCGATGGGGACATAAAGTTCTAGAGTGGCGATCGCATACTGGCAAACGCAGCGTTGACAGCCCCACAAGGTGGTCCGACGACCTGGTGAAGGTAGCGGGCAGCCGTCGGTTGCGGGCGGCATTAGACCGACCGTTGTGGTGAACCTTGGTAAAGGCCTATATCCAGGAATGGACGTCTTTTGCCTGATCATCTCAGCAGATGATGATGATGATGATGATTACTTGTCATGTACACTTTAACTGTATTCTGTTATGTATTATATAAGTATGTTTCCACCAGGTAATAGGTAGTAACGGACAGATGAGATTCATAGCTCACGCTATTTGCTTAGGCGCTAACAGAAAGATAAATTGAAATAACTCATGCACATATAATACTAATATGAATCATATTTACCAATCCTACGAATGAATCTTAGTTTGGTGTTTTTATTAATTTATTATTTAATCTTTTTTTTAATAAATCGGACAGCTGACACACAACATCTGGCTAACGTGAAGTTAGCCGCACTAGACTTAGCCTATATTCTACGAATTACATTCAGACTTAGATATGGGGACTAATAGTAAGAACGGCTTAATCAAAATTTAATACAATTGATTATAGAAGACAGAAGAATAGAAATAAAATATTACATGTTGACAGTTAACGTGTCGTGTGTGATTATGTGTCGAGTGTGTACTTGGTGCATGAGGTTATTATACAACTGGTTTCAAAAATAGTTCCAAATTATAGTTTATAAATTTGTATTGCGCGTGTGGTTTTATGTCTCATGTCTAGTTTGTATGACTGTTTTTTGGCAGTGGTGCTATAAAGGTTGACACTTGAATATTTGAGACCTTCTCGCAATTGAGGTTTTGGCTCTAATCGTGTTGACTTTAAGTACTCGTTGTGTTAGCTTATCCTTGTATTCAGGTGAGTTGAGGATCATCTTATGCGTGGAGATAACGGCACGCGTTATGTGAAGTCCTCGAAGACTCAGAAATTTGGCTTCACAGTAGAGACTTACTGTTGAGAATCTGATAGGTTTTTTCGCTTTTATGACCGCTAGATTGCCTGATAGAATATTTATACACTTTCTTTTTGTAAAAACTCATGTTATACAAAAGAAACACCCAAACTCTAAAACTAATATTTGTATACCATAGAAACATTAGGTTAGACCGGCAAATTGAACCCGAGACCTCATGTACAACAGTCAAATATACTACTACTGCGCTACTGAGGTATTACAAGTTCAGCGACATCGATACGACACATGTCGATATTTTCAAAAATTTTAGAAAAACGCCACTTCTGCTTTAAAATGGAAAAAAATGAAAAATAATATGGTAATCGTAAAAGTAATGCAAATATGCCTCATAAACCCTCATATAGAGTTACGAGCAACTTCTACTCGTATTTATCAGGCGTTTTACTGACCACAATATACTATTTTAAATAAACTATGTATTAAAATGTACAATACTGGTAGTCACTTTGGCAGGCTCTTTAAATAAAAAAAGATACTTTTCCGGGCTGTACAAAAAAATATTACTGCGTCTAAAAGTTATAACTAGCAATCTTTATATACAAATAAAGTAATAAGCTATAGCTTATAACAAAAAAACTGCATATACCTATAATAATAATTGTTATCCCTAATAACTCAATTTAATAAAAAAGAGTTTGCATTAATTGCACGTTCACGAAATAAAATTTATTCGGAACGAAATTTCCAGGCTAGCGACAGTTACAGTGAAATTCGAAGATAAAAACAATTACAGTGCGACCTACACTGAAAAATATTTATTAATTATCTATTTATTATCCAATAGATGCCCTGTTGACCTCATACTAAAGAAAAACTCGTATTGTAGTCCAGAATAAAAAAACAAAGCTAATTAATTAAAAGTAATTAATTAACAATATGAAAGTCATATTGTTATTGTGTCTTAGTAACTCATAGGTGGCACTATTGATGTTCACAGTCGGGTGTCACTCCTGAGTGGGTGACACCCGGTGCGGGTCGACCCCGCCGCTTGCCCCTAGCTACGCCACTCACAGCATCGAATATTAAATAATTGAATCACTGCTGATAAATTTTAACCTTCGAAAAAAATTACAATGTTTTTGCCGGTAATAATAATTAGGTGCTGAAAAAAACACTTAAATAAATAGTATAATTATGCAACCTAATGTATCAAAATTCTTATTAAATAAAACGTGATTATGATACATGAAGCGATTAATTGTAGGTTGGCAGTAAAGTGGACCCTCGGTAATCCGGACCCCCCTGTAATCCGACATCAATCAAACAATTTTCGCTAATGTAGATCGTGCATGATCGAACAGGTTACAACTTGTGCTGGACGCGTAGGTATTGTTTCTATTTCGATTGCTTAGTTTGAATTTGACTACGTGTGATAGCGGTGCAGCTTAGCGTGCATTCATTGTTTGCTGTTTATTCATTGTGTATTACTTATACGTACCTAGTAATGTCGTCACAAGCGAATTAACTTTATGTACCTCTTTATCATAAACGTTGATTTTGCTTTGAACACCTTGTTATTTCTTAAATTTCATTAATTATTGTATCTATGTGGTAACGATTGTTTAGCGACGCAGGAGAGGTCATTGATACTTGAGGATTTCAGCTTTGCGTTAACACATAATGTTGTAAGCTGCGAAACACAAAAATGTCCTGTGGCTAAACTACTGAACATATTGCGTTGAAATTTTGTAAATTATTTCAAAATAACTAACAGAAAATGTGATATAAAGACATGTGATTGTAGAATATTCACGGTGTATTTGAAAAATAGAGAGAAGTGGCGATTGCTTCATCGACAAGGGCCCGGCACTTAAATTGAAAGAGATGTAGTGTGTTCAAAAAGTATCGCTAATTTTGAATTTTCGCGGTTTACGTATATTCGAATTTCGATTTTTTTGTGGCGTATGTTGACACATGATGTATGTTGATGTATGTAGGCTCTTTCAAGTTTATAATGCGATATTGAATTAGATACTGTTTTATTTGTTTTGCTGTAAAATTTAAACTGCAAATGTATAATTTCCTGTGGCACGACTGGTTAATGTGTCTGTCAGTGTACTGAGTCCTTGTAGCTTTAAGGACTGTTCTCATAATATTTAATTATTCCAAATTTTATGTTCTGCCGTCCTTTTACAATGGTCAGAAAGAACTTTTCTTTTTTGTATAATATTCAATAATCCTATATATAAAATAATGGAGGTATAAGTAAGTGGGGTGAAAGGGCAAACCACAATCTTTTGCTCTAAGCCAACCCCTCCTGCACTCGATGCTTCCTGCTGAACGACGAACGAGGCTCTGGTGACCGACTGATGGCAGTATAAACATCTCAACAGGCGTAGTCAAATTTAACTGGTCGGTGACGTACAGCAACGTATTCGGTGCAACAAGTTAGCTCCTGTAATCCCCAACCCACTTATCTAGCATGGTAATTAAATGGGCAAAGAAACCTACATTTAGAAACAAATAAAGCCACGACCCCCACTCCGCGGCGGTTCCTGGTCATGGTGGCCACTATAATAACAGCCGGGCAGGGGACGTGAAAAACCACCGGACTCCGAAGGGCGACCGCAGCCGACCAACTCTGGCGACGTTTATTGAACACACACTACGACTAGACTCGCATCTGGTGTAACTCGAGGTAGAATTTGAGGAGATTAGGTAGGATATTTTAGGGTTGTGTGAACTCCGAAGAAAGGCGGAGGACACTGTCGAGACGAATGTCATGTCCCTCCAATATAAGGGGTGAATCCTCCAACAAGGCAAAGTGATCACGCCTAGTGGACCGCGGCCAAACGGTTGATGTAGAGATGTTGGCTGGGCAGCGGGTGGAACACACACCTCCGATGGCCTTCATGGTCGGAGACGACGGGGGGCACAACGAGGAAAATGTACCGCCCGTCAGGGAATCGGAGGTAGGGGCGTTTGTTCTACGGATCCGCTCTAAGAACACCGCCCCTGGGCCAGACGGGATACCTGTCCGAGTGCTGGCCCGAGCCCTCGAGCACATGTCGGACCGCTTCAGGCAGGTCCTGGACGCTAGCTTGGCGTCAGGACGCTTCCCTGAGTGCTGGAAAAGCGGGAAGCTGGTCCTATTAAGGAAGCCGGGACGGCCTGCTGATTCGGTAGCGGCCTACAGGCCCATTGTGTTGCTGGACGAGGCGGGTAAACTGTTTGAGAGGATACTCTCTGCCCGCATCGTCTGGCACCTCTGCGAGGTGGGCCCCGATCTATCGAACGCCCAATTTGGTTTTCGGGTGGGGCGTTCGACGGTCGATGCCATGCTGCGCCTGAGGGCCGTTACCGAAGAGGCGGTGAGCTGTAGCGACGTGCTGTTGGCGGTGGCGGTGACATCGCCAACGCATTTAATAGTCTGCCATTTAGCTGCATCAGGGAAGCACTCCACTACCACGGGGTGCTAGAGTACCTGAGGCGGCTTGTGGCAGACTATCTTGAGGAGCGTACCGTCATGTACGAGGACCGAGACGGTATTCTGAGGCGGCGGCTCATGTCGTGCGGTGTTCCGCAGGGGTCTGTCTTCGGACCACTCCTGTGGAACATGGGATACGACTGGGCCCTTCGAGGTCGTCTCCCCCCCGGGCTGGGCGTAATTTGTTACGCCGATGACACATTGGTCACGGCCCGGGGAGCGAACTTTCAACAGGTGGCGCGCCTAGCCACCGCGGGAGTTTCTCTGGTGGTCAGGCGTATTGAGGCGCTGGGTTTACGGGTGGCCCTGGACAAGACGGAGGCCCTTTTGTTCCATGGGCCCCGTCGTGGTCCACCCTCCGGCGCCTCCATTGTAGTCAATTCGGTCCTCGTACCGGTTCAGGCCCAGATGAAGTATCTGGGCCTGATCCTTGACGGCAGGTGGCTCTTTGACGAGCACTTCCGACAGCTTTCTCCAAAGCTGGTCGGCGCTGCTTCTGCCCTTGGGCGACTTTTGCCCAATTTGGGTGGAGCCAGAGTCGCGACGAGACGGCTATGCACGGGGGTTGTCCGGTCAATGGCGCTGTATGGTGCACCGGTGTGGGCGGCGGCTCTGACCGTCCAGAACAGGGCTCACCCCTGGCGTCCTCAGAGGATATTGGCGGTTAGAGCCATACGCGGTTACCGCACTGTATCGACGTAGGCGGCGTGCGCCTTAGCCGGTACTCCGCCGTGGGATTTGGAGGCGGAACTGCTCGTCGAAGTTTATCGGCGAACGGCAGACTTCCGGGTGGGTACCGGCATTCGGCCCCCACCCGAAGAGATACGCGAGTGGCGACAGGCCGCTCGTCGAGCCACGATGGTTCGTTGGTCGTCCCGGCTGGAGGCTCCACGTGCTGGCTTTGCCGCCGTAGAGGCTCTCCAGCTGGTCATCGCCGAGTGAGCAGGGCGGCAGCACGGGACCCTTTCCTTCCGGGAAGTATCAGCACTCGGTCGCCAGGAGGGAATTGAGTCCCGCCTGTCACCACTGCGACTGCAGTGAGGACTCGGCTCAGCACACGCTGGCGATTTGTTCCGCCTGGGCGGCGCAGCGTGGGGTCCTCACTGCAGTTATTGGAAGAGGTCTCTCGCTACCGGCCGTCATACGCTCCATGGTCGGTAGCAACAGTTGTTTTACCGCGGTCGCAACCTTCTGCGAAGACGTAATTTCGCGGAAGGAGGCGGCGGAGAAGGCCCGGGAGGACAAGCTCCACTCGGACCCAATTCGCCGCCGGCGAACCGGGCGGCGGAGGCGCGCGTACCAGCGCCTCATGCCGCCTTGAGTGTGGCCGCGGGTGGACGGGACGGGTTTTACCCTCCATCCGCTATATTGGCCAGCCGCGAGGAGGCGGCGTCCGCGTGTGCCGTACATCGCCTAAAAGGAGAGTTTATCCGCAGATGGTGCCCGCGGTAGCGGGCAGGCGCTAGGAGGGATCTGGATGTCGTAATAACAGCTGTTCCCGGATCCCTCCTATGTCAGGCGCAAAGTGGCACACCGTGTGGTTTTAGTCGGTCCGATTCCGACACACCTCGCCGTAAACCCCGGTGGGGTGACGGCCCGAAGGGGTTCCGAAAAGTTAAAAAAAAAAAAAAAAAAAGGGATGTTGGCTGGATCGAGATTGGATCTGTTCTGAAGTCCCTGCAGCGGTGCCAAGTAGTAGAGGCGATATGTCCAATTGATAAGATATCTATAATAAGCCACTACCATGGCCATCTACACAACCAACAAACAAAGCTTATATAGTTGTATCGAGGTGTGAAGGGGACGTGAACAAAGGGACGTTATTTCCCTGAAATCGTTCACAAATGAAATGGAGGACATCTTTAAGACGCAATAATGAAAATGGCGTCGTATCAACATCAGTAGCGAATATATTTTTTACTTATGATTTGCAGACGACATCGTCGTTTTGGCAGATACGCTGCAGGACCTACGACAGATGCAGAATGACCTAGCTGAATCTTCTATACGCATCGGTCTACGAAAGAACTTGGATAAAACCTAGGTCATGTTCAATCAAGGTCATGTACTACAGGAACCGGTTGCGGTACACAGTGCCCTTTTCGAAGTTTATAAGGTATCTAAAAATACGTTTACCTCGGACAGACATTACAGTTGGGTTGGGTAGCATTTGGGAAACTATGCAGTCTTCCGTCATTAATTCAACAGTGTCTAAAAACAAAAACAAAAACCAGTGCGTCCTACCTGGACGCACTGCTTATCATCATCATTATGACTTACAGAACCAAAAGGTGGATACTAACGTTACAGCTAGTTCACAAGCTCAAAGGTGCTCGGGGTGCTATGAAGTGGGCTATGCTTAGCGTTTCTCTAAGGAATCATATTAGAAATGAGGTATTCGGACAGAGAACTAGTTACTGTTTTGGTACTAATCGACTTCTCTAATGCTTTCAACACAATCAATCACAATATACTCCTATCTGTCCTTTCCTATCTTGCGGTTTCACCTGAAGCACTGGATTGGTTCTCATCATATCTTCGGGGACGCCAGCAGTCTATTCATGTTGATGAATCTTCCTCGAGCTGGTGTGATCTTGATTCTGGTGTTCCTCAAGGCGGTATTCTTTTTCCTGTATTATTTTCTGTGTATATTAACCTTCTATCACTGGAACTTCCTTGTGCGTATCATCTATATGCCGATGACCTACAGTTCTACTCACAGAGTAAAGTGGAAGATACTTCGATAGCAATACAAAAGAACAATCACAACCTAAAAACAATTAACACATGGTCTCAAAGGTTTGGTTTATCAGTAAACCCCACAAAATGTCAAGCTATCGTAGTGGGTAGTCACCGATCGATAAGCAGAGTAGACACTAAGACTCTTCCGGCTATTACTTTTAATGGGACTACCATACCTGTGAGTTGATCGGTGAAAGATCTAGGTTTGCACCTCGATGGCACACTGACCTGGCATGACCAAGTTGCAAAACAGTGTTGGAGGGTTACTGGGACACTTCGGGTTCTAAATTGTCTGAGAAATTTCCTGCCCGTAAAAACCAAGACTATGCTTGTGCAAACTCTTGTTTTCTCCTTAATCGACTATGGTGATGTGTGCTGCTATGACCTGAATGCAGATTTTCTCAATAAATTAGACAGTTTTCTTAATAACTGCATTCGATTTATTTATAATCCGTTTCCGTTCGCAGCTCAATTGGCTACCAATTCGTCTACGCCGAAAATTACGCGCGCTCACTGTCCTATACTCTATACTTAATAACCCATCTTCGCCAACATATTGAAACTGGTATTTCCAACTCTTATGTAGCAATCACGACAGAAAGCTTCGGTCCTCTAACAATCTTCTCCTTCGTTGCCCCTCCCATACGTCTGAGTTTGTTGGCTCATTTTTCTTTGTGCATTCCGTTATTCTCTGGAATGAACTTCCCCTCGAAGTCAGGATGGCTACCAACGCTTTTTCATTCAAAAAAAAAGTTAAGTAGTATTTACTGAAACAGCTGCCAGAATCCACCAATACATGATTATCATCTTATACTTGTTATGATATTTATTTGTGTATGTATGTATGTATGTTTATAGATTTGTATCAACTTAAGTATGTATATGTATGTATTTATGTATTTGTATAAATTTTAGTAAATGATAAGTTTGTATATGTTTACTTGTTTTATTCAACATCACCTGAAACGCACCTACTTCCTGTTTTCTCCGCGTTACCCAAAGGTCGACTGGTTGAGAATGCCTTAGGCATTAAGTCCGCCTATGTACATGAAGTGCATGATGTATAAATAAATAAATAAATAGAACTAAGTTCATATATATCACACCATGTAAGCCAGCTAAAGTGACAGCGGGCTGGCTAACCGGCAACCGTTGAGGTAAACGAGTTCTAGAGATTCTAGCAAGATGGTTGGTAGGAGCTGGTTGCCTGAAGCCCAAAATCAATTAAAGTTCGTCGATACTATTTAAAATTAGAATCAGTGTTGCCAGAGAATTAAAAGTCAACAGTAGAAAATATAAGAACAGCTAATATAAATTTATAAGATGTTATCAGTATTATTCTTTGCATAAGCAGACAAATTAAAAAAACTATAAAATAAAACTCAGTTGAATGATTATAGTTGATATTATACACACTATTATAGATTTATTATATTTTAAGACCTTTGCAATGCATGCATAGAATTCAAGAGTTGTGATTTTAATTTGATGAGCTATCTAAGTCAAATGAGGCACATATTTACTTTTAAAATTAATAATCTAAGTAAATCTACTCCCCTGTCTCCTGAAATAAAACCGTTGATGAGCTTGCGTTTTAATAAACAAAAAAAAATACCATTAAAGTTATAATTGGAATGGCAACACAAAAGAAGTGAATAAGAGCGATTAAGTCCATATGGTAAGAACTAATAGATATAAGCACAGCGTAATTAGTTGTAACATGGCAAAAAAAAAATTAAATCATTGCAAAGTAAATGATCATTATTTGTTGCCGATCATTATATAAAAGTTAATACATATATTTATTTCATTTGTTCATTAGCCAAGAACACAATACTATAAATGAGACACAAAGCGTACTTCTTTTTCCATGTTTTAAACAATCCTGAGCATAATTCAAAAGAAATGGAAAATATTTCACAAGCGTAAAATACAGATACAAAGGAAATAAAGTCAAATATTAAGCAATTTTTAATATAATCGGTGGTTTTTGATAATCGGTTGGTTAAAATGAGTAGAATTCAATTTATTTGAAACTATTATTTAGCTGAATGCCATGACCTGGTAAATATTAAAAGTATTATAAGAAATAAATATTCAAATTAGTATGACTACCATGTAGAAGTAGGCAAGTAATCCTTTTTTGATTAATTTTTTGAAAAAACACTCATTTTTTTAAATTTCAGTACATAATCTGAGGAGTAATAAAGCAAAACTAAAACGGAACGAATGTAAGAAAGAATGAATGAGTAAGTAGTTCATTCGCTCCGTAAAGAGAGTGAAGTTATGACGAACTAAAAACAGATCAGTCAGTCGTTCTCCGCTGTTATCGATCGACTCATTGTTGGTGGTTGTTGGTTTGTCGGTTGTTTTCTTCACTAAGACAGAAAAAAATATGTAAATTATAACTGAAAATGTGTACGTTTATAAAAATAGTTGGTACCGTGACTAACAATTAATTACACAATAATAGGCGGAGAGCTTTTACTTTTCCACAATCAAATGATTAATGAGTTATCGACCTCATTCGACTGTTTATGTTTAGGAAATTGGTAGCTTAAAGTTTGTTTTGCAAACAGAGTAAATCCGTCAAAGTTATAAAATTGAGTGTGTGTATTCTGTGTGTACCAGTGCACAGGTTATTAATATGCTAGTGGTTTGAGGAAAGCCCTAAAATGTGGAAAGTTGTGTTGTGTCTGTGTGTGGCGAGCTGGGGCCTGGGCGAGGCGCAGCTTTCTCGCTCTCATTTCCAGCTCGATATTCAAAACGTCAGTATGGAGATGATGCAGGAACTTTCCGAGGCTATGAACTTGAACGTGAAATTACTAATGCCGAATACCAACGTCTCGTATGCGTCCAAATATGAGTTTGATATGCGCGGTATGGGCCCGCTCTACAACCACACTGAGGAGTTCATCGATGTCATTGCAAACTGGGAAGCTTATCCTGAAGGTACATGTTTTTTTTTAATATAGGTTTAGTTATGAGACTAATATTTGGCCGAAATGTCGACAAGCGGTTACCCGTGAACACTCGTAACACCATTTGATCTTTTTAGCCTTCCTACTTACCTTATACGTGGTCCCATTCACCTTTTTCTGTTCAGTCAAGATCAATAAATATTAGTTATCATCATCATAATTGGGCAGATTCAAACTCAAAGTTAATTATTTTCTGTTAAGTTGCTCTTGTTATAGTGCACTTTCAATTATCAGACATGGAGAAAAAAACCCAAGACACACACAAATAAGTTTTTAATAAAAAAAAATATTCATGATTTGTGATGTGTGTGAATGGGATATTTATATTATAATTTAATATGATTTGGAGATTAATGTGATATATTTAAACAATTATAAAATGTATTTATTTAAGCATTAATACTGCATAACATTACATATCCTTTAAAAACTTGGCATTATTGGCACAACTGGTTCTATGACACAGAGTTCTTACATTACAAAATGGGTCCCCGAGTCATCACTTAGGTAAATGTATATTTTTATTCATAAATGTCATATAATGGTGGCTTTATGGTGTACATTTGTAGAGTACGGAACTGTTAAAGCCTACTTCGAAGTCACATTTTCTAAATTTGCTAACTTTTTCTTGTATCCGAGTAAATTCTTCAAACAAAGTAAAATTCTAAAATGTTCAATTTAAATAATAAAAATACATCACTCATTTGTTTAGGTCTTTATTTTATTAAATTAAATGTCATGGACAGCATATATAAGATAGAAAAGCAAACAGAAATTACCATACAAAAATGTAATGCTATTAATATCAAGACAGTTCATATTAGTAGAAGTACAAATATGGTGATTCTCTTGTTGTTGGTTCAGAATTGAAATCTGCTCCCACATTTTAAATGTAATTTGACACAAAGGTCACCATCTTTATGAGACTAAAAGAGTAATGAATCTCTAAGTTCAACAGCTTTAAAAATATTTAGAATTAACTCCTGGGAATGAAGGTTCATTGACAAAATTGTCCGATGGTGACGTAGTGACTCAAGATCAGTGCTTATTGAAATGTGGCTGCCATAGTGTGGATCACTATGCTAGAGTGTCTGCATTTGCAATGAGTATGGTGGTAAACATTAACTTAATATTATTTAACTTAGTTATGTATTTAAACTTATTAGAAATATTTGTAGCAGTCCAGGGGCAATTCAAATGGTAAAAAATTATAAGAAAGTGCTATAGAAATAATGAGCAACAGTTCCTTTTGATAGGTGCCAATGAAACTGGACAGGTTAGCTAGTGACTATTTTTTTTAGGCAACAATTACATTTATATACAGCCTTCTTTCAGACAATATTAATTAACACAGTTATTCCCTACAAAAATTGCAGCTCACGAGCTGTATCACACGTCGCCATGATCTCGATCACCGTGACTTCTGCATCATCACTGTTTTGTATGCATTTGTTGTCTTGTGATACTAAAAATAAATATTTTTTGTGTTAAAAAGTCTTTATGATATTGTATCTTTAGTATTCACTTAAACCAATATTTATGAAATGAACAAAAATAAAGTTCTTTAAGTACATCAAGCAAGAAGTTCTGATCGGATCTGGAAATAGGCTAACTGTTTCCAGATTAAACTAAAATAGAACATCAAAATTTAGATTACGGCATATGTAGGTAACTATAGAAAAGTGCTAGTCTATGATGAGAATCCTCATTTTATAAATGTAGGTATCATAATAATTGAAACAAATTATATAATTTAAATATTAAGGAGAATAACTGTTCTCAACAACCAATACTAATATAGCGATGCATCTTTGAATGAAAATTTGTCAAATAATGTTATGATAGTACAGTTTGTAGATACAGGTCCATAATAGGGAAAATAGAGTGGGCCACGAATTAGTTAATATTAGAAAAAAACGTATAAAAAAACCATTTGATATATATTATAAAAATTGTTTATTTACAGGAAAGCTAATTAGGTCGAATATTTTTTTTAAAAATTATGTCATCTCAATGACCACCATCCTTTCGACGTTTGCATTCTTCTAAGCGAGCATCGAAATTTTCGAATACTCATCTTTAAAGAGACCGCGAGACAACAAAAAAACGGCTGGCTGGATTAATTTGATTTTTTGTAGGGTTTTTGTGGACATATTGAACTGTAAAAGGCACACTTAACATTAGTAGTTTCCAAAAACCCACCAAAAGCCCTTTTTTTGTTGCATTTTCAAATTCATGTGACAAAAAGAAAAAAAATTTTTTCAGAAAAGCAATGGCCAGTCGTTAAGGAAAATTTATTCAAGTTCTTAAAACCCACCTTTAAATTTCTGTGTGATCATTGATTGCCGAGATATCGATAATCTAAGACAAAACAATCCTTTTCCATTTGAAAACCAATATCTCAGCGAGAAGTGGGCGTATCAGGGTGTATAAAAAAGCAAATTAAAGCTAAATGAACAAGGTATCCGATCCTTATAGTGGTTAAGCTGCAAAAAATTTTTTCACGTCCGTAGACCAAAAAAGAAAACTAAAAAAATTTTGAAATTTTTTTTGTAGCTGGTTTTTCTACGATTACTCAAAAACCGCGGAGGCTATAAAAGTTTGAAGTTCTAATCCAAAAACTAGACACTTGGAGCTACAGTTTTCTTTTTTTTGATTTCCTGTACGACTATTTCTCTCGAAGTTACGGCCTGTTGAAAACTGGCCAAAAATTTGGAATTTTTTTTTGATCCCTTAATTTTTTCCATTAGTGTACTTTTTTTTTGTAAATACATACATATTATACATAGAAAACACCCAAACTTCGAAACAAATATTTGCAGATCATACATTTTGACCGACCCGGGAATCGAACCCGAGACCTCGAGCACAGCAGTCGAATTCACTACCGCTGCTTTAAACTATGAGTCTGTAAACTCCAATCTAAGCTATGGGGACGAAACGACGAAACTCCAATCTAAGCTCTTATACCTTAAATCCTTAGTGGGCATCTATTTCTAAAAGCTACAAATTACATGATGAACCAGCTAGCTTGAATTGATTACGAGAGCTGGTAGTCCTCAACAAAGAACTGCAATAAGCTAATGCTAAAATTATCACTCGGTTCATATTTATTATTGCTTTATGTGTAAATATTCGTTATTCTAAAATACCATTTCTTTTTAAACATATAAAAATATATTCACGGCTCGTTACATACCGACGCTCCTCACCCGACGTGGGGATGCACTTTTTATAGGAGTGTCGCATCGAACTGAGAGCTGAGAAGGTTACTCTGCCGGTTCGGCGGATGTACAGAAATAGCCCCGCCGTGTTCACAGCTACGGCCCGCACGAGTGTTACGTGACACTGGTACGGTGGATCTTTTGACCTTAACGGTACCCCTTTTTTTTCTCATTTAATAACAATGGGTTTTGTTTCCTTTTATGGAAATGTTAAACCAAGATATTTCTGGTGTTTTGTCTGCTCACGTTCTAATGTATTATAGCTACTAGATGCTGCGGTGAAAATCTGTAGCCGTTTGATTTTCTTCTCATATTTCTGAGAACTTCTATTTAAAATTCATAAATTTTAATTAAACAATAGACACAGAGAACACTTAAATTTAAATCAGAAAAGCGTATCATGTACTAAGACATGCAAAAAGGCAAGATAACAGGTCTTGTCTTGCCTTTATGCACTGTTTTTTGTTTAAAACAACGTTAATCTTAAAACCTCTTTCAAAGAGACTTTAGTTTTAAAATTCTACATGTTCATATAAATTTTTATATATAGAGTAATGTGAGGTGTTTATATTTGTGTTCGATAATCATAGACAATTGTTTTCCTTTCTTGTGTTTGATTCGAAGTCGACATAACATGTAAAAACGCAAACGGCTTAAGCTAGTATTTACGAGGGCGGTCCGATAAGTACTTAGCCTTAATGCCCAATGGCGCCACTATCGCAAGAGAAAATGACGATCATGTAGCACATTCCCGTAGACAGCTACTGTCAAAATTTCAGCCAAATCGGACTAATAGTTTTGTTTTGATCGCGTGTGGAAACGGGCGTGTCCGTGGATTTCAGAATAATGGAAAAAGAGCAATATCGGTCGGTGATTCGATTCTTGTTTTTGGAAGGGAAATCGCGTAGCGAAATTAAAGAGCGCTTGGACGCTGTGTACGGTGACCTTTCTCCTTCGATGGCGACCGTCAAAAATTGGTTCAACGAGTTTCAACGTGGCCGCACGTCGGTATTTGATGAGCCACGCCCGGGTGCTCCGAAAACAGCTTCCACGGAGGATAACGTGACCAAAATCCACGATCTCGTATTGGCAGACCGGCGATTGAAGGTGCGCGAGATAGCTGAGACAGTAGGCATCTCAAAAGACCGCGTGGGTCATATCCTGCATGAAATTTTGGGCATGAGAAAGCTGTCGGCGCGATGGGTGCCGCGTTTGCTCACTCCGGACAACAAGCGCAACCGTGAGACCACTTCAGAAGAGTGTTTGAGGCTGTTTAAGCGCAATCCAAAGGAGTTTCTGCGTCGTTTCGTGACAGTAGACGAAACATGGATTCACTGGTACACCAGAAACCAAGGAACAGTCGAAACAGTGGACTTCACCCGGCGAACCTGCTCCGAAGAAGGCGAAGACTGTTCCATCGGCCGGAAAGGTGATGGCCACCGTTTTCTGGGATTCACAAGGTGTGATCTACATTGACTACCTGGAGAAGGGCAAAACGATCACAGGGCTCTACTATGCCGAATTATTGGGCCGATTCGACGCCGAATTGCATGAAAAACGGCCCGATTTGGCGAAGAAAAAAGTCCTGTTTCACCATGACAACGCACCGGCTCACACCTCCAGAGTCGCCACGACAAAATTGGTCGAATTGGGCTACGAACTTCTGCCCCATCCACCGTATTCGCCAGATTTGGCCCCGTGTGACTTCTTTTTGTTTCCAAACTTGAAAAAGTCACTCGCCGGGCAGAAATTCAAGTCGAATGAGGATGTTATCGCCGCCACGGAGGCCTACTTTGCAGACCTCCAGAAAACGTATTTTTCAGACGGGTTGAAGAAGTTGGAACATCGCTGGATTAAGTGTATCGAGTTAAAAGGAGACTATGTGGAGAAATAAATCGCCACTTTTCCAAAATTTTCGTTTTTCTTTTGTAGGCTAAGTACTTATCGGACCGCCCTCGTATAAGACCAGTAACTTGTCTGATAACATACCCTCCTTGACGTTCAGATGGCAGCTAGGAAGAAGGAAACCGTGGTAAAGTAAACGATTATGGTGTGGAATTACGGTAAGGTATATCCCGCAAGTTTTGAATAAGGAAACGAAAGTTAGACTGTAGTAGACGAATCATTTCTGTTTCTGACAGTATAGGAGTAGCCTATTCTTTCACAATATCACTTTGTTTGATAGTTTTTAATACGTACTTAACTTTTTTTTATTATTTTCTCGCTATGAATAATACAAGGTTTGATTCATCAGCATTGCGGCAAAAAGATCATATACTTCATCAGAAAAAAGACTTAATAAATAGACACACACACAGTAGAGGCGGATGAGAAGGGTCATTTCTCGTCACGGCTCACGAGTCGGTCTTAATCTAATTTTAAAGTAGGAACATCCTACTGGGTTGTCTTGTGCCGTGTTTCATCGGAAGCAAATCTACTTAAAACCGACTAATTTGCCGACTGTCGACAGGACACACTGTACAAATACCAAATGTATGAAACCAATTCGCTTCTCGTACGACACGTCACATTAATGTACCTTTACTGCTAAGGCGTGCTAATGGATCAAATAATCTTTCTCCATAAGGCATTAATGTTAAAACCTGTTGGTTACTGGTGCGGGTACTGCAAACTAAGGTAAAAATTTGCAAAGTAAAAAGCTCACAAAACTGGAACTACGTGTGTTCGCTTCCCGCAAACTACATGAATTGTAATTCACTAAAACAGGATAGAGGTACTTGCATAAATGTCATTATAAATATATGTTTAAAAAGCGATAAATAAATGAAACGTTCAGAACAGTGATGTCAAGCGTTGCGTTGATAAACAGACAGGAGCATTGGCGGTGGATGGTACGAGTATTACGAGCTGTGATGCGTGTGCGTCGTTCGAGGCGGGCGCTGCGCGGGAGCAAGTCGCGTGTCGCGGCCGTCGACCTTGTCTCCAACTTGTAGTTAAGCAGGGTTGGCACTACTAACCAGCCCTATAGAATTATATTTTTATTGGACCATATGGTATTGTGTGTGATATGTGCTCTAAAATGGCTTTAACTAAACTGTGCTTGACCTTGATCAAAACTGATGGAGGAACTGGTTTAGAAATACAGAGAGTTCAAACTATGACGTACACATAGTCTGTATATTAGTCTTATGCTAGTTTGAACAATTTACAGTAAAATTAGTACTAGTGAATGATATAAATATAACTCACGCAAATGTGTTTTTCACAGTAATGAAGAGGATGTGAAATTGGGCTCTTGTGCGTACTTGTTTCAGTAGGCTATCCGTTGTGATAAGTAATAAACTACAAACACTATAATTCATCAAATTATCGGAAGAACAGTCATGTGTGCGAAATATATACATACAGTGTGTTGTCGATATCGGGGTGGTAGCAACCTTATACCAAACAATAGCAGTTTGTTCTCCTTACGGGCCACGTCGTCATGTCCCGTAGCGCGCTCACTTGTAAATACATAGGCAGTTTTATTGATCTAACTTGTTTTTTTTTTAATTTGTCTTGTACAAGAGGTTAATTTTAGTATTTTATATTAACTAGGATTTCCTCACTGACACTTTTTTAGGATTAATATACAATTTCTAGGACTTAAAAATCCTGTGGCATCTTATATAACTGTGGGAGGGTCAGGCAAGCCCACTCGACCGCACGACCGACGTCATAGACAACTGTTAACGATTTTTTTTATGCTTGTCACCAAGTGAATAAGGTTATGTACAGTAGGCCTACATGTGAATCTTCCAGATATCTCCATAAAAGCTGTTCCTGGATGCCTTCTATTTTAGGTACAAAGTGTCATACCGTATGATGGTGTTAGCCGCCGTCCATTATTAACTCCGGTCTGATCAAAAGAGTTGAAGTAATGTTCACTCCAGTGCCCACAGGTGTTAGGGGATTTTCCTCGTAAAATGTAACAAGTTGGTTGTAATATAATGGCGCTGTGTATCCACCATATCCACCATATGATAGAAATAACTTTAAGACTCATTCAATATTGTTGTTACAGGTAAGAATAGTTGAAATACCACAGCTATGAGTGTTTAAAGGTAAGTGGTTTTGTATGCATTGATAACGGTGAAGCGAGACGACAACATAGTTCTTTTTTTTTTATTTACATCCTACCAAAGTGACTATTCTGCCTGATGGAAAGCATGAATAGAATCCAAGAGCGGTTGTCGCCATACTCACTGCGAATGACGACAGTGTAATATGACGACCTACGCTATGGCGGCCTAATGAGATGCTTTTTCACGCCCCGCTTAAAGGACCCGGGATCGTAGTGTGAGGGAAACAGTCCTGCAGTTAATTCACCATGTTAAGTAGGAACCAGACGAAATTGAAATACTATGGCAACGCTAATTACTATTGTAAAGTTTCATACTTGAAAGTTCGAAAATTATTGTAGAGCGAATAAACTTTTTGTTTACTTTAAAGCTCATTTCCTGTCATCATCATTATCTTCATCATCAACCCATCACAGTCTGCTGCTGGATGTAGGCTGCTCAAATTGCACACCACTGGATCAATTTTCGGCTTTGTGCTTTTTTGTACCTAAACTTTCAACTCTATTAAGTGAGATTTACTCATCGTATATGCATTATCGCTTTGATTCTATACAAAACATATCGATATTTCTTTAATAGAAATAAAAATATAGACCTAATTTACTAATTATCTTTGACAACCCTGGCATGAAGCATGTCATCAGCTATAAGACTGTTTAAATCCATCACACAATGCTATGTTACATTTATAAATATCCTCATTTCACCTATTATAACAATTAGCGCGAAGTCATTGCCACCTGTTTCGCTTCTTACTCCAATGTACTTTGATTGAAACCATCACATGAGAGAATTAGCACACGTACGCGCGCACACACACACACGTACACGCACACGCACACGCACACGCACACGCACACGCACACGCACACACACGCACACGCGCACATACACAAGTTTACCCGTTACAGAAGTTGCTTCTATATATAACTTACGTATTTTCTGTAATAGAACCTCTTTTCTTTATACTTAACCTTGTTGTGGTTCCGCTCAGTTTTTCTATCTCTCGGTAACGGTTTTTTCTTTGGACGAAAGATACCATATGTTTTGCTGTACACTTGGCGGCAGCATGTTATCTAAAATTTTATGATTGCTTCACATCAGGGTATAATATTTTAAGTCTCATAACATGCGACAGATCTTATTGACTTTAAAATACTTTTCCGAGAGGTTTTTTGAAAGACAGATTCTCCATGTCTGTTAAGCTTTCAGTTAAATTCAACTAGCTAACAAGTCTTCCTTCAATGTGTTCTTAATAAATATCACCAGATCATTGCACCTAAATTATAAAAACATGTAAAAAGCTATTTTGTCCCTTAACTTTGAACCTCTCTAGATGAAGTATTTGGTTCACAATTAAATACGACTCATAATCCCTATTCAATTCATCAGTGACAAGGTCGCCTTGTGCTTTTGGTCAACTGAAACCTTTTGTGTCCAGAATAAACAGTCATTTAATAGTACCAAATGAGCTTAAAACTGCATCAGTATTCTCGGTATTTATTCAAATGCAGTCGGCATCTAAAGGTATCGTTACAGTTCTCGAGTCCCTAAGCACACGATAGCGGTCAGTGGCATAATGCGGCTGACTCACACTCCCTCGGCTACCTGTAGGCGGCATCCAACGAACCGCACTCACCTTCGCATAACGAGTGTTGTGAACACATAACGAAACTTACTTAATGATATTAACAAGCTTAGCGACCTTAGTAATATAATTCAGAAGTAATTTCCGTTATAATTAATATATTGTGGGTTTTTATTTTCGCCAAGGCCAAGAAATCCAGAAGAGAGACTTTAAATTTAATGAGCTAGAAAATGAATAAAATCAAACAACAGTGTTTGAGCTGGATTTTCAGTCTTTGAGCGTCATTTTAAAGCGGTATTTACGCTTAAAGAATACTTTGTTTAGCATGTCCTCACTGCAGTTATTGGAGGAGATCTCTCGCTACCGGCCGTCATACGCTCCATGGTCGGTAGCGACAGTTGTTTTACCGCGGTCGCAACCTTCTGCGAAGAGGTAATTTCGCAGAAGGAGGCGGCGGAGAGGGCAAGGGAGGACGACCTCCACTCGGACCCATTTCGCCGCCGGCGAGCCGGGCGGCGGAGGCGCGCATACCAGCGCCTCATGCCGCTTTGAATGTGGCCACGGGTAGACGGGACGGATTTTCCCCTCCATCCGTTACAATGGCCAGCCGCGAGGAGATGCGTCGCCTATGTTGAGAGTTTATCCGCAGATGGTGGTGGTGGGCAGGCGCTAGGAGGGATCTGAATGTCGTAATAAGAGCTGTTCCCGGATCCCTCCTATGTCAGGCGCAGAGTGGCACACCGTGTGGTTTTAGTCGGTCCGATTCCAACACACCACCCCGCCGTAAACCCCGGTAGGGTGACGGCCCGAGGGGATTTCCACACGTTAAAAAAAAAGGCTTTCCCATATGTATCATCGCCAATATTTTGATTTAAACATTTTCTTTCGTTTATCCGTCACAACTCTAAATGAAAGAATGTGTGCTTATAAGATGTGGAAAGAAATGAAGCACTTGATGACGCATATGGGACTCATCAAATCGCTTGACAAATGTATGTATAACAGACATATGCAGTCATTTTGTTGAACAAATGTAGTCAACGCATTTGTTCAACAAAATTTAAAAAATATCTTTTTAAGAATTTACAATCTGTAGGGCGTAATTACGTCTCGGATGTACGTGGATTAGTACACGTCTAGAAAAAAACCAAGGAATGATTAATTTTTATTGTAAATTACCTGCAACGGCTTATTAATCCTTTTAAAACTCAGGCCCTTTGGGATTACTCAATATTTAACATTATCTTCTTCGAATATTCCGAGCTAGTGTAACATTCCCGTGATAATGCAGCTCTGATATGTATGGCAAAGGTCTGTTAAGTATTGTCTATCAATGATCATGTTTCATTGTATGCCTGTATTTTATAATACAAAAAATCTCTTTGCCTGTCACCTTACTTGATCAACAGCTTTTAATAGCCCACTGCTCGACATAAGCCTCTGTTTCGAGGTTAGATTTTGGCCTATTTTACCACGCTGGTCTGACGGGTTTATTTGCAGAGATGTTGTACTACGTAATTTAGTCCTTAAGTCGCTTCTTAAGACACCCATGCAACGGATTCTGGTGATGAAACTATTCTGAATCCGTCACCACATGCATATCCTCTCACTTACACTATCATATTCAATACTTCATATTCAGTCTAAGGTCTTTATTCTGCTTGCAATTACGTACTAATAACGAACTAAAATAAAACCAAATATTAGCTTGCAGTTTAAGGGCTTTGTGACAAATGAGTTGCAGGCGATCCTGATCTGCTGAAGCTGTTGCTTACATTCCCCAATTCGTTCGTATAAGTAATCTCGCTTTCGATACCCACCCCTCCTACCGCCCCCTTACTTTTCATTCTAATATCGTCTTGGAATGATTATTGGACTAAGATTTTGGAAGGCAAAATATAGATTTTCTAAATGCCTATCCCTACAGGTGTGAGTGTAAGTTTGTGTTCAGTTGTAACGCATTGGATTATCGAAACAGTTAACTATATGTGGGGTTTGTTTATATAACAATCAGCTGTGTGTGGGTAACACGTGTCGGCCGGTTCGTTTCACACATCATGCGTACCGTGTAGGTGCTCACCAGGATACAGTTCCTTTGTGCATGTATTTGGAGCAAGGGGAGAGTCTCCAACTGTAAAGCCTCGCAGTACGTGTTTGGCTTACGGAGTTGTATACTTTGTGTCAGTTTTAATGAAGTCTTTGTAGAGTTATGATGTACTAATATCGACATGAGTACTATCTTCTCTTTCTCTTCTTTCTACATGGGCGGGAACAACTGACGCTGTATCACGTTACATTTAAATATATTAAAAACTAGCTGACCCGGCAAACGTTGTTTTGCCATTTTTACTAAAATGGCTATTAAAAAATAAGGGTTGATCGTAGAAGGGTGAAAATTGAGGATTGTATGTATTTTTGTATGTTGTATCATAAAAAAATAGAAATTAAAAATTTTGTCTAAAAAATAAAAAAAGATTAGGGTTGTACTACCCCTAACATTTAGGGGGATGAAAAATAGATGTTGACCGATTCTCATAGATACCGGATAAGCACAAAAAATTTCATCAAAATCGGTCAAGCCGTTTCGGAGGAGTATGGCAACGAAAACTGTGACACGAGAATTTTATATATTAGATATAACTCACTGGGTAGAGTTTAGATATGTGATATTTGTGGCGTATCAATTGGAAAGATCGACGAACTCGTTAGATGCTAAAACTCTGCTCATATACAAACGGTAATGAGCTTAACCTTGTCAGAAAGTCATTAACATGTAACAACATTTCTGCTCAGAAGAAAATGAACATTTTAAATGAAATGTACGTCTGGTTGAACTTTTGTACCAAAAACAGGTTTGTAACATTAATGGATATTACAAGCCCGGCGCGTATCTTATTAGCTCGACGGCCTTCGTCTGACATTATATTACTTTTACCGTTACCCCGTTTTTGCTTGTATTTCTTTCGTACTTTACCGTACTAGCTGAATATTTTACTATATATTAACTACCTCGATGGCGTACTGGTAGCGAAAGCGACTGCTGTGCTTGAGGTCTCGGGTTCGATTCCCGGGTCGGATCAAATGTTGATCTGCAAATATTTGTTTAGGAGCTTGAGTGTTTTCTATGTATAATATGTATGTATTTACAAAAAAAAGTATATAAGTATTCTATCAGTGAGTCTCGTTATCATAGTACAAGCTGTGCTTAGTTTGAAACTAGATGGCGTTGTGTGCTAAATGTCCGAAATATTTATTTATTATTATTATTTATTTATATTCTTGTATTCCAAATAAATTACCCTTTTTGGCATGATTAAGATGTTGTTTTGGGCGCCTACTTGTGATAAATTCGGGTAAAGTGTTAAATGTCACATTACCATTTCATAATTTGCCATTTTTCTTGTGATACATGACATAATATGTTGGCTAGAGCGAATTTTAAAATATGTTTACTTTCAATCGATTCTAAACATGGCGCATTATTCTCAGAAAAAGTTGTAGTTAATTTATTTTCTCATTGAAAG
Organism: Hypercompe scribonia; assembly: GCA_949316085.1. Classification (NCBI taxonomy): domain Eukaryota; kingdom Metazoa; phylum Arthropoda; class Insecta; order Lepidoptera; family Erebidae; genus Hypercompe; species Hypercompe scribonia. The sequence continues at coordinate 22,878,039 of OX438975.1, forward strand.
TATCTAATTTGAGATGTTCCCAGAATAAAATTCGTCGATACTTGCATCTTTGTTAGGAACTGAGGTATCTCGTTAAATGAAACAAGGCGTGATGCAATGGTTTAGCTGTTATGTCTCAGTGCTCCCATGGTTATTTACGACGAATGTTCGTCACACAACATAGTGTGCTACGTCGGTGTCGGGTCGATATGCGCTCCTGCGAACATTGCTATCCGACTCTATTGAACGAATGAACAAGATGGTATTGTACACTCCGTTCTTCATCTAATTGATGTTAATTGACACTGTTTATTTACAGACTCGTTTTAGAACGGGGAAAAACTGTGTTCCCTGTAAACACACAATATGACTGACCAATTAATAAAGCACGATAATTGTGTTTGATTATATTTAATTATTATTTGATTTTAATTTTATATATATAATGATAATAATGTCCGTGTGGTGACGGATTAAGAATACATAGTGTTACCACCTCTACTCATCCTGTGGGTGTCGTAAAAGGCGACTAAGGGAACAAAGTATGCAAGACAACATCATTACAAAGAGAAGGATAACTTGAAACAAACCCTATTCCAACCCGTCGGGCCAACGTGGTATAGTAGGCCAGAACCTCCTTGCTAAGGAGAGGCCTATGTCCAGCAGTGGACTGTAAAAAGCTTTTGATTTACACTTTAATAAATAGTTATTTTTTATGACTAAATAACCATATAAGCACATGTCGCCTGATGTTAAGCAGGATGTGTGCTCGTGACACCGGTTGTGGCAGTTTTCTAACCCCGACACCTACTCCTGTCCCAATCTAGGATACGTATAGTAAAACTTTGAGAAAGTAAAAATCAGATAGAAGGATTTAGGAGTGGAACCTCGAGTAGTGTCTGACTATTGCTGAGAAACCTATATCGAAGATTATATTCATAGCTATGTTGTAGGTCCCTAGTTAGATAGTATTTGTACACATGTCGTAAGACAACGTGATGTTGCAAGTCACAGCTGAATAACCGACCCGACGAGAGCAGTATGTAGTGGCCCATTGTCCCATTGATTGCATTCACTCGTGTACGATTGACACCGCCCGATTCTATCAGCAGTTGCATTGTGTTGTAAATACGTCGTTGTTTAAACCCGAATACGTAATGAGCAGACAGTATTATATAATTCAGATTTGTGATGGTAATCTACTCCAAATTAAATGCAAGACCCAAACAAGGCTAGTAATATCTTAGATGTAGAAGTTACTGAACCTCAATGCTATTGTCAAAAGTACTACATTATTTTAACGCTTTTATTGTGTAGCCCCTTTACATTTCTGTAAGCTAATGGTATAACAAGTACATTTCACAGATTAACTCGTTGCATTTCGAAATTAAATAGCGAGTGTCGTGATAATTGATACTAATCCGACGTCAACTCGAGGCGACGTTTACGTCATTGCATGCAAATGTTTGGCACTGTAGGTAAGGCAGTATTGCGTAGGACACAATCAAACTCATACGCTTAGGGTTGTTAAAAAAGCTCTTTGATAAAATGTAATACAACGCAATAAAATTATAAGTGATGGTAAGAACTAATTAGGTCAATTGCCAATATAAGTATAATGAACGTGACGCTCAAAACTTACAATAGATTCTGGACACTATTTTTGTTGACCCCATTCACTTGAATAAGGAAGAACCAAGCTAATACGATTACAGGTCAGCTTTACGCCAATATTCTTTCTTTTTCCTTTTTTTTTAAGACAACGCCCGCTTTAGGAATAAATCCTGTGTCGCGGGGGACTTTACAAACATACAAGAAACGAACACAAAGAACACCCAGACTCAGAACAACAATTTGTGGATCACACAAAGTGTTGTCCCATGTAGGATTTGAACCCACAACACTAAGCGAAGTGAGGTGCCGCGTGGCGACCGCTTAAACCACTAGGCCAATCGTGCAGTAGACTGCGGCACTACAGACAATATTAGAATATTGTCTGTAATCCCGTAAGTAGCACAGTTGTGACGTCACAACAGTCTTTCAAATTATTAAAACCTGATTCTCTATTTCGAGTAGGTATGTGACATTATCATAAATGGGTACTCTGTTCAATTATTACCTAACATATACATGTCTGATTATTCGTTAAGTACGACGTTGTTTAGCTTTTGTTCGTATGCATATTTATTTTCGCCACAGCGTACTTGAACAGAGTACCCGTTTTCTAAATATGTGGTAGTAAAGTTTTAGTACGTAGCACGTACGTGCATGAGACAGTAAAAGCCCTCCGCGATTTCACACATCTCAGTCATCGAGACAACTTTCACTTATAACAGCTGTCCCTTGCAGCTCTTGCCACACACAGCCGATACCGAGATGACGCACAGGGCCTGATTGTATTATACATTTAGAATAATATCTCATTGTATTCACAAATATTTCATAATCGTAATGTACTTTCAGACACGACATATGTAAAGTCTCTTGACACGTGTAAAGACGTATAGCAGTTATTTCTTACCAATATATACGATTTGTACGGAGTAAGAAAGTAATTTCTTATTAGATATCTTATTTTATGTTTCAAAAGCTTTAGTAAATCTCGTTCCTAACAATGCAAAGTTATATTATGCATTCCATTTTCGGTTACTTCCCGATGAACTTGTTTTGATATTTTTGTACTCGCGTGTAACGTTGAAAAAGGTTAAAAATTTCTCGAAATGGGACTCGCGTTTCTACTTCTTTGATTTGATCGCGTTGTTGTTGTTACAGACTAATCTATTTTGTGGTAATTTCATCCAAATTAGTTCAACCGTTCTGTAATAATTGAGCAAGACCTAGATCTGGTTAAGTTGAACCAAATTTTTCTAAAGGAACTTTCAATTTCAGCTACAAGTTTGTTGTGAACTCACTAACCCAGGTTCATTTTCCTGCGCACGATACTCAGTGGCAAGTTAAGGTTGTGTACATGCTTTCCTTAGAATAATAAGTTACTACAGTAATACAGTTACAGTGTTCGAATTTTTATTAATGTTACACTAAATCAAATGGCTCGAACGGATAGCTATTAAGTTTTTAGGTCGGACGGCTTTATACAAAGCGTTCGACCAAAACTGTTGGAGAGCATGCGAACAAAATTGGAATAATGTGATGTGTTGATGATCGACTCATTTCCAATTCACATGTAATTGCGATTCGTCACCGACCGGTTCCGCCCGCGCCGGTGACTGTGACCCACTACACTTGTAATATGTCTTCAGATCTTTGTGCGAAAAAATTTCTATAACGCGTCCGGTGCTAGATTTGTGCAAGTTTTTCTTGTTTATTAAGGCCAAGGGTTCTAAACGTGCACCTATCAGAATCAAATAACTGTAAATTGTGTCCGTTTCTGTTCTATAGTCGTTGGATTTGTGAATGTTAGTATAATGTGATATAGGTACATATACCTAGTCTTGCCATAAATATTGTAATAAAGAAAAAAGAAAATTGTTAACTGCAAATAACATTTATTACTTTTACAGTGTGTCAGTTTAATACATAAATATAAAACAATTAAAAATATAAAAAGCTTATTCGAAGTGGTCTCCATTGGCTGCAATACAGTCCTTTAAACGATGAGGCCAGTTATCAATAGAAGCACGCACTCTTTCCATGGGAAAATTCTTCACTGCCAATCGTATAGATTGTTTTAGGGACTCCAAATTATCATGGCGTTTAGAGCAAGCTGTACTCTCTAAAACTGACCACAAATCATAATCCAGCGGATTAAGATCGGGACTAGACGACGGCCAGTCTTCAGCTCTGATGAAGTCCGAAACGTTCGATTCCAACCAAGACTGCGTGGACCGAGCTTTATGACCCGGCGCCGAGTCTTGCTGGAAGGACCATACTTGGTTATTGAACATGGTGATGTTAAGGGGCTTAACTACCTTCTCAAGAATGGTATCTTGATACACTTGTGCCGATGTTTTGATACCTTTTTCACAAAAATATGGCTCAGTCACTCCTTCATAGCTAACACCCCACCAAACCATCACTGAAGTCGGATAATGTCCACGTTGCACTCTGTCGACTAATTGGGAAGCTTCCTTAGAGCTTTGAGCATAAATACGGTCATTTTGTTTGTTAAAATGTTGCTCAATTGTAAAAATTTTCTCATCCGTAAACAAAATTTTTCTGTGACCTCCCTTTGCGTACCGCTTCAGTAGTTGTTTCGATTTTACCACCCTATTCTTCTTTAAATTATCAGTTAAGAAATGGCCAGTGCGTCTCTTATAGGCTGCAAGTCCTAAGTCATCTTTTAAAATACGCGACATGGTTCTAGGTGCTATCTTCATTTCCCGAGATAAAATCTTTTGCTTTCGGACAGGATTTCTTCGAATTCTTTCCCTTACTGCTTTGACCACCTTTTTCGTACGAACACTACGTGGACGGCCAGATCTTTTTCTGTCACAAACAGAGGAGGTCTCATTGTACCTATTAATAGCCCGGTACACAAACATTTTACTAATACCAAGTGTATGGAGAGTTTTAAAAATTGCATTTGGCTCCATACCTACTTTGTGTAATGCTATCACAGCGATTCGGTTCTCTTTATCACCCCACACCATTTTAATATCGCAAAATATTTTACAATGTATTGGCGCCAAAATGAGAAAACACAATGAACAATCGTATAAAAATGACAGATTCGAAATTCAAATGTAATATTTTTTTATAATTAAGTGTAACAGTATTTATGGCCAGACTAAGTATGTTAAGTAGTTATTTATAAATAGCAACTGTTTAACATATGTGCTTTTAAATACCATCTGCGAAAAAGTTTAGTATTTGTGCATGTAGGGATTGTATAGTTGTATAGTGTTCTCTTCTTTTTTTTTTATTTTAATAGCCTACCAAAGTGACTCTATTGCTGCCTGATGGAAAGCATGAATAGAACCCAAGAGTTGTGGTCACCATACTCATTGCAAATGGAGACAATGTAGTATGGTGACCCACACTATGGTGGCCTAGTGATATGCTTTTTCACATGTACACATGACGTAAAAGGCATGAGAGTCATCGTGACAGTGTAAGGCTTATACACTTACCACGATAACTGTCACCCCTGCATCAATGGGCCGCACACTCACCAGCGAAACACGACAGCACGGATGCTGGCGCTTTAGGTTGGTCTTCTGTGAGAGGGTAGTACTGTCCCGGTCGAGCCGGCCCGTTTGTGCTGAAATCAGCGTGGCTCTACTACCTACCATTGAGTAAACTCTTGTATGTATGTTAATGGTGCCATATTCAGTTATAAGGTAAAATAATATTACATTTGAAACTAATTGGATAAAAATTCTAGTAAATCATGTCATTGTCCTGATTTCAATTAGTTCAACGTTAATTATGAATGTAGGTTGACTCGCTAATCAAAGTGGTGTTCACGTCATGACAATTAATTATGTTTTAATCAATAGGAATCCATTGTATTGATCCATATCTGATGATACCCTGAGAACCTTAGAGACTTTGGCATATGTCTCCACAGACGTGTAAGGAATTTGAATGTACTTACATACTGCCTCGGTGGTGCAGCGGTAGTGAATGCGACTGCTGTGCTTGAGATCTCGGGTTCGATTCCCGAGTCGGACCAAACATTTTGTATGATCTGCAAATATTTGTTTCGAAGTTCGGGTGTTTTTTATGTATAATATGTAAGTATTTACAAAAAAAAGTATTCTATCAGTCAGTCTAGTTATCATAGCACAAGCTCTGCTTAGTTTGAAACTAGATGATGCTGTGTGTCAAATGTCGGAAATATTTATTATTTTTTTATTTATTTATACCTACAATGTTAAGTTCTGTTATATAAGTGTTTGAATGAGTAAGCTTCATACATAAAAGCAGTTAAATGAAATCATAGCGTGTGTTGACCCCAAAACTAACAAGATGATCGTAGTGTTCCGAACTGCAATGTTGGCGAATATTTTCAGGAGTCAACAATCCGATACAGTCTTTATAACGTGCTGCATAAGGTTGACAGTGTATTAGATGATTGTGCGTGATTGAACATAAACGGGGACACATCCACGTCTATTGTAAGCGCAGCCGGAGAACTAACGACGTAATAGGCAGCGAGGAGTTGCGTGAGGGATGTCATAGTAGCTCATGTCTTAATGGATTCATATAATTTATCATCAAACATCTATCTAACAAACACACCATTTAATATTGAAATTCTATGATAACAGATCTGCTGCTACATAGTGCAACAATGGACCGGCTAATGTTGGCCCTCGCTAATGTGGCTACTGCTACTCGAATGGCATATGTTCAGATCCGTGCAGTGTAACTAAAATTACGTGTTCTATATGGTACTTGACACATTTTCCGTGATTAACAGTATTCACAAATAATTCAAAATAACTCATTGCACAAAGGAAATAAAACCAATTACTGACAGTTACTGCCACATAAACATCTAAGCGGGTGTAGGATGTTAAATGAGAACGAGGCCGTAGTCGAACTGCAGGCGAGTGAGCGATTGGTAATTATTTATTGGATTTGTTATCAAATTATAGTGTGATCCCGCTTTTTTATATTAGTTTACATTTACGGATGTTATTTATCACCACAAATGTGATATGGTTAAATAATTGCTTAGTTATAGCTGCTTGTAACACTGAGATTTCTTAATATGCGTTAGCTTTAAAAGAAGAAAAAAGTTTATTATTGGTAGAGTGTACTTTACTGATACCTTAAAAAAGTGTCCTGAGCAACGGCCTTCACTTTTAAGATATTGTGACTTTTCAAATTTCTACTTTAAGTTATTATATTGTATGGTTAGACGTTGATATCTGTGGGTGCGTTATGACGCGCATCGGCATCATTTAGTACTAACAAATATTGTATCCTATAGATGTATCCCTTAAATCTAAAGTAAATAAAAAATAATATCTCCCTGACATTGGTAATAATTAACATAGCGCTGAAGTAATATAAATCTCCAATAAAAATACGCTAAAAGTTTTAAATGAACCAACAACTTTAGCTGTTTAATGAACCGGTGCTGATGTTATTATAACTTAGTATTGTTGGGACGGATGTCTGTTGCCTCTGTTGGTTTGTTTGTTCACCTGGTGTTTGACTGACAGAGCTCGGTGCAGGCTCGGAGCGCTAATTGAGTGCGCTGATGCACCGACGCGTCAAAACTAATTAGATGGCGAACATTATCCAGTAGGTGCTAACTGCTTACCCACTTGACGAGTATACGTAATATACATGTGTGATGTGAAATTGTATCACTATAGTAACAAACCCAATAAAAAGTAAAAAAAAGATACACCAAAAATGCACCAAGATACACAACCATAGTATTGGTATCCAAATTACCTACTTATACTTGCAAAATCTGATTTAGATACGAAAGTATCAACTATATTAAAATCTGAGATTAATTGAGAAACAAAATATATTTTTTAAATCGTACTGAAACCAAACCTTTTTTTTTTATAAAGGGCCTTCCAAAGTGACTATACTCTGCCTGATGGAAAGCATGAATAGAATTCAAAAGTTGTGGTCACCATACTCATTACAAATGAAGACTATGCAGTATGGTGACCCACACTATGGCGGCCTTGTGAGATGCTTTTTCACACCCCGCTTGGCGACGTAAAGTCATGACCAGTCATCGTGACAGTGTAAGGCTTACACAGTTACCACGATAACTGTCACCCCTGCATCAATGGGCCTCCGGTCTCACACTCACCAATGAAACATGACAGCACGGATGCTGGCGCTTTAGGTTGGTCTTCTGTGGGAGGGTAGTACTGCCCCGGTCGAGCCGGCCCGCTCGTGCTGAAATCAGCGTGGTTTTACTAGCTAGTAAACGTTGTTACGAGGGACCAGGTCCAACAGTGGACTAATCTGATGTTAAAATGATGTGTACTGTGTTTTAGTAAAAATTCCTCTTGCCGTGTTTGTCAGAAATTAGCGTTAAGTTTTTGGTGCCTAATACGTAAATATTCTACAGTGCGAGGGCATTCATTCAAATTTTGTTTAAGACACCGAAGCCATTGTCGTGTCCGAAGGTGCAAACTGTATGTTTATACTTTCTTAATGATGTTAATAACCGTAAACATTAGCAATAAAAGTTAATTTAAATTAATATATGTTGTGTTTTGTTAATACCATGTATCGTTTTTTTTCAACGAAATTTAGTTGGCTAACGAGCAAATCGACCTGTATGTTGGTCAAAGGTACCTTTATAAGCATCAGTGGTGTTAAGAATCGTATCTATCATAAATTGAGAGCTCGGGCAAACAAAAAAATTAAACGAGAAATCTGGACCGTAGAAGTGCTTTGAAATAGATAGTGGTGTTTTACGATTACAGTGCATCAGTGTGCAAGTAAACAAACTGTAAAAAAGCTAAGCAGTGATGGTTTATGTTTACATGTGTGGTACAGCTGACTGCGCAGACGCGTCGGTGACTAATGTTAGCTACAGCGGGGGTCATTACTCGCACGTTAGTGTTATCTACCACTTCCGCCTGATATTGCGATCACAACTGACACTCAGACTCCTTCAATATTTCAATTTTAATAATATTCTTGTTTATCGCATCTTTCGGCGTAAATTGCTTGCTTTGTATTTAATTTAAGATAATTTTGCGGGATTTGAAGAATACCGCTGTCTTGAACAACTGTTTTAAACGGTGTATGCAGTAAGTTCTCCCTGTATTTTATTAATTTTGGTACTTAATTTAGCATGACTTAAAAACTTTCTATCTGTAGCGTTTAGTATATTAAGTTCTCATTACATTTTCCTATGTGTAGCTTAAACTACAGCTTTTGTTGCGTAACACAAGCTGTAGCTTATACTAAATACACTTGTGTGGCATTTCTCGTCCAAAAAGTTCGACTATTAAAATAAACATTGCCTTGTCTGCTCTTGTACAATATGGCATTTTAGTTTTGGAACGCTTATGTCACGTCACTTGAGTAAACAGCTAACATTTACACATTTTGTCATTTGTATCTGATTCCGTTAAGTTAAGTAAACTAACTTCTTAATCAGATGATTCTTAATCAGTTGGTTTACTGAACGCTACGTCTAGGCAGCTCTTGCTGTAGTCATAGGTAGGAAACAGCTGTGTGTCAAGTGTCAATTTGTGAGCACGATACGAGTATACTCGTAAGTTACTTTTTTAATAGGTTGGCTTTAAATTTCCTGCAGATTGATTACGCAAGCTCTTGTGCTACTCAGCTCTGTTATAATCAAGGCCCTGAAGCTGCCCTTGGGTTTGTTGTTAACGGTTACATTGTTGTCCATATTCGTTCATTGTGAACGCAGTTCCGGAACTCACCTCGTTTGTTTTAACTTCCAGCATAGCTTTGTCCACACCGCAACACTACCCGTGAACGACATGATTACTTGTTGATATAAGTTGTACTTGTGTTTTCTTTCGTTTCAAATTACATTCGAAATATTTCCAGTCACCAGTAAAATGTTTCATCTGTGAAAAAAATGGAAGTCAACTTATATTTCACATGTGACTGGTGGTTTCTTGTACTCCTACTCCACTAAACTATTGGGAAGATCTTGGAGGTGTGTCTTGATGTTATTGTACGATAAAAGAGTACGATGCGAAGAACTAAAAGAAATATATGAGATAATGAGGATTACCGGAATCAAACTTATGTAAACTGTATGTACGTTGTATTGTTTAGGACTCTTCAAACAAATCTTCTGGAAATAGAAATGTCAAGAAATTATATTGGACATTTATCAATCTACAATAAACAAGTGTTCTAATTAATAGGAAAGATATTTGCAGTGTAGAGGGAGGGAGTTTAGATAAAAATTAGCACAATATACCAGGTTCTCATGAGTGCATGAAGTTATTACATACTCGGTGATAGTGATAATTTAGCACACCCGTCGATGTTGATAAGGTATCACAGTTATCGCAGCAACGTTGGCGTTAGTATAAAGCTGACGACGTCACCGAGGTCGCCTCCCCGCCCGCAAGCATGTCCCACCCCTCTAACATCGTCATTGATAACAATAACTACTATCGGTTTATGTTCGCCTAGTACTTTTTCAGGCGACACGTAGTGAAAAGTGATTTCCAATGTGACGACACGCTGCAAAGTTTCAAACGTGATAGTAAAACGCAACTGCGGGCTGCAAAAGGCGTGAGATCACGTAAATGTCGTTTGAATGAACTTTCATCAGCTTTCTCTAATTATATCCCTATCAATTAGTATATTACTGAATTATCTCACTAATTACCAATACACAGAGATTTTATCGATTACATCCGCCATATCAAAACTCAAGACCAGTATTGGTTTATAATTATTTTAACATAAAATTTATGATGCTATTCACTATTACTAATAAAAATATGCTAAGACCACATCGTTTCATACAATTCATGTGCCAAGTTCTGTGTGTTTTCGTCCTTAAGACCAAATATTTAGAACTAGTAATCTAGCGATTTAATTAGCCACAACTTTTTGTTTACAATTTTTATAGTTGCTTCAAATAATATTATTATCGTTTTATATTCGCGAAATTATTTATACCGTGTGAGATTTCCCACGCTGTGTTATTGAAATGGTTAATCTGTGAGATTATAACAGAGGCAGTGGGTCAAGCCATTGTTTTGTTATTACTAAAACGAAACACGGTGCCAGAAGATGCGTCTTTTCGAGTGCAACGGTTACAGCGATGCGGTAGTGTGGGGCTCGGTGAGGCCGCTGCAGGCCACAAAACTGGGTCGCACCTGCAGTGCGGCCGCGGAAAGGTCCCCCGTCACTCGACCTCTTTTGCAATCGGTGCAACTTAAATTCTGTACCAGGGACGCACAACTTTCTACTCCTAATAAATGCTCTTTTAGTCAACCATTAATGTAATTTAGTACCATTTTTCTATGCAATATGTTCTAAGATATTTATGAGAAGCCACAGCAACCTTGAGCTGAAAGTTTAAAAGTAAGCAGAGTTCATTGGGTTGCAAGCGTAAGTAATATTCTGTGAATTTCATACCACTACATATACTTTTTCCTGTTTACGAAGTTCGTGTTTATTATATCGTAATAAAGGCTTGTTTTTTTACAATACTGAGTTATCACTGCAAATATGTACAATCAATTCTCCGAAAAAAAAATGGCCGAATGTGTAACATTATCTCATTGTTTTTAAACGGTCCTATTTAGGTCAATGTAACTTTGTGTTGATTGGTTAATGGATGAGCTTCTAGGAGCTTTTATTCAGTAGGAGATTCTATCCAGTTTATTAAGGGCATTACAGTGAACGAGACGTTGCTGGCTCTGTCGGTGTGGGAAGAGTGCGAAGGTTAAATCAATTGCACACATTATAGAATGGCAGTTCCCTTCTCCCGATTCCCCTATTGTGCCGCTAGCCTCGTCACCGTTTATTATTTGCTATTTATGTCCCGCATGAGCGCAAGGGGATAGAGGGGACCTGTTGCTCCTCAGTTCCCTGAACACTTACAATAATACGAAATCATTTGTCACTTAATTATTGAAAATCGTGCCCTGCAGTGTGTAAAGTCCCATGACTTAGTCATGCCCCACAGGAGCATGGCACATACCGCATGAGGATACCAACATTATTTTCCTGGAATGTAATAGTGTTTACTTGTGAACAAAGCAATTAAAAAGGGCTTGAGGAAAACAGTCCTGAAGTATAGTTTTGAATACACTTAGCGCTATGTAACATTATTCCTTCCGCGTCGTAAAGATTTTTATGAGTTAATAGCGCTAACAGTGTATTTATCCTCTTCAAACTTAAAATGAAGCTTCGTAAGGCAATTTTAACACCAATTATCTCTACTCATTAATCTTGAAATAAATTTAGACGTTATTATAAAGTTTTTTTGACTACCCTATGTAAGTTTTTACAATAAAATGTAAATATATTTTTGTATTATCTACACGTATTTTCCAACAGCAAAATACAAAGCTGATAATTGTGTTGTCTCAGGGATAACCGTACATTTCGCGAAATCAAATGAGTTATAATTGTATGATAATGACATTATTATCGTACAAATACGTCTAAACAGTTAGTTAAACGTGTTTGTACGATAATGATATGAAATATAAAAATTATGTAGGTAACTACGCTAAAAATATTTTTGTTTTGGGAAACATTACTTACTCGGTTTCATTTGAGATCAGTGCTCGAAGATGGCGTGCTTCGCTGTACTGTTACCGTACGCAGAGCGAACCACGTAACCACTTTATCGGCTCCACTCATTAGAGTATTCCCCATGATAGTTTTCGGTGAAGCTGAACGTGACATCAAGCACAAGTGATATTTATATTTGTAGTCGGTTGTCGTTTTGAATATTCCGTAATTCCCGTAGAGTGCACAGTTGTGTAAGCATACAAGTGTATTTGCTGACAAAACGAGACGAGAGGCGCAGGCACGCTCTCTATTGTGTATTGCTCATATTGACACAGGACACAGCCGGTCGGATATTTAACTAATGTGCTGTTCGCCTTGACTCGCTACCCCTCGGCCAAACAAATTTCAGTATTCAACATAGACACTTTTCAATGAATTTCAAAATGAGTGGTTATTCATTGTCACATTGCTTAAAGCTAATGTCTCAGAGCGATACTCTTATTTTTATTAAATAAGTCCTTCTTATTAAATATTTGAAGGAGACTATTTTCTCCATACAAACGGCCAGCTCATACTAGTACTATGGTTAACATTTGAACTAAGCTAAATTGCGTGGTCAATTTTCACTCCTCGTCTACAGCGCACCTGCCGACCGTACGCTGTTTCTCAAGGATATTACGTCATATGAACATTAAAATCCGCAAATTATATGTTAACCCGTGACATATCTTATATTCACTAAACTAGCATAATGCGCGTTGCGGAACGCAAGGCGCGCCCACACATGTGTTGATCGCTTGCACAATACTATACGCGCATCGCGTATAATACAACAGCCGATTCGCCCACGCATATGATGGAACTATTTTGAAGTCTTTAGGAGACAGCCACGTAGCCGCTAGTAGGGTTTCTAACCTACTCTGTATTGCCAGGCGAAGGCCATTGTTGTTTCATTTTAATTTTAACCTAGCTATTTATATTTTAGCACCAACAAACTTACATTCTGATGTTGCAAGTGCACTATCTTACGGAAACGACTTATTGCGTCCTGTGCACTAGTTTGTTACCTCATTCTGTTGTATTACTTCATAGCCCAGAATAATTGAAGCATTTATTCATAAATGTTCCGATAATTGGTTATTGGTCGCGCCCCAGGTGTCTCGATACAGCGAGTAATCTATTGTATTCAAGTAAACGTTATGGATCTGTATTGTGGCACAGCTCGTGTTTCACAATAAAATATTTCAAGAATATTAACCAGCTTCTATATTCTTAGTTAAAAGATAACTGTCCGTGTGGTGACGGATTAGGAATACATAGTGTTACCACCTCTATTCATCCCGTGGATGTCGTAAAACAACAAATTGTTTATACATTTATTAGGTGGCTGGATACCCTGGTCTAAAGTCCCTATGTCCACACTTTACTCATGTATATTGTATATATATATATGTATTATGCTCACAAGCCTAATTCCTTTTCCAAATAAAAGTAACCTATGTTACTCGTTTCAACAACAGCTGCCAGTGAAAGTCTCGTGGAAATCGGTCAAATCGGAAAAATAATTTAAAAAAGTATCGTGAATTTTGTTGAATTTAGTAGTCCGCTGTATTTATGCTATTAGAAATAGGAACTTGCGTTTCGTAATATATATTTATATCGTTGTATACAGTTATAGTATATATCAATTATACAAAATTTCATTGAAAAATTCGAAACAAGTTCACGTCATTCAGACTTGTTTCGTATATGTACAATGAAATAAAGCTAGCAATTGTGTTATACTTCTTACACTTATCTGTAACAAGGGTTGTTAGAGTACTTTGAGGAGGCCCAAGGGTCGTGAACACTCATTGTACTGGTGTCTTGCAAAGCTAAGATCCTGGGCTGTATATAACTAATAAGTATATAACTTACGTATCATTCGAACGGACGTGAATCGGCTTTCTTACACAGATGGATTGTACGAGTACATACCTCAATGCAAAATGTAGCAAATATTATAATATAATTTAAATTTCTACGCAATTGTGTTGTTTGTGACTCGTCTAAATGTCGTCTCGTCTCGTCTCGTCGAAATGGGACATGTACTGGACGGAGTTGTGAGTTAACTCTACAAATAAATAATATGCCACGTGGACTCTCTTCTTCTTACAATGTAGCTTCTTTTACTTCAGTCACGTACGTTTAGCTTATTGTGTATATTGTATTAGTTATATAAGGTGGCCCAAGAATTCGTTAACATTTGAAAAAATCGAATAAAAAAGCTAATTAGTTGGTTAATTTTTTAAAAATTATATCGTCAAGTGACAACCGTTTTGACGTTTGCACTCTTCTAAGCAAGCACCGAAATTTACTAATCAAAAGAAACTCATCATAATGAATAGGGTGCTATTCATTATGATGAGTATCTTGTTGGACAAAATAAGTCTTGTAATAATAGGTATTTGATTAAATAAAAATACTGAGTTTCGCTGAAATATTTGAAAAACCGGTACGGAAACAAGTTTTGCTTTATAAAAACAATTACAACGTCTTCTTCTTACAGAAAAGATAAACAAAATAATTATGACAACTTAATCCGTCATATAATACTATCTAATTTTATTCTAATTTTTTATCGACTTTTGAAATCCATCTGTAGTTATTTCGCAGATAAGATCGAAATAGTCTATCAGGGGTTTAACAGCAAGTGGTCAAAGTGGCTCTTAATGTTCTTAGTTAATAAACATTCACCGTAGCATCCATAAGCAACATCACTTTTCTTTTATTTTTCTCCTTTTCTCTTACTTCCTCCACCTTGGACTTCCAAAGCATCTGATTGACACCAATAGGCTTACATTACGAGAATCGAGACCGAGTTGTATTTGGTCAAATGTGGGTGCATAATACCCCCACTGGCTACGGGTTTGAGGCGTGAGTATGTGTAAATGAAGACGGACAACCTAGGCAATCAAGTGTCTATGAGCATCACGGCACTCTTAATAGAACTTTGTCAAACGTGGTTTGACACTTGGCTGACATCTAATGCTTTTTATATACGTATACAGTTTGATAGATCGCCATTAAACTGGTTATTAAAAACTAAAGTTGGTTTGCGAAAATACGGTCGTAAAATGTAATTATTTTTTACTATTATGCGATATTTTAGTGTAATTTATTACACGAATAAAAGGAGGCCGAATAGGCCGTGTGGTGACGGATTAAGAATACATAGTGTTACCACCCCTATTCATCCCGTGGGTGTCGTAAAAGGCGACTAAGGGAACCAAATATGCAAGACAATATCATTACAAAGAGAAGGAAAACTTGAAACAAACCCTATTCCAACCCGTCTGGCCAGCGTGTTAGTTCAAAACCTCCTTGCTGAGGAGAGACCTATTGGTACGGGAGCTAGCAACGTTTGAAAAGTAAGAATTTTAGGTCAGCTGATTTTGTGATATGTCGTCCTTCTAGCACTTTCGGTTAGAGTCTGGGCTATCTGGCTGGCGGTAGTGGTTGCGTTCATTAGTGCGCATCCTACCTGTCCAGGTAATAATCCTGGATTTTAAAAACATTTTAGAAGGCGTAATTTTTAATTTTCTATTTTTAAATAAGTCTACCTGACATACTTTTTTTATTGCCAGACATTTTTGACATTGCTAACTATGTGCCATACGTGATTTTTTTAATTTTTTTTATAAAAATTTCAAAGTATTTTATAATGTCTGTAATTTTAATATTATGTTACTTAAATATAAGAAAACTTAAAATAAATTTGCCAGACATTAATTCGATTGTTAAGTCTTGAATTAAAATAAAAAAGTCATGAAGTATTGCAGTATGATGCTAGTAGTCCGAGAGAGACAGCTGAAGGCGCGAGAGAGATAGACAACGACAGTGGCGCGACAGGCAAGTTTGGAAAATGGCGTCAGTCTAATGTCACATGTTTGTTTTTGTTTTGATTTTAATGTTTATTTTTTAATTTGGTTACAATGGCCAGTGATAAAATAAAATGTGTTTTTTGTAAAGGACATAACGATAACATAATACTTTTTATATAAAAGGCTGAATCAACTTGAAAAACTTAATATTAATTATTTATAATTTACATTTAGTAATCAGAACAATTTAAATAAAAAGTGTTGTTTTTTAAATTTTAATCTAATTTTATATTCCTTTTTATGCTTAAATTTTTTTGAAACTAGCTCTGTCTAGAATACTCTGAATAGATTTCATTATATACACACATTTATTACATTTTTAAATATTTAAAAAATAAAAAATACACATTTAAACATATAACAAATAGTAGTAGACCACCGACATCGAGTACAGGGACCAAGACACCGGTGGTAAGGCTCCAAAGACAGGAACCTCCTCACAATACGGGCCGTGTCAAGGAGGACTGCCTTCTGCATCAGACCCTTGATCCAACCTTCTAACGTGAGCCCCTTAAGGTGTTGGTTGAGGCTCTTCGCTATCAATCCATGAACAGATATGATTATCGGAACAATAATCACCGAATCCACATTCCACACGTCGGCAATCTCGTGAGACAGATCCAAATACTTCAATTGTTTTTCTTTTTCAACTTTCACGAGATTCTGGTCATGAGGAACGGCGATATCGACAATCATTGCGCGGCACTTGACTACTTGGTTGTGCCTGTGCAATTACTCACCATTAGCAAGACGGGAACAGCCAGAAATAATATGCCTAATAGATTTTCCAAGACGGTGGCACGCCCGACAGATGTCAACCGTACTATCTTTCAGGATATATTGCCGGTAGTTGTTTGTCATGATAACTTCGTCCATAATTGCACAAACAAAACCTTCGATTTCTCCGAAGAGATCATCATACCGTAGCCATGACGACGACGCTTTAAAGTCTATATCAGGCCCGTGTAGGGCCCGATAAAAGACTTAAGTACTTTTTTAGGCGGCCAAAGAAGCGTTCCTGTAACATTTGTTTCACGCCAGATTCTGGTATTCCCAAGGACTGAAAAACCTAGATACATATTATTATTATTTTTTATTATATGCACAGTGAAAAGTAATTTACTTTCGTAATGGTCCTCTGTATCATTCTCGACTTATTCTGCGACTGTCTCTCTCGGACTACAAGCATCATACTGCAATACTTTTCATGACTTTTTAATTTTAATTCAAGACTTAACAATCGTATTAATGTCTGGCAAATTTATTTTAAGTTTTCTTATATTTAAATAACATAATATTAAAATTACAGACATTATAAAATACTTTGAAATTTTTATAAAAAAAAATTAAAAAATCGCGTATGGCATATAGTTAGCAATGTCAAAAATGTCTGGCAATAAAAAAAGTATGTCAGGTAGACTTATTTAAAAACAAAAAATTAAAAATTACGCCTTCTAAAATGTTTTTAAAATCCAGGATTATTACCTGGACAGGTAGGATGCGCACTAATGAACGCAACCACTACCGCCAGCCAGATAGCCCAGACTCTAACCGAAAGTACAAGAAGGACGACATATCACAAAATCATCTGACCTAAAATTCTTTCTCGAAAACGTTGCTAGCTCCTATACTATATGTCTAGCAGTGAACTGTAAAAGGCTGTTGATGAAGAGGAGGCGTCAAGTTATTTTAGCTTGAAGAAGTAATAATTGTATTTTTAAGAAATACTATTACGTAGACTAACATACTGTATTGTGTACTGTATTATACTTACTAACAATTTATTAATATATATTTGAAAATTATCAAAAACTACTTCTAGTATGTGCCAACTCGGAACATGATCCAGCCCTGTCATCTTGTTGATGGTTATGCAGAAATCACTTTTGTCGGCAATTACCTTCGCTTACGTGGAAATGAAACAGTAGTGTCAAGTGGTGTTAACTCACTACTTCGCACTATTGTTTCATTTTTTTCCGATAAGTTAACGCGTTGTAAAAATATTCGTTATTCAACGTCAGTACCTACTCGTTATCATCATTAAATATTTTTAATTTTTATAATTCTTTTATTAGATTCATGAACTCGTTCGATGTTCGCGTGTAGTATACGTACAACTGGGCCAATTAAAGTGCCCAATAGTTGAAATAAAAGAACTCAATCTGTGAGTGACTTTAGAGAAAATGGGACCATGGATGAATTTAATAGAATGCATTTCTATGCTACGTAGTTCATTTTAGACACAGTTAAATTGAGTATATGATTGTATCGTAAATAAATACCAATGCCCACTTCATTAAAACTAATATCGCGAAACATCTCGGAAAATACAATTAACATAGCTTTTTGTCATTATTCCGAATTTCAATCAAATATACAGAGAAATATATTGTTTAATTGAGTAGTCTAAAACAGTGACGTCACAATTTTGTATTTAGTACATTTTTCATACAAAATTGTCGTTTTGACAGATGGTAAAAAGTAACTAATTTGACTAAGGTGTCATCTAGCCTATTGCCATAATAGGTACATGCTCGTTTTAATGGAGTTTATCGAGGCCTATTTATAAGCACCTGGTGTCATTTTTATTGCACTCAATTCACCTGTTATGGTATATATGTATAAAACATAAAACTTACTTCGTAACGATACGTAAGACTACGAGCGTGCTATTCAATGCCATGGCAATGGCTTCGGCAGCAACGCCCGTTCTTGTATTTACTAATTACTCACTCGTATTATAAACAAAATAGTTTGTTTGCAAGCTCTAGAGAGCATCAAAGTAGATCAAAGTGTGCGCCGGACCATCTGTTCCCTACTATCTAGCTCATTGGGTCACATCTAAAATAATAATACTGTTAAATACACAGCGAGCTTGTTTTGTTAGATCTTAACCATCTGGTGACTCCATTCTCTAAATGACTTTATTCCTTTGTTATAAGAGATAATTTAGCTTGTCGTGATGAACGAAAAAAAGTGAGCGGTTAGCGAATGAGCCGTTTTGTAGTCATTCGAAAACTATTGGAAGGTCGTTCAGATCTGAACTCGTTTGACTGGCCATTGTTAATGGTCACGAACATTGTCTCAGGTCTATTGCCTCATTTGGATGTTCATTTTTGTACTTTTTCGCCACTCCGACAATGTATTTCTATCCCTGTGGTTAAAGCAAATGTGCTGATGAGAAATTGTTCTGGGAGAGAGTATAACGCACACCCACAGAGGTTCAGTACGTATTTGAAATAGATGTAACGTGAAAGTTTGGGTCGTAAAAGAGGTAAAACCACTTTTACCAGTGAAGGCATCACGATAAGTTTATGATAAGTACACAAATAATTTGGTTAAGTGTAGGTTTTCGATTTTCTAGTTAATTAATTAAATGTTATTATGACTTGTACCTGATTAATAATTGCCTTTTTTACTCTATACAACAAATAATTAGTTATCGTACTTGTGATTAGAGCGTCAATTTAAATCGGTAAATGGAAATTGTTGGTGTGTATTAGTGTTCAAGGATGCGGCGGTCTCTTACACTTTTAACATTTTCAGTACCCTTTTAAAAAAATCACTACACTCAATACAACTTCATAATAGTGATTAGTGAACGAAAATTTCGAGTCAACTGGTATCTCCCGTATGGTCTAGTGGCTAGGATACCTGGCTTTCACCCAGGAGGCTCGGGTTCGATTCCCGGTACGGGAAAATCTCTTTTTGCTTTTTGCAAATTACTTTCTAACATTATTATTTGTACAAAACTATTTTTTTCTACATATAAGACAATTTATTGTAAATTGAAATTAATCAGAGCGGATTGTAGTTACAAGAGTGTGACGCTACGTTGCCTGACGTAAATTACGTGGCGAGCAACCGGCGGACGATTACCCCTCACATCTGTAATGTTCGTAATGCCTTGTTTACTTTTGCTCTCTATAAACCAACTGTGTTTACTCTACTACACTGCCATAATAATCACTTATAGAGATAATATTGTACTACGACTAAGAAAATAGCGATTATGTTTAATTATTGTATTTCGTCTAATTCGTAGTATTTATTACACTCTTTCTACCTTTTTCACAATTCTATCACGATTTGTACAATGAATATTGTATTGCAAAACGCTTTGGCTCGTTTCTTTTGTGATCAGTTACTGCCTGACAGTTCTTTGGTTTTTTTAATATGAATAAATGGATTATATGAAACAGAGGCTACAGTTTCCATGACCGCGTAACTTGGTCTGCGTCTCTATTGGTCGTAGCGGGATGTTATACAGCGAGAACAAACTTGTTTAAAATAATTAAAAAAAGTAAAAGAGAACAATTCTGTTATGCTTGATTTTTACAAAAAATTAACTTCACCTTCATAATTGGTGTAGATATAATATAATTACGCTACACTGTTTGTTTTAATTTACTATTTATACGATTTTTTTATCTTTTTGTATGAAATCTGTTTAGTTTTACAGACAGTTTGTGACAGAAGTTGGATTCTGAAATAGAAACTCAATAGAGCGCGTACTCTTAAAGTTATTAGCTGTCCACTTGATTAAGCTGAGACCTTGCAGTTATTTCTAGAGTGAATGTTCAGATCATACTTAGAAACGGGCGTTGTATCTTTGCGTTGTAACTTGTATATTTACACAGAAGCAAATGTATTACAATCCACTTATGATGAGATCGTAGGCACCTTGAAAAGAAGTGGGAAATCAGTTTTTATAAATACCAATACGGAGAATTCATATCGTTCACAAATTTAAAACACAAATCAAGAGCTGTTCTGACGTGCCATACACTATAACTATGTACCGTCTTGCATAAAATATTAGATGTCACAGGCGCTGCATAGAAACTGACGTAGATATTCAATAGAAATATCTATGGAGTTTCGATACCAACAAATTACATTTCAAATATCGTTTTGAGAATATACTCGCACCTTTTTGCATTCAGTTGATTATGTCACCTGACTCTTAACTTACTGATTAATCAATTAACTGGTGACATTAGCAAAGCTCTTCGGAAAGGGGAACACGACGAATAAAGCGGTTAAGTGTCACACCATTAACTCACCCGTGACGTCTAATGAACTAAGCTCGTAATCGATTGACTTGGTTGACTGAGACATTGCACCTTTCATGGTGACTAGAATAAGCAATTGTTGGTCGATGCAATACATATTCCATACTATTTTTTTTATTTTACCAGATGAACGACTACTCTTTTGTGCCATACCAGCCTTTAACGTAGTCCACTGCTGGATATAGGCCTCTCATTAGGAAAGGTTTGGCATACTGTAGTATTAGTACTAAAAAAATATTGGTTGAAACAGTTCTTACAAGCGTTCAAATAAATCTATTCTAGTCACGTACTTCCAACGGTAAAACTAATGTAATATTGAAGTATTAGTGGAGGTAGATGTGGGAGCAACCCCTGTAACGTATTGCCGATCGTAGGTAATTGAATCACAAACTGATATGGCCGCGCGTCGCACCCTCACCCGGTGCGTTATCGACTCTTCCGCTTGCCTTCGTCTCTTGATTATTTCAATCTCACGTGGCGGTTAGATGCTAACCGTCCGATATCGATACCGTTATTGAATCACCTCCGCCACTACGAATACGGCAACCTCTAAGTTAGTAGAGAGACGAGATCACTAGTTTCTTCAGTCTATTATTTGCAGAAACTCAAACAAAAATATCATGGAAAGAAAATGTGTTATAATTAATACAGTCCGCGTTTTGTGTGACAAAATTTGGAAAGTGTTACGTACGTTAATATTTGTTGTAATCAACGTTTCACCGTCTACTGTTGAACATATGTCTCCCCAACTATCCTGTTCTTCACAGTCCAGGTCTATCCGACACTAGGTACTTTCTTCAAGTCGTCAGTCCATCGTGCCATAGGGCGTTATACACTACGCTTGGGTAATCGCGATAGCACATTTCGGCGCCACGACCATCAGTTCGTATGAAGACATGACGGGCCCGCTTCCACTTCAGCGTACTGAGTCTCTGTGCCACGTCGATTCAGTCGTGTACCATGTTTTCATATATAGAGTATTGACAACCCGTGAGAGAACTTCTGTTCTGTTATTAAAATAGGCAACAAAAACACTTACTTCACTAACCTGTAAAAATTACAAATAGCTCTTGGAATTACAACCGAACCTTTTGAGAAAATCAGACATAACAAAACAAGAGGGAAGATATAATTAATATACATGTTCGGCTATAGTATGCAGTACATTATGCATCAGCATTAATCACTTTCACGTCCCCTTAACTGAACATTTTATTACTGTATGCAACCATGCAAGCACTTCATTTACGATTTTATCCGCCACATCTCCACTACCTACAAGCTATTCAACATCAACATTTAGTGATTCATTTATTGAACTCATATATCGATGTGTTTTGGAGTTTGTAGAACGCGGATAGTAACCTGAATAGGTAGTTCATGGGTATTAGAAAGTATGTGTTGTGTGTGATTTTCCTACTTTTGTAACGATTGTATTGAAACAGTGACAGCGGCTGACACGCTCGTACGCCTATACGAGGGGCACGCACTAATTGTCACAATATCCAGCTAATCATTTACGTGTTACAGTAGTAATAATATCATGTAAAACACTGATCACTACTCTTTGAAAGGAATGAAATTGTTGCTGGGAGATCTCACGTCCATGTGTCGTGTTAGACTCTCGGGGCGACACATCACTCAGGTCAGTGACAGCTCTGGCCCAGATAGACAAGCAAAACAGTGTCTAACTTCTTAGTGCAATTGCAACACTGAGGAAAAAAACTAGACCAGTTCCACTATCAGCACTGCGATGTGTTATCATGGATGTTATCGCTTTATCACTTATAACAACTGTCGTAGTGACATCAAACTGTGTACCAATCCTAACATAATATTTACTTTACCTTGAGATATCTAAGAGAGAAATAAGGATCGTTGTCAGACATATACGCTACGTTGGTGAAAGTAACAAATTGCTATCATATATTCACGAGCACGGCGCTGGAAGCCGAAAATCGATACAACAAGAAACGTATCTAAAGCACCCACTTATTAGATGTTTACGCTACTCGACAGATTATAATGTAATCGATAGTCGAGCTTCCACTTACCACAGCGAAGAGCTGCAGGGGAGCCACTTGACACGTGTCCCCGATAGAATGAACAAGCCCTGAAATCGGCCCCGTTTAGGAGTCTACTTGCCGATATAGATTCTTGTCACGCCATCGGAAGGCCGCTTATCTATAGAGTGCCGACCTCCGACCTCGTAAAGATTCAATGTGGATCAATGGCTTCTTACATTATTTATCGATATAGAGTTTTTTTTTTAAACCAGACGCAGGCTTACACAACACGCAATATTTATCGGTTGCATACAGTGTGAATGTCTGAACGTTTATGTTAAACTCATTAAGAGTGAGCGTCGGGTTGCGAGCGGTACAATGTTTTGCAGAGGGTAAACCGCTTTGCAAATAGGTCTAAAGCCTTTAAGAACTACAAGTCGTCTTACAATATCAACGATTTATTAGAAAATTCCTCACACTTTATGAAGGGCAGTCTTATTTTTTAAGGTTTTCTTAATGGTTTTTCACAATTGTTATTGAAATATCAACCTCTGACTTTAAGTTTGATATAGTCTATATATTTCTAAACAGAGTCCATTAGTCTCCATCATTTATTAAAATAACTGACCTCCTTCGAGGTGCCTAATTCGTCCTTTTTAATTTCCCCTTAGAGTTTGTAGTCATTAAATGGATTATGTCAAGCATAAAATGCTGAAAAACTGTAAAAAAGTTATCGAATTGCAACACTTCTTGTCAGGTACAAAATGCTGGGTTAAGTGCATATAGAATCCTTCATACAAATCCAAAAAGTGAAATTTGCGAATGTTACCAAAAGCTAGTAAAAAGAAAAAACATTATCGTCTGTAAAAGTCGATGTATGTAAATACAATTACTCAATGTAGCGCAAAAGTGGTACACGATAAACTGTTGTAATTAAACTGAGCACGCGATCCACGTGTTGCCGGCCGCTGGAACAGCCGTCTTGTCGTCAAGCTTTACTACCCATTGTGCTTTGAACTTTTCTATTCAGCTATCTACACTTTGACTTTCTCATCGCACGCTTCTCTCCAAACTTTCGTTTAAGCACGGAACTCGAAATAAAGATTACAGTTTTGTCATATTTAAAACACATTAGACCATCTTATGACAGACATATATGAAATCTAATGACCGAGAACAACTAAGTAACGGTAAGAAACCTTCAAAACACATCAGGCACGCAAATAATCGGTGAATTACGGTCCAGAGTTTTGACACTGATAAAATTGACCTAAAATATCTTCCCAAGTATATAGAGAGTCAAGTTCACAATTCAATGGTCCGTGTCTCGTGAGACCCACGAATTACCCTTTTTCTTTGTTCTCACCTCATTGCGTTTTTACACCACCCTATCTGATATGAGCTGTTTTATACGTATATTAATAGTACCTGCTTATTTATTAACGTATACCTACGACACAATGTACATATATTGAGTAAATGACGCAATTTTCAAACAAATTCCATAAATGTTTAACCGGAGCAATTTAAAGATAACGATACCAAGCAAATTAAAGATAGTTATCAATGTTAAGAATAATGTAAATGTTTTTTGTTAAATAGTTATTAAGGAAGGAAAACCCAGCAGCTCTAAATCTGCTTGCAAATATAATGTGTCAACAGCTGATATAAACTCTAACATATTGCCATATAAAGGGAACGTAAACGGAATATTTGCTGAATAAAAGATTTCCATAAATCAATAACGAAGTGACATGGACAGAGTCGAAACGTATTCCAAACTATCAGTTTTGCGAAAACGCGTTTATTATGGCTTTGAGGATAGGACAAAACTCAGGTAACAACTAGTAAATTTACGAACCTGATCTGATGTCGCGTCATCGACAGATCCGGTTTTGTCTGTGAATCTTCGTTAGTCATTACTATAATTTATCAACCAGGTAAGGTTACGTTGTTTTATGCACTTAAATATGACTTATATAAGTATTTGAGTGCGATATTTTCTCTTTTCTTTAAGTCTTAACTACGATATTTTCAACAAGACATTTAAATAATTAACTCTTTAACAAAAAACAATATTTAAATCACAGCCTAGGTTTTGCTGTTCGCCGAAATTCACGCAAGAATCAGTCTGTGGGTCACCATCGTCGACAACTTCTAACAGTCCACTGCTATACATGTGATTCTCCGTAGAATGGAGGTCTTGGTCTATTATACCGCGCTGGCCAAACGGATTGGTATGGAGTTTATTTCAAGTTTTTCTTTTCTTAGCAATGAAGTTGTACTGCGTCTACACTATACACGGAGAGTCTAGTGATTAATCAGTAGATGTTAGATATACTATTTTTAACGGAAATGTAATATTTTATTAAAACTAGTATGAGCCTGCTATATTTGTGGTTTTTTGACGACCATAGCTTAACCAGCCAGGCCGCCACGTATTCTGATAGGTGGGGAAGCTTTTGTGACCTCCCCAGGATAGGGTCTGACTAGGCGCGGCGTTGATACTGGAGGGGACCTGAAATAATATGGTCCAGGTTCCCTTCAGAGAAGGATCCCTGAGGTTTTCAGTGGAAACACCACATACTCCTCCTGCGTCCCCGAGGAGCCGGAGATCCGAAGGGGTTTTCTACCCTGATAACAAAAAAAAAGGAAAAAAGGCCGCCACGTGTTGTTTCCTAAAACTGCGTTGCTGTTTTACTTTTTATATCATATCAAAATTTATAGTCTGACAAGAAGAATCCATAAACCTTTAAACTTATGATATAATTAATTTTAATAACATAATTATTTTGTTGCAGGTAATCTACTGTGTTTTTCATAACAACGACTCTTAATCTCGAAACAGTGAGTGACCCAGAGAGCAAGGTGAGAAACGTTTGACTCATTCGTTCCGAAACTGTAAAAGCGTTTAACGTGGACATTCCAAAATATCTGACTCATTCATGTCCAAAGTTATAACGCAGAGCCAAGGAAATTTATCGTTTAAGACTTACAAAATATGAAATATATAGCATATAAGATTCTTTTATGGATATTACAGACATATATGTACAGTAGCGCTCAAAAGTATTTTGACAAGACTACTTTTGCAGTTATCTTTTTACTGAGTACTTCAAAATAATTTTAGTATTTTTTATGTTATTATTTATGATGTATTTCATTCTCTGTGAGTTACAAGTTGGAATTTGTTTGTTTTCTTTCTTCGTTAAAAACAAAACACGTCTATACATGCTCTCAAAAGTATTTTGACAACCATTCAGTTCCTTGCTGGCAGCGGTTCTACTCACACTGCATATATTTTTGTCTATAAGGTGTAATTACTCCGCATTTTTCAACATGCTTAAGACTAAAGAATATTCAAATGATAATAAAAATGCCGTGATAACTGCCCTATAAAGTTGAATGGCGCAAGCAGAAGTTGCTCGAAGTTTTAAAGTGTCACGACAACTTGTTAGTTCGTGGAACAAAGCTTATAATAAACGTAAAACTATTGAAAAAAAGCCTCGAAGTGGCCGTCCGAAAAAAACATCCGCTAAGGAAGACCATTTGATAAAAAGGTTATCGACAAGTAATTTCCGAAAAACTAACGCAATTGCAAATAAATAACGAGTTACAGGAAAATTACGACGTGAATTTACACGTTGCAACTGTAAAACGCAGACTAAAGGACTTCGGATTACATGGACGACGTCTAACTAAGAAACCTCTACTTTCTGCAAGGAATAGGAAGCTGCGCCTTGCGTTTGCAAAACGGTTCAGATTATGGACGAGTTCAGAATGGTCCAAGGTGTTGTGGAGTGACGAAAGCAAATTTAATTTAGTGTCATCTGATGGTATACGGTACGTGCGACGTCCTGTGAACAAAAGATTTGATGTTCGATACCAAATACCCACAGTAAAGCATGGATGTGGCAATATTATGGTCTGGGTATGCTTTTCTCGCCGCGGAATCGGACCTTTAGTTAGGATAGAAGGTACTATCGCTACTATAGGATATCGATATACTATAGGATCGCTTTATGCACGCAGATATATTAAAGCAACAAATGCTACCCTATGCTAAAGCAAATATGGCACCTGGTTGGTATTTTCAACAAGACAATGACCCAAAGCAGAAATCGAAACATGTCAACGACTTCATGAAACTTGCTAAAATCAAAATTCTCGGCTGGCCAAGTCAAAGTGCCGATTTAAACCCGATAGAGCATCTTTGGGAAGAACTGAATCGCCACATAACATGTCGAAACTATTCAAATAAAGATGCTTTATATGAAGCACTAAGTAACGAATGGAGCCGAATACCCTTTGTTCGTTTGCAGAAACTAGTTGACTCGATGCCGGCGCGTTGTGAAGCGGTCTTGAAGGCTAATGGATGTGCAACAAAATACTAATAGTTAATATCAAAATAATATATTTTTTTTATTTTATAAAATAAAAAACTTTCCTTGTCAAAATACTTTTGAGCCGTGTCGTAAATAATTTTTCTTTATGTTTGCTTTTTGTGTAGACATACATTACATTTAAGTGTCTTAATTTGTGAAACGTATCATTACTTCAAATATAATCTTTGATTGGAAACAATTTTGTTTTCATTTTTTGTGATATGGAATAAAATTGAGTTGTCAAAATACTTTTGAGCGCTACTGTATGTACCTTTAATATTAACAAATGAATGGTGTCGTGGGACACCAGGTAGGAACGAAGTTCCTTCGGATAATGTGGAATCGACAAAATTTGCAAAAAAAATCGTGCTCAATTTTATGTAGGTTTTCTTGATTTTACTCTTAAATTTTGCTGATTAGTTTTTATTTAAGTACAAGAAAGTATTTAGGAAATTCAGTATTTTAGGAAATAAAATAATAAATTCCTTAAAATAATAAAATAGCACACATGACGCGCTTTCGCGCCTGCGCACGTCTCATTTAACGGTTTTATTCCACGCACTTTTTTCTTCAGATTTATTCCACAGATTTATTCCACGCACTTTTTCCACTTACGGTTTTACTATCACATTTTTTCAGTTTGGTCCCGCAGCGAAATCCCTATCCCCTCCAAGCCTGCCGTAAGGAACTTCGTTCCAAAAACA
Organism: Hypercompe scribonia; assembly: GCA_949316085.1. Taxonomy (NCBI): domain Eukaryota; kingdom Metazoa; phylum Arthropoda; class Insecta; order Lepidoptera; family Erebidae; genus Hypercompe; species Hypercompe scribonia. Next base: position 22,906,252 of record OX438975.1, read on the forward strand.
GAAACTTGTTCGTATGATTCGCTGTACAAAAACTGTATAGTAAAATTGAGAAATATTTGAAAACTAATAAAATAATTCCTAAGACTCACGATGACATTTACTCGTATTTATATGTCATCTAAATAGTGCAATGTTTTAAATTTTGGACACTTACAGATGCATAAAACAAACACGTGTAGGTTACACGAGAATCTGAAGCAAGGATTTTACTGAATTGGATTTTAACGCATGTAAATCCTAAATTCAAATTCCTGTTTTACTTTTATAGTTAAAATAAGAAACTGATTCTTGCATCTATGATTTATTTCTGCTAAACAAAATACTCCACTGTCGCAGCAATATGATCCCTTGACGCAAGTCTTACACTTTTCAAGATTTATGTAACGTATAACGGTGATGTAAATAAAGTCACATTAAAAACACTGTAAACTATAATGTTTTTAAAAAAAACTTTTTTTTTAAAAAATCAATTTATAATTCAAAAATCTATGTTCACTTTAGAAATGAACTGTAGCTCGGAAGCAAACTTGGCGCCGCTCGTCGCCCGACGAGACCTAACTTGAACACTTGATCGTCCCTTCCAAGAAGAGCGTCTTAGATAGCGAAACCGCCTAATGACCAATTTACTTAGACCTTCGTTGCTCTATTCCATCAAGTCCATGTGGCTTGCAGTTGAGCGTGTCATTCTATAATGGTAGTGGTGGTACCGCGCGCAATTGATATCATGGCTATTTATTCAGCACACGGATCGTGGACGCGCACGTGCACCTTGTGTGTTCAGTGTTGGACGCATTCGTTATGGCCATGGTTAATGGCAGTGTTTTTAAACTCGCCTAATGAACTAACACCTGGAGATTTTGGTGTCACGCGCGCTCGAAATACTTTCATTTCATAGTGTAATAATGCCGGGTGTGCATGAATACCTTTTTAAAATGCAAAAGAAAATTAGTATTCGGTTTACACACCTGTCAAAATTAATTTATATTATAAGAATTTACAACAATTAAAGTAGTTATTAAATTTGGAAGGTTAACAACTCCGCATAGTAATTCAGTGTTACTCTGTGTTACATCCCTAAGGATATGTTCCAGGAATATGTAATTAACTATCTGGAACATATATATACTTATTTATATTGACCAAATCCGACCAGTCAGCGTGATAGCGCAGCGTCGGCAAGTTAAAACGTTGATCTCTTAACTTTCTAAGATTATTTCAATTGAATTAACATTATTTAATCTAGAAACGTGTAACTGGCAACATTTCCAACATAATAATCATAACTGTTCTAAGATAACCGTGAGAGAATTGAAGATGTGTTACGACTCTCTTTGTCTAGACGTCCTTTAGCTCAATTTTATCAACTTAACCTTTCATAATAGCGGTGAACATAAAAAAATATAAATTAATTGTTTTGTATAGAAACTGCACTCGTTGACCTGGTTTGTGGTTTTTACAAGAATCACTACAGTTAACGTATTATTAAAGCCATACAAACAACTGTGGTTAGTTATATTTATTTTGTAAATATATATCAAAAAGTGTTATTGACGTTTACCATATTCTCCAACTGCATCACTCACGACGACTGGCGATGCCTGTGATGTTGTTCTGTTATTTTCTAAAATTGCTCAACAATTTTCCAAGTTTATTCGAAACCGTATATTTTTTTTAAACAGGAGATATGTAATTATTTGTAAATCAAGACACAATCTCATTAGTACGATAGGTTTAGATGGTGAGTAACGCTTATCGTTATGAGTAGCCACGTTTTTCGTTCACACACAAAAACAGAGGCAAGACATTATTCACACTAAGCAAAAATATCACTGAAAGCGACTCATATTCTTGCTAAGCGTGAATAATGTTTTTTTAAAAATAAAGAATTCGAGGAGAAAAAAACGAGGTGTACAGTGCCAATCAACTACTGAAGCAGTCTCTTAGATGTGCGGTCTGATTTGGAAACAAAACGCATTGAGATCGTAAAGAAGTCCACTGTGTTATAGACAACTTAGTTTATAACCGTTGCATTTGTAGTAATGTATGGCTAAAGTTATAATTGTGGAGGGACGTGTTATATCCCTCCGACACAAAGAGAGGATCCTCCTACCAGGCGAGGTGATCATGCCTGGTGGGCCACGGCCCAACGGTTGACGTTGGGATGCTGTATGTATGCTAACTGCCACGGAAATCTCTATATCGCGATACAGGATTAGTAGTTGTAGTCATACTTCGTAATTCGATATATCTTCGCTGGATGGCGCTGTTGTATATTTTTCTTTGTGCTGTAATGTGGAAGTCGCCACATAATCATAATAGGGTAGATGACTGTATCGTAAATAAATACCAATGTCCACTTCATTACAGCTAATATCGCGAAACATCTCGGCAAATACAATTAACATTACTTTTTAGTATTATTACGAATTTCAATCAAATATACAGTAAAATATATTGTTCAATTGAGTAGTCTAAAACAGTGACGTCACAAGTTTATATTTAGTACATCTTTCATACAAAATTGTCGTTTCTACAGATGATAAAAAGTAACTAATTTGACTAAGGTGTCATCTAGCCTATTTAGCGCAGCGCCACATCACTAGAATGTGCACTCCCAATACATCTAGTCCCTACATTTTTAATATCTGTGCACACACATCTCTGTATAGTGTAATATGAAAATATGGCGTCCTGAATAAAAGTTCATTAATTATTATAACGAATATTCCTTTTCAATGTAATCTACAGTATTCATCACAATTTTGCTTGCGTATTTAGTCACAGTTCCCTTTATATGATTGTAACTTCATGTTTCACTATCAATACTTTCCAAATCAGACTGATACAAAGATAAACAAGGAAAACAAACAAAAACCCTCTTTAAACTTATTGTTTTTTACTTCTTAATAAAAAGTGGTTCGTGCTCCCTTATAACGTACAGTATCCAAAACTACAAACGGCAAAGTGTCTATAAATAGAAACGATATTTTTGAATCATCGATACACAAAGAATCAAACCGTAGCCGGAAAGGCGAACGACATTTTTCAAGAAGACCCTGAAATACTCTAGTATATCGCTTTGATCATATTCATCTTAGAAGATATTTTGAATCGTTCATATAAATGTCGCCCGTCTTAATATTGATATATTTAGATCTCTATCGTTTGTTTACAGGCAATTACTTAATATGCTCACGTATCTTGCACTCTTCACTTTGAGTTGTCGTCGACAAACAATTAAAAAAAAGAAACTTGTCAATGACATATGACATTTTGCAAGACATCCATTTAAAATACAGGATTTAAAAGGTTCATCTTACTTAGTCTGAGTACAGTAAAGCGTATTAGATGACGTTTACTTTGCGGACTTGAATTCACGAATGCGATCATGTATACTTATATACTACATGTTATTAGGGGACGTATGACTGGTTTCGAGCCCAAGTGCGTGTCAACGAAGCGTCCTATTTTATTGTTAAAGTATATACAATAAAATGAATGTACAAATAAGTCATAAGTGATTTATGAAAACTTGTCCGTGTGGTGACGGATTAAGAATACCACCCCTATTCATCCCATAGGTGTCGTAAATGGCGACTAAAGGACCAAGTATACAAGACAACATCATTACAAAGAGAAGGAAAACTTGAAACAAACCCTGTTCCAACCCGTCTGGCCAGCGATGTATAGTAGGCCAAAACCTCCTTGCTAAGGAGAGGCTTATGTCCAGCAGTGCACTGTAAAAGGCTATCGATGACTTTTGAAAAAGTTTTATTGTAAAATAGTAACTATTAAGAAAGCTAAGCTTGAAAAGTTTCCTTGCTTCGAGGTTAGTTACCTCGTTACCCTAGACTGTTGCATTAAGGTAGGCTTTTGCCACGTGTTGTGTTTTCTTAAAAAGCATGTACAATACTTTTCTTCAAAATTATACATTGTATGTTAGTAGTATATTTGGTAGCAGATAACTGCTAGATGTACACATAGCAGCGAGCGTGGTGTTCGGGCTGCAAACGCGTGGCGGTGGCTGCTATCGATCGGCTGCACCGGCACTGTACTCGCAAAGAGCTCCCGGCTATCCTCCCCCGTCCCTCCACTGTACCCCCGCTCCGCCGTCTCCTGCGGCGCGCGCCGACAGATATTTCCTTTCTTGTTATGTATAAGTATTGTCTCTGGAAGGCCATCCTTCCATGTCACTATGGTCCTCGTTTAATGTTTGTCTTGCTCTCCATGTAGATTGTACTTACTATGTTTGTATTCTTTATGGTATTTTCGTTGTTATTTAACTTATAGATACAAGCATAATTAAGTACTTCGACTTTCATCCTTTCCATTTGCAACAGTTATATTCAGTGTAAATTTGAATCATTGGTTTGTTCATTGTGGTAAAAGTACATCTAATGATTATATTGATACGTGACGAAATTGTCAAAATAATACAACATGTTTGTTGGTTTTATCAAAATTTGTGAGATGTAGATTATGACTTGTAGAGTAATCTAAACATTCGTCAAATATAATAAGTCCCGTATGGTCTAGTGGCTAGGATACCTGGCTTTCACCCAGGAGGCTCGGGTTCGATTCCCGGTACGGGAAAGTACTTTTTGGATTTCATATCATATGTTTTTAATGTTTTTTTTTAACTTAAATTCTTAAATAGTTTGATTTCTTATGATATTTACTTATTTTTGGAAAATTGTTCTTAAAATGGAATCATTGCCTCGATTTTTTTTTAATTTTCTTGCTTACTGAAATTATTTGGATCACACATCTTTTTATTCGGCTATAGCACAATTTTGTCATCTCCTTAGCAATTAGATATTGACTTAATACACCACGTTGATCAGAAGGGTTGGTATAGGGTGTTTTTTTTTCCTTCTATTTACAGTGATATTGTCCTGCGTAGTTTTCTTTTTTTATTCTTTATGACGAGCCTGCCAAAGTGACTCTATTGTGCCAGATGGTAAGCATGAATAGAATCCAAAGAGTTTTGGTCACCATACTCATTGCAAATGCAGATAATGCAGTGTGACCCACACTATGGCGGCCTAGTGAGATGCTTTTCCATGCCACGCTTGGGAACGTAAAAAGCATCACAGTCTTCGTGGCAGTGTAAGGCTCACGATAACTATCACCCCAGCATCAATAGGCCTCCGGTCTCGCACTCACCAACGAAACACATCACGGATGCTGGCGCTTTAGGTTGGTCTTCTGTGGGAGGGTAGTACTGTCCCGGTCGAGCCGACCCGTTCGTACTGAAATCTGCGGGGCTCTACTACCTAAAAAAGTTTTCGCCCTTAGTCACCTCTTACGACGCCTACGATACGAATATTGGTGGTCACACTCCACCTTAATACGTCACTACACGGAGAAGTTTGACATCACAATACATTATTCTAAACTCGTTTTTGCACAATGTTTTCATTTGCGGCGCACCCCGCCTTTGGACGGCCACAATCGGCGACGCTGACCACGTTGCCCATTCACTTTAATCCTCTGATATCTTCTAAGATATGAATTTTAATGATATAGTGTAACAGACAGTTTTAATCTACATAAAGTGCACAAAATATCTAACGTTTTTAATTGGACAACGATAAATATTGTTCGGTTAAATTACTTCGAAATCTGACAACATAAAAATGGTTATTGTGTGGTTATCCGATATAGACATATACTATCGCGGAGTTTTTTGTGGATATTTTTAAGATGGACAATTCTGTATTACATCGTTTTGATATATCTGGTAATGTTTCGTCAATAAAAGCGTTTAGAAATTCTTTATGTAGTTATACTATTTTTGGTGTGTCAGGGAATAATTTTGAGAGTAAATTTTTACGATGCGCGCGCGCACCGTTATGACAAACCGACACTATGAACATTTTATTTTAATAACTCGTTAATGATATTTTAATAAAATTGATTAAACTAGATAATGCATTATGATAAAACTTTCGTACAATGTTTTAAATACCTTTTTTGTATTATTAGTGTCACTTCCTCTACAAACATAGGATAAAGCGAAGGATTCAGATTTTAGAAAGATTTTTTGTTGTTACAGACAACACACACGGACACACACACACATAACTTCTTACGTGCACACATAAGTACACGTACCCGTTTTTTTTACATAACATTTTTATGTTTTATTAATATTACATCGGTGTATTATATGTATTAACTGTTATTGAAACATAACCCAAGATGACCTAAAGTATGGTGAAAACCACATATACTTGTACATTCGCTGCGTACTTGAAAATATCTAGGCAAACAAGACCAAAAAGTGACTTAATTTTATACTATGTAAAGATTGTTTAATGTTTTCAACTCGTTAGTTGTTCAAGGCAGTGTTCCTCACTCGAGTGAAAAGCACTCGAGCTCTTCAAAGTGGGTTGTTGTAGCAATATCTCGATAATAATGAGCGTCAGACACTCGACGAGGCACTCTCAGCCTCGGCCCCTCTTAGAGACTCTTCATCTTTTCCTTATTCCACATTCCTGTACGCGAACCGGTAAGCTGTGCTCACGCAACTCGCCCACTTGACCTCTTCCTGAAAAGCTCTGAACAAATGAAAAGTCCTGTTTTTTCTTGAATATGATTTTTTCTCTAGCCCTTTGTTATATGATGATTAAAATATGGAATATAAAAATTTTGCCGTTAGCCAACCGCTCGTGTTGAAATTGACCTCACTCAACACAAGGTTTCTCCAAATGGTATTCATTCAATGACACTTGTGAAACATATGGACGATCATATCTATTGACTAGCCATTTTTACACAAACCCGGAAAACTAGTCACGTTGTACAACGCGGATGTAATTTTTATTTTGAAGGATGAAATATTCGCAGATGCAGAATACCATGAATAAACAAGTTATTTCATCTGAATTGTGGGTAGTGTTTTTGTTTCATTTGGTTTAATGTTCTCTGCACAACGTTTAAACTGTCGAAAATTAAACCGAATTGTGCCACCTTCAAATTGTTTTTATTAATAGTTCAGTTAACGGAACAGCAGTGGAAACCACGATATTGTACTCTGCGGCCTGACATACACTCAAGCACAAAGTTTTAAATTTTTGTTTTCACTCATCAGAAGCATTACGGAGCCTTCAAGTTTCTATCTTGTGAATTTTTGGCCTGGTATCTGCCGCCATGATCTTACTTGAGTCATTTTACATTCATATTAATGGATGAATTTAGGTTAACCATATTCTATCTATAACTTTTAGTGTTTACTTCAAGGTTTTGCTCCTATAGGCATTTGCCGATAAACTCGGTACTTGCAGGATCGACATGACCTTCAAGAAAAGAGCGGACATGAGCTCAAAAGCGGGCAACTTACTTGTGACTCATGAGTTGCTGGCGTTCATGGACGGCGGAAGTGATTTTCCAGGTTGACAGTATCCAGGTTCCAGGTGACGATACCACGCTTGGTATCAAACACCTGGAAAACAATTCTTCTAAGCTTCTATACTTTAATAATAGTTTAGTAAGCACGGTCATTGCATTGATCAGATAAACATGGCCATGCCAAATTAAATGCACTTATCATATGCGTGTATAATCTGGATCAAGGCAATCGTTACAATAATAAATAACAACATGATTTGATCGAATTTCCGACCTTATTGTTAGGTGTTCGTAGTCGCAACTAAACTAGCGTGGATTTCGACAAGCAGTTGTAAAGAGCTGTTGAAACAGACTGCAGCTAAAATCAAGACGTAGGTAACTTTCACACTTTTGTAAAAAATTTGGCACCGCTCCTAATCTGCCATCGGAATAATTTCTTTTAAAGTCTCTTGGAGTAAAAGTAAAATTAAATAAAGCTTAGTAATGTTCCAACTAAAGACCACGGTTTGTATTAGAATTTGTATTTGTTTACATTAGAACGTTATTTCACTCTCTTCAGACGCGCTTTTTAATTACTGAAAGTTGTTTCGTGTCTGATTTGTAGCTCCTTTCGACGAGGCATGTTACTATGTTATAATTAAAATTAATTAACTTTTAGTTATACATTTATTTGGAGAATAACAAGTACGATTACAGCGTAATCGTGTCTATATATCTCCCAATTAGTATATATTTAGTGCGTAGACCGTATGTGTAGTGGGGAGGTGTAGTTACCGGGGGCAGTGGATCACGGCGAGCGCACGGCCAAGGTCCTCTAAACAACACCTGTAACACACGAACTCATCATATCATGTACTGTAGCACGCATGCGTGTAATTATACACTGTTGTTATGAACTTGATATTGTTCCATTGTTTCATTTGTACGCTGTAGTTGCAGCGGCGGTGGTACTATTATTATCGGTTTACAGTTAATATTAGTTTGCGATAAGGTGCTCTTTCTGTACTGTCGAAATCAGTTAACGAAGGGGCTATGTTTGTTTTTTTAGTGCAAGAAGCAAACAAAGAGACTGGTTACCCGATTAAAGTGACTACCGCCATCTATGTTATTGCTGTTAAAAGCAACTTTTTTCTCAATACTGCATGTCCAGAGATAGATGAGTTGCCATCCTTTGATTCTTGGAAAAGCGACAAAGAGTTGATTGACACCGATTCTTTGTGATGCCTTGGCATCACTCCAGTCGAACCGCACCCTATTAACTGAGCATGACTTTCTCAGTCAATAATGTTATGAACATCATCATCTGCATCAGCTTTTAACAGTCCACTGCTGGATTTACGTTTTTTGTTGGAAAGGAGGTTTTGACCTATCAAACCACCCTGGTCACGGTGGGGTTTTCAAGTTTTCCTTTTTTCTTACGTAGTTTATTCCCTTAGTCGCTTGTTACGATATGAGATGAGCTATGAACAATTTCCCAAAAAGATTAAACATTTTTTTTTATTTAAAACTAAAATATATTTATTTTATTACGTTTAAGCCGGAGCACATTTCTGTATTTATTGGTTGAAATTTCTATATTTATATACAATAAAATATATAATATAATTCCCAACATACAGTTCACGCTAGCTTGGGAATCAGGGATACACTTAATTCTATGCATCTTTTGGTTTAATTAAGAATTATTATTATTATTAATTATATGTAGCAAATAAACAAATCAAAAAACATAATGTGAACCTCTCAGAACTTCTAAAATGACACACAGAAATGAATTCCTTTTCATAAAGTAAATATTTCTTCATTAGTGTCGCGGTAAGCCCGTGAGTGACTTATATTGTGTGATTATAGCATTATTTTGTAAACGAAAAGTTAACTCAACATATCTGTTACAAAGTGATAAGCAGTGATAATTTAGGTTATTGTTTAATAATAATACTGCTTATAGAAAATATTTCTACACAATTAAAAATGAAATGACAAAAACTTTGGGCTCGTCCGGGATTTGAACCCGGGACCTCTCGCACCCTAAGCGAAAATCATACCCCTAGACCAACGAGCCGGATACAAACTTTGTTAAAATTACATACCACTTGCTTATATAATAAAGCCTGTTTATAATTTATTTATCAATCGTCGATAATATTTTTTATTTGCCACACTAGCCTGAGAACATGAATAATTAATTTTGATACTGTGAAGTAGGACAACTTGTGAGCTTGATGAAATTAAATGTAACAGTACATTCGTTTCGAGAGTAATAAATTGGCCTAACTAAACAGGCCATCGTTGTATTCAAACGTTCGTCACTTGAGATTAACGTTTATGAACTCTAGTTACATAGAAATAACGCATATTTTCGTATAGTCGAACTATAGAAGGGCTATCAGTTAAATTCTCCAGCTTGATGAGATGCAATTGAAGGAAGAGCGATAACCCTAGATAATAATTATAGTCTTCGTACATCACAAGCACGATGAAGTACGTTATGTTAAAAATAAACAATATGTTGTAGCCATCCCAAGCGACTCAAGTCACTCTTTAGATTCCAAAATAAAAAAAAATGTGTTTCAAGACAATCATCATCATACCATCATCATCTACAGCCTTAGTAGTCTGCTGGCTGGCATCTCTTTAGAAAGGAGGTTTGGGCCTACTATACCCCGCTGGTAAAAAAACAACACAGCCATCACTTTCCTACAAAATTCCATTTCTTGTTGAGCATTTTTATTTGACTAACAGAAACCTAAATATGCCTTATTTTAAAATACTTCTCTTCTGTGTGTACTGTGTACTGTGTCTTCTTCGACTTTTGGACCTCGCAAATATATACCTAGTTAAATTTTTCATTTCTTTTATTCTATTAGTTTTAGTGAGTTTACGACAACAAACTCATCACAGGATTTTTTCATGTTTACAGGTGTAGTAACAGTGTCTGATGGACACTTGTACGTGTCACCGCTGAAAAAGGAATGGCGAAAGTGGTTCTCGCATTACCTCGGCCCCGTCGGAATCGTGGTTCTGGCTCTGCTTATAGCGGTCATCCTGCCGCTTACCGGGTAATTAGTAATTAGTTATTTTAATTAACTAGAAACCCCACTTTTACCAGAGCATCTAGTAAAACCAGGTGTCTTAGTAGTTTCTGACAATATTTTTGTCCTTGAAGATACAAATAGCAGCATTATTCCCATATTCTAATCTCTAGATATTTTTAAAGGAAATAATTTGGTAGTACTTTTTTTTATGTAACTGCCCTGTTTTCAGTAGAATTTCCACGATGAAACGATGTGGTATTTAGCAGCACATATTCATCATGTTTCGAAATCTTCGACGATATTATCGAAAATTATATGAAAATCTGGAATTCACTGTGTTCAGACAGACATTTAGAAAGATAAAAAGATATATTATATAATAATATTATATATAATATAATGTATTGTAAAACATATAGTGATAGTCGATAACATTTCTCACCTGGTTTCTTAAGATACATTACAACTTAGAAAAGTGATATCTATGGCAACCAAATAGTGCATGTTTAGATGAAGCTTATAAATATTTCAAACTATCTTCTCGTTTGTAAATACGTATGTAATGTTATGTGTTACAGTTTGTTCTGGTGCTGTTGCTACTGGTGTCGTGTGGGGCGCAGGCGCAGGCCCTTCGATCGCGAGTACGACTCCTGGATCAGGGGCATGCTCGCAATACTGTTCATTGGTTTGCTTACCTTGTTCTTGTGAGTATCAATTTTACTTATATTAATGTTGTTTATAATTGGTATTATAACCAGCCCCGTATGCACCTTGTAAAATATTTACATTGGATTACCCTTAAAAATATTTGTACTGGAAACTATAGTTACAGATCACTTCACAGTCCGCACTGTGACTTACCATGTCTCTAAAAGTGTCTAAAAATAAAGTATATTCTACCAGAATCAACGAAAACTATCTTTCCATAACCTTCACAATATTAACTTTGCAACAGTCTACAATGTAGACTGTTGCAAAGTTAATATTGTGAAAAAGTTAATATTGTTAATATTGTAGCTATGAAAGATCTTGTTGAGCTTATTCTCTGCCATGACGAGAAATACAAAAAATATCAAATCGTCTCGTAGGCAACGCCCTATTAAACCGTGGATTACCCAGGGGCTTCTCAAGTGCATTCGGCATGGGGACAACTTGTAAAAAAAAATCTTAAGAACAACCCTCGCATGAAATATTATTTAGTTGTAAACGGTACCGCAATCATTGCACAAATACTTAGTCTGGCCATAAATACTGTTACACTTAATTATAAAAAAATATTACATTTGAATTTCGAATCTGTCATTTTTATACGATTGTTCATTGTGTTTTCTCATTTTGGCGCCAATACATTGTAAAATATTTTGCGATATTAAAATGGTGTGGGGTGATAAAGAGAACCGAATCGGTGTGATAGCATTACACAAAGTAGGTATGGAGCCAAATGCAATTTTTAAAACTCTCCATACACTTGGTATTAGTAAAATGTTTGTGTACCGGGCTATTAATAGGTACAATGAGACCTCCTCTGTTTGTGACAGAAAAAGATCTGGCCGTCCACGTAGTGTTCGTACGAAAAAGGTGGTCAAAGCAGTAAGGGAAAGAATTCGAAGAAATCCTGTCCGAAAGCAAAAGATTTTATCTCGGGAAATGAAGATAGCACCTAGAACCATGTCGCGTATTTTAAAAGATGACTTAGGACTTGCAGCCTATAAGAGACGCACTGGCCATTTCTTAACTGATAATTTAAAGAAGAATAGGGTGGTAAAATCGAAACAACTACTGAAGCGGTACGCAAAGGGAGGTCACAGAAAAATTTTGTTTACGGATGAGAAAATTTTTACAATTGAGCAACATTTTAACAAACAAAATGACCGTATTTATGCTCAAAGCTCTAAGGAAGCTTCCCAATTAGTCGACAGAGTGCAACGTGGACATTATCCGACTTCAGTGATGGTTTGGTGGGGTGTTAGCTATGAAGGAGTGACTGAGCCATATTTTTGTGAAAAAGGTATCAAAACATCGGCACAAGTGTATCAAGATACCATTCTTGAGAAGGTAGTTAAGCCCCTTAACATCACCATGTTCAATAACCAAGTATGGTCCTTCCAGCAAGACTCGGCGCCGGGTCATAAAGCTCGGTCCACGCAGTCTTGGTTGGAATCGAACGTTTCGGACTTCATCAGAGCTGAAGACTGGCCGTCGTCTAGTCCCGATCTTAATCCGCTGGATTATGATTTGTGGTCAGTTTTAGAGAGTACAGCTTGCTCTAAACGCCATGATAATTTGGAGTCCCTAAAACAATCTATACGATTGGCAGTGAAGAATTTTCCCATGGAAAGAGTGCGTGCTTCTATTGATAACTGGCCTCATCGTTTAAAGGACTGTATTGCAGCCAATGGAGACCACTTCGAATAAGCTTTTTATATTTTTAATTGTTTTATATTTATGTATTAAACTGACACACTGTAAAAGTAATAAATGTTATTTGCAGTTAACAATTTTCTTTTTTCTTTATTACAATATTTATGGCAAGACTAGGTATATTAAGAAAAGCTAAAAGCGATTACGAAAGGTTAGAATTTAAGAAAGCTGTCAACAAATACGCTGTATACAATCTGGGGGACTCTATATAATATACTATATACAGAAAACTTGTTAATGATCGGCAATGCGCCGCATTATTTTTGGATCTCGCAAAAGCTTTCGATACGGTTTAGACAAAATTACTGCTGAATAAGCTCTAATCTTTGGCTGTTAGAGGTACTCAACTATCGCTATTACGTATTTATCTGATGGACCCATCACAGTTGGTATAAATCAGTTGTTATACTAGTATTGAAACCCTTATTAATTACGGCGTACCCCAAGGAAGCATTTTAGGCCCAAATTTATTTCTGGTTTATGTTAATGTTGCATTGGTTTTCTCATCAGACATTTGGAGGGATAGCTATAATTTGCACAAAATAGTTTCGATGTGATTAATGGTTGGCTAAGAGATTATCTACTCACAATTAATATTACTATAACAAAAAAGTACTCGACTTCTTTATCCATATCTAACATCTGTTGGACGATTCCTAACGTAACTTTTAGTTTACCCGGTAGGGAGCCCTGTCTTATGGAAAAAATTACTTCTATTAAATATCTAGGTATCATTATTGATAATAGTCTTACTCTCAAAAATTATATTGGATACATACTCAGGTATACCGCTAAGTATACTTGAGTATGCCCAAAGAGCCTTACTAAAGGTTGCTGTTTCAGGCCTCGATTGTACCCTAATAAAGCACTGTATGAATTTTGCCAAGACCTCACTGTAAGGCAACTCTGTGAAAGCTACTATGCTCAGACAACACTCTCAAAACCTTCTTCACCCCTGAAATAACTCTTCGTAATTATCTTGTGGTCGTATCGTGGGAAATTAAAACTTCAATTGGTCATAGATTCCTTAAATGTGCACCAATTCAAACCCATTATCTCGGAATGGTTCTTAAGGAAATCATACAAGAAGATGAAAGATTTTCTTATGGTCCTACGGTGACATGCTGGCGCACCCAACCTGTTTCCAAACACTTAAAAATCCTAGGTATAAAACTTGCAGAAACTGGAGTTATGATTATGAGACTTGCGGATATGTCATATAGCAATTCATAGCTTATTGTATACCTTTACAACTGCAATCCCTCAACACTTACTTATACACTTAAGATAAAGGCACACATAATTTACTACTGCGACCGTTTTGTTTCTTTTTCTTTTAGCTATTGTACTTTCTTGTACAACTGTATTGTAATCATTTCAATATTTTGGTTAGAAATAAGAAATCGTGATCTTAGTGTGGATTTGGTGTCCTGTAACACAGGTTTTTATACTCATCTCAGGCACCAGCGATCCACAAACCGAAATTATCAAATTATAATGTTGCTAATAATCTTATTATGTTTCCGTTTTTGGTGAGAAATTCTTATTATTATCAGTACTGCAGTTGCTACATAGGCGCTTGCTTAGACGCTACTGGTCATGCTTAATACCCATTAGGTCAAATTACTACGTACTAAATAAATTGACATAAATCACCTGTTCGTTCCATTATACGACATGATAAAGATGATGAAAATTGTTTTTAGAATAACGGAATGTAATATTATCTTTTCCTTTTATTATATTTAATCTTTTGCAATTGTATTAATTGTTAAATTTTAATCGAAACTCTTAATGAAATCAATTGTTAAGGACAAGACAAAACGAGCAGAAACACGCCAAATGTCGATAGATGTTCTTCTTGCCGCTTAATATGTGTTCTGTGTTCCAGGTTGGGGCTGGTGTGCGTGTTTGCGACGGAGGCGCACTTGGACGACAATGTGGGTGACCTGACCACCGTATACCGCAACGGACTCAGCGATACAATACATTTCCTCAACAACACACAGGAGGCGGCGCTCTGGTTGCTCGAGCGTAACTTTTTCGAATTCAAGTCGCGTCTCGTCGAAGTTCTCTATGGTTAGTACCATAGCCTGTTGGATGTCTACCAGCCCCAATCTGAAGATAACTGAAATAAATCGCCAGCGTATCGCACTTTTTTTTGCAGGAATTCTTTTTTGTAAATACGGATACCCTTGTGTAGATATCATATGTCACAAAATTTAGCGAAAAAAACGTGGTATGAAATATACTGTACGAACATGCCCCTTGAGTGCTCTTAGAGGTAGTATTTGAATCAAACGGGAAGGCATAGTTTGATAAATATTTTTAGAAGTGAAAAATTAAGAGATCTTGCGGGATTTTAGCTATGACTTGACTTTTTATGTGAATATTATTATTTATGAAATACCTGTCAAGCCAAAAAATAATGGCTAAACTTTTAATACGGGTTTAAATAATTCTCTTTAAATTGAGTTCACGGTTGGTCTAAGGTGGCTAAGCGGTCGCCATGCCGCTCTCTACTGTGTTGTGGATTCAAACCCCACACGGGATAATACTTTATGTGATCTACAAACTGTTGTTCTGAGTCTAGGTGTTCTTTGTGTCCGTTTCTTGTATGTTTGTAAAGTCACAGAATTTATTTCTAGGGGGGACGTTGTCTTTTTTCAAGGAAAAAAAAAATTGTGATGGATTGCTTAACGGTTTTGTTGCCAAAGTTAAAGCAATTAGACTACCTTTTCTTGTAATTGTGTTTGATTACTCTTAAGTTATTTCTATGCGCAGTGTGTGTTGTTGTGTGCAGGTTTAGGCGGTCGGACGACACTGATGCTCAGCGAGACGTCGAACCTGATGGCGGTGTCGACGCTCAACCGCATGGTACAGCAGCTGGACGACGTGCACGAGGACCTGCGCACCGTACAGAACCTCACCAACTCCCTGCGCGTCAGGGCCGTCGACCTCAACTCGGGTACGCATCCCACCACTTTGTCTCCCTTTAACACTTTATCTTTAACAAAGTATTTTTGTTGTCATGTATACTCTTGGCAACGTATGAGTAAAGTCATTGTGATCAATTAATGTCAGTTAAGTAACTGCCTCGACTGGGTGTGTTCTATTTTGATAGCAAAAATATGTAAGTAGAAATTTGAAGTAAGGTTTGGTAGCTAGGAGAAATTTTGTTTTTTTACTCTGCTATTTGTATGGTAAAAGAAAAGAGCTTTTATTTACTGTTTTCCTCGCAATTTTTACTTTGTTTTCTTTTCATAAAAACTTTCTTTGCCCCTTAGCGAAAGCATAAAATCAGTCTATCTGGTTGACCCACTTTTCGATTTTGCGCGTAGCAACACATGGCAATTATTTAATATTTATATAGATGCATGAAACGGACGAATGTACCTTTTGTATGTGATAACTTTGCAGGATTAAGAAAAGTGAAGAATCAACTGCTGCAGACGTTGTCGAAGTGCGACCAGCCCAAGTGCTTGGCGCTGCACAACAAGTACAAGATCGGCCAGCTCGACACCGAGATACAGTACAGCCAGGTCAGTCAGCTCCTCCGTTTCACCGAACAGCTGATATACTCACGATTTGCTGTCTTAATGTCTTTCATTAGCTAAATCCTGAATCCTTATTAGCCTTTTATTTCTATTCTATTAAAATATTCTTGTACTTATTTCATGCTACTGGGGACATTAGATGCTCGACCAATATTTTCCAACTGTAAGTATGGTTTATTTAAGACTGACCTCAATAAAAGCTAGCATTTACCTCACCTGTTTAGCGTTCGACGTCTTCACCATGAGAACTTAATTTGAGGAGTATCGTGCTACAAGATGTCGTAATTTTTTTAATGAGATTTGAACGATACCAGATGCCGGACGTGTCACCGTTGCTGCAAAACGTATCAGCCTTGTTGTCCAGCGGGCTCAAGGAGGAGGTGGCCGAGGGGCACAAGGTGTTCCGGAATATACAGCGGACCATCCAAAACTCGGTGGAGGAACAGCTACCCGAAGTCAGGGCCTCAATAGATAAACTCGGTACGTTACCGTTCTGTCTAGATCGCATGCGACCTGGAGCTCAACATATAGAGAACCGTCCAGATCCTCAAAGAAGCGATAGAGACTGATTTTTTAACTCGCGACGCGTGTGCATTCAGGCGAGAACATGATCCAGCTGGGCAGACAGATCCGGGACGCGGTGGGCAACGTGACGCGCCAGCTGCAGGCGCACTTGAACGACGCCGAGCGCGTGCAGGACGTCATGGACGAGTACGGGCCCTACCGCCAGTACCTGGGCGTGGCCGCCGCGCTCTGCCTGCTGCTGGTCGGTGCACCTCTCTCTTAACACTAATCGTATTTATCGTCTCGTTTTCTGCCCTCAGAGACCGAATATATTTTGAAATGTAAATTGAACTAATCTCGAATATAACCCATAGAACGAATCGACTGTATTTTTAAATTCATTCCCAGCTCATTATATAATAAATGAGTGTGGAGATAAGGTGCTACGATGTGTCAATTCTGTATCGGTCGTTCTGGGACAGATGTGCGCCATAATGACGTGGGGCCTGGTGGTGGGCGTGTGCGGCGGCCGGCCCGAGGTGTACGGCGCGCACGACTGCTGCAGCAAGGCGGGCGGCGCGCGCAGCCTGCTCTGGTACGTATCGGGACCCTCGCGCCCGCTGGTGAGCGAGTCGAGCTGACCGTGCGCCGTTGTGTCCGCAGCGGCGTGGCGGTGCTGTTCGCGCTGGGCGGGTTCGTGGCGCTGGTGTTCATCGTGTACTTCGTGGCGGGCGTGGCCGCGCAGCGCGTCGTCTGCGACCCGCTCAAGTGAGACACCTTACCGCGCTTCCAAATGTATCTCTGCAGACATGAATACACATTACTTAATAAAAACCTGAGAATGATAATTAGCGCTGATAATAAATTAGGTTTTGACACGTTTCGATTAGCACTGCTCTGTTTTCTTATAATATTAGATATTTAATATGTCCATGAAAATTGAGGTTCGATGTTTTGTAAAAAGTAGGACCTTACGACGGTCGATAATTTGAGTAACTCGGTAGGTACTTAGATATTTAAATATATAATTTCAGTAAAATTTGTTTAAAATTTTCAATTAGATATGAAATATATGTATGATAAGGATGTAAAAGATTCATCCAGAAAAACAAACAGACATATAAATGTTTATTTTTAATTATATTTTACTAAAACGTTTGTTACAGCTAATAACATTGCGACTATATTACCGTTCAATTGTTAACATAACTAAAACCGTAATGTTCACCTAAATATTAAATTGTATTATTCGATACAGATACCCGGTCGGCAACAGACTGTTCCATGACCTGGACAAGATGGTGGACCTGGAGAGAACGTTGTACGGCGAGAAGAAAGACGAAACGTTCAATTTGACCGGCGTACTGATTCGCTGCCACATGAACTACACCCTCTATGAGGTATTTACAACTAAATTTATTCATCTGCTCTGTAATGTACTGAACGCGATTTGTCGGCGAGCGCGGTCGGTACAGTTAAGTAGCCAGTACAGTTAATACAATCGGTTGTTACACTGCTATTTCTCGTCGGTAGCAAGCGATACCTTATTTGTGTTTTCTCACGTTTTGGTGGCCTGCGCCACAGTAATAAAGCCACTATGTCGTGATCTGTGGTTGAGTGGGAAGTGGCTACCAGAAGTTTGGACTGCTCGAGTGAAGTCACCTTGGCTCAATCGTCGTGTATAGACCCTTGCATATGCATTAAAATAACACCAAGACTTTAAAACTGTCGGTGTATGGCAAGGGTCATCAGGTGAGTATGTTACCAAATACACTATTCACCGAGTAAAAACGCAACATCTGGTAGCGAAACGTTCAACCTACAACATCATATTGAGACGTAATTAAATTATAAGTAATTTATGTCTAACGCCGCCATGATGTGGGTCGCCATACTGCGTTGTCAGCATTTGCAATGAATACGGTGACTACAACTCTTGGATTCTATTCATGCTTTCCATCAGGCAGAGTAGAGTGACTTTGGCATGTTCTTAAGATAGAAAAAAAAATTATAAAATAGGTAGTGCTCTCATTTAAATATTTAATTTAATGAGTTTATTTGATGTCATTTTACCAACAGTATTATCTCTTATAGGGAAATATGTAATCTAAACCGATTTTATGTATTCAAATAATCATCATCATCATGAAATTCTTTTACGAGTATAGCGATATTTTTCACAAAAGTTTGTTTACGAGAAGCGACGGATTTGTTTAGTGGGTAAATAATTGAAGTACGTACCTCGTAGCAAGCGCGCGGGTGGGCCGCGCGTGCGAGCCGCTGCCGCGGAATTGGCGGAACTCGGCCCGCCCTCGGCGTTTCTTTGCTAGCGCGGCCTCGAACTTCGTCGATCGCTCTATTCGGTATTAGTTCTTACCGCGTGTAAAAATCCGTGTACTTTGAACGTTATTTTGTTCAGGTAGGGAGTCGTTTGAAATAAAAATTGAAAGTGTAGTTTTAAAATCGAACGAATACGACGGGACGTTTATTTTATAAGACGCGGGGGTTTGTATATTAACCTTTGCGGTGGGTCGCAGCTGCTGCAGCTGTGGCGCGTGGTGGACCTGGAGGCGCTGCCGGGCGCGCTGCGCGCGGGCGGCGTGGGGCGCGCGCTGGGCGGCGCGCGGCCGCTGCTGGGCGACACCGACCTGCGCATCATGCGCCCCGCCACGCTGCGCAAGCTGCGCCAGTTCGCCGAGTCCGGCCTGGCCGACTTCGACTTCGACCGCATCCTCGACGCGGTACGCATCGCTTTCTTTATTTATTTCGATTACTACTCTGTTTACTATTTTATCGATTCTTTTTCTTTCGATCGTCGGTTTGCTTTTACGTTTGTCCATTTTTCGATTCGCTTCGAACCTCACATCCGCTCTCACCGACGAATACGATATCATCTACGAAGACGTGCAGAAAAATCTTCATGTCTTTTTGTGTGTTTACTTGTAATGTAATGCACTCATTGTTTTGCACACAAGTTAAAATCGATCTCCGACGTGTGCTCACGCTGAATCGATCGATACTACAGTCCGTCGTTCCACGTATCAGTGCTATAATTATACAGCTCTAGTCTCTCTTATCACAATAGAAATCGAGGCCACGAGCACTTCTTTTTTTAATCACAATAAAATCTCTAAACTCATATTACAACATCCCGCTAGAACCGCACAGAATCAATTGTTATTATTTACTCAGTTCTGTCTCGATAACTTTTGACCAGGCCTTTATACCGTCCAGTGAGATATTTTGCACAATAGTCATTTCGGCCGCCAATTAATTTCCTCTAAACAAAACGAGAGCAAGTGAATTCGGACACCGTCGATTATCGTCTCGAGTCGTGAACAGCTGGAGACGAACATGACGTCGCTGGCGCTGGACTCGCTGGCGCGGCAGCTGAACAGCACGGCGCGCTCGCTGCAGCAGCCGCAGTTCCAGCGCGAGGCGCGCGACCTGCTCGCCGCCGCCGCCGACCTGGAGCGCCTCAACCGCCGCGTGCTCGCGCCCATGCTGCGCGACGCCGCGCTGCTCAACGTGAGTGTGCCTTATCGCTCTCACGATAACTAATGTAAACATATCGTCGAACATTTTGAAGAACCCACAAATGAATAGGAATGAATGAAATGTCCACTTCATTAAAACTAATATCGCGAAACATCTCGGCAAATACAATTAACATAACTTTTTATTATTATTACGAGTTTCAATCAAATACACAGTGAAATATATTGTTCAACTGAGTAGTCTAAAACAGTGACGTCACAATATTGTATTTAGTACATATTTCATACAAAGTCGTCGTTTTGCCAGATGATAAAAAGTAACTAATTTGACTAAGGTGTCATCTAGCCTATTACCGGTCTGTGTACCGTGTATATTTGTACTGATGCTTTGTAATGTTATTACTGTTTTGTACATCGCTAAATTGCACGATGAAAGTATCTCATGGTACTGTTGGCTGCATAAGCTATGAACAAAACATAATAAGGAATGTAACAAAACATGAAAAATCTGATTTACTTATATGTAAATGTGTAATCAGGAAACGACCACGCGACTACGTGACGGTATGCGATGGGGAGGCTGGTCGCTGGAAAAGGCCCTGGAGATGCTCACGCAGCAGGCCGCCGAGGCTCAACAGTTCATACAGGAGCAGGGCGACTATCTCTCGCAGCTGGTGAGTAACCTAATGTTAGAGGTTCAAACTGCCGAATGACAGTCGGTTAGACGTAAGCCCGAAGAGTTCAGAGTCGTGTAATTGTAAAATTACACGATTGTAAATTCCTCAGTATCCTTTTGAATACGGAATCATTTTTCTTTATGAAATGTGCCGCAATTTTCTAATTTTTAATTCAACAGTGACACACAGAACTATATATCTGATGCACGAGTGAGATTGTATCTCTAAAGGTAGTGTAATGCGAGTACACATCTGTGTCTATTCTTACGGGGATACAGCCATACTTGTCTTGACAGGTCGTCGAAACCAAAACAAGTAGTGTAGAAAGAGGTTGATTAGGTTCGTTCGTTCGACAGGCTATGCAGCAATACAGCAAAGTGATCGAGGAGAAGCTGAACGAGTTCATAAAGCACGCGACGTTCTACGTGCGCTACGACGTGGGGCGCTGCGAGCCCCTGTCGCGGGTCTTCAACGCCACCAGGGACTCCTTCTGCATCAAAATCGTACAACCCGTCGTACGTATACGTTATTGCACGTGTTCGCGACGTACACGTAGTTTGTTAATGTACTGACTTGTGGTCGAGTTTACGTTTGATTCGTGTCACTAATTTGTTTTGGGTTTATAAGTATGTACGTACACTCGTGTGCTGTTCGGTCGGCTCAAATCGAACATTAGCATAAAAGGTTGATTTTTGGAAAATAGTATTTCAATTTTAAGTTTAATCTGTAAAATAATACTCTTATAATGCAAACCAGCTGAGTATTTATTATTTACATCGAGTTTGAACAAAAATTACCACACTTTTACTGGTGTACTTAGTGTCCCTTGTATTGCATTAAAAATAAATGAAATTTACAGTGATACCTATCGACCAAAATCTGAAGAATAGGTAGATAAATAGAAATACGATTTAGTCTTTCTAAATGTGGGTACCCCTACCTAGTACGTTTGAACTTTTCGATTTTGAGGTTCTGTTAGAATTTATTTAAAACAACACAATTACAATATAGAAGACACTGTTATTACTCGTGCAACTCCCTGAGCCGTTCCCGTGGCGGGACGGTGGCGGGACGGGGCCGGGACGGTGGCGGGACGGTCCCGGTGCCGGTGTGGAGCGGCGCGTGTACAGAAGCGGTCCGCGTGTTACAGAACGGCTACTGGATGGCGCTGGGCTGGTG
The DNA here is from genome assembly GCA_949316085.1 of Hypercompe scribonia. Classification (NCBI taxonomy): domain Eukaryota; kingdom Metazoa; phylum Arthropoda; class Insecta; order Lepidoptera; family Erebidae; genus Hypercompe; species Hypercompe scribonia. The sequence goes on from OX438975.1 coordinate 22,928,475, forward strand.
CATGCTGCTGTTCGTGCCGCTCGTGCTCACGGCGCAGCGCCTGGCCGAGCTGTACATGCAGATCGACCCCTACCCCGGCCCGCTCGTGGAAGCGTAAGTCTCCTCTTCTCTCTCACTCGCTCTCTCTCGCTCTCTCACACCGCCGCTCTCCCCTGCGTCGACTACGTTTATTTATTCCGTCGTACAATATATGCTGAAACTTTACGTCTAGCTCCTACGTGGCCGATGATGACGCTCTACCGTTCACGTAGCAAGGGTAGCGATGCCGTAATATTTAAACGTAGTCCTCGGCGAAGTTACGGACTCGATGACGAGTGCACGTCACGGACTACGAGACGAGTTGCACATTTTGAACTTCTCGTTAGTTACTCTAGCGGTGCGTGCTGTTCACGAATATATATTTGATTAAACGAGATTGAACCCGAGTTGTTTAGCTGAGCCCATACTTTCGTGCACTGCGCTAACTGTATGTAAATTACGTCCCTTTCGAACTCGAAATATAGTCATCGTGCAGGACATCACCGTCTGTCGATAATTGTTACGCAATATACTAATAAATCCCTTTAGCAGTAGACGGGTAGATGTATACCTCCGCGATGCTCAGTCCTGTCTCCCTTGTCCCTCACCAGTGTGTGTGACGCGCCTTCGTCATTTCCGTGTAAAGGAACGTGTCGCAAGTGGTGAATGAAGACTCCTGCCTCGGTCCGCCTTGTATTTTCCTATCCTGTCCCGTCCTGTCCTGTCCCGTTCTGCCGAAGAAGTCCAAGGAGGTCGTCACCCCGCTACTGTTTGAATAGATTTCATGAAACAAGTGGTTTTTATGAGCATGTATTCTATAAATCTCATTATACACATTTTGTTTGTTTATTTTATTTTTAGTGATTTATATCTTACTACATTCATTCTGCCTTTTTATATAAAACAACAAATTAATATCTCGACGATTGAGCACAGACCGTACCCACTAATATAGAAACACTAATATTATTGAATAATTTCTCAGAACAATTTTTACATTTGCATGTATATCAATTCAAGTTACCTCTCTCTCATACCTCGATCCTGGTCAGTAAATTAGAAGAGACATATCATTGGAAAAAAAATGCCACATTATCACCTTTCTTTTTCTATCTTTAGAGCCTGCCAAAATGACTCTACTCTGCCTGATGGAAAGCATGAATAGAATCCAAGAGTTGTGGCCACCATACTCATCGCAAATGCAGACAATGCAGTATGGCGACCCACACTATGGCGGCCTTGTGAGATGCTTCTTCACACCCCGCTTGGAGACGTGACAGTCATCGTGACAATATGAGACTTACACAGTTACCACGATAACTGTCACCCCTGCATCTATGGGCCTCCGGTCTCTTTCCATATAGTGTCCCTAGGTCATTTTCGATGGGTCTAACTACTGTCCATGTAATGGTGAAAACAGATCACTGTTATCAGACAAATTAATATCTCTTGGCATTTATCCCATCGTCAATTTTTTAGGGTCTCGAGGAAAACTTCGAGATTTGATCTCGAGAAGTATTTTTACGGTCTTAGTATATTTTATGTCTCATATTATTTTATAATTGTTTAATATATATGTTTATATATGAGTTCAAATATGCACGGTACGTTGAAATATTCAAATGTATCATTGTGTAGTTTGAGTTCGTACGTGATATGTATCGAGTTCGAATGGTGTTTGCCACAAAGTTTGTGTCATACAAATATAATTGAATCTAATCGCCTAAGTTTATTCTATATGCAACCATTTACACAATCGATTCATCTTCAATTATTTTTGTATGGCACACGTTTTCAGTATACGATACTCATTTTGATAGTTGATTGAGGTCACAACCCTATCCTTTGACTTCGAGGGTCAAGCAAAAGGTTTGAGTGTTGTGACCGCAATTAGTTAAAGTAAGGTTAAGTTATCACTCATCGACCATCGTCATGATCATCTCACGAACTGTTGGCAGTCGGCTTTCATTAGAGCTGGAGGGGGGCGCCCCACCGTCGGGGGTGCGTGTCGTCACCGCAATGCGCTGCGAACAGTTCTCGTTACCCGTTGAGTTGTTTCGTTTCTGTTTGAGTTCAACTAATTTTCTTATTTGCTTTGTTGTATCGTTTGAGAGGTGTGTTAACATTGTTTTCATTACTAGATTGAGTTTGTGTCTGTCAGTTCCGTTTGGGTTTTGTTGTGCACCCCTCATCCTTGCGCTGTACTGTATGTAGTGAATGGGACTAGTGCTGTACCGCTGTGTATCGATAGTTGGCACGCTGAAGCGACTCGGCCGAGCTCGCTCGCAGCTCTATGCGGCTCACAGTGTAATGTCTGGTCGCAGATATATCAGTACAATTTTCTGTGACCGGCATTCTTTAATTGATATTGGATCGACCGATCATTGTATACCGTCCTAGTATTAGTACGCTGTTACACGATTATACATAAACGAGTCTTTAAGATATCACAATATTTCAAACGATAAAAAAAGATCCAATTTCGATTATAGTGTAACGAAAACGATGTCCTTTAGCATTTGATTCCAAAGAATGTTGTTACTCCGTACCCAGGCAGTACCTAACGGTTAGACATTCCTTCGGTAGGCCACGGTATTGTCGCCTCAGTGTCGGTGTGCGTCAGGTTGAAGAGCTATCGCTACGTCACAACTAGATATTTACTAATACACAGCAGGAGGCGTCTGTCCATGAACACGACGAGTAGCGTAAATCTGTAGCTTATTTTATAATTATTTTAACTTTATGCTTTTCTGTTCGTTCACTTCATCGCCATCCAGCGTAGAGGGTTTAGTACCGAGTGCTCTAACATGTATGTTCCTCATTAACTTCTGTGTGAACCTCCGGCGTACCCTTAGCACGAATCAAATAACTTTAAGTCGAATTATATGATAACATTGTTTTAAGTCCCCCAAGTTTGTATTACCGCTAGGGTTGTCAGTGAAAAGTGTGGGTGTTGTTGGCAGTGAGTATGAGCCGATGTGCCAGGCGCGCGGTTGGTGGCGATGACCCTACGCCTCGTCCGGTAACACACATACACACATTACAATATATGCACACCGCGACACACTTAAGCATACCAACATCTGTTAGAGAAATGTAACATTAAGTAATGAATGTGTGTATTATAGAATAATTTACCCTGGATTTAATGAAACACACAATTCAAATGAGCATATAAAAACATTCGACGTTACTCGATTTTTAATGTTATGTTAAAAGTGAATTGTTTAGCGCATAATGTTGGTAGGTGTAAGTGAGCGGTGTGCGCGCAGTATCGCTCGTGGCGTGTGCTCTTCGACTTAGCGGCTTGCACGATGTTCCCGTAGCGCCGTCCGCGACCTCGCTTGTTCATTGCTCTTCACATTTCTATTTATTATCTGTATCACAGTGTTTGGATTGTAGCTCTGACTCGACTAAATAAAACCTTATTAACTTTAGTAAGGAAGTTACCTAATTTCAGTACTGCTTCGACGTTATAGGTAGCTTGCCTTAATTAAAGACGAACTTCAGTTTTTCTTTAAATATATCGCTGTTAAACCCATGCAAGCAAATGGTGACGTCACTAGTCGATTAATGATCTGACAGGTGTCCACAGGGTAAATAGTAATAAAGAAATTAAAGGAAGCTGTCACGGTTAATGACATGTGCGCTTTTGCACTCGCGTGGTATAACACATGATTATTTCATTTTTAAATATTTGAATTTAGTTTCCGAGATCTATATTTTTTTATAAATAATACGTGTTTATAGCTAAAATGGCATAGTAGGGCTACAATTCGAAAGCCGATTATGGGTCGATTCACATACCATCATATGTATGCAGAAAGCTTCGAATGCATATCAAGAACCAATGAACAAGGCAGGCGTCTATTCGGTGTATCCTCGTACTTAGTTCTGTGGCTACAGCAGATCGATGTTGCATAGCGAGAGGTAGGTCGGCATGAAGCTATCGCATCCATTGCTTGCGGTCCTCGCTGCGCCGCTACGGTGCTGGTACGCGACCTGCGATGTATACTAATGTAGCGTTCTCATTTTGTTTGCGTTGCTATACCTATTTGTTGTCCTGTTCATATCTAAATGTTAAAATCTTCCAGTATTCGGGTTAAGAACTCAGCGTTTAGTTCGTAGTTCCCCTTAACACTTGAGAGGATTCGGAGTTATATCTACTTTTGATAAACTTATTTACTCTTTGTACACTCGCTCAAAAATCATCCAAGGGGTATAATAACTGTTGTGTGAGTGGCGGGAAGAGAGTCAAGGCTTGAGGCCGTATTCGTAAATTATGTATGAGCGCGTGTGCAAGGAGCAAATAATGTGATTGCAGTTAAAATTTGGTTATGCCGCCGAGCGTTGCCTGGCGGTTGTCTAAATTATGGAACGTACATTATTTGTTTTGGTAAACTCCAGTTGCTTTTTTTTATTTTGTCCTCTTTTTTTTATTTATTACTTGTGACTAGATGTGTTGAGTCAGGCAGTGAATGCTCTCTCAGAAGATATTAAATAGAAAGTTAGTTGTTCTGAGGAACGCACAAACATTTGGTTTATGCCCATTTTTATTTTATTTACGTTGGTTTATATTTTGTGTTAGTTCAGCATCCACTCATCTTAATATTAAGGAACCTTATTTACTGTGTTAATACTAGCAATATAATAGCTACTTAAATATCATACACTTAGATATATCTAGTATGTTAACTATTGAGTAGGTACTAGAGAGATGTTAGACTACTAATAAGTATAGACGAGACGACTATAAAGTATTAGACGAGCTCTAGTTTACTAAACCTGTAGACAATTTTACCATTTCCAAGATCGTATAGTACCAACCGCCATTGTCATCCCAGAGTCGTAGATCAAAAGTTGCAAGTTCGAAACTTATTGCAAATTTATAATCCCATTTGATGTGATTCGACAAAGTCGCTTCAATTCAATTCAAGACCCTCATGAGACTATGGAAAATCTATCATCATGTTTTGGGGTTTTAAAATGAGACTAGTGAAAGGGTTGAAATGTATATTTCAGTACTGGAATTAAAGTAATTTAATCTAAAAACCAATTGTTATACACCGAGTTTGGTCGTTTAGATTACATAATTTTGCAACTATTGCCTAACGATTACAAATTTGCAAGTACGCAAATCTGCCTACTTACATTCTAGTTTATACTTTCAAAATTTTAGTTTTGCGATAAGAAACGTAGGTCTGCGACTCTGGAGTCCTGGAGCGTGTTATTTAAGTAAGTGTTGTAGTAGGTTTCATCTTTCCTGGTGCTCCCCGTTTCCCATTGGAACTGTTCCATCGTTTACCGGCTCCCAGACAGTGTTTGTACTAAAGAAGGCCTCGTCGACACGAGCACGAGCGCACCGGCGGAGCGCGCGGTGCGCGTGCGCCGTGGGGCGGGGCCGCCCGCGGGTCTGTCGCACGTTGGCTGACCGCCTGTCTCTTGTCTGTTACAGCGAATATTTGTATGACGCGTACGCGGACCGCGATAACGTACCCCTTGCCAAGTAAGTGCCCCACAGACACCCTAGCCGTCTCTAGCCATCCCTCGCCTACGCCCTTCGCATGCGCTTTATGTATCTCCGTCATCCAACCTGGCGAGTGTGCACTGAGCTTTACAACAATGATGAGTTCGGTTTCACGGTTTGAGTTAAGCTCGATGTACACTCGCGTGCATGAATCTATAGTAGCTTCTTACGTTCGGTTATATATCAATTTTATATGTAATTATGTATATTTCGGGCGATTCATATGTATATACTATATCTGTTGAGGTAACGAGTAACCTAGCTATAATGTAAGCTCGTAGTCTCCGTGTATATAATGTAAAGTGTGTAAAGACGATCTGTATTATATGTGTAAGCAGAAAAATAGCATGCAATAATTGACCGGCTGACCGACGACGACCGCATGCGTGTTTCCCGCATGTGAAAAATGTTTAAGGCAAGCTCCGGTTGTTTTTATTTTGTTACTTTTTTTTATGTTTTTTCCTTTCGTTCATGTTACTTTTACGACGGGCGACGGTCGTTTCGATATCGTACTACTAACGGTCTGTGTACCCACTAGAGATAAGGGCGCGTCGCGGTATCGGTAGATAAACGAGGCAGAGTCGCCCCCCTCTTCTGACACCGCTTCGATCTGGAGGGAGACGCGTTCGGAGGAACTCGAGGTACAGTTTATCTATCGATAGCGTGCTTCGGAATAGGTCTATAATTAAACGTGCGTGGTGTAGCGGCTCGAAGCGTAGCACGCTGGACATCGAGGGCAAGATAGCGGAGTGGCGCGAGAGGGCCGCGCCGTCCGCGCCCCCCGCCGAGGCGGGAGGCCCGGCGGCGGGCGGGCCCGGCGGGCCCGACGGGCCGGGCGGGCCGGCGGCGGGCGGGCCGGTGGGTACGCGCGTGCTGCTGGCGCGCGGCCACGAGGTGGTGTGCCGGCTCGTGCCGCCGCCCGCGCTGCTGGACGACCTGCGCACGCGCCTCGACGCCAAGGACGAGGACAACGAGTCCGGCATTCACGAGGCCGAGTAACGCCGCCGCCACCCGAGTGTACGTTGACGTGTTTCAAACTGTTCTATCGGTGTGGTTGCACTGAGCCGGTTCGATTCTACGGTCGCTGCCGAGACGTAAACGTCTTCGACAGATTTTAGCTTTTTCAAATTGTCTTCCGTCGAAGTTCTAGGAGTTTGTAGACTCCACGAGTCACTGATTGACGATATTTTCTGTATGTTAACATTTTTCTCTTTGTTTAGCGATAATTTTTGTCTAATGACTTTATATAACGTTTTGCCTTTTATCGTTAAATAATCGGGAGATATTTCTATACGCTAAAACATATATAAAGTGTAAACGTATCATATCACGGTAATATCACGAGATGTAGACGAACGGTACAGTTGGTGGCGAGCAACCGCGTCCACACGCGTTAGTGTTCCACCGCTTTTAGCCTCGAAATATTTAATAAATTGTAAGCAACGAATTCGGACAATCATCGTTACGTCACCGCGACGCTGTATTATGCAACAAAAGTAATTAGCAATTTATTTATTGTATGTATTTTATACATATAACCTAAATACATAATCTGAACAATTACATATTTTTATATTCCTTACAATTGACTAAACACTAATTGTTAAAAAAATATAAATTATATAAAAATAGGAACTCTGAAATAAAAAGAAATACACCTACTATTCGCTGAGTCGTATCGAGGAAGTGACTCAAATATTACACACCTAACATTCCACAACACTTACATAATTTTGTTCACGAATAAACTAGTTTCAGAACAGTACCGTCTCTCAATGTTTGTCCGAACGATGCTCCTTCGTACACTACACGGCAACGCCGGTACGAGTGTAATGTAATCACTATATTTTATATATTATATACGTACAAGCTATAGAGGGCGGGCGCATGCGCATAGTTTTGATACTTGTCCCGTACTGTAGCGATAGCAGAGCGCGCCCGCGCCTCCCGGTCCAAGCGTTCCGCTTCAACTTGAGCGAAATGTGTAGGTAGGCGAGTGGCAGTGGAGACACACACTTTGTAATTATAACTAGCTACACACACGGCCGGAAAGAACCATGGCAATATAATGTATTTTCTTCATGGTTTAGGGGCAAATAAATGACGGTAAGAGGTTGCCTGCGTCCACAGAATAACTAATGTTCTTTTTTCAAATATTTTTAATTTTAAGACAATTATGCAACTAATTGTCTATGGTAGAATATATAAGTACATTGTCATCTACCTCTTATTACCTAGAATTCGATGATTAATTAATAAATTAATATTAATAAAGACATGCAAGTCAACTGTCATTTCACGTGCGTGCGTGTGAGCAACGTAACAATTGCTTGACACTACTGGATGTGTGTGAGGCTGAGGAATGGTACCCGTCGTGTCGAAACAAATCTGTGCCAAAACGTGACTAGTTAAAAGTATTGCTGGTTTGGACAGCTCACAATAAATGAGTAATCACCTACTGGGTATTTCGATAAAACTATCGATAAATTAAGCCAAAAATAAATCTTCGGTTCAGCTCTTCCTTCCTGTGCAAATCAATTAAAAGTCACTCACTACTAGCGTACGTGTTTACCGTCCACTATGATCCTGGGTCGTTTAAGTGAGGTGTGAAAAAGCATCTTACTAGACCATAGCGTATGTCTGCATTCGCAATGAGTATAGCAACCACCAATCTTTGATTCTATTCATACTTTCTATCAAAAAGAGTAGAGTTATTGGTAGGTTCTGAATAAAGAAAAAAAATAGTTTTAACTCGATTATTACAAAGTACAGTGAGTCATACAGACAATCTTACCAATCAATAACAAGTAGAAATGTTGTGTCTCCCAGCACTCATGGAATTGGGTAGATGACTGTATCGTAAATAAATACCAATGTCCACTTCATTAAAACTAATATCGCGAAACATCTCTAATATTACGAATTTCAATCAAATATACAGTGAAATATATTGTTCAATTGAGTAGTCTAAAACAGTGACGTCACAATTTGGTATTTAGTACATTTTTCATACAAAATTGTCGTTTTGACAGATGATAAATAGTAACTAATTTGACTAAGGTGTCATCTAGCCTATTGTGATGTGTGTGTCTCCCGCGCCATGGCTGTAGATAGGTTTTGTACAATGCTTAGGGATATATAAACAAATATTTTGCACTACTCAACAATATTATACGAAGATTCTTTTAAAGACGTTTTTGTAACAAGGTGTTATATTTTTACGATAGACGTAACATTACATATTCGATACGTCCTTGTATTTTCCTAAACATTTAGATTGTATGTTAAGGATTTTGGTGAAATAATATTAACTTTGTATGTAAATAACGTAATCGGTCTTGTAACTTATTCATACTAGGGATGGCGATTCTTTTCAAAAAAAATCGATTTTTAAATCGATTCGAATCGAATTTTAATAAATTGATACATAAAAAATCGAGATAAAAAGAATCGATTTTGCAAAAATCGATCTCTTTCCGATTTGCTTATCGAGTCTATGTTTTATCGTATCGAAACAGAAATGTCGAAATTTCGAAGATGAAATATCGATTCAATGGATCGATTCTGTATAGAATATCGATTTAAAAAATTCGATTTTTTTGTTCTACAAAATCGATTCTTCGATTAATCGATCTCAGATCACCATGCCTAATTCATACCTACCTACTAATGTACTACCAGTATATCTAGATAATAAGACTACTGAGATGTTGCACTACAGTGAATTGATTTGATAATGTATTCAGCTTTCTTACAACTGGCTTACTTCCTAAGAGAGCGTGATTATCTACTCAACATAATATATCATAGTACATTTGTATAGTGTTTCTACAATAAGGACTAACGCCTAATCTACACTACTCGCGAAGTTGGACGATGTTAGACGAGTACAATAGTGTAGAGAGACCCTTCGGCTTACTTCGTCAAACTTTACCTTGCCTCGGGCGACTTTGTAGAGTACTTCGCCGAGGAGCTTCGTGAGTAGTGTAGAGGAGGCATAAGTTCTAATGAAGTTCAGACTCGGGAATCTGTCGATTACCTCATATTTACTGGTACTTACTGTAGAAGCAGCTTGTATAGGCCATGTTATTATATGTAACCGCTTGCATTCAATGTGAAGTAACGTATGATACTGTGTACACGATTGTACAGTGTATTCTGTCAACATATCAGTGTTTGATATCATAAGGTAACAATCCTTAGACTAAGTGTAGATAGGGTTATATTCAATTTTTAAACTAATATTTTTCGTCCTATTTCTTATTAACATATTTGTAAGTTAGCGTGTAAGTGGCGATCTAACAATGGCTGAGGTTACTCGGACTCGCCGCACCGCTCGAAGTGCGCCGCCCTGAACATTGCCGGTAACATGACACTCGTTTGACGTTTGCCACTTTAGTGTGTAGAGACCCTTACTGTGTAGAGCTTCACTCTGTGTCGTGCGCTTGTGTTGTGTTGTAGAGGTAGTGTGAGCAACTACATTGACTTGACCACGTTTAACTACCTGTTGAAGTTGGATAGAAATTGTTTACGTGTCTGTCTGCCTGTCATAATTATGATAGACGTATGGGTTTGTTTGCCTTTGTTCTGTCAAAAACGTGCGTTATTTTAGCATCTTATCTTTTAAGCAGACCGAGTACATTATTAAGTTTATCACTCAAACATATGGGTCAATACAATTCTCAATTTTAAACTTGCTGTCAAATTTGACATCTGTCAAAAAAAACTAGACAAAAAATTTCGAATAAAATTTAAATGTCAAAAATTATGGATGAAAAATATGTACCTACTTCATTATTAATCGTTCCGTGACACGTAAAATAAGATATCACGTGTCAGCTCAGTGTGGTGATCGCTCGAGGCTCTTACGTGGCGTTGTGTAAAGTGGCTACCGGCTGTTGTAGTGTCCCGTGTTGTATAGTGGTTGTGGTTGCCTTTATCAGTCTTAGTGTATTTACGACGAGACGACTATCCCACAGATAACTAATGATACGTTTATTAAATGTGGCATCTAATAATGGCAACTAAACTTGTAAATGTATGCGTTGAGTGTGTATAGTACTTACTGTGCATGAAACTAATATCTGTGGCTTTTGCAGTAATCTCTGTTTCGTTATAACTATATGATAAAATGGGGCCATTCCTTAAATATAGATAATAACGAAACGAATTAACATTAAATTTTATTGGTAACTCCTTCGGTATATATTATATATTAAAAATATATTATAAAAAATATATTATATATCTGACAGGTCGTCCCATAAATTATTTTCCTACCCTCAGTTCAGTTTGGCCTCGTCGTGTATTGATTGTGGACGCGTTCAAGATCCAGGACGGGTACTAATGTATGTGTTGTGTGTCTGTAGCGCCTACAAGGCTGAGAAACGTTCGGGGCGCGACGGGCGCGATGTGCGCGAGGGGCGGGAGGGGCGCGAGGCGAGAGGGAGCAGGTCCCGCGAGGGGGAGGGGCGAGGCGGCGGGGCGGGGCCGGCGCGCGCTGACTCCGCCCTGGCGCCGCCTCTCGACGCATACCACGCGCGCAGATATAATGATATGGCGCCAAAGTGAGTATACACAGTAAAAATGCACACATCCAAACGCACACTCATCCAAATACACACACATCCAAACACACATACACACTCATACATACACATACACATCCAAACACACACTCATACACACATATTTACACATCCAAACACACACTAACACACAAAACCCAAAATACTTACAGTTATTTTAATCTTCTATTGTTATATCGTAATATTGACTGTGTTTCCTAAGGTATGATAAGGTGATCAAGTTGTTATCATTGGCTAATAGGCAACTCCTGTAAGTACAGTTTATGAAGGAACTCGGAGTGCACTGGTTTGCTGCACACTGAACACCAACACCGCCACTCTTGGGATCGTTCTCTATGAAATGTTCTACTATTGTTCAGTTCATCATTCATTGGGACCGGGCTTACAGTATCAACTCCACATTTGGACTCATATCAAGCAACGAATGAAGCTTTAATTTTCACACTGTAATACGGAAAACTTTTTGCTCACTGGGAGACTCTAGTTATTCACATCTTGACGCAATTTCATCATCGCAATCTGACTTATTGTCTGCAAAGTGTTAATTCCATGACACATGATTGTTCACTGTTTGACACGCTTATATCCATGGTGTAACGCGAGGTGATGGCATTACAGGCACTGGGAAGAAGGCCCTCCCCGCTACCACGGACCTACTGAGTACGAGCGACCACCACCGTACTACTATCCCGGACCAAAGTGAGTCCAAATATTGACGTCATCTTACAAATGATTAGTGGTAACAATCAAATGTGGCTACATCACCGTTAATTTCGACCTTATTTTGAGAAGAAAGATGCTATGGTTCATGGTTAAACGTAAACAAAAAAAAATGTTCAGTAGAGGTCATTTTTAGCTTTATGTATAACACATCTCAAAAATAATATAAACTATTAAGTTCATTATTTGTGTCTACAAATACCATAACTGAAATAACTAATAACTGAAATAACTGAAATAACTACTAACGAAAAATAAATGAAATACTAATTATATATTTTTTAATTCCAGCGATAGACAGTAAAATGGCTCTCACGGAACTCGATGAAGATTTGCTGAAATATTAAGGCGACATCACAAACCACCATAGTGTAAAAGTACCACGACATAATGCATCTTGGAACTAGTTATTTCGAATAGGACAAAGTTGTATATCCTCAACAGCTAGCAAAAGATTGTCGACATATAAGTACAAATTCCAGGCTTTGTATCGTGAGATGAATGCGATGGCGATTTCCACCGTCTATTGAAAAGTATTACGAATTCCGAGACACCTTAACACAATGCCAGTAGTTGATACAAGCGAACCAACAATGCGTTTGTTCGTACCATTCCTGGCAGGCTCACGTAGTGTAGAGTATTCTATATTACAACATTGTAGTATATTTGAAATATGAACGTTTGCTCGCAGTAGGGGGCCGAAGGCGTAGCCTCACACGTTTGCCAACTTAGAGTTGCGCTGTAATCTCTCGTAGCGGATGTACGTAGCGTAGCGGCGCAAGTCTCGGCGGCCGAGCGCCCGCCCGTGCCAACGATCTTGAAGAAACTTTAATATACGTTCGTAGTCGTAACGCAGTTTATATACGCTCGTAGTCTTCGAGTTCATTATTATAAGGAGGGAAGGCAAGAGAGCGAGCTGGTACTGTCGCGCTCCGCCATCTTTTTCTCATTTTAATCCCATCAATGATTTATGAGGTCGGATTAGTGGTTGACCAGTCGGTGTGTACACGCCGGCGAGCGCGCACGTCCGACGTCGGCTCAAGTTGATCGGTGGGACGAGTTGTGGCGTTGGCTTTAAATCGTTTACGCGATTAGTGATGTTTATACACTTTGTTGAAACGCGAATACCGCGCAAAAATGTATTTGAGTTTGAAATCTAAGAGATTCTTTTTATATTAGTCTTTACGAATTATTCTTTAGATTAAGGTTTCTTTCGTTCGTTCACTTATACTTATTGAAAGACAAAGTTCTTGTGAAAAGGCGATAGAAACTGGCTCACGTCGAGCTCGAGCCAGACTCGCGGCGAGGACGTGAGCAGTGCTGTTAATTAAGGCCACTCGTTCACGCGTAACGTCACGTCGGCGAGATTGTAATGCATTTATATTTAAACTAAGTATTCAATTGTACACTGTAGAGAATGTGGGCGAACTGTTACACCAGTGAGGACTCTTGTTCGCTACGCACCGCAATGAAACTGACATATTTAATCACACAACCAACCTAAAGCGACAGCATCCGTGATGTCGTGTTTCGTTGTGAGTGCGAGACCGGAGGCCCGTTGATGCAGGGGTGACAGTTATCGTGGTGACTGTGTGAACCTTGCACTGCCACGATGACTGTCATGCCTTTTGCGTCCCCAACCGGGGCGTGAAGGGGCATCTCACTGGGCCGTCGTAGTGTGGGTCGCTATTCTGCATTGTCTCCATTTGCAATGAGTGTGATGAACTTTTAGATTCTATTCATGCTTTCCATTAGGCGGAGTAGAGTCACTTTGGTAGGCTCTTAATATAGAAAAAAACACACACCTGGTTCTATGACATTGTGGTAGAGAAGTGAGCTCACGCGTGATTACATATATTGGTTTTATTGTGGTTTATGGTGAATAGGAGCCGTTGTAATGTAAGGGAGCGATATTGGTCCAGTGCAAATGTTCCTTTTGATATTGATAAGATAATTGTAATGAAACAGAATACTCATATAGTGAAGGAACGTTCGCACTCGACGGTGCAGGTTGTGCGGAGAGTCTGGACTTAGAAGTAAATTATTTCCTGTTAACTTTTTGCTAGACTTCATTTTACGGATGGTGTTTTTTAACACTTTTAGCTCTGGCAGCACTGAGTCCGCCTTAGCGATAATAGTATACTCTTCGTCCGTAAGGTGTTGCTAGCCTTTTTGATTTATCCTATAATTTTTGTGATTACTCAATACTATAATATTAAATATGGACGACTCCGAGAGCGAACATGTTTTACTAAACACATTGTGTCATATCGTTAGTAAGTGCCGTTTTGTTTTGGCTATGTGCGTGTGTGTGTGTTTGTATGTGATACCAAATATATAACGATGTGTGTGTGAGAGAATGTGCTGATGTTCAATTTTCCTTCATAATGTTAGAAATCTAAGATCTCTGCTCCACTTTGGAGTGACGCAGTGGCGACGGACCTGTATTTGATATATTCCATATTAATTCAATCGATTGACGTTTGACATGCTATTTCTTAATAATAACTACGTAATATAGATTTTAAAAATTCTAAATGTGGGAGATGTCGTCACGCTGCGTCACACGCTGATCTCTCTGTGTGGGTGTGACCGTGTGTGTGCAGTGCTACACACATACTCATCATTTCTGTATCGTATTATCGGCCCAAATTAAATACTGCGCATTACGGCTGGAGGAAAAAGAACCCTGGTTCTGTGCGCGTCGTGTGCCAAGTATTTTGAGGGGAGGTCTAATCTAATACTTGTGTTGTATACTATCCAATAATGTCAAAGTGGAAACACTGCCTACGATATATTCCTGCTCACTTTTCCTTAGTGAACTTCCTTTTGGAGACAAACTTGCGAATTTCCTGGCGACGCCGTGTGTCGCTGCTCAATGTGTGCGTGTATGTGTATGTGAGTGTGTAAGTGAGTGAGTGAGTCGAAGGTGCTACGTACGCATCAGTTAGAGTTAGATATTATTTAGCCATTTTATATTGATTTATTGAAGGTGCGACGTAATGGATAAGCTTAGTGAATGTTTAGTTAAGTAATGTAATGTAATTCCAATGTAATCTTTAAAAAAATAGTAATGTAACCAAAAAGTAAGGTTTTGTAAGAACGTCCGCTGATAGCGATGGCTGTGCGATCCGCACCCGGGGGTGTGTCTATGATTGTAAAATAAACAGCGTTTCATTATCTCTAGCTCTGTGTTTTATTCACCTCAAACCTGCCTTCTTCATTAATGACCCCACGATTATCGGCTATTAAGGACATTTATGTCATGAGAGAATAAATTAAATACCATTTTTTTAAAAGCTCCTCTTGACCTTGTGACAGTTGACACCCTGACCACTAAATAGTACATAATATGTAGACAATAAAACAATAAAATTGCATTTTATTGTCAATTATAATCATAATATTGACAATCAATATTGATAACAACAACGACAACAACATATTGACAAACAATCATAATCATAAGTCATAATATTGACAATTGCAAAAGTTGTTGCTCTTTAGCAACAACTTTTGCTAATGACTGCCTCTGAAGTTAATTATTAATAAAGTCTCTTCAAAGAACAACGCCATAAAGAAGAATAAATTATGTAGACCTGGTAATGCTGATCCTCGCACCATTGGAACAGTAGCATTTGTCGGTTTTTTATGTTATAGGGATCAAACAAGCACAGACAAGTTCCCTGCCGGTAAAGACAGATCGCTCATGGGCATCTGGAATTTATGAAACAAAAATCCATTAAGTCCTTTGAGTGCGCCCAGATGAATCGGGCAACGGATTGTGCTTCTGATTGCAAGTTTTTGTTAGATTTCAGTAAATTTAGACTTAACTGAAACAACTTTACGAAGACGATATAGCAGCAACCTGCCCAAATGTCATGCCGGCGGATCTTGACTAATATCGGTTAGGTAACACGAAGCCTGGGGTCCCTATGCAGGCTGTTTGTACGGGCTGACGCAAAACTATGGTTCCTTCAAAACAAAATGCCATCCCAAACCCTTACTGCACTCGCATAGTTTTAATTTAATCTATGTTTGAGCACTTAAAAAATACCCCTCTGGTTTCTTTCGGTAATTCTTCCCAGAGTGAGTCTTTGACAATACCGGCGCCTTCTAGCTGTTAAATCCAACTTGTAAAATATCTGTAAAAGATTTACTTCTAAAAATAAATATCATTTCTTACGAGTACAAATGGACGGTGTACTTAAGGACACTTAAGATAGAATTTTGTGTTCGTCAGGGATTTGTCCCTACTTTTCAACATTGACACAGAGTAAGACAAGCACCTTGTCTTGGATGGATAGAATAATAGTATGTCAATCGTGGGTTACGTAATAAACAACTTACGATGCACTGGTGACACCACACTTCTTTCCAAATCTAAAGGAGCTCTCCGATTCGAACTTGTTTTCAACAGAAACAAGACAAAGATTATGATAGTGAATCAAACCGGGTAAGAAGATACCAGTGTGGTGAGTATAGCTAACTGCAAAGTAGTGCATCGTTATATTTATCTTGGTTACACTATTTCAAATGTTGTCAGATGTGAAGACGTGCTATCACTAGGTCAGCAACAGAACGATTGGCAAAGATTTGAAAAGACAAGAGAATTGCACACAAAAATTCGCTTGATAATTTCAATCTTTCTTTACGGGGCTAAAACCAGGTAATATAGAATTCAAGATCGTCAAAAATCGATGCTTTGGAGATGTGGTGCTGGAGACGACTATTAAAGATACCCTGGACAGTGTTCCGCACCAATAACTCCACGCTCAAAGAGTTTAACATACAAAATACCTTATCGTTAATTGTACAGTTGGGGATACTGAAATTCTTTTGTAGAATTTTGGAATTTTGTACAAAGTACAAGACCACGGAGTCGGTCTCCATCCTGATGGATCGTCCTAATTAAAACTACGACCAAATTCACTGCAGTACAATGTGCTCACAATGCGAAACACCGGCATAGATCGAGGGATATTGCAAGACCTGCAGCAGGGACTGAAACTGCGAGACTACCGCGAGCCACAACCCTGTCCATTGACAGAGACGACCACTCTGTTAAGAGTGTCCAATTAAGAAATTATGGTGTCGAAACTTTTGAAATATTCTAGTGTAAAAATTCTGGTGACATTCTTGTTTAGTGTTTAGGTTTACTTTTGAGGAGACCTAAAAAGGCCTTTTAATAAAACGGTAGTGAATATAACCAACACTTTATTAGCTCGTCCACTGGGACAGTCAACAGCTCACTTACACTATCTACATTAGATGTATAAATATATACGTATATGTATGCTAATAAATACTGTCTCGTCTCATCTTGTCACGACTCGCTTCGCCTTATCGACGTACTTGGAGATCTGCACTGCGCCAACTGACCACTCACGCACGCTTGCCTTTTGCCTCTTAAACTCTGTGATAAAATTAATGGTTATGAATAAAAAAATTGTGTCATTAACTACTATTTATAACGTTTAAAGAGTATAGGAGTTTCTCTGATGTAGAATAAAGTATGATTTTCTAAGACCTCTATAAATAGTTAGTAACTTAGCATTTTATTGTCTACGATTAGCCATAAGCAAAACGATACTCATGCATGCATACACAGGTATTTATTAACACTAGAAGGTGAGAGTAGTATTCAGTGAATAGACTAACAGATGTTCGAGGGCGAGGGATGCCTGGTGCGCGCGCTTGCTTCCAGTAGCAGGCGGTCGAGCTCGGGCCGGCACGAGCAGTGTAGGAACTCACGCGGACGGACGCCGCGGAACACCTCCGCGATCGACGGCTTCACGTTGTAAAAGATAATGGGCTGGCCTTGCTGGTGGAAGTCGTCTATTAGCGCCTTGATGCCCTGAAACGTCACAACGATACTTTTAATATGATAGGCGCGTTGTTCTGTCGGTTAGGTAAAAATCTGTGCATTCATGGAGTTATAAGAGGGATTTTTATTTGACTTCTGACACACAACGCCATCTAGTTTCTAACTAAGCAGAGTTTATATCATGAAGGATAGATTTCTTGATAGAAAATTTATATAGGTACATATTTTTTGGCAAAGTTTATGTACTTATAGAATATGAAAAATTCTTGGAGATCGTACAAACATTTGGTTCGACCCAGAAATCGATCCCTTGCAAAAAGTCGCGATGCTATTGCACCACCGAGCTAGTCAGGATTATATAGCTTAGGCTGTCGTGTAGGCAGGTAGAGGGTACCTTGGCGGCGGTGAAGTCTGCGGCCTGCACGTGCGTGGCGTCGAGCACGAGCGGCGCGCCGTGCGCGTGTCGCTGCGCCGCCTTGCGCAGCGCGCGCCGCACGAACTCCGCCGACGGGAACGACAGCGAGCGGTCCACCACCGCCACCACGTGCTCCACGCCGTCCGCCGACTGCACAACACAAAAGCAATTAAATATCGATAGCGCACTATATTTTATCGTAAGTTAATGTGATTACTTAAATATTTCTGCATTACAGTGGACCCCCGGTAATTCGACAAACGTTTTGCAAGGCAGTGTCGGACTATCGAATTTGTTGGGTCATAGAGTACTGCCTAAGACCCCCTATAGTCTGGATTTTTTTACAAAAGAGTACCTTGTAATCCGACAAATTTCAGACAAATGATAAAATTGTATGTGTTGTCTTCTGGGCTTGTGACGATTTTATTAGGTATGTATACGTAATTCACAATGAATAAACGCAATCGGAATTGAAACAATACCTACGCGTCGATCACAAGTTGTAAACTGTTCAATCATGCACGATCTACATTAGCGAAAATTGTTTGATTGGTGTTGGATTACGGGGGGGTCCGGATCAGCCAGGGACCGGATTACCGAGGGTCCACTGTATTTCGGTTTCTATTTAAAAACAATGTCTGAGTAGTACAGCCAAGAGCTCTAAGAGTAGGATCGCTCTACACTAAGCGTCCCCTTTTATTCAAAGAAATGGTTAGGCTTTTTTTTTCATGTGAATAATCCCTCCCACACGCCCACCGTTGTAGCTCCTGTATACCAGAATGAACGTCAGTTACCCACGAATACATCGAGTTACGAAATTCGAGAAACCCAGGCAAAACCAAACTCTTAGAATCCACAACGAAATTAATCAGAAGAAAACTGGAGGAGATGGAAATATGGTTAGACTACAGAAGATAGGTATGGTTAGGTTATAATATAGAGGAAATATTAAAAAACATTTATCATTACGAATGGCCATTGCCATTGGAATCTAACCGATACTTCTGACAATTTGCCTTCTGATAATTATATATTATATTATGTGTAAATACTCACAACGGCAGTAGATACTTTTACGGAAGGTCTGGCAGACGCGTACAGCAGGAACACTAGGTTGACTGCGATGCCGATGACTATGCCCAGCTCCAACCGCAGCATCAGGCATGTCGCGAACGTCACCACGGCCGGGATTATGTCTAACTCTGACAAGGAAGTTAACATTCAATAAAGAGTACGAACACACACACTCTTTTGTGGAAAACTAAATAAATATCGAACTCCAAGTTTTATTTGTTTTATTTGCTATATGCTCAGTGGTACAGAAATTACCTTACATATTTAGACAAGCTCTAAGTTTATTCAGTATTTGCTAATTTGAAGACTGTCAATTCCACTTACTCTTAGTTCTCCATATAGGTTTAAAGACATGCAGCTCCATCATGAATACAACAGCGGCGATGATGACCGCCGCTAGCGAAGCCTTCGGGATGTAGTAGAAGTACGGTGTGAAGTACTGCAATACATATACATACATAAGTACTCGTTTACTGCTAAAAATTCACATCTCCTATACCCTACATCACATTAGGTATACGCGTCCCCTATACCTATTGTAATATGGGGACTGTCATGTCCAATAAAACAAACATATTTCAGTGCCAGTAACTTTTAATTCTACATTGCACAATTAAAGCGATAGAAACCAATTAGGACCAGTATCAACCGTTGAACCACGGTTTGGCGAGTATGATGAAATAATAAAATGAAACTAATTTATTCATAACCCTCAAAATATCAAGTAAATAACAATAAAAGTAACAGTAATAGTTTGTAACAGAAAAGAACATTATAACTAATGATTTGTTTATGATTTGTTTAAGAATGTAGGCCCGAATGGGTCACCTGAGCTAAATTCTACACGTGTGTATGCGGCGCTGATTTTCAGATTGCATCTTCAAAATTGTCCGTGTTGTTCGCTCACCGCTTTGGTGGAGGGTCACAACAACTTTTTTCCCATAATGCTATTGCGATACCCATATAGTAGTATCAGGCTAGTACATATCATCACTAACCGTCTCATTCTGATTCTACGACTATAGATCTTCAAAATAGACTTTTGGCGAATTAGTTAAAGTTTTATGGAATAGTTAAAAGTAGTATCGCATTTGAGTATTTAGTTAGGTACTAAAACGAACTGCGGAAGGTTACCTGTAGCGAGAGCAGCACGAGCGCACCGGTGTACAGGCCACCGGCAGTGGTGGCGACGCCCGAGGCGTGGTTGACGGCGCCGCGTGACAGCGCGCCCGACACCGGCATGGAGTGCACTAGCGCGCCCGCCATATTGCACACACCCAGCGCCACCATCTCCTGCGTCGCGTCCACGTACTTGCCCTCCGCTGTACGACGATACCATAGTCATTAGCTGAACATGTATAAGATCTACTACCCAGGTTGCAGGCTGATTACTTAGGATGATTCAAAATTGACTTAAAGAGACGAATAAATTGTAAATAACACTTAGGAGACCAAAATCCTTAAGCTTTTTCAGTAAGGAATTCAATTTAAAAGTATTTTTCAAACCGATTAATCTCATTTAAACTCTATTTTGAGCTGTTTAGAATAAGATCTTGTGGAAATACCTTCCTTCAACTTCTGGCAATACTTACAGAATACTTTAGCTAGCGCAATATTCTCGAGTATAGATAGTAGAGGAACGACGAAGATGGCAGAACCAAGAGTAGACGCCATCTCGGAAAAAGTATAAGTGTGGTTTCCAACCGTAGCCGAGAACGGTGGCAGCGACACCTCCGGTAGCCCTGGCTTCACTTCGCCTGCAACATAAATAACAGGCTGTATTACTTACTCCTTGAAATTACTTGTTCAATTAAAAAGGTCTAGCTTATGTGTCAAAAATCATACGCGTTTATTATGTTATTTTTTATTTTGACAACTCCCGCACTAGACATTATATCTGTGCTACGGAGGAATTATACGAGTATACCGGTTGCGGTAAACTGTGCTACTAAAGTTGTTCAAAAATATGTTTACTGAGAGGCAGACATTGCAATTAGGTAAACATAATTTTGAGGACGAGGTAAAAGAAGAATGCAGTTGTGTTAGGCAGCCAAGTCTTGTCGTCATCGATCCTACAGTGCCTAAAGGCGAAAGTCTTTAATCAGTGTCTCTTATCGGTCAAAACTTACGGAGCTGAAACATGGACACTAACGGTACGTCTAGTCCATAAGCTCAAAGTCGTTCAGCGTGTTATGGAGACGGCTATGCTCGGCGTTTTTCTAAAGGATCGCACCACAATGAGGTAATCCGGCAGACAACTAAGGTCATCAACATAGCCCGGCGGATTGATCAGCTGAAGCAGCAGTTGATTGGTCATATAAGTCGCAGAATCGACAACCGAGATGCACGACAGCCAGACTCAATAGCCGAGTTCTAGAGTGTAGACCACGTCTCGGCAAACGTAGTGTAAGACACCCTCAGGTCAAGTGGAGTGAAGATTTGCGTAAGATGGCTGGTAAGAGGTGGATACGAGAAGCCCAAAATCGATCAGAGTGGCGAGTAGTAGGAGTGACCTATGTCCATGTCCAGTGGACTGCAATAGGCTGTTGATGACGATGATGGTGATAATGAACCGTATTATACTATGTGGCGGTAGAATCCACAATACTGAACTTAACCAGCTTAACCCACAACGCCACTCGTGCAGTCGCAAATTATACTTATTCTGAAATTGAATAATTACTTTAGGACACCTTTACACCTAAACAGTTTGGTGTTAAAAGGGCCGTTTCACCTGCTGGTAAATATTTCGCCCATGGACACCTGATGTCCGGGAGACTAGTACATTGCCGCACTTCGAATCGCATAATCAGAAATTCTATTGTTTAAAACACATTTCTGTTAGGCTGTGGTAGTATTACGGTCATTCAGCGTGTTAGTGCTCAAGTATGGTATAGCTTTCCAATTGTTAAATATCTATCTACTGTTTATATGCTTCTAGGTAAATATTGCTTACCCGTGAGAACGAAGGGAGCTTTTCTCTGCGTGTCAAAGTAATATGCTAGTGCAGCACACACTAGCACCACGAGAATGTTTCTGGTGGTGGAGAGAAACCACAGCGCATGTGCCAGGGAGCGACGCACGCGCGACCCACCCCCTTCCATCGCACCAGACTCCGCGTCTACTTTGGGAGACACGTTTATGTCTTTCACTTTCTGTAAATTCATAAAAAATAAAAGTTACTAAAATGAAATTTTCCGTTATATATAATAATAATGTATGTCTTAGTACTATGGAGTTTTACAAGAAAAGAGTGTAATTTCTATAGTGTTCCCGTTGCGTGTGTACTTGGAATTGCGTTCGTAGGCTACGAAAACCGCTTAACATCAGCCGTGAGATTATTTGTCCCCTACGTAATATAAAAATATGAATTCATTTCAATTGCTTATGGTATGAGGTTTAACAAAGTTAATGGAATAGATATTCGGATAGCAAGTCTATTTAAAATATTTCATAAATATTTGTACATTAAATACGAAAATTAGAAAAGTTATCAATATAAAAATGTTTGCGTATGATGTATAAGCTTGTGTTTGTGCGTACATACCTATGTAGGTAAATTAGTATATGTATTTGATCTTAATATTATAAAATAAAAATGAGTCGTCGTTATTAGGAAACCGTTGCTATACAATTTGTATTATATTTCTTACTGGCTATCTGTATAATATAAACAATACCAAGGCCTTCAAGAATCCTTTTGATATTCAAGTGGATATGGACGCGAGGGCTTATGAAAAGACTCATGCCATCCACCGGGATGTGAGCGGGGAAGACCAGGACAAGCTCGAAATGCGGCGGAACGCTCACCGACAGGCACTAGAATAGAGCTGTCGGTGTCAGTCTGCCTAATCTTGAGGCTTTAGTAGGAAGGGAGGGAGGTCGCTTCACTTACCACGTGACGCAGATACTCGCCTTGCATGGATGCTTCGGTGAGTTTCTGAATTCAATTGGACGTGAGGAGACGGCACACCACTGCGCGGGTGACTTGGGACTACGTCCAGTATATGTTCGAGGACTACCCCGCGCGGGCGTTTGAACGCGAAGTCTTGTTCATTCAAATCGGACGTGACTTGTCCCCACCGCAATAGTTGCTTTCATGCTGGCGGGTGAGGAGGGCTGGGGCGCAGTGATCCGTTGAACGGGATCGGGAGAAGGCCGATCCCGAGAGAAAAGGACGTCGGCAGCGTTATGAACGGACGTCGATGGACGTCGACGGGGAGCCGCCAGAGAGGGGCGACCTCTGGTTGCAGATTAGTTACTGCGGGATAACGGCCTGACTGACATAAACTTTCTGACGGGCCGTAAGCTCAATTGAGGGGGAGAAGTACTTTTCCTCTGGAATAGTGTCGATTTGGGGAGTGTCTGAAATCATTTGGTCCGGGTCTCCCCGGAGTAGGGTGCCAGAGGTCGGCTGTCAGGGCAGTTTTTAGTGGGAGCACCACATACTCTTGACTCCTGTGCCATAAGGAGTATGAGATTTGCAGAGGTTTTCGGCCTCGAAAACAAAAAAGTACGTGTAGGTAATGCATGAAATATGATTTATTTTATACTTTGCCAAGGTATTCTATACTATTCCGAAAACGCATCCGGTAATATGTAAACCATGGGGACAGGTCCAAAACAATCCACTCAAACTCGTTTAATCCAAATGATTCAACAAAACCAGAGCACATCTGGCATTAATGGGCAATAACCTAATCTAGGTGATTTTAAATAAAGTTTGTTTTAAGTAATAAGAACATGTTTAATTTGATCATCATTTTATGGATAGGTAGGTTATTACATTGATAAATACAGACCAAAATCTATTTGTTTTACACATTGCCAATGGACCAGTAGGTATTGCATACAATCTTGGGGATTGTATAATTATCTAGATAAAGTAAGTAATGTATAGAAATAATAATAGTATAGAATACCTGAATGGTACAGATTGCCGGTATGTCCGTGTGGTGACGGATTAAGAATACATAGTGTTACCACCCGTATTCATCACGTGGATGTCGTAAAAGGCGACTAAGGGAACAAAGTATGCAAGACAACTTCATTACAAAGAGAAGGAAAACTTGAAACAAACCCTATTTCAACCCGTCTGGCTAGCGTAGTATAGTACGCCAAAACCTCCTTGCTAAGGAGAGGCCTATGTCCAGTAGTGGACTGTAAAAGGCTGTTGATGATGATGATGACAGATTGCCGGTAACATATTTATTTATATCAGGGTGCTTAGCTGTTTGTAATAGTGTGCATTTCTTGCTCATTTTATTGTCTTAATATTCACACAGTAAATCGTTGTGCACATATGTGGCATAATGAAACATTGCATTTTATACTCACAAGTCTTGTACAAAGTTGATGGGATCATTATCCTCACATTAATAACGACATTAAGTAATAGTTAGCTTGAGGTCTCGGGTTCGATCCCGGGTCGGACCAAATGTTTGTATGATCTGCAAATATTTGTTTCGGAGTTTGGGTGTTTTCCATGTATAATATGTATGTATTTACAATAAAAAAATATATCAGTATTCTATCAGTCAGTCTAGTTACCATAGTACAAGCTCTACTTAATGTGAAACTAGATGGCGTTGTGTGCTAAATGTCCGAAATATTTATTTATTTATTATTTATTATTATTAGTTATGTGTTAAAAAATATAATTTCTTTTTGAAATAATCATGGTCATTAGTAATTGAATAAAGAAGTAAAAGAAATTTTACTACAGAAGAATGAGATTCTAAGTTCTAAGCATTCTAAGTTGAACTGCTTGAAGTTAATACTGTAGGCGTTAACTTGCACTGTTTAAGGGAATCTGCTCTTAAACTTACCGTACCTACAGTCTAGTGTCTAGTCAGTGACTAGGAAGTCACTCGTGAGTGACAGGAGCAGCTGTTTGTAAAAGTTGACCTCAATCCGATTAATCCGATATTATATTTGACCAACAGAAAACTTTTGGGTTAGATACATAAATACATATATAGTGTAAACATACACCTTTGAGACATTCCAAGAATCGAATAAGCACCTGAATATTCAGGTAGGGACGTCTGTTTTTAGGTGAACATTTAAAAAGGAAATAACATACCCTGAGTAGTAACAGCACGATGATGCAGGAGATCCCGAGCACGGTGTCCCACAGACGCGTCTCACCGATGTGCTCGTACATACCTGTCCACACCTGAAACGTAAGGGTAACATTACTTATTTTAGAAACATGAAAGTATTTTTCTTCATTAGCCTTTTACAGTCCACTACTGGACATAGACCTCTCCTTAGGAGCAGGTTTTGGTCTACTATACCACGCTGGCCAGACAGGTTGGAATAGGATTTGTTTCAAGTTTTCCTTCTCTTTGTAATGATATTTTCCTGAATGGTTTCTTCCCTTAGTCGCCTCTTACTACACCCACGGGATGAATAGGGGTGGTAACACTATGTATTCTTAATCCGTCACCACAACGGAACGGATGAAAGTATTAAATTAAAGCAATTAAATTGTAAAGAATAGTTAATGCTGGTCTATGCCAAACTTAATGTACTCAGCTACTATCCGAACTTAATTCTACTACTTAAGTCTACTTTCCACATAATAACGCGTTCTCACAAAGATTAATAGAATTCATACCTGCAAGAACTTCCCCCCTGGGAAGCTGAGCCCCAGAATATCCTTGACCTGTGTCGTCGCGATGATGATGGCAGCCGCCGATGTGAAGCCCACCGACACAGGACCACTTATAAAGTCTATCAGAAACCCTGGAAAAAAATTATATTTTAGATGAAATTTAACGAAGTGTAAATTAACCAGGGTAAGGTTTAGAAATTGATGAATTGAAAATTGTGTACATACGAGTACACCACATATAGGATAAAAAATAAATAAAAACACATTTTAATGATAATTATTATTAATATAAGAATAAAATAATGAATAAATAATATTAGTATTACTGTGAAAAAAGTAGGCTGCTTCGCGCCATATCTTTCATATAATTTTAGAACGTACGTATCGGTCAAATATTTTCGAGAACTGATTTATCGACCACCTCATACTTTTTTAACAATAATATTAATATTTATGTTCATTGATTTATTTTTATATTGAAGTCTGACTTTTCAATAAAGTGTGTTTTAAACTTTTTTAAAATATATTTCTTTTTTATTCGACTTATCATTAAAGCTGGTTTAGTTTTTTTAACTGTATTTATTATATTGTAACCGGTTTTTGATACGTCTATAAAATTTAAATAAATCTGACCGTTCAAAGTGGGTCAAAATCAAGTTCAAAGGAATCTGTTACAAACAAAACAAACAAATATATCTATCTGTAAGCAAATAAAAGTGTGTTAAAAATGATAAAATGTCTAAAATCTGTGCAATCGGTAAATAATTGGCCGTAGTTTAAATATTCTTTGTGTCATTATCACAATGTTTGAAAAATTATCCGTGATCCAAGAATCAATATTATTTATCTTTTACTTTCATTACCTTTTCCTTTCTTTTTTATTTATTCCTAATAACCCTCTCTGAGAAACTATTGTCCGTGTAGTGACAGATTAAGAATACAAAGTGTTACCACCCCTATTCATCCCATGGGTGTCGTAAAAGACGACTAAGGGAAGAAACTATTCAGGCAAATATAATTACAAAGAGAAGGAAAACTTGATACAAATCCTATTCCAACTCGTCTGGACAGCGTGGTATAGTAGGCCAAAACCTCCTTGCTAAGGAGAGGTGTATGTCCAGCAGCGGACTGTAAAAGGCTGTTGATGATAATGACGAAGAAACTATAGATTTGTCTCTGCAACTGGAAGTGGATCTAGTTATCGTTTTCAACTTGCTGTTACTTATAAGAGAGTGAGTGAGTGTGTGCTTATTCTACTCGAATAAACTTTGAAGAAACCTATCGATTGCCTAGTGCTTCAATTTGCGGATGCAAGGTATAAAACTAAAACACTATTATTACTATTTGTGAACAAGTGTAACATAGTACACACTTTTACTTATTGTTGGCATTAGTTTAACGTGAGACAGAATCAATGTTTAATGTCTGAGTGGAAAGAGCACTCATCAATTCTTCTATTCGTTTTTTTTTTGTTCCAGGCACCCGCCATCGCAGGGTGTTACTGCCTTTATTATTTTTACTTTCCCCTGATGCCATAATTGAAGGACTTTATTATCTTGCAGGATAACACAAACAAAATTATTCAACTGCTACTATTGTTGTGAAGAAATTATTATTAAATATTAAGTGCGTAAATGCAACTGATGCAATAAAGTCATGAACGTGAACACGGAGGCAGGGATCTCCAGGTGCCTTGAACTCACCACTTATTTACATTCCTCACAGTCACCTGGCGATAATAACAGACGTCTCATATCGCTACTATTGTAGTTAATTATTCTTTTGTTTAGCTACACGTACATATGTATATCCCCTAAGGAAGAGAAAGGTCCTTATCTGATACTCATTTTTTTTATATATATTAAGAGCCTGCTAAAGTGACTCTACTATGCCTGATGGAAAGCATGAATAGAATCCAAGAGTTGTGATCACCAGACTCATCGTAAATGCAGACAATGCAGTATGGTGATCCACACATAAAAGGCATGACAGTCATCGTGACAGTATACGGTTTACACAGCTACCACGATAACTGTCACCCCTGCATCAATGGGTCTCCGGTCTCACACTTACCAACGAAACACGACAACACGGATGCTGTCGCTTTAGGTTGGTTTTCTGTGGGAGGGTAGTACTGTCCCGGTCAAGCGGGCCCGCTCGTGCTGAAATCAGTGTGGCTCTACTATCTAGCAAATATTATCATATTTTATCGACTCTATTTTATTCATATATTAGGGAGGAAGCATAAGCTGTAAACTGGGCACTTTAAGAGTTACGTAGGCAAAAAGGGGAGGAAAGGGTTAAAGGTGTTGCTTCTTATTTTGTTTTCATGTGAATACAACATATCAATTTTCATATTACTTAAAAGTTACTGAATTTTTAAATTTCTACTGAAGAAAAGGTTTCTATTCAGCTGTGGACTATTTAAAGTTGTTGATGTGAATCTAATTTTTGTATGTCGAAGCTAGCAAGTTTACATTTAAATTGGATATTCAATAATCGTAGCTTTTCGGACAGGAATGTCGTTATAATAACTCGAACCTGGTAATTTACGTTAAATAATGAAGGAGAACAGGAGACAGGACAGGACAGGAAACACAGGAGTTTATTCTACAGTCATTAAAATATAGCTTGATCTCTGTGGCAGAAGGTAAATCGTCCAAGTAATTTTAACAAGCGGTTTTATTTAGTGCCAGTTCTATCACAAGTGAACAGCAATACAAGTACAAAAAAACAACGGGTTGCGCTCCGGGAGTGCCGGTAGAAGTGAAAATTTGAATATTAACTATCCTACGCCGCGCCGGCGGTCTACTCTCCGTCGGTCTTACGAATTTTCGACCAGGCCATCCATCCATTTTCCATCCATCACAAATAGTGCACAACGCCACTAAAGAAGTTTTCGTTTCCAAATTTACTAAACTGTACCTGGTAAGTTCTAAAATGACACTGGTGACAACTGTGACAGAGATCAAGCGATATTTTAAGGACTACAGCATTAATTTAAATTCTGTTCTATAATACGCGAGGCCGCACCGGGTCGGACGAAGCTCCAAACACTTGGTTAATATTTTGTTACAATAACCATTAGTGAATAGGCATTGTAATAGTCCGTAACAATGTAGGTATTTATAACACGATAACACAGTAATAGTAATATGTGTTACATGGAAATGTGTAACAATAATGTGTTCTATGCAACGTTGGAGTAATAAGTAGTTGTAATTATGTTGATAAGCGAGCCTTGCACGCAACTGACTAAGCAACTTAAAAAGCGTGGTACGTTCTCTGTTTAGAAATATTTAGTATAAATGGTTACAAATAGTCATGTTCTGCAACATTAGCACGAGATGTGATTAATTTCTGTGCTCCTACAGTTGTGAAACACTGTCTGCGTTTCTTCTAATTCTTTCAAGGATATTTTATATATTAAGAAATTATATATTCACATTAAGCATTAATGGAAGCGATCATGTAATAATTATATACGTTTCACAGAAACATTATGAATAAGGCCTGAATATGCAACACTGTTGGGAATAGTGGCAGCTTAAACCATTTGCATAGATAGCGAAATATGTACATACATAATCATGTAGCTATTGAAGGCTGTTAAATACCAACGACAAATACTCACTAAATATTTGTATAAAATATGAAGGAATACAAAACTGACAGCTATTTTGATAAGGGAGTAAGTCGTCACAAACACTGCATGCGAATCCAGATCGCAACGTCATTCAATTTTATCATCATTACCAGCCCGGTGTATCATTTCGTTCCGTATTTTGTCCTTCAGAGAGACTCCGCGCACAGTTCTTTTCATAGCACGTTGAGCAACTCTAAGCTTTAGTCAATGTCCACGTCTTGAAACCATACGTTATTGCAGGATGTCATTCAAGTTAAAGGTATGTAATCCGTATTCAACGTGGTAATTGCTATATTAATACTTACACGACGTATACTTGTATGTATTGAAACGAATGAAACTAAGTCTAAAACTTAGTAGAAGTACCAAAGATTTCGCAGATTATTATTACACACATACACAGATATCCAACACTTGGTGTACTAATTACGCGGTTCGCAAAACACAAGTGATCACCAAAAACTTAAGTAGAAAATATTTTTATTGAAATGTATTGAAGGGTTTGCTTGAGGATTGTATTCCATTTATAGGTGTCAATGGACGATCATTTCTTAAAACACCGTTTCTTCAATTTTCGGAAAACATTACATCACAAATATATAATAAGTGAAAACGTTGACAAAATCAATTTTTAGTATTTGACACACGAAGACTGAGGTTACTGTACTTTACCTCTAACTATTCAAGACGTTATTTTAACTATCACTAAGGTATGAATAACAGGATTCTGAAGCAATTTATGTCTTCTAGGTGACTGTGTTCAAATTTTAATAATAATTAATTTAGGCAGTAAAGTGTACTAATAAAAAAGTTGTTCTCAATCTTCTCCATGATAATTATGTGCGTTTCAATCAAGAAGCAACAGGTTTGCGATGATTATAAGTATCTCCCTGCGCTGATTTCTTCATATAGTGCCAATTTTAAAACAATGTTATTGAACAGTTACACAGAGAAACAAATTTTGTTATATAACTAGTTAAAGTATCAACTAAAAATAAACATTCAGTAAGTATCTTTGCATTTAGGCTCGGAGGATTCCAGCGCCTATTGTGTAAAATAATGTAAAGAAAACTATGCTAGACATATGAATATATATGCAATAGACGACGTTGAAAACCTTACTTTCAACAAGTGGTTTAACAATGAGATGAAAACTTGTTGTTTGTGTCAATAAGGTGCTGAGTGAAACTGCTGCGATGAATGGTGAGTTGGTAAGGATGCCGCGACGAGAGCATAAACAAAACACATCACTGTAAGTTGCACATCGAGAAGAAGATTCTGCGAATTTTACTCGGTGAATACTTTACTTGTTGAAAACAGTTAAACTATTTCACAAATATATGAAATTAGACTAAACTAGTAAGACAACCTTTTCCGACCATACCAAATTCAAGCTCACGCTCCCAGATCCTTCACTATGCCGCCTGCATCTTTTCCTAAAATTACTGTCCCTTCATGAAAGGAAAGGTTATTTACCTATCCTTTTACCCCTAATTCTGCCGTCTAATCCTTCGTTTTTTTTAGTCAAATCCATATTAGAAATAAATCTTGTGTCTTGGACGAATTTGCAAACATACATAAAACGGACACAAAGAACACTAGTACTCGGATGACGGCGACAGCTCCTTCCTTGCTTGCAAATTTTAAAGTAAGTGGGACGTAGTTGATAAAAAGCAGGCGTAATACGTGAAATAGTACCTAATATGAGTTTAGTGTCCGCTTAATGTGAAATTTACACATGATGGCTATCTGACCGATAGTCATGTAAGAAAGTTTCGTTGGTGTCAGAGCGTGTTATTCGCCAATATTTCTGGACAGTTGGTTTTATTTTCAGTAAGTACTTTTTAAAATTGGACATGAACGTCATAGTCAATTGTTCGTTTTTAAGCGTGTCCGTGTTCATTCTATGATTTTGTTGTCATCGGTTCAGAATGAGTCATTCTGTTTTGTACAATAGGTATTTGTTGGGTACAATTGGACAAAGATTTACTACAACTTTCATATGCTAAGTATTTTCAAGTTCTATAATGTAAAGGGAAAGCACGTGCCACTTCGATGTTGACTTTTCTAATATTACTTGGTTTACGTCAGTTTTAGTATGAATTCGATTTCAAGTGAAACGGTATGTACGGATTGTACGGAATTGTGTAGGGATGTGAATATTAGACTTAAGCGCTGATCTGTGTGAAGTGTGTTAATTAAACTAAACTTTAGTGTTGACTGTCGCATTACAAACTACAATTAAAAGTCTGCTTTCTGTTGTCCTAGTCTGCTAGGACATGGTGATGATGATTAAGGTAAATCGATATATTTAAACGGCAGCGAGGTGACGCGCACACCAACGTCTCGCCTCGTTAAGTGTCGACAATAGGCTTAACCGATTGTGAGGCTCTGAGGTGCGGACGTTATAAACAACGTGCAGATACTGAACTGCTACAAACTTGAATATTTGTGTTATTTCATGTTGAGTGAATGCTTGTATTATGTAAAATATATACTTGTCTCCTTGGTCTAGTGGTAAGCATATGTGACTGCCAATCAAGAGGTCTCGTGGTCGATTCCGAGGTCGGGAAAAGGTGTTATTGAGATTGACAAAAATATTTAGTAACAGCTCGGAGTTTAGAAGATGAGTTTAGATTTAACCCCTGCGCCTCGGAGAACACGAAAATCTGTCGGTCCTGAGCTTGAACTCTACGCGGTCGTGTCGTATAGCCCTCGGATTGTGAGACTAAAGGAACAGAGAGTGTGCCTATGTTTGCATACACGCTTGAGCACAATAATATCTCCAGCGTTGCTGGCTGCTCTCCTTTGAGACGGGCCGCCGTGGCTGAAATTGGCCAGGCGTACATTATTACATTATATAAATGTGCTATCTATAAGTCTATGTGTTGGTTACCGTTACTGGTACTAGTACCAACTTCTAGAAGAAAATATATTTGAAAATAACTTCTAAAACTTTCGTCTGTCTATCTGTCTATTTTCTTTTTATCATGTCAATGGCAATAGTTTAACGATTTTAGCCCAATGCTCTGTGACGTGAGTGGCACTTAGACATGCTTGGTACAGGTCGTCAAGCATGTATAATTTTGACTGTGCGACATGTTTGTTGTCTATTAGTGGAGCTAATAGACAACAAACATGTCGCACACTAATGGTTTTAGAAATAGGGCTCCACACAGAATATTAATAAATATAAAAGTACAGTAATAGCTGTACTTTTATATTATTTTTATTTTATTGTTTATATAAAACTAAATGTCAAATAGTTTTCAACACTATAGACAATATTACATACAACTGCCTGTTTTAAGCATGAAACAAATCAAGGCCTAGCTATGGTAATTAGGATAAATGCGAACGAAATGGTTTCACACACCATCAACTGGGATGGGTTTATTATGTGTTTAATAGACTGAATTTTAAGACAAAGACGAAAATAACCGTGCTTAAATGGTACATCATCTAGCAAAATCGAAGTAGCTTATTTCGGTATTGTTAGATTAAATTGTTTACAAGTTTTACATAACATAATAAATATATAATATATAAATCTATAACTTGGTACCACTTTTTCATCGATGAAAATTAAACACAATTCCATTCGATTATGTGAATGGTAACTGCTTACTAAAAAGAAACGAAATAAGACTTTTTATTGTATAAATATTTTTATACAATTTATCAAAATGCCGATAGGACCATAAAGTTTCGGAGTGGCGACTGTGTACTGGAAAACGCAGCGTTGGTAGTCCCCCCACAAAGTGGTCCGATGACTGTAAAGGTCGCGGAAATCCGTTGGATGAGAGCGGCATGGGGACCGGCTGTTATAGAGAACTTTGGAGAAGACCTATATCCAGCAGTGGACGTCTTTTGGCTGAGATGATGATAATGTTCAAAATTGGTAGTCCCTTTAATGTTCAAAATAAAATTGACGCAATGATTGGTGAAAACGGGATTACGCTGATGTACAGTAAAAGTATTGAGGGTTTTGATGTGTCAACGAGGCACAGTCAATATGAACGAATTTAACTTCAAGACCTTTAAAGTCTTTAAGTAAAACACTTTTCAAATTTTTAAATTTAAAAGGAGTTTAAAGTTTTTGTAAGCCTTTTTAAAATTTTTGTAAACAGACTGGCTATTTCCAGAAATTGAATCTATTTATTAAAAAGAAAGATGAAGAAAATATGCTCAAATTTAACTTTTAAAGAAAGGTCCTAGGAAATAGGTCAGACGTAAAAATAAAATTGTAGGTCGGGACTAAATACATAAATATTATTTTTAATAACATAAACGTTGAACGTTGATAGAAATTTCACGGTAGACTCGATGAAGAAATTATATATAATTTTTCAAACCATGTCAACAAAATAATCATTGTCGTAGATATTAGATATTTTTTTAGTTTCAGTAAACCCAGTTACACTCGTACGATAATTTAGAATTTCATTTATTAGAATGTGTTTAGTATTTGGTTGTTAGGGGGGGAACATTGGGACGTATAAACCTACATTTTCAGCTCCTTGCAGTCAGGTAATAATGTTAATAACATACTACTTACCCAGTTGAAGAATCCCCATGAGCAATTCCACACATCCTGACAAGAAAGCCAGTAACACGGCGAATTCCGGACCCAAGCCGTGCAAGTTCTCTCTCGTTAAGATAGCGGCGATGGCCGTAGGGCCGATGGCAGAGTCCTTCACGGACCCGAACACGGTGTACACGAAGCAGGCCATAAACGAGGAATACAAGCCATACTGTGGTGGAAGACCAGCCACCCCCGCGTATGCGATGGCTTGTGGTATTACTGTGAGCCCTACTGTTATACCTGCAAATAAAGAAAGTGTTTTGAAATATACAGGTGACTGATCAACTCACTTTGATGATAATTTTGTTTTCAAATATAAAATGGCGCGAATTAAATCTAAGCTAATCGTAGTTTGTACGTATAGGCTTAGACCCACATAATATGTAGTACATTCAATAATACAACGCATCACGAATCACATGATATTATCCTAGTGATACAGATGGCTAATCATCATCATCATCATATTGATTGACTATCATGTATATCTAACTTTGTTTCTTATAACACTGGCTGCCATCCTGAGGTCAGCTCTCCTTATACGTGTAACTGCTTTCAACCTGGCCAGAGATAGAAGGTAAAATAGAATAGAGAAAAATAGAGTTATTCAATCCACAAGTGTTAGGTGAAAAATGAGACTGAAACTAGAAACTTGAAGAGACGACTGTCCTGCATATCCTTCTGCGGAGGAACGAGTGTTATGTTACTTTAACACCGAGGAAAGATAACACAATGATGCGAGGTATGTGATGATCGTGTGTGACGTTGGTGTTGCGAGATTGAATATTATTCGAGTATGAACTTTTCTTATCGTGATATAGGATTATGCTGTTGTTCTGAATATCTTAAGTACCTAGATGGTACTGAAGTATGTTCGTTTGTTTCCTTGTATGTTGAAGTCGCTAAACTTCCTATAACTGCAGAGGTCCTTATCGTAACTAATTTTACATGTGAAACGATCTATCTGATCACTGGTTTAGTAGATTTTTGTTATAGATACAGGAACAGGAGGGTATTCGTATTTATTACTATGACATCGAGTTGTGTGATCCTGCAGCAGAAGCTGTATTTCTAACAATAATGAAAGATCACCAGGATCACATCCGCGTGCACTGTTCAGCCCGAGTCAAGTGACTAAAGAACAAGAACAAATACTTAAACACAGATAAAACAAATACATTCAAGTTCTATACAAATATGTTAAAACAAAACTTCCGTGAACGATATTTATCAAAGGTTGTATTTGTGTGTTGTGTAGGCTGACTCGTGGACAAGACAGTTTACCGGCACGTCATGCTCTAAACAACTCGATATATTACAAACAATCTGAAACTAATTATCATCGTAATCAACAGTCTTTAATAGTCCACCGCTGGACATAGGCCTATCCCTAGGTAATTATATTATACATATTACCTGCACGAAGCAACAGTGCTGTAAAGAGTAGGAAAACGTGAAATCAAGCGCCAAGAACAGAACCAACGATCGTATGAATCACCTAATTATTTGTCTTAATAAAAATCCAAAACACGATCCCATGACTTACCAATTAAAATCACCAACCACTGGTACAATAGGCTCGTATTTGCTTCTCTCGTGTTAACATTTCACAAGATGATTATATTCATCAAATAATTAAATATGTACTTAATAAAATGTCTTTTGTACGTGATTTTTAAATAGACGGTAGTTGTGTATGAAAACCATAAAAAATCTTATTAATAAAAATTATGATATATAAATTGTGAAACGAATACTTAAGAAAACGCTAAAGAAACTTTAAAACGGACCCTACACCACCCCGTCTAAACATAGCACTTTTCTTGGAAAGGAGGCTTCTCCTGTCTAAGAAGAAGCCTATGTCGAACAGTGCACTATAAAAGGCTAAATGTTGATAATGGTGGTCCAAAAAATAAGTCGCATTATTTAGGTTGCATGGGTGTTCCTTGTGTCCGTTTAATGTGTGTTTGTAGTTTCCCCTGCAACACAGGATTTATTCCTAGAGCGGGTGTTTTTTTTTTTAAAAAACAAAACAAATAAATTTACATTACTTTTTCAGAGGCTGTACGTTAAATAGGTAAATATAATCACCATTTTACCATTTTAACGTAATTTTTTTGCGACCGTTTCAGTATCACAAGAAATTAGATCAGTTTTTGTTCGAATAGCTGAAGGAAAGTAGGTAATCGAGGCTGCGGAGAAAAAATCTTATCTAACGATTTGCGATTTAATCACATTAATTATAAACCAAGGCTCAGCGGTGAAGGGAGAGATTCTGCGAGCGATACACAAAGCGTAGAAGTCAAGGTGAGATGTTACTTCGAGAGTTGCGGATCAGCTGCTCAACTTGTAATTGATGAATACTAAACCGTCAAAGATGTTTTTAAATAGTTCTGAATGTGCCACCAAAATCTTTTTCAATGTTTTTGAATTTCATATTAGATGACGCCCGCATTAGAAATACTCGTATATCCTATCGCGGTAGACTTTGCAAACATACAAGAAATGGACACAAAGAATGTCCAGACGCAGACAAGAATTTTGAACCTTTGGTAGCATTCGGTATCCACTTTATGCAAAGCAAGAAGAGAATTGCGTAGCTCTATATTCTGTAAAGATGGCACGTACTGAAGCATGGGTCTCTCACGTCTAATATTCGTCGTTACATACTGTTTTAAATGATAAAATTAAGTGAACAAATAATGGTATATATCACTATAGTTTGGTCATTATACTGCGTTGTCTGCATTCGCTATGAATACGGTGATCACAACTCTTGGATTATATTCATGTTTTCTATCAGGCAGAGTAGAGTCACTATCACAGGCAATTTAATTTTAAAAAAAATGCTTTTCTATATGGAAGCTTTAATATAATGGACTAATTTATATTCTATTAGCGTGTTGATCTTAAGTGGTTTTGTGTAAAACAAATTACTCATGTGTCAATATTAACATAATATATTAGACAATGTTTAAATTTAGTTAAATCAATACTTATGTAACCTTAAGAATTATGTAATGAATTCTGTGTTATTTTACAATTAGGACATTATTTATTTCTTTTATACATTAAGTTAAGTTAAAATTTTGACTTCCATTACTTAGTTGGACAACTAAAGCCAAATTTCATCTAACACTTAAAGAGATCCTACACAAAAAGACCTACAGACACCTTAGTATTTCAAATATGATTTTTTTGGATCTCGTATGGTTACTTCCACATACAGCACAAACAGAAAAACCACAGCGCCATCTAATGAAAACACATCGAACTACGGAGTATAATGAAGTACGGAGCAACTACTAATCCTGTATCGCGATGTAGAGATTCTCGTTGCGATTAGTATACACACGACATCCCAACATTAACTATAGAGCCACGGTCCACCAGGCATAATCATCTCGCCTGGTCGGAGGATCCTCCCTTCGTGTAGGAGGGACGTGACACCCGTTCCCTCTACACTTATTAAAGAGTCGTTATAATAATTGAATGAAGTAGTTGGTACAAGGGTGATTATTCACGGCAACCTATTAGTGACAGCTGTCATAAAATAAAAGTCGCCTTCATCAAAACTATTGAGATGAAACTTGAAGTCTAAATATTGCCCAGCTTTTATGATAGAATGAATGTGGTCTGTTATAATAGTAGATCACATCCTCAAGAAAGGGTGGCCGTCAAGGAGGTGACGACCACTTCAAGAACCAAAGCAAAACCCTTTTAATACTACACCTGAATGAAATCGTTAAGGTATACAGAAGGAGTCAATGAATCAGGTATATTGGAGAAGGTACAATTTGAAGTATTTGTCTGACCTTTTGTTCTTTAGATTAGTGATCAAGACTGCTAAACTAGAGGTCGTAGATTCAATTGCCACCTAGGGCAAATATTGTGTCATGAGCATGTTCATTTTGTGTCTGATTTAAAATTTATATATTTTAAAATGTATGTAAATTTAAATATGTTTAGCAGCAGTCTGGTTACCATAGAACAGATTGTCTGGATTGGGATGGGACTGTAGTGCATAAGATATGTTAAGTTATTATTACTGTTATAGAATGAGGGAACAAGAGTAACCACAAGTCTCGATTGAGAAGCAATAGTGGTTTGAAGAGTACATAGTCTAGTATCCATCTCTTTTGGAACCATATGAAAGGTCTTTATACACAGATTTGGTGCATCCTAAAAGCGGCAACACACGACCCTAAAATCACTGGCGATATCGGGACAGTGGTGGGCAGGACCCTAGATCGTATCATAAATGGCCTCGTGTGTAGGCAAATCCTACCCGATTTTTATCGTCCCTGATTCGCTCCGAGCGAGCTCACGACTTAGGGACAATTATCACCACTACCGCTGTCCCGATATCGCCAGTGATTTTAGGGTCGTGTGTAGCCGCTTTATGTCCAGTAACGTGATAATAGCATAAAAAATGCTTCAGGAAATAACACAATGTCTGTTTAATGTTCGTAGTGTGGTTATATGTATACAATTGTCGTTGTGTTACGCTTCAGCGCGCTCGGCGGCAGTACCTCTGATTCACCCATTAAACACCACAGCGGACTTCAGTTTCAATATTGTCAACTAACTACGTAACTATTGAAAATGAGGTATGTTTTCAAAAAATGTTCACATGTTTTTTTGCCGTATTTCAATTCTGTGTCCGTGCAGTGACGGATTAAGAATACATAGTGTTACCACCCCTATTCATCCCGTGGGTGTCGTAAAAGGCAACTAAGGGAACAAAGTATGCAAGACAACATCATTACAAAGAGAAGGAAAACTTGAAGCAAACCCTATTCCAATCCGTCTGGCCAGCGTGGTATAGTAGGCCAAAACCTCCTTGCTAAGGAGAGGCCTATGTCTAGCAGTGGATTGTAAAAGGCTGTTGATGTTGCTGTTAATTTCAATCCTACATGCGAGAGGTAACCTGTGGTCTAAGACCATGTGTAATATACGTGACAAAATCGGTCTAAAGTTTCAATAGATCTCGTGTCAAAAAGTTGCCAAAGGAACCTCAAAATACAATTTATCGAACCCGAGAATGCTCCCCACAGGCTAGTTTTATATCATTTGTAAGCATGTGTTTTACATTCAATAGGTATTCATCTCTTAAGAATATTTTAATTACGAGACAATTTCAACCTCTCTTCTAACTCAGTCACGAGTAGTTTTATATTTACGAAACTATTCTAGACTTTAATTTAAAATTAAATGCATGATTGGCACAATGGTTGCGCCACTGAGGTGGCACACAATGCGCCTGTGACGACACATCGCGACCATTTCACGCTCCGTCAAACTGCACTACTTCTCCGTCTAACAGATTTGCTGCGCTTTAATGCAAGGGCATATAGTTTAAAATGTTTTTAATGATAACAATACAAGTTTCCTTAATAGAAGTATGATTTTTAATGTGATTGAGGTCAATGCACTCACCGATTAATACACCATCTTTATCGTAGAGGATGTTAAACGACCTCTGTGTAGTTAGTTTACGCCCATTATATGATAATATAACAATCAAAATTGCAAATAGATTTCAAATGGTTTCTTAAATAAGTCAGATCGTAGAGAGTTTGGACGTATAGTTTCGAATCGATCTTGTTGGAGGTATTTAGACAAGCATTTTGTTAGGTTCAGATCTCTCGCTTTCCTGCAGTCTTTGCTATTTTTGTCATTTGTGTTTGTGTTTTTTTTTATAAGTTGCAATTTCGTTATATTTAAGAATAGAGCAAGTAAAAAAGGCAGTATGTGTTAGTTGAGCTACTGATGCAGAAGAGAATGCTTAATACAAAGAGCGTAAGACATATTTCGCGTAAGCAAAAGGAGTACAAAGTTTGCGTAATAAGATAAATGATATTGTTGTAACTTGACATTTGAAGTTTTTGATATAGAATACTAAGGTCAAATTGGTACCGGTAACGGTATTACAATCAAAACTGTAGTACTGTTAGCTAAGATTGTGCACGAGAAAGCTACTGGCCTTCCTGATCAAGCCTACTGCTATCCATTGTCTCTTAGGAGTATAGAAGTGTATAAAAGTTGAGTACGTACTGTATAAGTAACATATCAATTTTTTTTATATTTTAAGAGCCTGGTAAACCTGCTGACTTTATTCTGCCTGATGGAAAGTATGAATAGAATCCAAGAGTTGTGGTCACCATACTCATTCCGAATGCAGACACGATAACTGTCACCCCTACATCATTAGGACTCCGGTTTCACACTCACGAACGAAACACGTCAGCACGGATGCTGTCGCTTTAGGCTGGTCTACTATGAGAGAGTAGTACTGCCCGGTTGAGCCGGCCCGTTCGGGCTGAAATTAGCGTGGCTTTACTGCCTGACATCAGCATGGCCCTACTACCTGACTTATTTATCAGCTTTGTGCATAAAGAACTAGTAAACCACGATTAGTTTCAAGTACTTAATGTTGTGTTTTATGCAAATTCAACTCTTTACCATTCGTTATAGTTATTTGCTCTATGTTTCTGTATCTGAGAATCTGATCTATTTAATTTAATTACGTGTTCTCCACGCGTTGAGGCTTGACAACATCTCTTGTTGATACATTCATATTTGATTACACACACGTTATTAAGTCCGCCAGGATCAGTGGAGTGTTAAACTGCTGTGACGCATCCCCGACTTCACGCTCCAGGAGACAAGGCACCTTTGTAATTGCTGAATGTGATCAGTCATGATCACATTTCCTCTTAAAGTTTTTTGTTAAGTGCATTGATATCTATTTCGGTTTCCTTTTAAATGTTGTACGAAGTTAATAATATAAAGCTTGTAGCAAATTACGTTTGCCATTTCCTAGTTTCATTTTAGTAAAGACAGATGAAGATTTTAGCTATATTAAGAAAATGTTACATGAAGTTAATTTCGTATTAAAGTGGCTAAGTTCAGTCAAATGTGAAATCAAAACGCATCAATTGTGTAATCCTACAACAGCAACTGTAATTGGACCACTTGTAGAAATTGTACAAATATTGGAACTATTTGAAGGTAATTTAGATGTATTTTGCATTGCTTTAACCTATTGCTATTACATTATTCAGTCCACTGCTGAATGAAAGCCTTCCTCAAAAAGTACTAACCATATGGGTCGTGGGCATTCAACATCCATTGCTTGCCAGAAATTTTTCTGAAATAGTCTTTCCATCGCGCCGCAGGACGCGAAATTTTCTGCTATCTCATAATATATGCAGAATAAAATATATGCAAAGTGCAGTTGCATTACAGTTACCGTTTTTGGTTCTTGTTTAAGGATGTATGTTTGTTATGTATACTTTGCTGCCGAAAGAACCATACATGATAGAATGTTTTACACATCTGGTGTATCACTGGGCAACGTATTAGCTCCGGATGCTATTTTTGTAGATAGAATACTAGAAGAAAGTGCTTCGCCAAACATAACTTACCAGCTATGACATCAGACAGCCCATTACGTAACGAGTACTTGGGTAACCATTCGAGGATTGGGAGTCTTCGCTTCAGGGTTTTAGTGGAACAGCATGCTCGTGCTCTTCTTGCTGCATCTCTTCTCCATCCACTGCTACTGTTGCTGCCGGTGTCTTTGATTGGAAGATCGCCATTGTAGGGACCATTTGAAGCTGAGGAAGAAAATATATTTTTAAATGAGTGTAATAATATTTAGTTAATAGAATAAGTGAGAACAGCGTAAAGGCTGGACTGTTGTGTGACTGTTGACTGATAAGTGATCTTCACTGCTGAACCAGGGGTCGTGGGTTAGATTCACATGTATATTTAATACACCTCTGTCTACCCCCTTCGGAAATAAAACATGAGTGTAGGTGATAATTTAGACCTTGAATGAAAATCTTTGTCGTGGAT
This sequence comes from Hypercompe scribonia, assembly GCA_949316085.1. Taxonomy (NCBI): domain Eukaryota; kingdom Metazoa; phylum Arthropoda; class Insecta; order Lepidoptera; family Erebidae; genus Hypercompe; species Hypercompe scribonia. The sequence goes on from OX438975.1 coordinate 22,970,357, forward strand.
TTTTATAGTCGGATGATTTATTTTGTTGCTTTTTTTAGCCATAATTCTAACCTTACTTTACCCTTATTACGAGTCATTATAATTAATGTTATGACTATACTACTATGGAAGGTAAATTATGTGTATTATGACCGGAGACCCATTGATGCAGGGGTGACAGTTATCGTGGTAACTGTGTAAGCCTTACACTTCCACGATGACTGTCATGCCTTTTACGTCCCCAAGCGGGGTGTGAAAAAGCATCTCACAAGGCCGCCATTGTGTGGGGTCACTATACTGCATTGTCTGCATTTGCAATGAGTATGGTGACCACAGCTCTTGGATTCTATTCATGCTTTCCATCAGGCAGAGTAGAGTCACTTTGGCAGGCTAATAATATAGAAAAAAAATGTTCCTACACCATGATGGTATTTTAAGATAACCACAGACACAGAATATATTTAGGTTTTGAAACTAACTACAATGAAAGAACGGAGAATGAATGACAGAACGCAGCCGTACTTTGCACCTAAGTAGAAGTAAAATATACTGATAATTACAAATGTCCTAGTTTGAAATAAAAAAAGCATATACGCTACTTACCTTTACAATTATTATTACAAGTATTTTAACATTGGTTTCATTAAATAAATTGAATGAATACCATCTATTAATATCTGTTTCTAAATCATTAAAAAATAGGTGACACTTACATTCTTGTTATAAATACTTAGTCTGGCCATAAATACTGTTACACTTAATTATAAAAAAATATTACATTTGAATTTCGAATCTGTCATTTTTATACGATTGTTCATTGTGTTTTCTCATTTTGGCGCCAATACATTGTAAAATATTTTGCGATATTAAAATGGTGTGGGGTGATAAAGAGAACCGAATCGGTGTGATAGCATTACACAAAGTAGGTATGGAGCCAAATGCAATTTTTAAAACTCTCCATACACTTGGTATTAGTAAAATGTTTGTGTACCGGGCTATTAATAGGTACAATGAGACCTCCTCTGTTTGTGACAGAAAAAGATCTGGCCGTCCACGTAGTGTTCGTACGAAAAAGGTGGTCAAAGCAGTAAGGGAAAGAATTCGAAGAAATCCTGTCCGAAAGCAAAAGATTTTATCTCGGGAAATGAAGATAGCACCTAGAACCATGTCGCGTATTTTAAAAGATGACTTAGGACTTGCAGCCTATAAGAGACGCACTGGCCATTTCTTAACTGATAATTTAAAGAAGAATAGGGTGGTAAAATCGAAACAACTACTGAAGCGGTACGCAAAGGGAGGTCACAGAAAAATTTTGTTTACGGATGAGAAAATTTTTACAATTGAGCAACATTTTAACAAACAAAATGACCGTATTTATGCTCAAAGCTCTAAGGAAGCTTCCCAATTAGTCGACAGAGTGCAACGTGGACATTATCCGACTTCAGTGATGGTTTGGTGGGGTGTTAGCTATGAAGGAGTGACTGAGCCATATTTTTGTGAAAAAGGTATCAAAACATCGGCACAAGTGTATCAAGATACCATTCTTGAGAAGGTAGTTAAGCCCCTTAACATCACCATGTTCAATAACCAAGTATGGTCCTTCCAGCAAGACTCGGCGCCGGGTCATAAAGCTCGGTCCACGCAGTCTTGGTTGGAATCGAACGTTTCGGACTTCATCAGAGCTGAAGACTGGCCGTCGTCTAGTCCCGATCTTAATCCGCTGGATTATGATTTGTGGTCAGTTTTAGAGAGTACAGCTTGCTCTAAACGCCATGATAATTTGGAGTCCCTAAAACAATCTATACGATTGGCAGTGAAGAATTTTCCCATGGAAAGAGTGCGTGCTTCTATTGATAACTGGCCTCATCGTTTAAAGGACTGTATTGCAGCCAATGGAGACCACTTCGAATAAGCTTTTTATATTTTTAATTGTTTTATATTTATGTATTAAACTGACACACTGTAAAAGTAATAAATGTTATTTGCAGTTAACAATTTTCTTTTTTCTTTATTACAATATTTATGGCAAGACTAGGTACATTTTTATTTTCACGAACAAATAAAAATACATGACGTCACAAATGGTTGTGGTAATATTTGCTGTTTATGAGATTGATAAAAAGCTCTTACGATTTAATGGGAATTCATAATTTATATACTTTTAGAATTATTACAATATTTAGTGATATTATAGTCAAGTATTACCGTATCTTACGGATGTTTGTAGAAAATCTTAACAGATTTTAAAAAAATGTGAAGGAGGGTGTCACGTCCCTGACCAATCGTGGTAATCATGTCAGGCGGGCCACGGCCCAGCGCTTAATTTTGGGATATTGTCTATGTATATGCTTGTCGGTGCAAAATTTCTATATCGTGATACAGGATTGATTACTTAGTAGTTCGGTGTATCTTCAGTAGATGGCGCTGTAGTATGTTTTTGTTTGTAAATAAAATAAAAACAAACATATATATATACATTAACTTTTTGATATTTAGAAACCACCAACACCAGGGAAAAATTTAGGTATCGTGATTACTCGTCACCTCATCATATACTATAATGTTTAAATATGAACAGTTATATGATAATTAAAGCTATAAACATATTAGATTGATTATTACATTTCCTAATACACCAATATTAGGAAATGAAGTGAGAGCCAGCTCGATGTGAGACTAATTGACAACTGGGCTAAACAGATGGCAAAATTGATGTAATGGATGTAACTGACACAACATAATGGACCCGATGTGTATTTTTCATTTCAAGCGTTTCGTCATGATTACAAAGGAACTGTATTTTATTCTATTGGAACGAAGTTCCTTACGGCAGGCTTGGAGGGGATAGGGATTTCGCTGCGGGACCGAACTGAAAAAAATGTGATAGTAAAACCGTAAGTGGAAAAAGTGCGTGGAATAAATCTGTGGAATAAATCTGTGGAAAAAAGTGCGTGGTATAAAACCGTTAAATGAGACGTGCGCAGGCGCGAAAGCGCGTCATGTGTGCTATTTTATTATTTTAAGGAATTTATTATTTTATTTCCTAAAATACTGAATTTCCTAAATACTTTCTTGTACTTAAATAAAAACTAATCAGCAAAATTTAAGAGAAAAATCAAGAAAACCTACATAAAATTGAGCACGATTTTTTTTGCAAATTGTGTCGATTCCACATTATCCGAAGGAACTTCGTTCCTACCTGGTGTCCCACGACACCATTCATTTTTTTTGTTTGTGTACTGTTTATGATGACTAAAAGGAGAAAATCAATGCATTATTTTAATTTGAAGTGCCGAAACATATCCAACACAACCTGATTTAGAATTACTACAGTTGAACAGGAAAAATTGTAAGGTTTATAAGTTTTAAATGTCATACAAGCAAAGTATGCGCTCTAAGAAATTTAAAACAGTGTATAACTGATGATACTAATTAAATTCTATATGATTTAGATATGAAATCTGCTTTAAGTAATCGTTACGTAAGTGCAAATAACACGTGGCGACTGCGAATGTCAATTAACTATTAATTGGGCCAATGTGTAATTTGGACAGATGTTGTAAGAATTCAAATGAGTTCTCTTTACTACTTATTTATAAAAATATTTGAGATTTTTCTAAAAGAAGAAAACTCAAAAAAAACATACACAGGAGATTAAAATACTTTTTTTCGCTTTTTTAAGCTCTCGAATCCGTGTCAACCGCAGTACAAATGAACTGTTACTTCTGTCTTCTTTGAGATAGTCTTAATGTATCATAAATGTTTAAAAACTCAAGCAGTAATACAACCACCTCGAGATGACACTACAGATTTTTTTTTAACCTGTGGAAACCCCCTCGAGCCGTCACACCACCGGGGATTACGGCGGGGTGGTGTGTCGGAATCGGACCGACTAAAACCACATGGTGTGCCATTCTACGCCTGACAGAGGAGGGATCCGGGAACAGCTGTTATTACGACATCGAGATCCCTCCTAGCGCCTGCCCGCTGCCGCGGGCACTATCTGCGGACACTACAGATCCCTTAACCATGAATATCTCATCAACGTAAGTCTTCTCCACTTAGAAAGCATCGTGAGTGACGACAACCATCTAGTTTCGCAGGGATTGCTTTGTAGATTCCAGTTAGCAGTGAAAACTTAGCACGAATTGTTTTCAGAATATTGCCATTATCAAAGCACATAGCGCTGTAAATTGTTTGGTAAATAAAAGCATTAGTCGTTGATTTATTTGATAGCCGTCATCATCATTAGGTGATATTTTATCGTCAAAATACACAGTTCATCAACTTATTCATATGAAGTGATTCTACTCATTATACCAATGGCAACCTGTTGGTCCCTTTTTATTATTTAACGTCGTCTTATTTTCTTTGTATAATGTTGGCACCTGTATTTCTAGTTTACTGTTTAGATTTATTTTGAAACAGATTCTGTACTAGCTTCAATTTCATTTAATGTTTCTTAGCTCAATGTGGAGGATATGGGAATGTACTTCCTTGTAACATAATGTACATTATTATCTACATTTGTATCTAACATCTTGCGCAAACAAATTTCACGCGGGGCACGGGGAGGGGTTTGACCAGTAGCTCGTTTCTCGGAAATTTTGTCGTAATAGATCACTTTACCGGACTGTAGTGCGCTTACTGTGTAAACAACAGTTCGCTTATCACTGTAAGACGCTTATTTCATGTTGAATACGGTTTATACGACTTAAATCAGTGTTCTAGTGTTCCTTTAATAAAGAAATAGATGAAGAAGTCCGAACAGACGAGATCTACGCTAAATGTGAGGCAACCTGGACGCCTTCGGACTTCTCGAACCGAAGAGAACTTGCAGCAAGTTGCAGCTTCTGTTCGACGTAATCCAGATTTATTGACACGCAAACGTTTGGCTGAATTAGGGTTACCCCGCACATCACTACGCCGTATTTTGAAATTACATTTGAAATTACATACATATAAGATCCAGATAGTGCAGGAACTAAAACCTAATGATTTAAATTTGCGCAAGTCGTATCCCCAAACAATGTTGGAACGATTCAGTAATTTTGACAACATCGTATAATATTTTCTGACGAAACCCATTTTCACCTCAACGGACATGTAAACAAACAGAATTGCAGGTATTGGAGCAGTGAAAATCCCAAAATTAAATATGAGAGGCCACTTCTTTCTTCCAAGACAACTGTATGGGTTGTGATTTCAGTATAAGCATTGAACCCTACTTTTATGAAGATTCACGCGGCTGTTCAGTTACTGTTAATTTTGGTGAATATGTGAAAATGTTACGGGAGTTCTAGAGACTGATGCTACTGGAATTTGCTGGTTATAATCGTAACACATACTTTCAATAAGATGGAGCCACTTGTCATATATCCATTGAGTCCCTGCCGGTGATCAAAGACGTCTCCGGAAAAACTGATTTCTAGACCAGGCGAATTTCCATGGCCACCAAGAAGTCTAGATCTATCCCCAGCAAACTTCTTTTTATGGGGTTATTTGAAGAATCGTGTCTACATCAATAAACCAAATACATTACGTCAATTAAAAAAAAAAATCAGTGAAGAGATGTCGGCGAACTCCCGGTCTCTTTGCCAGCGAGTATTCCAAAATTTTGGTGCTCGCTTACAAGAGTACAAACGTCGAAACGGTAGTTATTTAGAGGTGTAATTTTTAAAAATAAATTGAAATTAATTAGTTTTCTTGTAAATAAACATTTTTTATAATATATTAAATGGTTTTTTATACATTTTTTCTCTAATGTTAATCTAAATTTGTAACAATATGTTCCGTAATAACTACACGTTGTTACGCAACATATTTTTTTGTAGGTAAATTGTCACATGTGTCGCAAGGTGTTTTTCAAATACTAATTATTACAATCTAAGCTTGAGTTATGATAAAAACTAAAGTGCTCTTTATTGTTAGTGGTGAGTTTATTAATAATAAAGTATATTTTAGTTTTACACAGGCAATCACGTTTCAATAGCATTGTTAACTACGAAATTAAATATTATCATGGTCTTTTAATTTGTCGCAAAATAGCGATTGTAGTTTCAACACGATATGTTATATTCATTAAATAACGGTAGTTTGTTTTTTGTGTTGTATGTTATAAAATAAAACCCTTCGTCGCCCTGTGATTGGCTCAACGTGACAAATTTCAAAAGTAGCGTTTTCAAAAGTAGTATGAATGATATTGAATACAATTTTATCTATATTTTTTTTCTGTAAAGGAGAACAGCAGATCCTGTTCAACTAGTAATATAAGATGGTTATGAGATTTATACAGTTTATAAAGTAAACCATGTTAGATATTTTATGTTACTAATTATCTTTTTAGAACTTTACCAAGAGAATTTAAATTGTTCTCGAAAATCTTGTTGCAACTGCAATAACTAAACGTTTGTGTTGCCAACTTAACACGTTCCTACGTGTTATAAATTTGCCATGCTTAAACGCTGTTGGGTTATAAACTAGATGCCATTATGTGTCAGATGTCCGAAAATATTATAAAATTAAAAAAAAATACATAAAAAACAATGTAAATGTACGATTTATTAAACGACATTTATAGTTAGGCTCACTAGTGTATTGCGTATGTAAAAAAAAAGTACTTGAGTTGGAAATTTTGTTGAAAATTTTATATAATATATTGATCATCTATCAAATCAGAAAAATCAGAAACGAATGAGTTTGATTATAAAAAATATAGAACTACGCCATCTTATTGACAGTAATGCCATCTCATTGTGACAGCTAGCTGCCATAGGTAGTAGTAGGACTTTAGTAGATGTTATACGTAAACTACAAATTGAAATAACTTTTTAACTCGACCTTTTAAAAATCTGGGAATTGAAACTGTTATTGTCGATGATATTATCAGCCATACAACAATAATCCCCTTGATGAGATATACGCAAGGTGGTACAAAAGTCTCATACCTGTCTGCCAGGAGCACATGACGTGCCTCTTGATATCTAATACACTGACGTTGACTCTATGAAAACACTAATTTGCACTAATTTAACGGTAACAGTTAACAGCGATGTTTGTAACGTTTTCTTAACTTTCGGTAAACAATCCTAGTGACAATCTCAGCTTAAACAACACCTTTATTTGTAAAACAACAATTGCTATACATTTACCAAAGCTTTATAGAAAAGTCAGTGTACAAATACCTACATATTATTAATGTTTTTGCTAAGAGCTCTACTTGTGTCTAATTAACTAGCTACAAATAACTTTATACGGCAACTTTACATTACTGTCAATTGTTAAACATAAATAACACTGGACAAACTATTCGTTATGTTAATTAAAAAAAAAAAAACATTGGTAGGTAATTAGAGATCAACTATTAATAAACAGCTGACATAAATAACAGAAAAATAACAGACAGTTTTGTAACAATAGTTAAGTATTTGAATTAGCATTGATTTTAATTGACACGATGAATATAATAAATAATTATTTAAATTGGTACAGTCACGCTCCATTGAAAAAGAGATGGTTTAGCAAAGTGATACCATTTCTCAGAAAACTTAATATTCAATAACTGGTCATTCTACTGCTTCTGCTTTTCACCAAGTAAGCACTTACTTGGTGGGCAAAGAGAGTGTTTTCAAATCTCTCCAACTATATTTCTTATTCGAAGGTCGGCAAAATATTTGTGACTCTTGATTCAAAACTGTCCACGCCAAGGTATCATTTCGGTCGAGCTCTGACACTCTCAATAAGTCAATCCTCCTGTATTAACAAGCCATTGTATCCATTACGTAGTAATTTAAGTTGTATGCGTGCTAGGTCCGGCCAATTATCTTCTAAATCTATGATATCTCATGCACCGCACATGTACACCGTACTGCGCAACTGAGAAGTGAAACTGGAGTCCACTTTCTACGGAGCCGTGTCGTTTTGCATGCCACCGTTTAATTACTTTCTGTATAAATGTCAATATTAGTATGTTTGTAGCGTCATTCACCTACGTACTGCTGTGATGTACTCGTATGTTTAATGAGACTATTTGGGATGTCCTCTCGCCTACTAATTACCGCGTGCTATACCGTTATTGTATTGAATAATTGAATAATATATATATGTATATGTATATAGGTACTTAGTAACAAAAGCGTTTCTTTGAAGACGTAAATTTGTGATCTCAAAGCTAAACGATGTTACTAAATTGGGCCTTATACTTTGGTATTTACACTTTAAAATACAGGGTGGGCCAAGAATCCATTAACACTTGAATCTAACATCCCGCGTAAATAATGCCACGCGGGGCATGGGGTTGGGTCTGATCACTAGCTCCTTTCTCGAAAATTTTGTTGCAATGATTTGCTTCACGGGGCCGCAGCGCGCTTACTCTGTGAAACAATTTTATTTAAACAACGATATACACGACTTAAAACAGTGTCTAAGTACTCCTTTAATAAAGAAGTGGGTGAAGAAGTTCGAAGAGACATGATCTCAGTTAATTGTGAAGCAAAGTGGAGGCCTACGGATTTCGTGAACCGAAGAGAACGTACAGCAAGTTTCCGCTTCTGTTCGACGTAATCCAGATTTATCGACGCGCAAACGTTCGGCGATTTAAATTTGCGCAAATCGTATGTTGAAACAATGTTAGAACGATTCAGTAATTTTGACAACATCTAATTTTCTGACGAAGACCATTTTCACCTCAAAGAACATGTAAACAAACAGAATTGCAGGTATTGGAGCAGTGAAAATCCCAAAGCTAAACATAAGAGGCCACTTCATTCTCCCAAGGTGACTGTATGGGCTACAATTTCAGCAAAAGGAATCATTGGATCCCACTTTTTTGAAGATTCTCGCGGTTGTACATTTACTGTTAATTCTGCTGAATATGTGAAAATATTACGTGAGTTCTTTCACTGATGCTACTGCAATTTGTTGGTTACAATTGTAACACATAGTTTCAACCAGATGATAGCCACTTGTCACAGGTCCAATGAGTCCCTGCCGGTGGTCAAAGACATGTTGCCGGAAAAGCTGATTTCCAAACGAGGCCATATTCCATGGCCACCTAGAAGTCCAAATCTATCCCCAGCAGACTTCTTTTTATGGGGTTATTTGAAGAATTGTATCTACATCAATAAACCGAATACACTACGTCAACTCAAAGAAAAAATCAGCGAAGCGATGTCAGCAATCACACGGTCTCTTTGCCGACGAGTATTCGAAAATTTCGGTACCCGCTTAGAAGAGTGCAAACAGACATGACATGGCATGACATAAATTCCAACTAATGAGCTTTCGTGTAAATAAACTATTTTTATAATATATGAAATAGTTTTTTCTATACGATTTTTTTCAAATGTTAACTAGTTCGTGGACTCTGTAGATAAGGAAAAAAAACTGTTTGTTAAAACGTAGGAGAACTACGAATTATAAAAACAAATTCTGCTTTCTTGTAAATAAACATTTTTTATTTATTTGTATAAAAATCGATATACTTGTAGAGGATTGCAAAAAAAAGATCTATTAGGATCTGTCGTTCATCGGCGATATATCTCTGAATAAGACAAAACAAATTGAGAGCTTTCTTATACTTTAGAAGTCGAGTAATAAATTACAGGACACTGTATCGAAGAAGAGAAACCAGCACGAAGCATATCTACCGATTGCATCTATCAGATTGCATTTGATTGAAAAAATAATACTTAAAAATATATAATTACGTTAATAAAGGTTCAAGTCGTATTATTCATGGTAGTTTAACTTAGAATATGCTATTACCAGATTTGAATTAAATAGACAATCCCGTTGGTTTTCCAACTCATAAAAGAAAATTCTGTTAACAATAAAAATGTTCTAAATATTTCATTTTTAGTTTTAAGTTTCAAGATGTCATCTTGAAAGATTTAAAAGAATTAAAGAATTAAAATAATTTAAATCTCCACTTTTTTAATTCAAGTTACCAGTTTTAGAGCCTTATGTTTATTTTTCTAATTGAAACGATCTGATGCCGGAGTTAGAAATAAATGGTTGAGAAAAATTTAACAAATTTTTCAGTTAACAAATATTGGCATTTTCGAAATCGGAGAGATTTACTCGTACACATTTGGTATACAGTGGTAATTAAAAGTAGTGCTATCTGTCCTTAAACATTCAATTTGCCTACACAGTGAGTTTTTCATTTATGCCGATTCTAATTTTGTGTGTGCTTTGATCGTTTAGGATTAGAAATTACCATCATCATTATTAACAGCCTTAAGTGGTTCACTGATTGGTTATAGCTCTCTCCTTAGAAGAGGCATTCTAGCCAACTGTACCAGGCTTGTCAGATAGGTTGGTGTAAGGATTTCCTTACTCTTTTGCAGTGCTGTTGTCCACATTGTTTGCTCTTACGACACCCAAGGGACGACTAGCTGTCATGACATTCTTAAACTGTTATTACGCGGAGAAGAAAACAGTAATAACCTCCTAAACATTTATACATAGAAGGAGTTAATCTTATTCAAAAGTTGATTGTAGCGTTCCATGTACAGCTTCCTTGCTCAGATTTAACACAGATTTGTATACATCACGGTACAAATAAATATTATGATACACTCGTGTGCATGTGTTGCGGTGTTCATTGTATGACACAATTTATACGAGAAAGATCCGTGCGATTGTCCGCACAAAACAGTATCGACGTGACACACACGGATCCCGCTCAAAGGCGACCGCTGAAACTAGGTCTTTTTATTGTAAAGCCATGTCCGGGTCAATGTCTGCTACATCTACATTTGAAATAGTATAGGACCAATTGACGGCTAGACCTTGCAGACCTGATACTGTGAGTTTAAAAACAGAACTGTTTTGGGCATTTGCACTTATTGAATGTCCGCCCTCAAAAGCAAGGAGAGGGTAACTTAACATATTAAGGTGGCCAACTACCTGGCTGAGACAGAAAGTTATTACACGATCAACACGAACCACAAACACACGCCCTGAAAAATGCTTTATGGATCTATAAATAGGCACAAGAACAACACGCCCCCTTCTGTACCACAAAGTCGGAATCATTTCTTTAAGTAAAACTCTTAAAGGTATTTTGAATTGGTGAAAATTAGAATCAGAATAAGTTAGACTTCTGTGCCTACTCCCTAGAGTTCCTCCGGCATCTTTACTCACTCGTTGAACACGCAATGTTGGTCAACATTTGTTTTCGTCGACGCTGTGATACCACACTGGACGTGTCGGCACATATGTGCTGCAGTATGAGAGTTGGTTATAAAAAGTGTAATAAAAAGTACCAATATTGTCCACAAATATGTGATGCCACAATGATAAAGACACCTTATATGCTCCTTTTCACTTCGGCGTAGCATCTAGAACATTTACTCGTAGTAGAAAAAGACTAAGAAACTCAACTGATTCAACGAATGCATCTGTCACAGAAACAAATGCAGAAAACAGGTTTGATTGTATAAAATGTGTATTTATCAATACAACAATCGTTTGAGACCGTTGCTCACCAGTTTGCTATTTTGATTTATATCTCTTTCGAAAAACACGATATTAATCAATTCTCGCACTGAACAGATTGTTTATTTTGGTCATCATCATATTAAATTTGGTTGAAAAGTGACAAGAAGTAAGTTTTAACAAATCAACTTCGATTTTAAAGCACTTATATTACATACTATGAACTAAGATAAACTGTAAATATAAATAGTAATACACGAACAAACAAAAATATAACTTCTTTATAATATTAGAAACGTTTCATTATTTCATTTATCACATTTTTAGGCACATGATACATATATTTCTATGATTCTACATAAACAGCTCGTCAATATTTAAAAAATATTGTTCCTAACCTCTTAAAAGGCAAAGAAATTTCCATTTTGAGCTCAACAGATCTTCAAATTCAATTTTTCAATTTTAAAACAAAATGTTATGTTATTCATTTTATACATTTTATCTTGCTTAAAATATGATCAGGCCTTATTATACAGCGTATGTACACCTGTATTTGCACAACAATTTCAGTTACGCGTCTTAAAAACTTCTTTTTGTATTTAATATCTCAGCTATTAAGAAAGTTATGGTTATTTAATATTACACTACGACCATACAGTACTAAGCAGTAATTACAAAGAGAGAAGTCATTGAATTTATAACAGTTTTTGTATTTCAACTAATAGGCTTACTCTAGACATTATTTCTCTACATTACGTGCATGCATTGACTTCTGATGACTTTAATCACTTGGTGAAAAGAACTGAAAGAAATGCTACACAGTGGTTACGTGTAAGGCTACGGTATCACTCCGATAGAGATGGCCCATTTATGGCGAAGTTTGACTCTTCCACACTAAGAAATAGGATGATAATCATATTTAGATATTACTATCTACCGAATTTTGGTTACTACAACTCGTTGACTTGGGGTTGTGTCGGGGTAGTGTACCAGGATCAGATCAACTAAAGTCACATGGTGTGCCACTCTACGCCAGGATTTGGAGGGATCTGGCAACTGCTGTTATTAAACCATACGGACTACTCCCAGAGTTTGCCGCATTAACGCGTCCACCTGAGGCTACATTCAGGGCGGCAAGGTAAACGTGCCTTCGCCACCGGGATCGCCGAATGAAATTTGAATAACAATAATTTATGGTCAATCCTATCAAATACTCTCGAAAAGTCGGTATATATTGCGTCGACTTGAAAACCCTGATCAGCAGAAAACCTTATTCCGTAATGTAAAAGACTAGGTTTGCGTTTGTAAATTTCTTAACCATAAAAACGTGTTTATTGTGGGTAAGATATTCCTTACGTGATATAATACAAGATATATAAGAGATTCGAAAGTTTTAAACAGGGTACATAGACTGGAGGTAGGCTGATATTTAAAGATCAAAGTTTTCTTGCCATTCTTGTGAATAAGTACTATTCTAGCCTATTTCCATACGTCAAGGAAGACAACTGCCTTGAGGGAGATGTCAAAAATGATTGCTATACGACAAGCTATCAGACGAGCGTATCGTGATCAAAATACAGGAGGTATATCGTTAGGTCCTGCGTCCTTAGAGAGTAATTGAAAATCATTAATATCTGGCACTGGAGCCGAGTAAGTATAATTATTATTAAATCATGATCAAAACTATGAGACTCAAAGGCCGGAGAGAATTGTTCAATGAATAAATTTGTAATAGAGATGCTGTAGGAATTATTACTCTTCTAAATATTTTTTATGTGTGTCCAGAATAACTTAGGATAATCTTTAATTTTAGTTTATATTGTTTCTATGTAACCATTGTAACATTATTGAGTATGAATTTGACATTTCTTTCTTATGTAACTAAATTCTAATATTTCGTATGGATTATTATATTTCTTTATTCTCTTACGCAATTTAAATTTCCGATTGGGTATTTTTTTAAGTTGATAAACGTATCAGGTTGGATATTTCCTTCATGAGTATACTGTTTCTGGTACATTTCTTTTTATAATATTTCTAAGTATCGTGTAAAACTTATTCACCATCACATTGACATTGGCATAAGATGAAAGCTGACTGGACCAATGAATGTTGCCAATTTCTAAGTTTATTGCCTCGTGTTCAGCCTTATGATGATTTAGTTTAGTTACTTTTGTATCATTTTTACTCTGAATCGGGATTTTTAGTGAAAATACTAAATAGGATTCATGCAATCTGTTACTTTTATTTCATCGAAATCGGGTAATATTAAATCAAGCATTTTATTAGTAAAATTTTTAAAACAACTGAATTGTCTTAAGTTGTTTAAATAGGTTATTTTTTAAGTTACTATTGCTACTTGTAGAAATCATACACGAACCGTTATTGTTGTCGTACATCCAACCGATACAACCCAAATCACAGTTACCTATTATCATTGTATAACTATCATATTGCGAATCAATAACGGAATTGCAATGGAAACGGAACTCCAAGGAATGTTCTAAGAAGCACTAGTGGAAGGAGATAGGTAGCACAAACTTTCACCGATCACAAACTCGAATTCGCAGGAGTTTCTACACAAACTCACAAGTCTTCAGTATGACATAAATTTAGTAGGCAAAATTATGAGCACGCCATCATCAATTTTTTAATGGTTGCTTAATCTAGACGTCTCACGGTCTCTTCTATATACATTAAAATTATTACCAAAAATTACAGGATCGAATACACCTCCATAAATCTAAGTCTCAGATAGGACATGGATATCATATTCACTATTATGTAAATATATGTTTATATACCTCGAATAGACAGCTACATATGTAGACCTCTTGTGTTTTGGAATTAACATTTTAAAAAAGTGAATTTTAAAGGCAATTTAACAGAACATGTTTGCAATAAATGAGTGAGTGAGTGAACGAGGAGTTTATTTCAGTGAATCTAACTTTTCGTGGTTATTTATTAAAATACTATAAGAATTTTCATCCTTTTTCAAGAAAATTCTTTCGTTACGAACCGACACGAATTTGTATCTCAATTGCGTGTTTGTAGCTCAATAGTTCAACAATTTAATGACAAGCGTATAGCGCTTTATTTTCTGGCGATAGACGGTCAACAACAAATTTCGATGTGGGTCTGTCACTGGATATGCTGAAGTGACTAGAGTTTAGTTTATCTTTGGAGTTGGCGCTATTAAACTGCGCAGATGCTGCGAGGAACCTGTCTCTTAATCGAAGGTTATTGAATTTAACGAGGACACATCGCGGACTGGGCTCTGAGTATTCTTCTTGGCATTATGTGTACAAGACTGTATGTCAGTATCCGTAATGTCACAGTTTAGAACTTTGCCAAGCTGAAGTATATCGGTAGCGAAAGATCTCTTCCGATAACTACAGTGAGGACCCCATTCTGCGCCGTCCAGACGACACAAACTGCCCGCGTGTGCTGAGCCAAATTTTTACTGCTATTGCAGTTGTGACAAGCGGGACTCAATACCCTTCTAGCGATCGAGTGTAGATACTTTCCGAAACAATATTGTCCTGAAAGGACCTATTTCAGTCAGAAGGAAAGTGTCCTGTGCTGCGACTCTGCCCACTCAACGAACACAGTCTTGGGAGCTTTCCGCTGGGATGACCAATGAGCCACCATGGCTCGAAGAGCGGTCTCACGTGCGTATATTCTTGAGTAGTAACAGGTAGTAACCGTAATAACAACATTCACTTTAATCTTTAGTATAAGTTCAATCAGATCAATTTATGGTCTAAATAACGGTTGTAACAACAAGTCGGATTATAAAACTATGATGAGATAAACAAATTTAGTTTTGAATGTGTGGGAGTATCGCATTTTACACACACAACTCGATTGGGAGGCCAATAGGAGGATTCGTCTGAGCTGGGCAGCATACGGGAAGCTGCGTCACATCTTCGAGTCACCGATTCCACAATCATTAAAGACCACAGTATTTGACCAGTGCGTCTTACCCGTAATGACATACGGAGCCGAGACGTGGACACTTACCATTGGACTGGTCCACAAGATTAAAGTAACTTAGCGTGTGATTCTGGGTGTATCTCTGGCTGATAAAATTCGTACCGAAGTTATTCGACAGAGAACGGGAGTAACTGACATCGCACGGAGAATCAATTCGCGGAGGCCAACCGATGGTCGCTGGAATCGTAGTGTGCTAGAGCGGAGACCACGATTGGGCAAACTTAATGCAGGGTACCTTGCGGCACGATGGACCCATGACTTGAAGAAGGTGGCTGGCAACGGATAGATGCAAATTTCTCAAGACCGGGATGGCTGCCGCTCCTTAGGAAAGACCCTCGTTCAGCAGTGGAAGGCGATAGGTTGAATTGATTGCATTTTAAAGTTGCGAAATGTGAACGCTAACCCAAAGTAAGAGAGACAGGTTGGCAGCATTTAAAATGTGGTGAACTAGAGGCAGGCGATGAACATTAGTTTGATAGAGAAAAAAACCAAGGAGAAAGTCCTATTGATGGGAAACGTAGAGAGGGCAAATAGCTTATAGGGCAAAATTGAGTCTATCGATACCATTGCCACGATTAAGTTTTTGACGTCCGCACAAAACGTGTTGGAAGTGACACAAATGCTAACAAACAATATTCCGAGTATCTGTTAGTGTGCGTACCTCATAAACAACTGATCCTGTTACAATAACACACACAATCAGTTGTCAGTACCGAGAGAAGTGCTAGTGAACAAACTATTATCTTCTTCAAATATTTTTGTGTGTGTGTGTTCAAAATAAAAAAACAATATTTTTAGCTCAAAAATCTAATTTTATCTTAAAATATTCTTTTTCTATTGTGTTTGGTTTAAGGAATTTTAATTAAAACACATCTAGTCATAATTTGAAGAAATACAATGACTGTATCCTATTTCTATCATATTTATCTATTTATTAATTGAACTTTGTATTCTTAATCACCACCTCTGTTCATCCCATGGGTATCGTAAGAAGCAGCTAAGGAAATAAACGACTCACAGACTCCGTCATCAATAACAGTCTATAACAGTCTACTGCCAAGGAGGTTTTGGCATAGTAGGCCAAAGCCTAACCTAAAACTTATAACGAAATTACTCCAGTGTACCTTTTAACGTTATTTTTCACTAAAATGACCAATACGACACGGTAATACGCTTTTAGTTGGAGAGAAGATAAAAAAAGCAATTTTGGACATAACTGTAACCGTCTAAACATATCAATCAATATTATAATGTAATAGATACAATCATGAACAGCGGCCTTACCGCTCATAATAATAATGTAGTCTCTCTTAAACGGCCTTGTCACATCTCACACAGCTGATCCCAAATAAGATAGAACCTGTACTATAATAACTATGTTGCTGATAATTATACGTATGTGACTAAAATGTATTTGCTAGGTAGTAGAGCCACGTTGATTTCAGCACGAGTGGGCTGGCTCGACCAAGGCAATACTACCCTCCCACAGAAGACCAACCTAAAGCACCAGCATCCGTGTTATCGAGTTTCGTTGGTGAGTGTGAGACCGGAGGTCCATTGATGCAGGGGTGACAGTTATCGTGGTAACTGTGTAAGCCTTACACTGTCACGATGACTGTCATGTCTTTTACGTCCCCAAGCGGGGTGTAACAAAGCATCTCACAAGGCCGCCATAGTGTGGGTCACCATACTGCATTGTCTGCATTTGCAATGAGTATGGTGACCACAACTCTTGGATTCTATTCATGCTTTCCGTCAGGCAGAGTAGAGTCACTGTGGCAGACTCTTAATATAGAAAAAAAAACCAAATACATTACATACACATTATATGAGGTTAAAGAATAAATGATCAAGTCACATCCTCATCACGAATATCTTTTATTTAATAGCCCATTGCTGGAAGTACGCCTCTCTTTAGAAAAGAGGGTTTGAACTGCTGCACCACGCTGACTAGACGAGTTGGTACATGGTTTGTTTCAAGTTTCTCTTCTCTTTACAATGCTGTTTTCCTGCATAGTTTCTCCCTTAGGCGACTGACAACGAAGTGGTGACACTTCGTATAACGTCCATCTATAACCTCTAAATAAATGTGTACAGAACACTTATTTGTTTAAATGAAACCTACGATCTCTGTTTTAGCAGTTATTAAAATATTAATTATTTAACTATACGAGTACTTTAAAATAAACTTCCTCACTGTCTTTCAGTCTCAGTTTTAGCACCGTCAACATGGGCATTTCAAAGAGTTTACTCTGCGTAGGAGTTTCACAATTTTTTAGTGCAACGATGACGATAAAATACTGATTAAATAATGAAGTAAGTGGAACACTCTCTGTCTCGTCCTCTCGTGGGTTCGAGTGCGAACAAAAACAGTAACAAAAACAGACCGAAGGTGTAAACGGAAGCGTCACTTGGTTGCCTGCCTTGACTTGCCAATTACTTGAAAAACTTAATTACACTCTTTCCAATCTGCTCAGGAAATTGCTAAACTTATAAAAACTGTTATTGCTATTTGACACTGCGGAGCTTCACATTTTAATATTTTAGCGGTCAACGGAACTGACACAATAACAGACTTTTTTTCCTTTGCATTGGGTCACTGACCAGTTTTTTTTTTCACATTTTTTAAAGCCTATAGAATTTCGTTAGAGTTTATTGAAGTTTCTACTACACATTACTTATGCTATACGTCGCTATTTTAATATGAATGATAGCATAAGACGCCGGAGTTTCGATGTTATCAGTAATAAACAGATTACCTTCAAATCCTGGAGCGTTTCTAAATTTTTAGATTGTATTTCGAATTGTAAAATGAATTAGTTTTTTTAAAGCTGTCTAAAGCAATTCTACTTTGTCTGATGGAAATAGAATTCAAGAGTTGTGGTGACCATACTCATTGCGAATGCAGACAATGCAGTATAGTAACCCATGCTATAGCGGCCTAGTAAAATGCTTTTTCACGCCTCACTTGGGGACGTAAAAGGCATGACAGTCATCGTGTCATTGCATTGCACACACTAATCACGACAACTGTTACCCCTGCATCAATAGTTTCAATAATGCGATCAACTTCAAAGTAGGTGACCACAGTGTCAGAATTTATATATATCTTCTTATGTTGCGCGTGTATCACTCACAAACTTCTCACTGTTTGTTTTAATTAATTTTATTTATCAGTTATATATCCTTTCAAAGACTGAATTTGAAAAGCTGTAGTAACTTTTGTTGTTGTCTATGAATTTTCTTTGGAACTTTAGTCTTGTATGATAAGATAAGTACTTCGCCTTTGATAGCAGTTAGGTGATTGAAATGGATTCGTGTACACTATAGATAAAAAAAAGATTAACCGTTTATTTGTCTTGTAAGCTCTAGTGGTTGTTGACCGTGGTGAGTGACCTTATGTGGACTAGTCTGTGTTGGTTGCTGGACAGATTAAACGAATATAACTCTTTCCACTTATGTCCGCAGTTAAAAAGATATTTTCAAAATTTAGTGTTGTTAAAGCGCGAAGGTTGTGCTCAGTTCATTTACTTGTCCGTGTTAAGTAACTTTCACTGAGTTTAAAGTTGTCAAGCGATGACCTTCACCTTGCATTTTTATGTTAAATACTTCCGCGATAAAAACTTTAGACTCATAATAACACATCATCCAATTTACGCTAATTACACAAACTCTGACTAAAATGATAATCGTTTTCAACATTCACTGTTATCGTTTTTGGGTATATTAATAACCTTTTTTGGATACTAATTAATCAATCGTTCGATTTATCGATAAATATCATAATATGAGTAGGATCATAGGCCCACCGATACAGGGGTGACAGTTATCGCGGTAACTGTGTAAGCCTTACACTGTCACGATGACTGTCATGCCTTTTACGTCCCCAAGCGGGTTGTAAAAAAGCACCTCACAAGGCAGCCATAGTGTATGTGGGTCACCATACTGCATTGTCTGCATTCGCAATGAGTATGGTGACCCACATTCATGCTTTCCATCAGGCAGAGTAGAGTCACTTTGACAGGCTCTTAATATAAAATAAAGGAAAAGATCCTTAGTGGCTCTCATTTCACAGGGGATAAGGATACGCGTCTGTTTGTCAGATGATTTTGCTTTAACAAAGTATGCTGTATCTATTTTTTTACGCGTGCATATAATCACAGCTGTGTGTTGTAAGAATTTTAATGTCATGTTTAGTAAGTTTTTTCCAAGAATTGGCCCAGCAGATTACACGCTGCAATCGTACTAAATGTACAATATTGGCACCAATTACTTTGTAATTATTTGATTATAAGGTTCTAGTTAGTGAACACGATAAGTATTCCTTGATAATGATGTTGCATAAGACTTCAATAAGAAGTTACTTCTCGATTTACATTTAATTTCTGTCGTAGGACAACACGTTTGTGTTGCAACTGAAAGTAGACAAATATGTTTTGTCTAAAAATATTCACGAAGAAGGTAATTTAAAATAGTTAACAAGAAATATCCCATTACTAGGGAAATTACCGAATGCAGAGACTTTTATTATACGTCCACAACCCTGAAGGAGAGCTGAATTTGTACGTTAAACTAGTTGTCGGTATATTTGAGGACACTGACTCAGTAACACTAACCATAGATGACGTTCATTACGACCGGGGTCGAAGGTTGAACGTGTTCTTCGAAGCACAGGCATGATAAACCGCAAAATTTCCACTCTCCAGATTGTTATTAAGAGTTTCTTGTAAGAAAAACCCAACAATACTTATCTCCGACCCCGGAATCGATCCCGAGACCTCTTGATTAGCAGTCGCATACGCTAACGAGGCGGTATTAACTATAACGCATTTCTCTATTGAGTATAACGAAGTATATTGAATGTTTTTGTTACTATAGCTGATTGTTTTACATGAACACGTTATTACTATTTACATTATTATATTATATTATACATTATTACACTTTAGAATGTTTTTAAAGCCTTTCTTATATATCATTTACACCTTTATTTAAGCAGGTGAACATCTTGTAACGAAATTACTATTGACATACATTTATAGAAGAGAGATTGGAGGAGATAAAGCATATTACACACTACAAAATTAAATTAATGATAAAAATCTAGCAATTGATAGATAGAAATTCATATTAATATTTTTTTTTTATTTTGAACCTACCAAAGTGACTCTATTCTGCCTGATGGAAAGCATGAATAGAATCCAAGAGCGGTGTTCGCCATACTCACCGCGAATGACGTCAGTGTAATATCGCGACTCACGCTATGGCGGCCTAATGACATGCTTTTTCACGCCCCGCTTAAAGGACCCGGGATCGTAGTGGGAGGGAAAGACGCGCGCCGGTAATGAATTCCTGGCTAAACCGATCTGCACAAGAAGGAAGAACCGAACCGTTAAGTTCGGGAGCGTATGTCTACCATTCTGAAACGGTGACTTCCAAGGCCAGCACGAGTTGTCCTGTAGAGGAACGGAGAGGATGGGATCAGTTGGAAGAGCTCTTCAGAACACTCTCCATGATAAAGACGATAGAGGACTGCCATAGAGGCGACATCTCCTCGCAACTGCAGAGACTCAACAGATTCACTGACTTTCGGGCTGTTGATGATCCTGACTGCTCGCCTCTGTAACCGATCCAAAGCGTCCAGCGAATACTGCGCGGATCCATCGTAAAGATGAGAACAGTACTCTACGCAGGAACATACCTGGGTCTTATAAAGAAGACAGAGATGCTCAGGCGCAAAGAACCGCTTCACTCTGTTCAGTATACCCAGCTTCCGCGAGCCGCCTTAGTAACGCTTTCAATATATTTTCGCGGATTGAGGTCCCGGCCAACATTCATACCCAGGATACTGAAATTGTCCTGCAGTGGCAGTTGAGTGTTCTGAAAATTGGGGAGGTGAAGGAATGGAGACTTTTTGGCAGAGAGCGCGCACGCCTGTGTTTTCTTGGCGTTGAACTGGACCAGATTCTCATGACTCCATTGAGAAATGCGGTCTAGGACCCGGTCGAGCTCAGTGACAAGCTTTTGTCGCTTTTCTTCAATGTCCGCTAATTTGAATGTAGGATGACCATAGTATCGTCCATGAGCTGTACTGTCGTCTGCATAGCAATGTATATCGCCAAGGGTCAACATGTCATTGATATGCAGAAGAAACAGTGTGGGTGGTATATATGAGTATAGTATTATTGTATATATAATTATCGATACTTACTAATAAGCTAGTTTGGCATAATCATTGCATATGACTGCCCGGTTGGCCTAGTAGATTAAGCGGGCGCCACGCCGCTTTTTACTGTGCTGAGTGTTGTGGGTTGAAACCCTACATAGGACAACTCTCTGTGATCCATAAATTGTTGTTCTGAGTCTGGGTGTTCTTTGTGTCCGTTTTTTGTATGACCCGGAATATATATTCCTGGGCATTATCTTTTAAGAGAAAAAAAAAACAACTTAACCTTCTCTCCTACTCTACTGTGCCGGATGGGGTCCATACGTATTTTTTATAGTTACATTGATGGGTATAATGTTTGGCACTGTTACTGTTTTTATTTTTGTTCTATAGTCCCTGCTGCATATCGATCGATATTTTACTGGCCTTTTTCTTACATTTTTACTGCCACTTGTATCTTTTAATGTTCTGTAATTTGACTATTAACTTGTAACTAAGTATCACAACACAAAGTCAAGGGTTATTGGTCTGTCCCACCCTGGCGATGTTATCTCTAGCGACTGTTTTGATCATAATATTTACACGAACTCGAATAATGAGACGATATTGTTTCATGAGAAAGTAGGTTCGTGAGTCTAGAGCTCCAGTACCGTGTGTGAAATCAAAGATGAGAATCAATCCAAGTAATATGAGTTTATTCACAGCTGTTGTTGACAAGACCGTGTCTAATTACTGTGAAACATTGTGTTAACACGTGTATGTATAAAATTTATAATTTCCGACATCCGAGTAGAATTAAATTTGTTTTTATGACACCGTCACAGTTCCTTTACAACTTTGTCACTGTGGGAGCAGCAAACTTCAACATAAATGGATCGTCTCGACTGGAGTGATATGGTCAACAAGCATAACATTACTCCACTTATATGAGTCATTAATCGCAAATATTGTTTAGTGTGCATTATTCAAAAATATATTTAATTCCGCATGAATCTATCTTTGTTTTCTTTATGTCAATAAATTGTGATGTTTTAGCTATGCGCAATGAAAAACCTATTATTATTTAGATTGTATGTTTACCCGTGTTTCAAGCGCAAACCTATTGTCGACTAAGGATTTGGCAATTAGAGACAAAAAGTGTTAGTGTATTGAAGCCAAAGGCATGTTAGAATGGAAGGCTTTAGAAAGAAAATATAATTGCTTATGAGGATGTGTTATAGAGTGTAGAAAGTTCGAATAAGTCAAGTTTACGTTCCTATAACTTGATTTGTCTCGTATTAAGAACTTGTTTCAATATCCTCATAAGTATTATAATGATAAATGATATTTTAAAGTGGGACTGTTGTGAATATTACATTCTGAAGCAACGTCGACACGGTTTGTGCACTCATTGTTATTTATGTGATTGTAAATTAGATGTGTATATCTCTTGTGAATAAGTTTTTAGGGTTCCGTAGCCAAATGGTAGAAAACGGAACCCTTATGGATTTGTAATGTCTGTCTGTCTGTTTGTTTGTCCGTCTGTCACAGTCACTTTCTTCCGAAACTATAAGAACTATACTGTTGAAACTTAGTAAGTAGATGTATTCTGTGAATCGCATTAAGATTTTCACAAAAATAGAAAAAAAAAAATTGGGGTCTTCCATACTAAGAACTGAAACTGATTTTTTTTTCATCAACCCATACGTATGGATATCTATGGATAGGTCTTCAAAAATGATATTGAGATTTCTAATATTATTTCTTTCTAAACTGAATAGTTTGCACGAGAGACACTTCCAAAATCGTAAAATGCGTCCCCCTACTTGTAAGTTACAAGTTGTAACTTCTAAAATAAGAGAATGATAAAACTAAAAAAATATATGATGTACATTACAATGTAAACTTCTACGGAAAATTGGTTTGAAAGAGATCTAGTAAGTAGTTTTTTTAAAACGTCATAAATCGCTGCTACGGAACCCCTCACGGACGAGTCCGACTCACACTTGGCCACTTTTTTGATATTAATATATGACTTAGTATTTGGTTGTTGTCTTTATATACTGAAAAGCCTCGTTTTCAACGTTTTAACAACAGGCCCGGTTGTCCAGAATATTCATAATTGTTACTTGGGATAATTTTGACAATCTGGTGATATATATATGTAGTTTTTATGAATTTGTCTATAACATGCACTCGTATATATTTAGAAATATATAGGTATGTTTGTTTAAAACTGCATGTACGTGAGTAAATATAAATTTAAAATTTTTAAAGTTGGGTTACTATTATTTCACTTACATTTTAAAATAACAGTTAACGTCATTGATATCGTCTACTTAACCTTTTGTTGAAATCCGATTTCCATAAAGCAAATCCTGTTTCCTGTCTTCAATTATACACTCTAGCTAACAAATGGAAAATTTTTCGTTGCAGCCAAGAGACAGTTTTATATTTGCATTGCGAATACAGCATAATCGTACACATTTGACCTTAGTTTCCTGAAATGCCTCTTAGAAGCGATAAAAATAAGTGACACAGACACACAATATAAGTAACAATGGAACAATAATATGTTAACCATCGCACTTATGGCATTTACCGAGACCGATTTATATAGTGAGGTCAGCGACGTGACGTTGCCATGAATATTCGCTCATATTTGCACAAAACAGAGCAAAGACCGCAGTGAAATGCAAAAGGAAAGTGGAGATGACATTTCCTTTATTTATCTTTGGTAAATAAGTACATGCCTTTGTGGTCACAACGGTAAACATGATAAGTAAATATGATATATATTCAGGTACCTTTATATAACATGCGCAGTATACGACTCATCGAATAGCTCTCTAGGAAATTGTGATATAAGACCTTGGGAAAATTAATTGTAATTTTTCGATGAATTTTTTAATACGTCGATTACATATAAGCATATTCTAGATACTTTAAGAATTTTTATGTTAGAATAGTGGTAAAATAAAGTAAGTTATAGAAGCATGCGTTTATATTTTTAAATAGGGACTTTTATTTTGAAACTAAAAGATTATAAGAGTGTAAGAGAGAGTTCTGTAATGTATGAAATGAAGGGTGTTCAATACCAAGACCAATAGACACTGAAATCTGCATGTTTCTAAATTTATAATTATAAAAAAGTTTAAACAATTAGATGTAAAAAAAAACAGTAGCAGTCGTGGGACTGCCGATAGAAGTGAAAACGGAACTATTAAGTTGAGAGTAATTAAAACTATATGCAAAAATTATATGAAATTTTTTATGTTTCATATATAGCTATATATAATATATAATATCATATATAATATATAATAATAATAAATTTCATATATAATATATAATATCATATTCTCCATAGCTATAGATATACTATTATCATTAGCATGTCGGTGACGCGAACCGAGGATTTTACCCTCTACCAAAACGCTCAACGCGCCTAAAGAAGTATTCACTTCAAAAATAAAATATCTACGTTATTTAGAAGAATGTAACAGAAAAAACTATCTACAGAAAAAATGGTTTAAATTTAAAACATACTTTAAATTGAGACTTCCTAATGATAACATTCTGTAGACAAAACATGTTTTGGGGCCTTGGAGGAGGAAGATAGAGGCGTTAGGAGGGATCTGGATGTCGTAATAAAAGCTGTTCCCTGATTCCTCCTATCACAGGCGCAGAGTGGCACACCGTGTGGTTTTAGTCGGTCCGATTCCGACACACCACCCCGCTGTAAACCCCGGTGGGATAGCACACGAGAGGGTTTCCACAGGCTAAAAAAGAAAGGAAGGAATCCCCTTCTCTTTCCTTTTTTTAACCTGTGGAACCTGTTTTTGTTTAGAAGTTCGTAGTCTAATAATACCGAAACAAAATAATAATTCTACTGTTAAATTGATTTGTGTTGTCGATTGCTTGACGTCATTAACGTATGGAATTACAACAACAGTAATGCGAGAGTCGTTAACCGTTAGCCATTGAAACTGAAACCAGACTTAGAACTTGAACTTTATAGCATATCCATACCAACGATAACAGTAATGGCACTTATTGTCTTTTATACAAACTAGAAATAACCAGGCAGTCGAATTTCGACCGTTTAATGTTTAGTATTATTTTAAGTATCCAATTATTACAAGATTTCTATTTGAATTAGTTTCTCGTTTCGTTCTTTTTAAGTACATAGTTGGGTTTTGGCGTCCAATTTTTTAACTGAATTATTTGCAGTCAGATATAATAAGATAATCCTCTGAGAGCGCTTAGCCTATGTAATTATTTTCATGTCGATATATTTAATTGTATGAGAACAATTTGAGTTTTGATTTTTAGAATGCCCTTTCTACTCTCGCTCACAGTAAATATTTGGTTGATTAGCTCACACATTTGCCCTGTATGTTGGTATTTTATTTAAAATCTATCTATTTAGGCTTCCAAATTACATAATGCTTATAGCACTGATTTCTTAGTAGTTTGGGACCAGCTGTCTAGCCGTGTGTGAGATAATTATTTCAAATGCCTTTCATATCAAAATTGACTGCACGATTGGCCTAGTGGTTTAAGCGGACGCCACGCCGCTCTCCACTTCGCTGAGTGTTGTGGATCCAAATCCCACGTGGGACAACACTTTGTGTGATCCACAAATTGTTGCTCTGGGTGTTCTTTGTGTCCGTTTCATGTACATATGTTTGTAAAATCCTTCGTGACATTGAATTTATTCCTAAAACGAGCGTAGTTTATTAAAAAAAAAATAATAACATAAAATGTCAAGTGAATACAAAAAAAAACAGTAAACTATTTTTTTTTGAAATGTGCTAATAGAGCCCTTTTATTTGATACCCCATAATATACCACAATAATAAAAAAAAATTGTATGTGACTTTATGCCCGGTAGAGGGCGCCACAACCAATGTAATGTAACACCAAATAGAATATAACATGCCGACAATTTAGACACTTCTAATGATACCTCATTTGTTGAAATATAACAAGTAATTTGAGAGATATAAGGGAACAGCATACATGGACTGCTAAAATCATAACTCTCCTTTTGGCTTTGCCGTAGTCGGATAAAAAAGAATACCTTATGAATAAAAAGGAATATATTAAAAAGAATATCTAATTATCGTAAATTTTACCATTTTTTTCCGGTACATTTTTAAAATACACCACAAAATGTCGCACTAAACAAGATATGCCTGTGCCACTTAACTCCGACAAGTTTAAATTAGTAACATTGGAACGTGGAACGTAGTTATAACCAAATCCAATTGAGTTCCATTATAATAGAAAACGGATCCGTATTGAAACGTGACCGGTTTGACATTTTATAAATGTGACAAAAAATATATAACTACGCATTTTATGAAATCTCACCAGGAAGGTGATCAATCTAATATATAAAATTCTCGTGTCACAGTTTTCGTTGCCATACTCCTCCGAAACGGCTTGACCGATTTTGATGAAATTTTTTGTGCTTATCCGGTATCTATGAGAATCGGCCAACATCTATTTTTCATCCTACTAAATGTTAGGGGTAGTACAACCCTAAATTTTTTTTTTATTTTTTAGACAAATTTTTTAATTTCTATTTTTTTATGATACAACATACAAATCATATATACATACAATCCTCAATTTTCACCCTTCTACAATCAACCCTTATTTTTTAATAGCCATTTTAGTAAGTTAATCATTTTTCATCCCGCTCAAATTACTTAGAAATAATTTATATGGCAAAGCAACGTTTGCCGGGTCAGCTAGTAATTATATAATTGTATCTACCCACGATTGACAACGAAACTTGAATTGTTTAACCTTCAAATAATTTGTCTTGTTGATATGCTTTTGAGAATGGGTGATCACAGATAATTAACCATTCAATTAACATCCCAACCTCTACGGCGCTGATCAACTAACGGTCTGAATAATATTTGACCATTGGATCAAGCAGCTGGTCAAATGAGTTCGATCGATAACACTTAACTACTTGCCTATTTATTTAAATTTAGTTCCACTTTATTGAAATAAGAAAGGTATCCATGAAATTGAAACTAAGTATGGTGTTAATAAAAAAATGGTTTTCACGGAATGAGTTGTCGTACTCAGATACAAACTATGTCATCCAATGTGAGTGTGTCAATTCTCAGTCATCTTTCAGTGAACAGAGATTCCAAAAATGTTACTGTAAGTATTGTTGCTTAAAACAATAATATGTGCAGATTTAAATGCCACGGAAGCTTTTCTTTTTTTTTCTAAATGACGAGCCTGTCAAAGTGACTCTACTCTGCCTGATGGAAAGCGTAAATAGAATCCAAAGAATTGTGGTCACCATACTCATTGCAAATGCAGACAATGCAGTGTGGTGACCCATAGTATGGCGGCCCAGTAAGATGCTTTTTCACACCCCGCTTGGGGGCGTAAAAGGCATGACAGTCATCGTGGTAGTGTAAGCCTCACACAGATCTGCCTTCTTTAACTTGCGACTAACATTTAAAATATTACGTATTGCGCACTTCAAAATCACAATGTTGTGTTAAAATAAATTAACAAAACAAATAATTTACAGTCTCACATTTTTTGTATTTTTTGTTTTTGTGAAATGGTTACTATATTGTATGACAGGCTTAAACTACAGCCAGCCAGGTAATTTAATATTGTAATAAACATAACGACTGAATATCATTCAGAACACTAGTCGAACGGCGTCGTGTAGTAAAAAACTATGAAAGCCGGCCAATTGAGCTAGACGCCTGCGACATTTATAATACAAAAAAAATAACTCAAACAAACATTGAAACATTCATTCGTTCAAACATTCAAACATTCGTTCTAACTATGAAAGGGCAAATGTAAGCGTAGATAAGAACTTGAAAGTGGAATGTTAAAGTGCGGTACACGTACAGGTATATTTTCGTAAGTGCACAAACGTCTGGGGACCTGAAATAATATGGTCCGGGTCCCCTTTAGAGAGGGACGCTTGAGACCGGCCACCGGGGTGGTTTTTAGTGGAAACACCACATACTCCTGGCTACTGAGTCCCCGAGGAGCCGGAGATCCGAATGGATTTTCCAACCCTGACATAAAAAAAAAAAAAATTGCACAAACGTCAAAGTCTAAGCTACTAGTCTTCCGTCATCATCGCGTTTTAACTTTTTTCCCATATTTTTAATTTTACGTGTAACATCGGAATAAGTTTTTGCTATTAGACCGGCTGCCTGCCTTACACTAGCTGCATTGGGAATGTGATCATTTTTATACGAGAGAAGCGTGCCAGGTGAATGGATATGATACCAAGGATAGCAGGTGAGTTGTTCAAGTAAAGGATACCAGAGCAAGTCTCAAACGGATCGAGGTTGAGATAGCTCGAAGACGCTAAGGTTGCTTATTAAGAATTTTGATTGAATAAAATTACGAGAACAGTCATCAACTGGTCACTCTAAATTGCTAGCAGTTGGAACAAAAGAAATAATACTGAATTGAGGACAACCAAATACACTGCACTACTACACTGGAAATTGTACTCAATTTTCTACTATTCTACTGAATAGTAGAAAATGCTATTTACGTTCCCAAGCGAGGCGAGAAAAGCATCTCACTAGGCCACCAGTGTGGGTCACCATACTGCATTGTCTGCATTCGTAATGAGTGTTGTGACCTCAATTCTTGGATCAACTCAAATCAGATGAACAGGGAAGTTCGAAATAGAATAGTATTAACGCGAATGCATTAAGTATTAACGCAGTCAATGACATTACGGAAGAGAAAAAAAAAGAAATATATACATATATCAAAATGAATAAAGAATGTAACGGTGTGTCACCAGTTTCTTAGTCATGACTAAGTATCTATACTAATACTATAAAGCTGAGGAATCTGTTTGATTGTTTTGTTGAACACGCTAATCTCAGAAACTACGAACTACAAGCTACATATCATTACGCTACAAGTAATGGGAACGGGGTATCAAAAAAAAAATTTGCAAAAACAGGAGAAACTTATTCCTTTTGAGAGCTTCCAATGTGTACGATGAGTATCGCGAAAATATTATAAGTTAGTTTTGTTCCAAAGTAGAGATTGCTTGGATCAGTTAATAAGTTATACGCGGAACATATGCGTTTATATCATTATCTATTCGTAGTCGTAGATAACGAGATACTTCTGATATAAGAGATTAATTGAAGACAGTAATCACGTTTAGCATATGGTACGAATCGTAAAATCACACGTTCCTTGAATACCTTGTACCTGCACAATTTGCCTGACTTTGATCATTTGAGATTATAACTTCTGTCTTCTGTTAACTACTTAGGATGATTCACGTAGTGACGGATTAAGAATGTGGAGTGTCAATACTCTTATTCGTTTAGTAGATGTCGTAAGAACCGACTAAGGTATAAAGCTAACTTAGACCGTAGCACTGCAAAAAGCAGGAAAATTTGAACCAATCTACCGAACCCAGCGTGATATAGTAGGCTGAATCTTCCTTTCTAAGAAGAAGTTTATGAGCCGCAATAGACCAATAGAGGTTGTTTATGATGCTGATTTTAAATCATTATTTATCTACGTCTTTAAGTGATATTAACTGTATATTTTAGCGGATTTCTCAGTTCGACTGTATATTCTTTTATAATTAATTGTTTTCTGTTAATCACAAAGCTTTGATACTACTTAATACTCAGGTGGAGATCTGATGATGAGGTGATGCAATCGCTCTACGTTAAAAACGCGAAGTTCAGCCGTGTCGTAGTAGACTGGAGGCGAAACCCAATCTAATTTGGAAAAGGCTCGGCAGATGATATTGAACTATCTCTTCACACAGATTTAAATCGTATTGTCCTGCTTTTATATTGCTTTTTATTTTGCAGTTTTGAAATAGAAAGAGGGTAAATTGGGGTAATAAAAACTGATAGGCAATGCAGTTTGTAAGATACCATAACTTTGGGATTTGGAAACGAGACGCAATTATCAGAAGCTTGACCTTGACACTTGAGCCTGACCATGCTTGTACTGGGGCCAAAATAATAGTCGTCCAATGGTCGTTATCAACACATGTTATATATCGGAGAAGAAGACAACAAGAAGATGTTCAGAGACAACTGTATTGATAATTGCGAAAACCTATAGTTATTGAGTAGATAAACCATGTTCATATTTACGAGTATATTAACATTTTTAGGTAATAAAACGTCAACTAATATATTAAATCTGTAGCGTATATGTGGAACACATAGCTTGAGGTTATGAAGATCACGCTAAGAAGGCTAATTATACCTTTTTTTTTTTTTTTTTTTTTTTTTTTAACGTGTGGAAACCCCCTCGGGCCGTCACCCCACCGGGGTTTACGGCGGGGTGGTGTGTCGGAATCGGACCGACTAAAACCACACGGTGTGCCACTCTGCGCCTGAGATAGGAGGGATCCGGGAACCGCTGCTATTACGACATCCAGATCCCTCCCAGCGCCTGCCCGCTAATGCAGGCACCATCAATGGGTAAACTCTCTATTTTAGGCGACGTACGGCACACGCGGACGTCGCCTCCTCGCGGCTGGCCATTGTAGCGGATGGAGGGGAAAACCCGTCCCGTCCACCCGCGGCCACACTCAAGGCGGCATGAGGCGCTGGTATGCGCGCCTCCGCCGCCCGGCTCGCCGGCGACGAATTGGGTCCGAGTGGATATTGTCCTCCCGGACCTTCTCCGCCGCCTCCTTCCGCGAAATTACGTCTTCGCAGAAGGTTGCGACCGCGGTAAAACAACTGTCGCTACCGACCATGGAGCGTATTACGGCCGGTAGCGAGAGATCTCCTCCGATAACTGCAGTGAGGACCCCACGCTGCGCCGCCCAGGCGGAACAAACCGCCAGCGTGTGCTGAGCCGAGTCCTCACTGCAGTCGCAGTGGTGACAGGCGGGACTCAATTCCCTCCTGGCGACCGAGTGCAGATACTTCCCGAAGCAACCGTGCCCGGAAAGAATCTGCGTCAGTCGGAAGGAAAGGGTCCCGTGCTGCCGCCCTGCCCACTCGGCGATGACCGGCTGGAGAGCCTCCACGGCGGCAAAGCCAGCACGTGGAGCCTCCAGCCGGGACGACCAACGAGCCATCGTGGCTCGACGAGCGGCCTCTCGCCACTCGCGTATCTCTTCGGGCGGGGGCCGAATGCCGCTACCCACCCGAAAGTCTGCCGTTCGCCGATAAACTTCAGCGAGCACTTCCGCCTCCAAATCCCACGGGGGGGTTCCGGCCAACGCGCACGCCGCCTCCGTCGATACGGTGCGGTAACCGCGTATGGCTCTAACCGCCAATATCCTCTGAGGGCGCCAGAGGCGAGCCCTATTCTGGGCGGTCAGAGCCGCCGCCCACACCGGTGCACCATACAGTGCCATTGACCGAACAACCCCCGTGTATAGCCGTCTCGTCGCGACGCTGGCTCCACCCAAATTGGGCAAAAGTCGCCCAAGAGCAGAAGCAGCGCCGACCAGCTTTGGAGTAAGCTGTCGGAAGTGCTCGTCGAAGAGCCACCTGCCGTCGAGGATCAGGCCCAGATACTTCATCTGGGCCTTAATCGGTACGAGGACCGAATTGACTACGATGGAGGCGCCGGGGGGTGGACCACGACGGGGCCCATGAAACAAAAGGGCTTCCGTCTTATCTAGGGCCACCCGTAAACCCAGCGCCTCAATGCGGCCGACCACCAAAGAGACTCCCACGGTGGCCAGGCGCGCCGCCTCTTGAAAGTTCGCCCCCCGGGCCGTGACCAATGTGTCATCGGCGTAACAAATTACGCCCAACCCGGGGAGAAGACGACCTCGAAGGGCCCAGTCGTATCCCATATTCCACAGGAGTGGTCCGAGGACGGACCCCTGTGGAACACCGCACAACATGGGTCGCCGCCTCAGAATACCATCTCGGTCCTCGTACACGACGGTACGCTCCTCAAGATAGTCTGCCACAAGCCGCCTCAGGTACTCTGGCACCCCGTGGTAGTGGAGTGCTTCCCTGATGCAGCTAAATGGCAGACTATTAAATGCGTTGGCGATGTCCAACGACACCGCCAACAGCACGCCGCCACAGCTCACTGCCTCTTCGGTAACGGCCCTCAGGCGCAGCACAGCATCGACCGTCGAACGCCCCGCTCGAAAACCAAATTGGGCGTCCGACAGATCGGGGCCCACCTCGCAGAGGTGCCGGACGATGCGGGCAGAGAGTATCCTCTCAAACAGTTTACCCGCCTCGTCCAGCAATACGATGGGCCTATAGGCCGCTACCGAATCGGCAGGCCGTCCCGGCTTCCTTAAAAGGATCAGCTTCCCGCTTTTCCAGCACTCAGGGAAGCGTCCGGACGCCATGCTGGAATCCAGGACCTCCCTGAGGTGGTCCGACATGTGTTCGAGGGCTCGGGCCAGTGCTCGGGCAGGTATCCCGTCTGGCCCAGGGGCGGTGTTCTTAGAGCGGATCCGTAGAACAACCGCCCCTATCTCCGATTCCCTGACGGGCGGCACACCGCCTTCGTCGTCCCCGACCAAAAAGACCATCGATGGCGGCGTGTGCTCCGCCCGCTGTGGGAAAAGGCCCTCGACCACTTCTTGCAGGAAGCTGGGCTGGAGGGTCTCTGTAAGGGGGGGGCCCGACGTGCGGAGCTTTTGTCGCGCCGCACGATAAGGGCGACCCCAGGGGTCACGATCGAGACCCTCCAGCATCTCCTTACGCTTAATTTCTTTGGCGCGGCTGATGGCCAGCTTCAGAGTTTTCCGCGCCTCTCGGTACTCCTCATAAAGCTGGCCCTCCTCGCCGTCTACGCGGTGTCGCCGCCGACTACGGGTGTAGGACCTCCGGGCACGAGTACAGGCCGCACGGAGGTCCGCCAACTCCTGGGACCACCAGTAAACCTCCTTCCGTGGAGGCCGACAACCTCGGATGCGGGGCATGGCCGCATCACAGATCTCCGTAATCGCATCGAGGAAGCGACCAGCCCCCATATCGACCTCCTCGGTCGGGGCCTGCGGAGACAGCCAAGAGTGAATTATGGCTGCCTCCTCTAGTAGGTCCCTATTCAGCTTCGAAACAGCCCACCGCGGAAAGCGAGAAGAAGGCCGCGCCGCGTGACCCCTACTGGGGTCCTGGGTCCGGGAGAGCTCAAATCGGATGTAGAGGTGATCCGAGAGCGTCTCAACCTCTTCCAGGACACGCCAGTTCCTTACTCGTGCGGCGAGGGCAGGGGTAGCGAATGAAAGGTCCACTATCGACCCACCCTGCTGTCGCACGCACGTGTTGGTGGAGCCTCTGTTTAATAAACAGAGGCCCACTGAGGCCGCCCACTCCTCTACGGCCTCACCCCTTGCGTCCGTCCTGGGGGAACCCCAAGCAATGGACTTTGCGTTGAAGTCCCCCAGCACAAGGACGTGCCCAGACGTTAGTCGCCGCATCGAGGTCTCCAAGCTGTTAAGGAAAACCTCGAAGTCGCTCAAACTCCGGTTGGGGGAGAAGTATACACCGTATATGGTGATCCCCCCCCACTCAGCAGCAACATATCCAGTGCCCTTGTCTCTTAGCGACAAGGGCGGGGAATGAGCCGCCGTGGAGCCGACGACTGCCACGGAGCCGTCCCGGTCACTCAACCAGTTTGGACGGGGAGGAACATAATAGGGCTCCGCGGCTACGGCAACACCAATCGACCACTGTGCCATGGTTTGCAGGAAAAGGTCCTGCGCTGCAGCACAGTGGTTCAGGTTCGTCTGGACTAGGAGGCTGGAGATTCGATCCATTACTGGATCGTTTCTACAGCCCCCTCCATAGGCGATGACGTTGACGCACGAACTACATCGGAGGCAGCCTGGGCCGACTGGCTAGCCTCCGACGTTTGCCGAAAACTGCGGAAAGACTTGCAGCTCCCCTGTCCCATCTGATGATTGGCAGGCCTATTGCCCGCCGCACACTTTGGGCAGTGAGGGACGGCAGAGCACTCTGCTGCGTTGTGTCCCGGTTGACCGCAGCGGAAACACAATCCACTGCAGTCGAAACAACTGTCGCACTTGATGCGAGTGTGTCCTGTGGCCAGGCATTTGAAGCACCTCATCGGTCTCGCCGCCAGAACTGTGACTCTGGCGTTTACAAAACCGACGAGGATCTTGCCAGCATCGCCCATAATCTTAGCTGACGCCACAGGACAACTGATCCACGTCGCACCAAGGCCTCCCGGACCGGGACGGATGGTGCCAACTCTTATGTTGTCCGCGTTGCACCCAGTTTTCTCTTGAATCGCAACGCGGACATCCTCAACCGTCACGGAGTCGTCCAGGCCTGAGATACGCAATTCCGCACATTTGGTAGGCCTGGCGATCTTTACACCATCCGTAACAGAAAAAATACTCCGCAGCTTTTCGGCAAAAGCATCCGCCGTCTTTGAACCTTCAGCCCCAGGGAACTCCAGTACTCTTGCTCCCGTTTGGGCGAGGCGCATTTTGACACCTACAGTCCCAAATTGATTGGCGAGACTATCCCGGGCCTTCTTGAATACGGCCGCATAGGATAGCCCGCCGTTTGCCGCCTCCGGTAATACAGTGATCACTACAGCCGCGGTCTTTGGCATCTGTAGCTTACGCGGCTTCTTTTGGGTGGCCACTGCCACTGACGGCGACTGAGGAGTAGAGGCTACTTGTTGGGTAGCCTTCTTACCCTTTCGAGACTTCTTGACCGACCCAACTACCCGCCACCCATCGTTTGAGGGAGCAGAAGTAGCGGGGTCAGATGTAGGTGTCGGAGTGGGAAGCGGAGGGAACTCAGCCCTCGTCTTTGCTATCACCTTAAGGGCAGGTTTGGAAGCAGCCGACTTTGCCACAGTCTTATTTGCCGCCACCTTTGCTGCTCTAGCTGTTTTCACAGCAGCCACAGGGGCGGACGTAAGTGTTGCCGCCGCATACGACACACGACCACCTGCAACGGGAAGCGGAGCCGGTGGCGACGTCTTTGATCGGTTGATCTTCGCCCCATCCGCTGCGAGTGGCGGCCGAATTACGGGGGCTGGAGGTAGCCTCGCCTCAAGGCCCGCGAGACGTCCGTCCAACATACGCCCCACTACGTCAAGTATTTGGCGCAGATGGGCATCAGAGACGTCGCCGGAACCGTGACTGGGGATAAAATGATCTTTAACCCGGCCCTGTTGTTCAGGGTGGTGGGCCCGAAAGTGAGCAAATTGATTACTCAGCTCAGCCACCTGGCCCGTCAAACGGTCATTAGCCGTCTGCAGGTGAGCTACATCCCCAATGAGGGTGGTAACAACCTCTGCGATGGCAGAGGAGGAGTCCTTAAGGGCCCTAACAAACGGACCCTTAAGGTTTGTAGATTTTGTGGCCACCTTGTTAATGACGGCCACAGCTACATTCGCTCTCTCCTGTAGGGACACCGGTGCCTGGGTTGCCAAATTATCCACTGTTGGCGCCCGAATTTTTTCTAGGAGATCCGCAATTTCCTCCTCCACCACAGATTCGCCCTCCGCTCTAACGCGCCTGTAGGCTGCCGCTTTAGTGAACACGGAGCCTGAGGGAACCGAAACTCGAGTGCGTGACCTCCCTCTGTGGCTACTAGCCACTTTAGGAGGCAACCACTCCTGTGAAGTTTCTCCTTCGTCGTCTGTGGAGCGTCCGCGTTTCCGATTGTCGCGAATCTCTACCTCCATTACTTCCAGCGCCTCAATTGATGCGGTAGAGTCACCTCTATCTGTTGGAATAACGGATTTCGAACGTAGTCGATCCGATCTTCTTCGGCTCCCTGAAGTA
The DNA here is from genome assembly GCA_949316085.1 of Hypercompe scribonia. Classification (NCBI taxonomy): domain Eukaryota; kingdom Metazoa; phylum Arthropoda; class Insecta; order Lepidoptera; family Erebidae; genus Hypercompe; species Hypercompe scribonia. Next base: position 23,006,692 of record OX438975.1, read on the forward strand.
AGATTAGCTTCTGAGAGCGAGATAGGCGTCATACGTTCCTCCTCATTGGAGGCTAATTATACCTCGTTCAACGGTCAGACTCGTTCAAGTGCCACTAGATTGTTTTGAAATATTGTAAAATCGGACTGCTAAGTCAAAGGTCGTGAGCTCGATTCCCACCCAGAACAATTACGTAATAAGCACGATTATTTGTTCTATGTCTGGGTGTAAATCTAAAATATGGAAAAGAAAGTGTGTTTATCGACAATATAGGTACCATAAGATAGGCTCTATCGAGTTTGGGATCAAACTTACATGTATGAGTTGTGTCAAGTTATCACTTTTATAAAAAAAAAAACATGATTTATTTATTTTCTAACTCATACTATTTAAAAATTATCACACATTATGTTCGCGGTACTAAATCGCGGACAAAATCAACGACAATTTTTAAATTACAAGAGTCACGAGGAAGCGCATGAAATAAAAATCCTAGCGCAGAACGAATCGATTGGGCATATGACGAAAACGCGAAGTATAAATCATATAATACGCATAGTGTGCACGCACGTGCATGTCATATTGTACTTGATTAGAGGTGACGTAAACGTCACCTCTTGAATACTGCAGTCTCATTGTCAAAGGGCTTAATTCGAGGTAGATACAATGTTTAAGATTATTTGTTACAAACTGCAAAAAAAACTTGACACAAACATACCAATCCGTATGGCCAACGTGGTAGAGTAGGAATACGGTGACCACCGCTCTTGGATTCTATTCCTGCTTTCCATCAGGCAGAATAGAGTTACTTTGGTAGGTTTCTATTTAAAAATAAATACTTTGTACTATTATAAGCTGGTTTCTTGTGATTTTTTTTTGTGATTGTTACGAATGTGAAAAATGTGATAGGTTTTAATTTGTTGTTTAAATTGATTGAGAAATAAGGCTACATGACCATTTGTTTCAATTCATAATAATTCAATAAATATTAATGATTCTTCATATGGACATAAGTATTTGATGTTAATTTCAACTCGATACCACAATTTCCTACTGAGAATAATTATCTTGTCAGACAGGCAGAAATACAAAGAGAAAACAAAATGATCTATTTAAAGGTTTCAATTATTGTTTTTAGGAATGCAGTTTAATATATACAGGTCGACTTTATTCTATTGAACCAAATAACGTAACATATGGTGAGCTATATGGTAGCGTAGAGGGCGAGCTTAGACACTGTTTGCAATGGCCTGTGTTGATACTCGTTCGTTTGTCAACTACACCTTGTTGTCATAACATAGGACAAGGACATACTGACACTTCTACCACATTGAAACACCATTTCAGATTTTAATAAGATATTTAGTATCAGGTATAAGTAGAGAACAAGAAGGAAGAAGTATCGTAACCAAATCTACATGAAAAATAATTTCACAACGGAGCGCACGATATTTTTAAGTATTATACCTGTAATTGAGTACACTGCCTCGTTGGTTTAGTGGATAGCTTATGCGAGCGTTGATAAACAGGTCTTGGAAAGCGTTACCTAGTTTTTTTGGTTAGAAAGAGTAAGAGCTAAGAGCCCGAAGTTTCGAAGTTGGTGTCTTAACCCCAGTAAAGTCAACGAGCATATAAAGCTGTCGGTCCTACATCTGACCTATCCCCGGTCGTGTCGGAGTATACCTGTGTTTGCGTATACACTTGTGCACCATATAAAGAGAGGTGTCAAGGGACACCCGCATGGATCGAAGTTCCTTTCGATTAATTAGTGAAGGAATTGTAATATATTTTTTTTATTTCTTTTCAGTTATAAAAAAACAAAAATAATCATCACGACACTTCACCGTTGAAAGCAAAATAGAAAGATGAAACGAAAATAATTGGCTAGCTTTCAATGAGAGGGAGAGAGAGACAGACAGAGAAACATGTGCACGCCGCACGGCTTACTACACTACAGCAAAAAATGTCGTGACAACTTTTCGTCTGATTTGTTTTCCGTCTAGCCTCCTACGCAACACGCGATAAGGAACTTTGTTCCAATACATCCAATCAATACAATCTCCTGCGTAACTGTCTTGTCTCCGTTGTGACTGACCGCCACGCTGCGGCCGAAATCGGCTAGAAATACATACATCATCATTAAATAAATACATACATAAAATCACGGACATCGTCAATTGTATATACATATGTCATATTTCGAACATACTTTTGACAACTGATACACAACTACATACTCGTACATAGTATACATAAAAAACACCTGAACCCTAAAACAAAAATTTGCAGATCACATAAACATTTCATACGATCGAGTATTCGAACCTGAGACCTCAACACAGTAGTCGCGTACGCTGTCCCTGTGCCACCGAGGCCGTCGGATATCGAACACTAAGGGAGGACTGGTAATCACTTGACTTCCGTAATTATATTCAAAAATGGTACAACGCTATTGAAATATCCGTATTTGTATATCCGCACACTTTTATCAGCGATATCTCCGGTATTTAGTCAGTGTTGGCTTCGATTCGTAAACTAGTGTTATAACAAGTACTTACACTACGAACTTTGTCTGCATACATCTAGGACTATATTTATGCGCAAAAATGTTATTTGCATGGCTGCGATTGTTTCAATCAACAGGTGCAACCTTTGCTGGTCATAGGCCTCTCCTTAGCAAGGAGGTTTTGGCCTACTATTCCACGCTGGCTGGACGGGTTGGAATAGGGTTTGTTTCAAGTTTTTCTCCTCTTTGTAATGATGTTATCTTGTATACTTGGTCCCTTAGTCGCCTTTTACGACACCCACGGGATGAATATGGGTGGTAACACTATGTATTCTTAATCCGTCACCACACAGATTGGTTATAATATAATAAATTATTCAAAAGTTGGCCAAATGCAGGTAATAATCTAGGTAAAACAATTTCTTGTTGAAAAACCTATTAAAATGTAAGCGACATCTTGAATGATAAATTTGATTTGACGTAATTAAGTACCTAATTAGTTATTGACATAACTAACCTTGAAATTGTATACAAATAATGTAAATACTTTAATGTATTCATATTTATTTTCGGCAGTAGTCGATATCAGGTTAAGTGGCGAAAATATCGAAGATGGAAATTTATCCATATTAACTAATTATACTCGCAAACCATTATATGTGACAAACATGTCTTGAACTTTCTTCAACTTTACATCTTGCATACGATTGTTTATTGTACACGCACATGTGTTTGAGCGAATAAATAAACAATCTTATCTTATGTTACTTAGTTAAAGACCCTAACCGTCTTAAACAAAAAAAAAGTATAATTTATTCTCTCGATTGTTGGCTCTTAGTAGAACTTGTTGACATTCAAACAAAAGTCACTTGTACTTTTATTTCAATATTGAATTATCTAATTATAAATAATAAATAAATAATAATAAATATTTCGGACATTTGACACACAACATCATCCAGTTACAAACTAAGCAGAGCTTGAGCTATGATAACTAGACTGACTGATAGAATACTAGTGTACATTGTTTTTTGCATACATATACATAGGAAACACCCAAACTTCGGATCAAATATTTGCAGATAATACAAATGTTAGATCCGATCCAGGAAACGAACCCGAGACCTCAAGCACAGCAATCGCATTCACTATCGCTGCGCTACCGAGGCAGTTAAATTGTATAGTGAAAACCAAAATCTTCTTGCTAAGAAGAGGCATATGTCCAGTAGTGGACTGTAAAAGACTGTAAATAGTGAAATAAAAGCATAAGTAACATTTTTTTTACTTGTTTGTTTCTTGTTTATAATTTGACTCAATAACCATATACTCAGTTCGACAGATCATAAATTTTTAAGACCTAATAAACCTTGTATTTTGCTGGTATAGAAACATTTTCATAGCCCTTCAGATCAAGAAATAACCGGTTCGTAATTTTCTAACCAGGTTTTTATTACAATGATTATTCGCCATGTTGGTTAAGTACTAAAATTGTTATAAATTAATATCGTTAATTCCTATGAGTAGGTAAATACTTGTACTGAAAGTAATTTCCCTCGATAATAAATACGGGTCGATATTTAATAGAATTTAATTATCAAGTTGCCTCATTAAAAATCCAAGATCATTTAATATTATTGAAGGTTTCGTGTACATTATATATTTATTCAGATGATGTTTATAAATATATAATGCCTTGCTTAAATATGAAGCTATTTAAACATTACGGACTTATAAGAAATACATAGAAAGCGTGGGCTCTGAATATCTCGGTGTGATTTACTCGTAATGTCGTTGCCAGTAAAGTAACAGTCCTGTTTTGCCAGTTCCCTGCTACTTTCTCTTTAAATTATTTTAGCAAACACAACGTTTGCACCTAGAAACATTATGACATAAACAATATTATCTCTGAATTGATAGGTCATAAATAATATAGTTACGTACCGATAAGCATATACGTGAACATTTGTTTCGCAACAGTAGCTAAAAGCAATGCGAAGTCATATAACGCAAATAAAACACCTTCCAACTCGAACAGAAGCGGTTCATTGGAATTTATAAAATCATGTCCAAGTCGTGATTACAAGAATTCAAACACTGATAACAATTTCATTAGGAAAGAAAAAAAATTAAACAAAGTGCTATTTCTTAGAAATACATGTCAAACGGAATTTAATCTCTCACGATGCGTATGTGGAGCAAATATAACCAAACTTAGCAGGTAATAAATTTATGTAACTACTTACTCGTGTAAACGGAGGCACAAGTGGACTTGTGGCAGGCAAGGCAGGACGCCTTGCCGTCAAGATTGAGGGTGAGCGTCGGAGCCAGGCTGGGGCGCGGGCACAGCTTGCAGCCACCATTGTACTTCTCACACAGACACACGTTCTTGTCCAGACCTTCCACTTTAAGCTCGTTCAGCCCAAACTTGTCGCACTCCTGCTTCACCAACGACGCTGCCAGCTTGTCCGTCTGATTCACGAATTCGCACGAGTTCGGACAAACGTGACATCGCTTTCCTTCCATGTTCCTGTTCGCTTCGGTGTTCACATTGTCATTCTGGTTCGTGTCGTACTGTCCGTCCTGGTTCTTGTCCGTGCTGTCGGTGCTGCCCGTCATGTACGACGTGAGTGTCACCTCCGACGAGGACCGCACTGTATTGTTCATCTTATATTTCGTCATTGTCTCTCAAACTTTCAAAAATCTAAAATATCGTTTTGAACGCTGAGCCCCGAGACATTTTATTTCGACAATACCATTTCTATCGGTTTACTTAAATTAATCACAACACAAATAAATTAAATATATTTTATGATCATTATCACAGATAGCTGTTAGGAATGTTTGCTTATTTTTTTTAAATAATTTTTGTTTTAGGTTTATTTGAGATTAAATTGATGTTTTAATATTTATCCGCAGCGGTTATTTCTGTCGGTTGTTTGCGTCCGAGTGTGGAGTGTTGCGGCCGGGTAGCGCGCTCGGCCGGCTCTACCGACTACTGGAGATGGAGTGAGGCGTGCTGTGGCGAAATGGCGCGAAATAAGACGCGCCGCCACACCACACCTGCAACAAGGGTTGGCATTAGAACTTGAGAATAAAAACTGCGTAAAACTGCATCGTTCATTGTCTGTACTTTCATGTTTTACTTGGTGAACTTACTGCGCGTCAAGGACATTCTACAAAGCAACTGATATTCAATTGCAAGACCTCTCTCTGCTCAGTTTTTTGCATATTACCTGTTTGAATTCTAGTTTAAACTACAAGTAGATAAAATACTAGAATTGACGTAGAGTACAAATACAGTTGTTGTTTGTGGGAAAGGGTAGGGTAATATTTTTAAATTTATGACAGAGCAAACAAAATATATTAAATTTCTTATAGACACATGCCAAACTAACGAAAGACGATTATATCAGATTATTTACAATCAATAATTATTGCTTCGTTATTGTAAATTGTAAAAACTAATGCTTTGTAATAAATAAGTAACCTTGTCGGGCACAGCATACGAGAGAGAGTGAGGAGTTGTTTTGTTATGTATATATAATGTATTATTTATATATAACCTATACACATAATTAAAATTTTTGTTAAAATATTTCGTAATTACTTATTGCACTTGCTTAATATTGAGTTAGATTACGTTGCATCCTTATTATAAAAGTAATTATTATATTATTTACATTGGTTTACATTGAACTTGATTATATTATTATTTTTTATTACAATTAACAATGGTTATTATTAAATTTACTATTTCATTATATTAACTTGTTTACTGCATTTAGTTTTTGGTTGGACTTGACTTCGTTAGGTTGACAGATAGATTTTTTCTTTCATACGTTATTATATATTGCGGTAGTTTTTTTTTGTAACAGCAGAAGTTTCAACTCATTAGTAAAATATATCTTTGTTTTCTTCATTCTTAATTGTTTCTGGTTATTTATTGTGTATTATTTTTATAGACATGACCAAATGGCTTATGGAAGGAATAGTTCATTGGGAAGTTTGGAGGTTGTCTTATTCTATTTATAACAAATACTGATCTATTTTGAACATATTAGCTAATACTTACATAGATCGCAAAAATGCTTAAGTGGTTAGTATTCATTTTTGAAAAAAAATTACGAGTTTACTCATTTCCAAACATTTCGACTGGAGCCATTTTATTTTTACTTAAATTAATTTCTGATATCTTTTCAACGTTTGAACGGAAAACTTTACGTATCGGTATAATTATATGATGGTCGCCCGGAACGCGGTCACCTCAACTGCCTTTTATAGTTCACTGCTAGACATAGGTCTCTCCTTAATAAGGAGGTTTAAGCCAATTATAGCATCCTGGCCAGACGAGTTGGTATAAGGTTTTTATCAGCTTCCCTGAGGTGGTCCAACATGTGGAACTTATCACATGTTGGAACGCCTCAGGCAAGTTCTCTGCGCCAACTTGGCGTCCGCACGCTTTCCTGAGTGCTGGAAAAGCGGAAAGTTGGTGCCATTATGGAAACTGGGACAGCCTGCCGATTCGGTTGCGACCTATGGGCCCATCGTGTTGTTGGACGAGACGAGTAAATTGTTTGAGAGGCACTTTCTGCCCGCATCGTCTGACACTTCTGCGAAGTAAACCCCGATCTTTCAGACGCCCAATTCGGTTTTCGAACGGGGCCTTCGACGGTCGTTGCCGTGTTGTGCCTGAGGGCCGTGAACGAAGAGGCACGTGAGTGGCGTGAGGCTGCTCAGCGAGCCACGATGGCTCGTTGGTTCTCCTGGTTGGAGGCTCCACGTGCTGGCTTTGCTACCGTGGAGTCTCTCCAGCTGGTCATCGTAGAATGGGCAGGGCAGCAGCATGGGACCCTTTCCTTCCGACTGTCCCAGGTCCTTTCCGGACACAGTTGTTTCGGAAAGTATCTCGCTAGGAAGAAATTAAGTCCGACCTGTCACCACTGTGACTTCAGTAAGGTCTAGACTCAGCACACGCTGGCAGTTTATTCCGCCTGGGGGGCACAGCGTGGGGTCCTCACTATAGTTGGTGGAGACTTCTCGCTAACGGCTGTCATATACTCCGTGACCGGTAACGACAGCTGTTTTACCATGGTCATAACCTTCTGTGAAAACGTAATTTCACAGAAAGGGGCTGTGGAGAAGGCCCAGGAGAACAATCTTTACCCGGACTCAATTCACCGCCAGCAAACCAGGTGGGGGAGGCCCAGTGGTTCATGCCGCTCTGAGTGTGGTCACCGATGGACGGGACGGGATTTCCTTTCCATCCGCTACAGTAGCCAGCCGCGAGCAGGCGACGTCCGCGTATGTCACACGTCGCCTAAATAGGGAGTTCACAAAGGGTTTGTACCAAGTTGCCGAGATAAGAACTTTCAAGAGGACCTTGACCTACTTATTTGGATAGTCTCTCATATGTATAAATAATTGTACCCTAAGTTTAATATATAATCGTCATTTTCTTTTAACCAATCCATTTTCTCCATTTTTAAAGTTCTCCTACATTTAAAAGAGGAAGATTAAGTAGCATATTGTCAGGCACAATTTCTACTCGAATTTAAGGTACTCCCTGTTAGTGAGTAACTAGACATGAGGATAATGGTGTTTGAGAAGGTATTTGTAATTACAAAAACCATTTAAAACGTATCATGAAAATAACTAAATTACCTTATAATACACCATAGCCCAGATTTTAAAAACAAATCTTAGATCAAAATGGTGGAAGTCTAACACTGAGAGTACAATGAGTTGTGAAGATATTATAACGTTCATCATAGTCGTCGTCAACTACCTTCAGTAGCCCACAGTTGGACGTAGGCTTCTTTTCCAGACAAGTTAGTGTAGGGTTTGTTTCTAGTTTTTGGATGACGTAATAGCAGCTGTTCCCGGATCCCTCCTATGTTAGGCGCAGAGTGGCACACCGTGTGATTTTAGTCGGTCCGATTCCGACGCACCACCTCGCCGTAAACAACGGTGGGGTGACGGCCCGAGGGTGTTTCCAGAAGTTAAAAAAAGGGTTTGTTTCTAGTTTTCCTTCTCTTAGAAAAGAGGCGAAGGTAGGGATTTCCATTTCATTTTAATGATATTTCATTATCATTATATTGCAGCGGTTAGTGGTGGCAATTTGTAACGGCAATAAAATGGTTAGGTGCATTTTTTACGCTTGAAACTGCCTGATCATGCAAAATTATTGCAATTTGATTATAGTATTTAATATTTGTATTATATTTTGCGGCATGTATGTATATAATTTCCTGTATGTTTGATGAAAAACTCGCTACTTACTGCAAACAACATTTAGGTATGTATATATGTATGTGTTATTTAACTACTTAAAATTACAGGCTTTAAATGTTGAATTTTTTATGAAAATGAACTTTAATAGTGTCATTATTATAATATTTTTTTGTGGCAAGAGGAAGGGGACGTCTTACTGTAATCTACGTTAGTGACAACAACAATAATGTTATCTACGTGTACTCGTAATCTATCAAAATTTATTTAAAAACATATATGTTAAGAAACTAACCTTATACCATTAAAAGATAATGGGAATAGGCTAGATGACACCTTAGTCAAATTAGTTACTTTTTATCATCTGTCAAAACGACAATTTTGTGTGAAAAATGTACTAATTACCAAATTGTGACGTCACTGTTTTAGACCACTCCATTGAACAATATATTTCACTGTATATTTGATTGAAATTCGTAACAATAATAAAAAGCTATGTTAATTGTATTTGCCGAGATGTTTCGCGATATTAGTTTTAATGAAGTGGACATTGGTATTTATTTACGATACAGTCATCTACCCAATTGGCTATAAATCACAGATAATCACTAAGCTGTTAACCTACCGGTGGAAACGGCTTAGTTTATTGATGGTGACAATGTATTTGACAATGACAATGATTGCACGGTTGGCCTTCACTACACCGCTCTTTACTGCGCTGAGGGTTTAAACCCCACATGGGACAACACTTTGTGTGATCCACAAATTGTTATTCTGATTCTAGGTGTTCTTTGTGTCCGTTTCTTCTATGTTTGTACAGTCCACCGCGATACAGGATTTCTTCCTAGTGCGGGTGTTATCTTTGAAAAATATATCATTTATGTAGTATTTGTTACTTTCTGAATAACATGATTATATTAGACAAAAATCACAGACAATCGTGTAACTATAATAGTACTTTCATTGTGTATCTATGTGTGCTTGTTTGTAAGCACATTCACGCTTTAAATACTCAACTAATAATGATGCAATACGGTGTTGAAGCCGTTGGATAGATTGATGGTATGGAGTTCGTCTCTTGTTTTAGCGTAGAGCGAGTACAGCGGTGAAGGTGGCAAGGAGCGTCAACTGCGATTAAAACTACACATATCTTAATATTAATGATTGAAGATGTGAATTTACCTGCACGATTAACCTAGTGGTTTAAGCGGTCGCCACGCCGCACTCTACAACGCTGAGTGTTGTGGGTTCAAATCCTACATGGGACAACACTTTGTGTGATCCACAAATTGTTGTTCTGAGTCTGCGTATTCTTTGTGTCCGTTTCTTGTGTGTTTATAAAGTCTCCCGCGACACAGGATTTATTCCTAATCCGGGCGTTGTTTTTAAAAGAGAAGAAGAAATAGAAAATATACACCCAATTGTTCAACAATACCAGAAAGTGATCCGAACACTAACTTAACTTTTGAGATGAGAGAATATATATTACTGACTACATGTTTGGCTTAAAACTAATTTAATTTATTCATTTAATGCGGTATTTATAAAGTATATTAAGAACAAAAATCCAGGAGGTAGATCTCGAAGAGGAACGAACAAAAATGCCAGAGACACCTGTTTATTGTTTTTTATTGTTTATTATATTGTGTCAAGATGTTTACAGTTAGTGTACCTACGTTGGTAGATATTTTTTTGACAATAAAAATATTTATTCAATGTTACAAATAAAATTATATATTGTAGCGTAAATAGTATTCATTTCCGGCGTTTTTTCTGTGTTATTTTAAACTTATCTTATTAAGGCTTAAAACAGCGATGCTTCAAGTAGGGTAATTAATGTAATTAAGGAAAACATTTATTGTGTAAGGAATATTTTAATTGTAGGTTTATTGAAGTCGTAATTAAAATATTTGTTAAATCATCGTATAATTTTAGATGTGACCGTCAAAAATGTCCATCTTTTTAATTAAAATAACCTTGGCTTTTTCGGTATTTTTATATAACCTTTATACTTAGCAACTGAAACAGTCGAACCTGTTTGGAAAAAATAAATTTCAAAAAGAGACCGCCCGAACAGGGACTTGAACCCTGGACCCTTGGATTAAAAGTCCAATGCTCTACCGACTGAGCTATCCGGGCTCATGTTTTTAATGGTGAAATACTCTACCATATTTTACGTATAGTTTATAAATGTATATCGCTTGATTTATACATATTAGAGTCCATATTTAACACAATCAGGTTATTATGAACTCTTTTGCATAGTATATATACTTATGTGATATTAATTCAAAGACTTTTAGTAGTCAAGATGATAAATGTTACTTGGAACCATATTGTGAAGTCGAAAAAAGTATAAATATAAGATATATTTATACATAGAATATATTTGGATTTATTTAATTTTAATAATCGTAGAAATGATAGTTCTTACTCAATTTTCTTGGAGTTTTTGTTAGACGTATGACGTATTACATACATATGTGTGTAATACCACAAATAATGGATCATTGTAGAGACTGCATTGAGAAATTTAGAAGAGCATTATTATAAAAATTAAGTAAATCCTTGATGGCATAACTTAGTGTTTAGTTTGCTTACATGACACAATAATATTTGAAATTCCATTGTTGTTGTGTTTTTATTGTTACCTGGTGAATTAAATTTAAAAGACACACATACATTCATTTAATTTAAAATCTGTAACTAGTAAACATATGTAGAAATTAATGTGTAATAATTACCGCTATGATCCATTCTCCGAAGTGGTAACAGCAGGTTTAGTACCTAACGGACTTAATCTACTGACCGGCCCATTACTGTCATATTTTAATGCACCAACTTCGACAAAACGAAGACTCTCTTAATCTGAGTTCTATTTATTTACCGATTTGGGACTTGCCCATTTGGACTTATTCAAATTTGAAGACAAAAAAACTACGATTGTACCTTTAATGAACCAGTTACAATGCATCATGGAATAAGTGCATTGACGTCAGTAAAGTTTTTCTATAACTACTTTTTCATATATCATACACATACATTCAGGTAAGTCATTTTTAAGTATAGATAGATAGCCACGACGTAATCGCTCTCTAGGTCAACGACTTAACGTCACGTGGTCTCTGCCAGTCAGTTTTGGGTCTCGATGACGTCATTTGGTTCGCAGTAATAATATGCTAACATACAGAGTGTATCTTATCTATGCTAATGCTAATCTTTGGCGCTATCAGTCAAATTTGAATAGACCTTTATATGTTGGATAGAACATTGAGGAAGGTCATAACCTTCTTTCCTCCTTTCTGTTGACTGTGTGATCTTTATAGCAGAACTATCTGAAATGGGAGTGTAAGTATCTGGCTAGGCACAAATTAGACGGCTCCCCACAGCCCACAGCCTCACATAAAACCTTTTTAGCAGAGCAAATGAGGTTATCGGAAACCACGTGTCACTAACAATAAAAATGAGTCTATATTTTTTTTTATATTAAGAGCCTGCCAAAGTGACTCTACTCTGCCTGATGGAAAGAATGAATAGAATCTAAGAGTTGTGGTCATCATACTCATTGTAAATGCAGACAATGCAGTATGGTAAGCCACACTATGGTGGCCTTGTGAGATGCTTTTTTCACACTCCGCTTGGGGACGTAAAAGGCATGAGTCACCATGACAGTTAAAGACTTATACAGTTACCACGATAACTGTCACCCCTGCATCAATCTTATCTTTAAAATTAATCTTATGTTATCTTTAAAATACTACTACTACTTTGATGCTATCCTGTGACGAGTATAAAAATTGTATCCGATCCACCCCCCATTTGATTAGTTCACCTAGGTGGCCTATGGACACTTACCCGGAATCTAAGTACACTTTAAAGGTGGACTAAGCAATATGTTGAAAACGATGATTACATTTCACCAATACAGACGCAATTATCAGGCAACGAAATCGATTGTCGGTACTTGGTGACACTTGTTAAAATATATTCTTGAAATAAAATCGACCGGTCAATAACCTTTGATAATGCCATAGGGCGAAATCGGTCAGACTAATATTAATTAAATAGTGGAATAAAAGTACGAGTGACTTTTATTTCAAAAATGTAATAATTTAAATATTATCATAAATTAATTCACTATTTCTATTACATCACGTCAACAATTTTTAATAATGCAGTTTATTATTATTAGTCTAGGTATCACTAAATATACTATGGGTTTTAGTTCACTCAGGTTTGCCATAGGTATGTGTCAGTGTTGTTAGTCCACCCAGGTGTACCACAGATCTGCATCAGTGTCCGTAGAGATAGAGAACCAATTTGTTATATCAGGCGCAGGTCAAATTAACAGATATGTTTCATAGTTTAACAGCAGGTTTATTGCCGGAAGAAATTCATAGTATGAATGACTTATTTTTTTTAACTACTGGAATAATATGAATGTTTCTCTAGTAGCCTCAGTTGGTAATTCGATATATCGATGAAAAGCAACGAAAATATTACTAACCATTGGTTTTCTGTGACGTCGTGATGGAGAAGGCTGAAACCGCCTTGTAAGAAGAGGTCTTTGTCTAGAAATGGACTGATAAAGATGATTGATTGATTGATGATGATATAGTGTGACATTGGCCAAGAAAATAAAAATCATTTATATCAACAGATTTTACAATTCACTGCTGGATATAGGCCTCTCCTTAGCAAGGAGGTGTTGGCCTACTATACCACGCTGGCCAGATGGGTTGCAATAGAATTTATTTTAGGTTCTCCTTCTGTTTGTAGTGATATTTTCCTGAAAATTTTGTTTCTTTAGTCTCCTTTTACGACACCCACGGGATGGTCGTAACACTATGTGTTCTTAATCTGTGACATTCCATAACCACCCAGAAATACAGAGCTATCCCCAGCAAATTTCTTTTTATCGGGTTATTTGAGGAATTGCGTCTACATCAACAGACGAAATACACTACGTCAACTAAAAGGAATAATCAGCGAAGAGATGTCGGCGATCTCGCGGTCTCTTCGCCGACGAGTGTTCGAAAATTTCGGTGCTCGCTTAGAAGAGTGTAAACGTCGAAGCGGTGGTCATTTAGACAATGTAATTTTTAAAAAATAATTTTAACTAATTAGTTTTCTTGTAAATAAACAACTTTTATAATATAGCAAACGGTGTTTTCTATACAATTTTTTCAAATGTTAACTAATTCGTGGGCCACTCTATATAAAGAAATCGCCACTATTCGTATAGACAGTTCAGTTTAAGATTATTTATATTAAAATTTAATCTTATGTTCTGAGTAATGATGATAATGTTTTATTTATCTAAATTTCATAGAAGTAGAAGGCCAGTTGAATATAAATGCATTTTCAAGTAGCTTGTCCACACGAACTCTAATACAGACGGACCACATAGTGACGATAATACTAAAATAATAAATATTACCGACATTTGACACACAACGCCATCTAGTTTCAAATTGAGTAAAGCTTGTACTACGATAACTAAATAGACTGATAGGATAGTTAAATATACACATATTATATATAGAAAACATCCAAACTCCGAAACAAATATTTGAGACCTAAGTACAGCAGTCGCATTCGCTACCGTTACGCCATCGAGGTATTCAATAAAAATAACAACAATTTTGTAAATAAACACAAGAGAAAATTAATATACAACAAGATAATACCCTTTTAACGGAATCAGGTAACGCAAATTTCTAGTGACTAACCAATAAAGTGGAATCAGCTAATTACGAATGACCTGGCCTTGACATATCGAAGCATTTTTTTTCTATGATTGTTAGCGATCTCGTAAGAAGTGTGGCTCTAGTTAGGACACGGTCAAGCCGGGGACAAACTGATAGGCAAACGGAGTAAAATTCTAAGAGCTACTTAGGAGCTACAATGCTATTGTCTAGCTACCATGTGCTTGCTGTTGGGGATTGAGTATGTTGTGAACAATTTTTCAATTTAGATACAGGATTAGTAGTTGTCTTGGTGGTATTCTTTTCTACAACGAGAAATCTGATGGTAACGTATACGGTGGAACTAGGACGTGTGCAGCCCGGAGCTATAAGCGATTCATTGCAAGGAAACTCTTTTCTGAAAGTGTAGAAATCTTCATATACTTGTGTATTATTGTTTATATGCTGTAAGTCTATGGTTTATTTTAGACAATTACTTATTTAAAATCTTCATGTTATAATTTGAGAGTTCATAATCCAACAACTTTTAGCTACGTTGGAGTGGATCGTCTGTAACGATTAAGTGTTTATTTAAAAGTTGCCGCAGACAATAGCATATTATAACATTATTTTAATAGATTTTTTATCAGAAAATAAGACACTCAGCGTTTATATTTTTATATTTCCTGAGAATTCAAGGCGATTGTTGACTAATTAATGTCATCAGGTTTCGCCGTGTATGCTTTGTTACGTGTTATATGTACATTTAGCTGCTAACCGGCCTCGACTTTACCTGAAGTAAACAAAAAGTTCTATAATAAACATGTTTACATATCATGGTGACATCTATTATTTAAAATGGACCTTAAAATTACTTTAAATGTAGACTATAGCGAAGTACAGCGTACGTGCTCTGATCATGGAGCAACTCAGGTGGCCTGTGTTGCTCAATGACTGATAATAAGTATTACATAATATAATAATAATATCCAGTTATTAGTGTATCATATATTTTTATCATTTTCTTTTGGAACGAAGTGAACAGGGGTAGAAGTACGTAACAGAGAGCTGGGGAAGGGTGCTCTATTTGGCAATGCGCGGGCGCGGCGTTAGTCGGTCGTCGCATTATAGGCGAGATGTCAGATGTTACACATCATATACGACTGTTTAAAGCCGTTCTTAATTCCACAAAAAGATAGAAAACACTACTTGATATTTACATAAGAGTCTTAAATTGTAATGATACGTCCATTGAAATGTTACATTTTTTAGGCCTAACCTTGCGTTTTTTAGAGGACGTAATTTTATTTTTTTGATGTGTAGGGGGGATCAGTGTAAAGCTAAAACCAAGTTTGTGGGGTCGCCACCCTTGTCCCACGGCCGCCATCTTGAAAATAGGGGTTGAAACGGTTTTTATGATATATCTCTTAAACTATTTATTTGATAAAAAAAATTTGTTAACATTTTTTGTTGCAAATTAAATTCTCTACAACTTTGGTCAGTAACTTTTTATCGTAGAACTATAAATAAAAAAGTTATAAGCGAAAATCTTCAGAAATTCGAGAAAAAAAATTATATTTTTCGATATTACTTTTTTTTATCATTTTATGGAAAAATAATATCAGACCATTTTTGTAGATCATTTTTTGAGGAACAACTTTTATTTGCATCATTTTTTCATTAAGTTAATAGCTATCTGACGCCAAATCTAAATTATAAAATACGGGTTGTACCCTGCCGCTAGCCACGCTTCGCTGTGGCACATTGTGGTTAAAAACCACTTTAAAGCTTATTGTATATCGTGCCCAAATTTAAGCTCAATCGGAGAAGAACTTTTGAGTTTTTGACACACACACAAACCAATATAAGATTTTTATAATGCACTCGTTAACCCTGCCCGTAGCGTGATGATATACAGCGTGAATTAATTTGTTTACCATAAAGGTTATAGAGAACCAAGCTTAGAAGACAGACATATACTGTTTTGATTTTTTTTTAGAACTTTTAAAGATGAATAATTCCTTATTTTTGCGAAATTTGACTGAATAGTGCGTGAATACTATACCCCTATTTTCAAGATGGCGGCCGTGTGACAAGGGTGGTGACCCCACAAACTTGGTTTTAGCTTTACACTGACCCCCCCTACACATCAAAAAAATAAAATTACGTCCTCTAAAAAACGCAACCCCAAATGTAACTTTTCAATGGACTATAATAAGTCTGATGGATATGGCACGGACAAAACAAGTATAACTCAATCTTAGCCAATAATATTTAAAACAACCCAAACTTTACAAAATTGGTTAATGATGATAACCTTTAATTCGTCTTAAATTGCTCCCTCTTACTATTACTGTAAAAAACATTTGTTCAACATTATAATGTCAAACAATTTGTGATTAAAATTGACCAAAAAAAAATCAATTTCGAGCACGACCATATAATGTTTCTAATTACCAATTACCGTCATTATTTCGGCTCACGTGAAAAAACCGTTGACTCATACAGAATGACTATTCTTAAATCTTGTCACGTTAAGAGGAAATAGAATATAGACCAAGTCTCAAACATAATTTGTTATCATTCGATGAATAGGGCAACATTTATTGAGAAACGTTCATGACTATTGGCGACTTCCACACACAGCGCAAAACAAAAATATATACCACGTCGAGAAGACATATCGAACTACAGAGTAATGAACTACGAAGCAACTACTAATCCTCAATCGCGATATAGAAATTTTCGCGGCGATTGGCATTTGTACAACATCGCAACATCAACCGTTGGGTCGCAGCCCGCCAGGCATCATCACCTCGTCTGGTCGGTCGGATTGTTCCTTTGTGTCGGAGGTACATGGCACCCGAAATTGACCTCCCCAAGGTTTTCCACAACAACCCTCTGTGCTGCCCGACTCTAACGCCTTCTATTATATTAACGATTTGCATTAATTTAGCACAGAGATGAGTGTTGTTTCTTGTGCTTATAGAAAATTCATAGAATGGTATTTGACAGTTTCATGGCGCTTCGTCAAGCTTTAATAGTCCTTAACTATCGACCTACTCAAGTTAAACTCAAACACATCCCTCTTGCACATTTCTAATACTTTAAGTATATTTATCTGATTGTTTTGGTTCTATATTTGTTTTGTTCCAACTCTAGTTT
The DNA here is from genome assembly GCA_949316085.1 of Hypercompe scribonia. Taxonomy (NCBI): domain Eukaryota; kingdom Metazoa; phylum Arthropoda; class Insecta; order Lepidoptera; family Erebidae; genus Hypercompe; species Hypercompe scribonia. The sequence goes on from OX438975.1 coordinate 23,024,257, forward strand.
GCACTTCCCAGTCTCAGTTATTTCGATTGCTTTATTAAATCGCTAGTGTCACATGTTACACAAGAAGTAAAGTCAATTATCGGTTGTTAGACACGGTGCGTGGCCGCATGTCGTCAATTTACTGCTACTGGGAGTCACGCGTACTCACGCAGCTGCGCACGCGCCTTGCGCAGTGACATTGCACTGCCTCTGTCGAGGAAAAGTGAATTACTCTCATGATGAGACGATTCAACGATCAATAAACCTTAGTTTCTTTATGGCACCAGATCATCAGCGTTGAGTGTTAATTAATGCTTTGAACAATTATTATTTGTTTTTCTTTTTGTTTTTTTTTTGTTTTTAAAAGACAACGCCCGCATTAGGAATAAATCCTGTGTCGCGGGGGACTTTACAAACATACAAGAAACGGACACAAAGAACACCCAGACTCAGAACAACAATTTGTGGATCACACAAAGTGTTGTCCCATGTAGGATTTGAACCCACAACACAGCGAAGCGGAGAGCGGCGTGGCGACCGCTTAAACCACTAGGCCAGTCGTGCAGTCATTTAAATCCAAAGTCGTTATTATGCGATGACAAAATATCACATTCCCTAATGTAGTCGCAACATTTTACGATCACCCTTTGAGTTCTATTTTCCGATTAAATTGAGGGGTGAAGGGGGGTAAGCAGGCAAGGTGAAGTTAAGAAAAGTAGCGAAAAAATAACTTCACATCGATTTTCCGTAAAGCCGTGATGTAACACAAACTAACTGAGAATTGTCATACCTCAAACGCATGGCTATGCGGTACCTTCAACTAAATAGTCGAAAATAATGGAATCATTACAAAATACAACAATTTATCCGTGATTGGTCCATCTTAAGTCACATTTCGAGGCAGCTGCCTAATTTCACAAAAAATGAGAATAATTTTTTGAAAAACTTCGGTAACTAGTAAATTATAAGACCGTAATTATTTTAAATTGAGGAGTAATCGCCAGAAGAATGTTTATTTTTGCATGTGTCGTGTGTAGATTTTTTAGTGGCATATTAACGTATGTATAATGAAGCTGAAGTTATTTTTTTTATTTTTGTTGGAATTGCTAATCTCTAGAACTATCAGTCATATTTAAATAGTTAATTCGTTTAAGAAAAATCATTCTACAACCTTTTGGAAGCAAGCCACCATACCACAAGGAAAAGGCTGTCTGTAAGAAGTAGCCATGAGTGAATAGGCCACTGATTGTTAAATATATGTCATCATCGTCATCGTCATCTCAGCCAAGAGACGTCCACGCCTCCCCCAAGGTTCGTCACAGCAGCCGGTCCCGTGTCGCCCGCATCCAGCGACTTCTTGCAACCAGGTTATCAGACCACCTTGTGGAGAGAACTTTATGGCCCCATCCGCCATCGTCTCTGTGTGTGATGTGCTCCCCCACTGCCACTTAAGTTTAGCAATTTTACTGGCACTATTAATTACATATTTATAATTTGTAACATTTTTTTTTCTTTTGATCCACTTAACGTTTGTACGATGAAGATAAAATAATAAAAGACGAAAGATTTTTTCTTACAAAGCGACATTGACAAGTTAATAACTAGTTATCAGAACATTTTGTTTTGTAAATGTTTGTTTAAAATTTGCGATTTCAATATCAAATTTAGCGTGTTAGTCATATTATTGATGACCAATAAGTCATGTCAAGGGCCACGAATTAGTTAACATTTGAAAAAATCGTATAATAAAAACTATTTGATACATAATAAAAATTGTTTATTTACAAGAAAGTTAATTAGTGTAAATTTATTTTTAAAAATGATATTGCCAACATGACCACCGGTTCGACGTTTGCACTCTTCTAAGCGAGCACCGAAATTTTCGAATACTCGTCGCCAAAGAGACCGCGAGATCGCCGACATCTCTTCGCTAATTTTTCCTATTGGTTGACGTATTTTTGACCACCGGCAGGGACTCATTGGATGTTTGACAAGTGGCTCCATTTTGTTGAAACCATGTGTTACGATTGTAGCCAGCAAATTCTAGTAGCATCGGTCCCAAGAACTCCCGTAACGTGTTTGCACGAAATTTTAGATTCAAATGTTAAGTAATTCCTGGCCCACCCATAGTTCATTCGCTAACTATTGCCCGCCTGATTGTAGTTCCTTTTGTTTTCTAACTTTTCAAATAAAGAACTTTCATGCACCAGTTCATCAACTACTTTACTTCCTAAGGGTAACTTTCAAAAATTCTTTCTGAATGAACGCTTACAAGCTTACTTAGCGGTTTAGACCGCGTTTGTGAATCAGCCAGTCAGAGCAAGTATTTTTTATGTATAGCTAATTAGTGTTTGCAGTAATCCTAAGTCGTTTTTCAATGAAGATGACGTATTGACCTTCTCATGAGCCGAATTCATTTCTAGGACATGCTGTGGCACGGTTTAAGGTTCGATACCTGCCTTGTGTAATGACATTAATCAAAGGTGAACGTTTCGTAACGCGGGGTGAATTAATTACTGTAATTTATCATGATCTCTGTGTCACTAATTTTTAAAGCTGTGTGGCTTTTAATCTCTGATGAAGAAAATTTCACAAGTGTTGGTTTTGCAAGAAATACTAATGGATTTATTTGAAAAAGGGTGTGGGTCAAGTGTTTGGATATTGATGCTAAAACACGACGGTAACGTACCGGTCGCAGGCAACTAGCTTAATTAACTGTTTATTTAGCAGCCTAGGCAATGCGGTGAATAATATTTCAACATAAAATTGCTCTTCAAAGCCTTAAACAAATTGAGAGTAAACACAAACTACTTTGCGCAAATGACGTAGTGGTTTAAAAGAGTACTTTGTCGCTTTCTATTGCGTTTATTTTATGGGTTCGATCCCCTCATTGGGCAACACTATATGTGATCCATGAATAGTTGTTCTGTATATAGAATCCGTTTCACGCAATTCGTAAAGTCCTCTGCAACATAGGAGTTTCCCTAGTACTCGAACAGTTTATAAAAAATTGCCCAGCGAATCCCTTAACGATAGAAAATGATCAGTGTAAAGACAAACTTGTTTAAAAGACCTTCCAAAAATAAAAAGTATTGACTTTACTATCCTAATGAAGGCCCTGGGTTTTTTCACAGTTAGCTTTAAATGTAATTAATTATTCTGTAATTTTTTATTTGTAATCGAACCGACTGACTTCCGATTTACGGTGAGCGTTGTAAAGTATTTAAAATATTGGCGAACCAATAAGTAAAACATATACTAATAAAGAGCACGCTGTCAGCTCTCACTTTATAGAAATAGGATTGTTCTTTGTTGTGTTTTAGGCGAGGCGTCCGGAGCTCCGGTGGTGAAAGAGGATTTGCTTTATTTGCTGCCAAGTGTTTAAAACAGTTGAAAACAATCTATTTTATATAATATATATGCAATGAGAAATGAAATAACATAAAAAAATACTTATTATTCTAACTCACAGTTTTTTTACTATCTTAAGAGCCTGCCAAAGTGACTCTACTCTGCCTGATGGAAAGCATGAATAGAATCTAAGAGTTGTGGTCACCATACTCGTTGCAAATGCTGACAACGCAGTATGGTGACCCACACTATGGCGGCCTTGTGAGTTACTTTTTCACGTCCCGCTTGGGGACGTAAAAGGCATGACAGTCATCGTGGAAGTGTAAGGCTTACACAGTTACCATGATAGCTGTAACCCCTGCGTCAATGGGCCTCCGGTCTCACACGATTAAGAAGAATTAATGACGTATAGTCACGTCTTCATCCTACAAGGGTAGACAGAGGTGTATTTAATGATTTTTAACATTTGTCGACTGCCATTTTCGTCTCATGTAACAGGGAGCAATTAAATCATTGTCAACCGGGCATATATATATCTCCAGTACATAGATAATAGATATTTAATACATTCTAACAAGTCTAAATACAAATACATTTTCACTTGCTGGACATCGTACTCAAGACCTCTAATACAGCTGTAAGGATCATTTATCACCAGCTTTACGGGACCGTCTATAATCTTCTATATATATAAAAGAAAGTGGTGTTAGTTACACCACTTATAACTCGAGAATGGCTGAACGGATTTAGCTGAAAATTGGTGGGGAGGTAGCTTAGGACCAGGAGACGGATATAGGATACTTTATATCTTTCTTTTTTTTTCGACCACGTTTCGGCCCAAAATCCAAAATCTGCTTATATATTGCTTTCAAGGTGGAACAGAGTTCGCGGGGTAAGCTAGTATAATATAAAATTATAGAAAAAATGTTTTCGAGGTTAAAATCTTACGTATTAACAACTTATTTATCACTACCTCTGTACTTTATCATTCTGATATGTGATCATACTCCTAATGTAACGTAAGGAGAAATAAAAAACTCGTACAGGAAGCTAAGAGGCAATACGAACTATAACAAGCAATCCTTTGATGTGTGTCCGTGTGTCCGTACACACAACAGATATTGGTACGGAAAAACCTAGGGTTTCCCATAATAGGTATGTAAGTAATCCGTTGAAAAATGTTCATATAAATGTAATACAATAAATTATATCTAAGGTAGCGTATGCGTTAGGCTGTTTGTTTGCTGATGAATTACTGTGTTGCCGATTGAAGGAAGTGTGTAAGAAATTTCTACTAATGTTATAAATGTGAATGTAAGTTAGTTTGTTACGGTTTCACACCAAAACAACTCAACCGATCATCATGAATTTTTTTACACATGTTCTTGGAAGTATTAAAAGTAATATAGGATACTGTTTATTAAAAAAAATATTTAAAATGATCCGTTACGAAACTTAATGTAGCAGACCAAATTCCACGTGAGTAAATGTTTACTAGTATTAAGAGATAAGGAAAAAAGTACTGGAAAGGGAGTCGATGACTCTGTTATGGAGCAAGTTCATGTCGGGACTGTTTAGTAGCTTGATCGAACTTTTTGAAATTGAATTATCACGGCTCGAAACCTAACTTTGAGCACGAACTTCATATTGTGATATAGTTGTAGGACTGTTTTCACCATGGCTAATAAATATAGTTGATTACTAGTTACAGAACTGAAGAAATGTCTTTCTATGTACGTGAAGGAAAATTTTGACTGGTCTGTTGGTCAATGGACTTGTGATCTTGACTGTTGTGTCAGAGATTGTAGGTTCCACTGTTACTGAGGACAAATTACTGTGTCATGTGTACGATACGGTCTATGTCTGAGTGTACTCGATCTGTAACATCTGTGTATTAAGAAATATATAGAGGCACATTTTTACCTGCTTCATTTGGAATCAGGCAGCCGAGTTTGAAGTGTCTTCAGTTATTATTACTATAATCATTTAAGAACGTAGCACACGCACATTTTCTGTTGTACCTCGATAGTTGTGTAATGCCTAGTATTTTTTTATCAGAGGTATAACTTTAAGCGGATGCCGTATGACAGATGGAAACTAGTTCTATCAAGAACCAACAATATAAATTTTGTCAACTACAACAAATCAGCGGTAAGGGTTTATATTAACTATATTAATCAATATAGATGGATGATTTAAATAACACTGTAAAATGTTTTAAAATTTCGAACTTTATGATAATTAGGTATATATGATTATTAATTCAGGAGTGATGTTAGCCCGTAACCACTGACAATGCAAACTGGTCAAAACGTCAGGTAATTTAAATATTGATTATATAATACTTTAAATGAAAACTTTTTGATGTGTCAACTGATAGTCAGTGACTACTGCTGCTCATTCATCCCTGAATCTCAAGAGTAACAGGCGTGTTGCCACTCTTTAAGTCTCTCCCCTAAAATCAGAGAGAGGGAGTTTTGGCTTCGGTGACCTCACTCAATCGCTAAAAGCAAAAAAAACTGCTTGTAACCAGGAGCCTTTAAGAGTAGAGTGAACAGGTTTCTTTTGGATGGGCGTGTACCACCTTCGTCTTCATCTACACTTCATCTACCATCTACCATCAGGTGAGATGGAAAACAAACACCCATTCCATTACAATTATTAAAAAAAAAAACCAGTGTTCTGTGAGATCTGGGTATTAATGCGATCAAATCAGTTCTTTTGTGACGAATCATGGCTCTTCCACGAAGATTATAACTCTTCAACGGTAAATGAGCAATAGGGATAGATGAGATCTACCAAAACTTATTCAGGATCAAAACCTGAGTAACATATAACGTTTGAATTCATGACTGTGCACTGTAAGGGTTGATTAACAAAGTAATTATTTTCAACGTGCAAACAGTTTGCTACAAATCACTCGCCAAATGCAAACACACGTTGACAATGTAGTTGTTGACCCAGATGAACTTGGACATGTCGGAACGGATTGTGCGAGCTCAAATTATCCAACTTGCCACAAACCATTTAATTATTTAATGGATTAATATATTCTCAAAATCGTAACGCAATTCAATTATCAAGCAATATTAAACATTACTTTTCAAGACTCCAAGGTGCAAGGGTCTGGAATAAACCACAAATATCTTTCCAAATAATCATCATTCTGGAATATTTATGTAAGTGTAAATGCACCTTAAGGGTTCCTAAATACAAGTGTACCATAATAGCCTTTATCATCAAATCATCATTTCTCGTTCTCTATTTAAACAAAGCAGGTGACACTGTGTACTGTAGACTCTACGCCTTTTTACTGCACTGAGTGTTGAGGGTTCAAATCCCACATGGGACAATATTTTATGTTGTTTTCAGTCTGAGTTTTCTTTTTCACCGTTTCATATATGTTTGTAAGGTTTTTTTAAGTTACCATAATTAAACGATAACTGTCACCCCTACATCTATGAGCCTCTGGTCTCACACTCACCAACGAAACACGCATAATGCTGTTGCTTTAGGCTCTGTGAGATTGTAGTACTGACCAGATCGAGCGACCTGTTCATGCTAAAATCGGAGTGGCTCTACTGTCTTTTACCTGTTTCCCGCGACATAAGAATTGTGGCGATTTCCACATTACAGCACTAAGAAAAAATTACAACAGCGCCATCTAGCGAAGATACATCGAACCACGAAGTATGAACGAAACGTATGAATGTATTGAACTACGAAGTAACCACTAATCCTGTATCGCGAAATAGAGATTTACGTGGCAATTAGCATGTGTATAATATCCCAACATCAACCGTTGGGCCGTGGCCCGCCAGGCATGATTGCCTCACCTAGTCGGAGGATCCTCCGTTTGTGTAGGAGGGACATATGATACCTCATCCCTCCAGAGAATATTCTTAGTCTAGGAATTGTCTTTCAAAGAAGAAAAAAAAAGAATTAGAATCCGTTAAATCCTCATAAAATGTTACGCTACCTTTACTCTAAGCGATAATAAAAAATCTTTATGATGACACTTCAAATAATGCCTCAACATCTCTTGACACGCGTTAGTTCCTATTGTGAAACATTTACTGTCTCCCTCGATTGGCTCCATCCTACATGGAAGAGGGTCAGCTCTGAGAGTAGTTTGTACTAGATTTATGCTTTATAATCTGGTTCTAGAATCAAGATCGTGTTAGGTAAGAGTTGAAGTGAAGAGAAAGGAAGTGCGTCTTAGAAAAAAATACGTTAGATGGACATATACCCATTGATAGACGTATGGTTTTAGTTGCGTAAGTTATTCGGTTAAGATTTTAATATTTAGTATGATTCTGTCTGAGGTGGAGCTGGGGTTATATTTTTTTGGTTATATTAAACGATCTCTCAAATAATAACAGAAAAATAAATTAATAAAAAATATTTCAGACATCTGACACAACGCCATCTAGTCTCAAACTAAGCAGAGCTTGTATTATGTGTTTTAGAGAACTGATATAAATACATACATATTTTTTTGTAGAAGAATAAATCACACAAACATTTGGTTCGACCCGGCAATCGAACCCGTGACCTCAAGCACAGCAGACGCATAGGAATGACGATGATGATGGATTAAAGGATTCCTTAGGTAGTAGTTAGTAGTTAACAAATAATCAGTCTTTAACAATGAATGAGTAGTTTTGGTCATGACGGGAAACCCTTATCAGAAGGTGAAACCATCTCGTTGTATCTGGTGCCATACTTAGAAACGTTACAGACTGACATCCCCGAAGTGTGCACAAGAGTGAAAGTGTATTTTTTTTTCTATCTTAAGAGTCTGCCAAAGTGACTCTACTCTGCCTGATAGAAAGCATGAATAGAATCCAAGAGTTGTGGTCACCATACTCATTGCAAATGCTGACAACGCAATATGGCGACCCACACTATGGCGGCTTTGTGAGATGCTTCTTCACACCCCGCTTCGGGACCTAACAGGCATGACAGTCATTGTGACAGTGTAAGGCTTACACAGTTACCACGATGACTGTCACCCCTGCATCAATGGGCCTCCGGTCTCACACTTACCAACGAAACACGACAGCACGGATGCTGGGGCTTTAGGTTGGTCTTCTGTGGGAGGGTGGTACTGCCTCGGTCGAGCCGGCCCGCTCGTGCTGAAATTAGCGTGGCTGTACCACCTAGTTTTTACATTTTATATTTACATTAAAATATAACTTTTAAGTAAAGAATGACCTACTTCAATGTCGATATTAAGATATAATAAACTATTAATATATTCAATTTGCCGTTCTTAAGAGTATAATTTTGATATTTATGTTTGAATGGAACTTCCGGAGACGGATAACCTTCAATTCATAAAAGATAGACAGAGTTAGTAAGAAATATATGAAAGTAAAACTTAGTGGAAAGTTTCTTTCTTTTCTAATAGTTAGTTAAAGAGAAGTAAATTAGTCACGTCCCATTTCCCACTCTTGGCTGCTTCTGCAAGGGTTATCAGTGCTCGTGCTCTCTGCGTGCACTCTATGTGCGACAACGTGACACTTGTGTTTACATCACTATCTAGTGCTTAATAGAGACGTGCCAGAAGCACGCGCCATGACCCTTCTTTCACCACGTTTTACTATGGAATATTATTGGTTGTAAAATCATAAGTTTTATAAATTTCGCATATACTTTTTTTTCTGATTAGCAATAGGGCGATCACGTACTCATGGACCAACGGCAAGGTGCTGTGTTGAACTCTGACTAAAACCACAAAGTGACCTACATAGGGTCTTATGCCCGGGCTTTAACGTGTAGCTAAAGATGAAAATGTTTGTAAAATTCGGTGAAGAGTGGAACACTGCCTTTTCGGGCCCGATTTACAAATTCGTCGTTTAGTATAGAGTAATCGATAGGCACTAATTCTAGAATAAATTGCAACATATTGACAAGTTCAGCCTCTCGATTAAAAGCCAAATGAAATCTAAAGAAAATTACAGTGATGAACACAGAAGCAGCTGTCAGCCCGAAGTCATGTCAACAGATCGTTATCGATACTTATATGGAAACTGAAAGTTAATAAACATCCTACTAATATTTATTATAAAGGCGAAAGTTAGTATGGATGTTTGTTGCTCTTTTACGAAAAAACTACTAAACGGATTTGGATAAAGCTTAACAGTAATATAGGTTATACATCGGAATAAGATATAGGCTACAATGTGTAATGATTTTATGTAATTTCAGTCGTAATATAACGATACATGTCAATTAAGCATGAAAAAATTCTGACCTGGAGAGTTATCTTTGCGTACGCTGCCTAAACTATTGCAGTTACACAAAGATAACGTACCGTAGGATTGTTTGTATGTTAAAAAAATATTTATTTAAAATGATGGGTTACGAAACTTAACCTGGTAGACCAAATTCTACGCGAGCGAAGCGGGCAAAGGCTATTGTTCTAATATATACAATGATAATACGATTGGTTAGCTCACTTATCATGAGACTTCTTTTGTTTTAAAATACCGAATTAATAGCAATATTAAACTCACGAGTACTTAATGCTGCTGTTAACTGACTACCCACGGGTAGGAAATGGTTTCATAAACCACGGTTAGACTACCTTATCGGCCCTAGATAGCGTAAATATGTCACTGACCGTAAACATTATTACTGCTAGAAACACTTAGAATTAAAAAGAAGTACTTGAGAGAAATGGCATGGTCACTACTCCAATATCGATCTCCTAGTCTCGGATAGCGATTTTATGTTTTATATTTTTGTAAATTAAGTTCTAAAAATGGGGCCGGATATGACACGGGCCATATGGATGATAATTTCGTAAAAGTTGGAAAATCTATTTAATAGCCCTGACTCATGAGTTATCAGGAGCGAATCGTCTTTAGTTTTCTATTTTCCGTTGTCATTTACTTTGTTTAATAGAAAAAAAAGAGATTGAGGAAAAAGATAGTGTTTAAAACTAAAAAACACGCTAACAAAAGTCGATTACAATCAAAAATATAGGAGAAGTGAATAAGAGAGTGTTAAAAATCAGACATTTTACTGAACGCATAAGGTTCAATTTTTTTAATTATGACAGTGTGTGTATATAGGTATTTGTACACGCTTTCGTTTAGAAAGTTTTTTTAAGATGTTGCCAAAGTAATTCTAATCTGTCTGATGGAGAGCTTAAATAGAACCCATGAGTCGTGATCACCGTACTCATACCGAATGTAGACAATGCAGTATAGGCAGCGGCGGTAATTTTCACGCCCCACTTGGGGATGGAAAAGTCATGACAGTCGTCGTGGCAGAGTAAGGCCACCCACTCACTAATGAAAGACGACAGTACGGACGCTGTCGTCTTTCATCACGACGACAGTCTTCTGAGAGGGTATTACTGCTCCGGTCGGTCCGTTCGTAATGAAATCAACGTAGCTCTACTACCTGCAAAACCTATAAGTATATATAGTAAAAGTATAAAGTAATGAAATACTACGGTAACTATTCATAATATTATTATAACTGTTTGATAAACATTACAGACGTACAGGATTTTAGCGGACTACTGAAAAATATGACGTCATGTCAACTTACCACGTTTCACTCAAATAAACTGAATATCACTATCACAGTAACAGTGTAATTAATTAGTTAATTAATCAACAATCTTAATTAAGAGTAGTGCAAGTTAGCAGCGCGGTCGATAGGTCAAGACTGGCGCGCGCGCAACTACTACCGCTGTTTTGTTGTATACCTACGCTCTATGCGGTTACAACCCTCGCCAGATTAGATTTAGAAGTTTAAATAGAACAAGGTAAGTTTGGATTTTGTACCAAAAAAATATTAGGATAAATGTTTGGCTATCTCTTTAAATTGGTTGATTTACGTTATTTATAATTAATTTTATTTATACATCATGCACTTTATGTACATAGGCGGACTTAATGCCTAAGGCATTCTCTACCAGTCAACCTTTGCGTGATGCAGAGAAAATAGGAAGTAGATGCGTTTCAGGTGTTGAATAGAAGAAGTAAACATATACAAACTTTCATATACTAAAATTAATACAAATACATAAATACATAAATATACATACTTAAGTTGATGTAAGTCTATATACATACATACACAAATAAATATCATAACAAGTATAAGATGATAATCATGTATTGGTTGATTCTGCCAGCTGTGTGTTACTATTTTGTTTGCTGTGACAGCTGGTCAAAATAGACTAATCAGTAAAATGATACATAAAACTGTTAAAAGGAAAGCCCATATTTGCCTGACAGTCCACGTCGTTTGGAGCGAGCTACCGCTACTATTTTTGCTGTATTTGTATTGTTTTTATATGCATATTTGAGCACTAGGCTTTTGGGAGCAACACCAAAAAAAAAACACTAACTGTTACTACTACTAGAGACGGTCAGTCTCTGGAGAGTGCTTTAGACTGACCGTTTGGGTGTTACTACTCTAGCTCACACTACTTTAGTAGAACATTAACCATTGTGATGTCACCTTCTCACGTCAATTTACCCAATTATATTTGATATCTGTAGTGATTCTGACACTAAACGCATACCTACCCTATTGAAGATAGTAATTTTAAAGCGATAATTTAAAAGACGAGGTGTATTTGAACTTCTGCTCACAAGTTTGCGGGTGACTGTTACAATTGAAGTTCATTTTCGAGTTGTCGTTAATGTTTCATTGCAAGCTCGTTGAGGTCAAGGTCAACTTAACTAGTTCTATAGCGAGATCGGACGTAATCTACACTCTTTTCAATTTTGAGATTATGTAGAGGTGAGTGGGTGACACTCTGCGCTTACAGAGAGGTTTTTAAGGTCGTACGTACTAATCTAATCTGTAAGTGACTATTTTTATAGTACTTAGTGTTTGACTGCCTTGGTGTCGCAGCGATAGCGTATGCGACTGCTGTGCCTGAGGTCTCGGCTTTGATCCCGGGTCGGATCAAATGTTTGTATGATCTGCAAATGTTCGTTTCGGAGTTTGAGTGTTTCCTATTTATAATATTTATGTATTTACAAAAAAAAGTATATCAGTATTTATATCGGTTGTTTAGTACCCACTTTTTTTTATTTAACGTGTGGAAACCCCCTCGGGCGGTCACAACACCGGGGTTTACGGCGGGGTGGTGTGTCGGAATCAGACCGACTAAAACCACACGGTGTGCCACTCTGCGCCTGATATAGGAGGGATCCGGGAACAGCTGCTATTACGACATCCAGATCCCTCCTAGCGCCTACCCGCTGCCGTGGGCACCATCTACGGGTAAACTCTCTATTTTAGGCGACGTACGGCACACGCGGACGTCGCCTCCTCGCGGCTGGCTTATTGTAGCGGATGGAGGGGAAAACCCGTTCCGTCCACCCGCGGCCACACTCAAGGCGGCATGAGGCGCTGGTATGCGCGTCTCTGCCGCCCGGTTTGCCGGCGGCGAATTGGGTCCGAGTGGAGGTCGTCCTCCCGGGCCTTCTCCGACGCCTCCTTCTGCGAAATTACGTCTTCGCAGAAGGTTGCGTCCACAGTAATGTGGTTTAATACCCATAGTACAACCTCTGCTTAGTTTGGGACTAGATGGCGTTGTGCGTGAGATGTCCGATAACGTCCAAAACGTTCGAAACTTGCATACTTATCATATAAATCGTAAAATATAAAATAAATAAATTCAGGTATTGTTATTTCAAATTCCAACGACGTAATAATGTAGGTTTCCTTTAAGGGTACTTTTTAACTGAGTATATTCTGCTTGGAGTTAGGTCTTATTTCAATTTAAGACGTCTTTGGAGGTAAAAATTCAAGGCATGTGAGGTTATTATACTTTTAAAAGTAATATATGTATAGTAAGTATATTTGAAAGTCAAGTAAATTGTACATAACTCTTATCACTTTTTTTTTTTTTTTTTTTATCGTGTGGAAACCCCCTCGAGCCGTCACCCCACCGGGGTTGACGGCGGGGTGGTGTGTCGGAATCGGACCGACTAAAATCACACGGTGTGCCACTCTGCGCCTGACATAGGAGGGATCCGGGAACAGCTGCTATTACGTCATCCAAATCCTTCCTAGCGCCTGCCCGCTGCCGCGGGCACCTTCTACGGATAACCTCTCCATTTAGGCGACGTACGGCACACGCGGACGTCGCCTCCTCGCGGCTGGCCACTATAGCGGATGGAGGGGAAAACCCGTCACATCCACCCGCGGCCACACTCAAGGCGGCATGAGCCGCTGGTATGCACGCCTCCGCCGCCCGGCTCGCCGGCGGCGAATTGGGTCCGAGTGGATATCGTCCTCCCGGGCCTTCTCCGCAGCCTCCTTCCGCGAAATTACGTCTTCGCAGAAGGTTGCGACCGCGGTAAAACAATTGTCGCTACCGACCATGGAGCGTATGACGGCCGGTAGCGAGAGATCTCCTCCAATAACTGCAGTGAGGACCCCACGCTGCGCCGCCCATGCGGAACAAACCGCCAGCGTGTGCTGAGCCGAGTCCTCACTGCAGTCGCAGTGATGACAGGCGGGACTCAATTCCCTCCTGGCAACCGAGTGCAGATACTTCCCGAAGCAACCGTGCCCGGAAAGGATCTGCGTCAGTCGGAAGGAAAGGGTCCCGTGCTGTCGCCCTGCCCACTCGGCGATGACCGGTCGGAGAGCCTCCACGGTGGCAAAGCCAGCACGTGGAGTCTCCAGCCGGGACGACCAACGAGCATCGTGGCTCGACGAGCGGCCTCTCGCCACTCGCGTATCTCTTCGGGCGGGGGACGTATGCCGCTACCCGCCCGGAAATCAGCCGTTCGCCGATAAACTTCGGCGAGCACTTCCGCCTCCAAATCCCACGGGGGACTTCCAGCCAAGGCGCACGCCGCCTCCGTTGATATGGTGCGGTAACCGCGTATGGCTCTAACCGCCAATATCCTCTTAGGGCGCCAGAGACGAGCCCTATTCTGGGCGGTCAGAGCCGCCGCCCACATCGGTGCACCATACAGTGCCATTGACCGGACAACTCCCGTGTATAGCTGTCTCGTCGCGATGCTGGCTCCACCCAAATTGGGCAAAAGTCGCCCCAGGGCAGAAGCAGCGCCGACCAGCTTTGGAGAAAGTTGCCGGAAGTGCTCGTCGAAGAGCCACCTGCCGTCGAGGATCAGACCCAGATATTTCATCTGGGCCCGAATAACTCTTATCACTTACATCAATCTATAGCTGACTCGCTCAACCACTCTGCATATTTCTTTACCCGTAGCGTGATGTTATATACAATTTGAATAAATTTGTTTACCATAACAAAGGTTACAGTAAATAAACTTTTAAAGATAGGATTAACCATTTACGCAGCACGCGCAATGAAAGTTCTAAAAAGAATTAATTTGCCCGCGTTTTTGTGAATGATTAAACGACCTCTTAGAAAAAAAATATATATTTGCTTATTTATGATCAAATTAACCTAGATGGACCCAGAAGATTCAGCGTCTTCTGTCAATTATTCCTTATCCTTAAGTACACCTATTTAATTTTTTCTCTACATCGCCCTATCGGTTGACGTTAGTATAGTTGATGTATTTGTGCATAAAGTTGTGAATATTGATGTTAAATAAATGAAATTGGTGTTAAGCAGTTGTTTCCCTGCTTGCCACCGAGTGAAAGACATAACGGATGCATAAATTTCATCTTTCTTTAAATCCAAGGAGGAATTAAAAGGGCACTTTAGACTCTTCAGTTGCGTATATTGTGATGGTTATTGAACATTGGGTGACTTACTACATGTTAAAAACAAAACACGTTAATCCGTTGGTTCTGGTTCTCTTTAGGAATATCTTTAGTTGTAGTTGTTTTGGTTGTTTGGTATGTATTGGGTAGTTTGAGCCGTTAAAAGTCTCAAAACAGTCTTTCTACCGAACTCTGATATAGCCCAGGACTTAGGTTGTGGAGTCCTGTAGGCGGTCGCTCCACGTAAAAACTCGAATCCGCCGTATCGTAGCGAACTTAAAGCCGCCCCCAACCAAACAAAAATACTCGGAGAAAGTGTATTTTATATTACCAATTTTCTTGGAACTTTTAATGAACTAACTAAAAGTCATGTAACAAGTACTCAACACTGGTTTTTGAAATAACCGCAGTATCCGTAATGGTAGACGTGTGTTTGTA
The DNA here is from genome assembly GCA_949316085.1 of Hypercompe scribonia. Lineage (NCBI taxonomy): Eukaryota > Metazoa > Arthropoda > Insecta > Lepidoptera > Erebidae > Hypercompe > Hypercompe scribonia. The sequence goes on from OX438975.1 coordinate 23,039,713, forward strand.
TTTGGCAATTCATGCAAAAGGAACTATTTGGGTTGGTATAGAGTTTGTATCTACGGTAGTTATCATTGCAACTGTAGTGAGGGCTTGGCTCAGCACACGCTAGCAGTTTCTTTCGTCTGGGCGACGCAACGTGGGGTCCTCACCTCAGTTATTGGATGAGATTTCTCGCTACCGGCCGTCATACACCGATATCGACAGTAGTATTATCTTAGTCACAACTTTCTATGAAGATGTTATTATTTACATATACGCAGAAGGAGGCGGCGGAGACGACCCGGGAAGACGATCTCCGCTTGGACTCAATTCACCGCCGGCGAACCGAGCGGCGGTAGTGCGTTTGCCAGTGCTTTATGCCACCCAGAGTATGGTCGTGGGCGGATGGGATTGATTTTCCCCTCTATCAGCTATAGTAACCAGCCCCGAGAAGAAAACAGAGAGTTTACCCTTCGAAGTCCGTGTCAATGTGGGCGGGCGCTGCGAGGGGCCTGGATGCTTAATAACAACAATTCCTGGATCCCTCTTACGAGGGGTACCCTGAAAGTTTCCGGAAAAACAAATAATATGCTTTCGCTTATTCACGTATTGGCTTTAAAGTTCTATACACTTTTTCATTCGACGAAACCAGTTTTCAGAACATTTATTCCACTCCGACTGTGGTACCCCAGAAACATGAGATTTAAATGTTTCAACTGCCTCTTCAGGTGTTAAAAAACGCTGACCACGCATTTTCTTCTTGACAGAAGAGAACAGGAAGAAGTCATTAGGTGATAAATCGGGTGAATACGAGCAACGAGACAATAGTTCGATCTTATTTTCCTTCAAATAACCAATTGTTTGACGTGCTGTGTGAGAGCTCGCATTGTCATGATGGAGGATGATTCGTAGTTTTCGGTTGGTTTTTGAATCTCATCGATGACTTCTGGCAAACAAATTGTTATATACCATTCAGCGTTTACTATTTTCCGGTCCTGTAGAGCAACAGTAGCAATTGGTAAAGATTTTCGAAAAAAAAAAAGGTTTTCTTCGAAGTGCTCCGCGACCAAACAACTTTTGTTGGATGCCGTTCATTTTGAAATACCCAAACAGTCGATTGCTGTTTTTCTTCGGGCTCGTGCAAATATATCCATGTTTCATCATCTGTTACAATACCATAAACTTTTGGAGAAGCACCGCGATTGAATTTTTTGAGCATTTCTTTGCACTAATTGATACGAGCTTTTTTGGGCCTCTGTCAAATTATGTGAAATCCAACCTCTTCTTGACGGCTAAATCATTATGAAAAATCGTTTATATTTGACTTTTACCAATGCCCAAGGATGCCTGTATCTCACGGTATGTCATATACCGATCTGCCTCAATCATTTTACGAACAGCGTCGATGTTTGCTGGAACAACAGCAGTTGATGTACGACCTTCGCGATATTCGTCACTGAGACTATCACGTCCACGCTTGAATTCTGCAAACCAGTCATAAACAATTATTTTCGATGGTGTTTTATTAACAAAAGCGGAACGAAGCCGATCGCTGCATTGTTGTTGATTGAGGCCATATTTAAAATCGTAAAAAATCGCCGCACGAAAATGTTCACGACAGATTTTCATTTTTCCCCAGTAATGATATTTCAAAAGGCTATTTAAACAAGATTACGCAGTGGAATTGTAACCTATCAATAGTGTTCATCATGAAAAATGTTAAATTTTACGAAAATCATTACGACACAAGCAGTCAATGTTATATAGCGGTGGATTCCGGAAACTTTCAGGGTACTCCTCGTATTCCAGGTGGTGAGTGACACATCGTGTGGTTTTAGTCGGTCCGATTCCGACAAACCCCAGTGGGTAGAGGGCATAACCTGGTTTTCACACGTAAAAAAAAGAAAAGGGTTTAAATCACGTTTTCCTTTTTTGCACTTATTTTTTCTTGTGCAGTTTGCTCCTTGAGTCGCCTCTTATGACGTCTATGGGATGAATAGAGGTGGTAACACTCTATATTCTTAATTCATCACTACATTGAAATACATGCTAATATACCACATGCTAATAAAAACGTACGCTGTAATACAATGTGAGTGTCTACTTATAATGGTACTTATATATAAATAATAGAAGGTTAACACGACGTACCAGATAAGTAAAACCTGTAAAGACACGATTACAAAAGTCATTATAAGTTATAACACATAAAAAAAGACTTGGCTGTAAGTAATAGCCTAATCATTTATTTTTTTTTGTAATAGAACAAACATTTGTGGCGTAATTTGAGTCGTTCTCGTGACAATTTATTTTGTACTTTTTTATTATATTTATTTTAATTTATACTTTTAGCTGTCACAGATCTGTGTAACGTCAGAAATAAAAGAAGTTGAATAATTATAGTCTATTGTTGTACTTTTTTAATGTTTGATGATCACTATTGACCTAGTTATGATTGTTGTTAAGATTGAATGACACACACACATACATTCACGCTTTCGTTTAATTCTTTTTTTTATTTTTAAGCCTGCCAAAGTAACTCTACTCTGCTTGATGGAAAGCATGAGTAGAATTCAAGAGTTGTGGTCACCATACTCATTGTGAATATAGACAATCCAGTATGGCGGCCTAGTAAAATGCTTTTTCACGCCTCGGTAGGCGACGTAAAAGGCATGACAGTCATCGTGGCATTGTATTGCACACACTAACCACGACAACTGTCACCCCTACATCAATGGGCCTCTGGTCTCGCACTCACCAACGAGACACGACAGCACGTATTCTGTCGCTTTAGGTTGATCTTCTGTGGGAGGGTAGTACTGCCCCGGTGGAGCCGACCCGTTCGTGCTGAAATCAGCGTGGCTGTACTACTTAAATCAGTTCATCTGAAGAAGTTCTTTTATCAAATAGTTTAATGTGTATATTTCTATTCATCATCATCATCATCAACAGCCTTTTACAATCCACTACTGGACATAGGCCTCTCCTTAGCCAGGAGGTTTTGGCCTACTATACCACACTGACCAAGACGGGTTGGAATAGGGTTTGTTCCAAGTTTTCTTTCTCTTTGTAATGATGTTGTCTTGTATAGTTTATTCCCTTAGTCGCCTTTTATGACACCCATGGTATGAATAGGGGTGGTAACACTTTGTATTCTTGATCCGTCACCACACGAACAATATTTGTATCATCGGAGTATTATTTCTCTCCGAACCTTTTTCCTAAATTAGGTCAGGGACTGCTTTGAGTTTACTACAATACGGGTGAACTTCAAATTTTTATGTGGAGCGATTACCATCAGACCGACAACCCAATTACTAGGAGATATCAAAGTTCGGTAGAAATATTATTGTCTGACTTTTTACGACTTCAACTACCTGTAACTATTGCGAAAGATAATTGTATGGCAACCGGGACTCACTCAATGTGCTCTCCAAGGCACGGTGGTTCTCAATATGTTAAGAAATGGTCTGACTGACGTCATTATGAAATAATGTAGGCTAACCAGAGCAAGGACCATAAACTAAGTTAATTAAGTGGTTATATTTCGAATAGAAAGTACTTGAAGAAGACCATTTGTTAATAAAATTCTAAATAATAGTTGTATATAATATATATTTTACATAATATTCAGTCCTGTACGGACGAATATGATGATTGGTTAAGCACGTATACCCATTACTTTCGACTGTCATCTGCCGACCGTGACCAATCTATCAGTTGATAGTTCAGTCTTGTGACGGTGTGCGCACTACTTGACCACGAGTAGACAAATGTTTTATAAACTAGATACTCTACTATCTACAGTCTCTTTAGTTTATTAACTACACACGTAATTCATGGCACAGAACGTGCAATCATGCGATAGTTAAGTTGGAAGCTGTGTTGTATCTTAGGTGGTCAATTTTAGCATTTATATTATGCTAGTAACACAAGAAACGCTGACACAGATAAGACGCTCAGTGCCAACGTGCCAAGTAAAAAGAAAGTGCGAATTTTCACGGATTTCTGGTACCCACTTGCGTTTCTTTTTTGATAAGATATCATTTTCACAAATTACAGGAAAATTAGATATAAGATTTTATTCTTAAAAAAACAGTTTTCCAAATTTTAACACTTATTTTTATATTGTGACATACTAGTGCTTAGGTATGGCTAAAGGTTTGAGATATGACTTCACATAACTTTGTAATTTACAACATTCTGTCTCTAGTTTATCATTGATTATACTTTTTACATAAATTGTATATTTAGTATTTCTCTATCAGAACTGATTTAGTTATCTATACCTTTGTATAAAGCCACTTGTCTTTACCGGATCACACTCCTAAGGGTGTAAGGAAAGGGTCTTATCGGCATTTTTAATTTTCAGAGTTAGAAACGAAATAAGAAATAATCACGCGAACGAGATCGCGGGTAATAATTACAAAATAGTAAAGAAAGGTACGGTCATTTTTTTTCTAAAATCATTACGGTATCTATCGCGTCAAAAAATACCTGTTGGTCTAGTGGTTGCTAACCCTGGTTGCTAAGGCAGAGGGCGGGTTCGATTTCCACCTTTGTTTAGTTACTTAATATGTAGTTACAAGAAATATTTAAATATGTTTAATTTTATCCATCCATAGTATAGGGTCTGCTTAGTTTGTGATCACAGAGCTGCGTGTAATATGTATGCTCTTATTCGTTAACGGTTGACACCCAGCGGAGTGTCGGCGAACCCACCTGACAGGACGTAATACCCACCTTGATCTAGCATCGCATCAGTGACGTTCATCAAATCTAGTCCAAAAGAAACTTCTTGTATTTTAGTAGCGTTGGCGCTTAGGAATGACCTTCGAGAGACAAGTTTCCTTTGTCACAGGTCTAGGAAATAGCGCCTTTGTTTAGTGCTGTGCATTTCCTAGTTGGTGATGGTATCAGACATGGTACCTAACTTTTAATTACAGTGATAAGTTTTATTACCTATTCATTAAATAATAAATTCATTAAATTTAAAATGTTTTCTGTTTCTTACGAAATAAAGTCTATAAAGGTACCAAATTTGATTTCTTAGAAGTTGTAGACAACGTTCCGAATTCCTGGTAAGTTCACTTAAACACTACAAGTGTAGCTACAAAAAATGTAGTAACAAACACATACGTTCTTTATTTTACAAGAATTACATATTCAAGGACGTTTTTTTTCTTACATGATCATTGTTACATAAAAATGCCAAATCACTCTAAAGACTTTATTCATTGACTCCATAAACGGGAGTATTCACAAGATTTTGGATCAAATTTACAAATATATAGGCTAAACAATTATTGGAAGATCGGACCTCATAACCACAACTATGTTACTGCTGACACAATTATCGATCGTCAGTACACAGCTCTATATAGACCTCACCTTAAAAAGAGGCTAGATAGATGGTATAGGATTTATTTCAAGTTTTTCTTTTCATTTCAGTGTTATTGTTCTACGTAGTTCGTTCTGCTTTAGCCGGCTGTTACGACACCTATAGGTGAGTAGGAGTGGTGAAACTCCGTATAATTAATCCATAGGCACACAAATTATTAACACACAGTATCAAATTAAAGTCGAGAAAACACGGAGATCTTTGCCACCATCACTTTGTACCTTGTGATATCGAATTAGCAAAACGCATTGCGTCGTAGTGCATTTTGAAGCGTATTTTAAAACAACTTGAAATAAAAAGTGCAGACAAGTAAATGTCGTATAATGCAAGCTTGAAATAAATGCTTTATATTCAAAGGCACCCGTTAAAATGTCGCTTGTAATCAGAGTCAAACTCCGTGACGCATTGATAGGTTTAAATTTAGTCTGCGGACTAGTAACTACAAAACCATTGACAATTACCCATGATTCCTAGGATGGGATGGTGGGGCGTTTTTGTATGAAGCGCGGAAGATCCGAGGTCGCCGTCCATCACCAGTTTCCGTGTTTCCCGCCAAATTATCCGTGAAACGTAGCATTCGGCGTGACGCCAATATGGCGTCGCAATATTGCCAACGTTTGGGTGCTTTCAATTAGTATTGTTATTTCATTAAATAGTTTTCGGTCACGGCAACATTACGTGAATTACATTGGCTTAATTTAGATTTTTATTGTTACTGGTTTGCCAAAAAAGGTTTTTCTACATATTTAAGCAGTGTCCTCCGTGTAAGATGAGAAAGGAAGGTAGGTATGTTCTCTATGCGTAAGGATTGTGAACCATTACCACAAACACGATTACCACCCGAACGGGCCTCTGGTGAAATTGGTTACATAGCACAAAACTGGAGTATGTCTCTTCCATAGGTAGGATGATGATCGATCTTGCAGACTTCAAATATTTACTACACCGACCACGTTGCACAATGTACCTCTAAATAACTTCTTCCGCTACCTTATTAGTTACCGTTTACCTCTAAAACTGCCTTATCTAATCCAATTAGTTCTCGTCAAATACCCTTCAAAGTATCACCCAATTTCAGACGAATACTACATTGTTATATCAATTTGGTTATACGATCGGATGCATAACGAAAATTTGTTTCATGATTGTAGTGTGACGCACAGCCTCCCGCAGTGTACTACATTGCTCGTATTATCTAATAATACAATACTTGCTTGAAGAAAAAAAACGATGTTATTTCCTAAGTATTGTTAAAACTATATATTACGGTAGTACGTAAAACTGAAATTTGCATAACTACCCCACTTACGAGTAGATTATAGCGATGATCTTTATTAATTATATAATACCTTTTTTAATATGTATTGTTCAGAATTTGAATTAAATTTTTCTCTTAAAAACATGTCAGTTGAAGGTGGAGAAATAGTAAGTTTATATAAAAGTAATATAAGGTTTTCTAAGCGTCATGAAGAAAGATATTGTAACACTGATTTGGAGTATCGAGAATATGACCAACAACATTCGAATGAATTCAAAAAAATATATCTCGCTACAAAGACCATTTACTGAAGATAAAAAACTAATAATATAATAGTTGAAATAAATTAGAATGACCTAGGAAATAATTGATTGTCGAATAGACTAAGCTCTAAAGTATACGCGGTTTATAAAATTCGGTAATTACTTAACCGACGTATAAAAAACTAGACTGTACGTTTTAGCTATTTTAATAGTGTAATGTCATATGGTATTTTATTGAGGTAAAGGCGTCGACATTCAAATTACCTTGGTGTTACAGAAGATAGCTATTTGTGCAATTTAGTCTCAGTTATAGGCAGTCACTGAGGGATCTGTTTAAACTTTATATAAGAACAGTCTCATCTCAATACATTGTACATGTATTTTGTTGTATGTTTTAATTTCATTTATACATTAATTTATTCATTTGTGTTTGTAAAAAATATTCATTTATTCACAAAGTTTAACTACAGAAATGATATCAAACGAGAAATATAGATAAACTCGTGTTGCCAACGGCTAGACTATAAAAAATGAGTAAGTCTTTTTGATGACAAGCTGTGATTCTGCAACAAAATTACAGGCAAATTTAAAAAAATAAGTTTTAACAATAAGACAAAAAATATGTGAAAAACTTTAGATAATTTAAACGAAAAATTTGGTTGGGATTGATGTTACTCACTCTTGCATTTACGTTTGTTCTGTTTTAAAGTAATGGGCATTTAATTTATTCTAGTAGTTCGTATTTAGTTGCTTCAATTTTTTTATTTTTTTTTAAGTGGAAGTTGAATTGTACAGTAATTTTTTTTGGTGTCAACGTGAGTATATTTGAAGTTTGTAATATTAGTTCATATTTAGTATCTTTACAGGGGATTTGAGTATTTCCACGGCTCACACAAGCGAGCAGGTAGCGCTTCAGGTCGTTGATCGTGACTTAGACTTACCAAGTAACAAAATGGCTTAGGCCTGTACGCCGTCTGTACAGATAGGCCGATTCAAAACTTTAGTTCTTTCTTCAGAAAGCCAACCCAGGCCCTATACTGTACTCGCATATCTTTAATTTACATAAAATTCACGGATTTAAAAAAGGAAACCTACAGAGATGTCTTCCAGATTGAGTCTTAGGAAATGTCTGTGCCTTCTGGCTGTAAAGCCCGACGTATAAAAATATCTAAAAAGATTGACTTAGAAAAATAAACATCATTAACACAAAGTTGGTGATAGAAAACGGAGGAGTGAAGAGGTTTGGAGTTTAGCTATTATATATTTTGCAGATTTCTGGAAATCGTTGCATGCTTTGACTAAGATCATCATTAGAAGTGATGTTCTGAAAAAATTCTAGGTCAGAAGTGTCTGTAAAGGACACTATATTGATCGTTGTTTCATCTGATCTGAAATATGGGAATTTTCCCACGAAAGTACAGAAGTGTTAATTTAAGCAATCATCCAGACCGTCATCCGTAAAAGTTTTGATGTAGTTTTATTAGAAACCGCTTACAATATTGAAAATCCGCTTATACTAGACTTGAGTATGGCAGTTCATATATTGTAATGTATTTGTACCTAAGGGTTGGGGCCGTACAGATGTGAATCACACAGACACCATTAACAGACAGACACAAGTTTGCTTTCTCAACGCATTTGTATATCTAACTTTTTTTTTCTATAAAACGAGCCTGCCAAAGTGACTATACTCTGCCTCATGGAAAACATGAATAGAATCCAAGAATTGTGGTCACCATACTCATTGCAAATGCAGACAACGCAGCATTGTGACCCACACTATGGCGGCCTTGTGAGATGCTTTTTCACACCCCACTTGGGTACGTAAATCATCGTAACAATGTAAGGCTTACACAATTACTACGATAACTGTCACTCCTGCATCAATGGGCCTCCGGTCTCGCACTCACCAATGAAACACGACAACACGGATGCTGTCGCTTTAGGTCTGCCTACCTTCCTACTAAGACAGGTAAGACGTATCTAAGACAGGTTCTGCCGAATTTGGTACTATACAAGCGTGTGTTAAGCTATTAATATAGCTTCATAATAAATTATTATATTTTTACAGAATTTAGCGGTCTACAGTGGAAGTAAATGTTTTAAAAATCTTACAAAATTTGCAGCTGAAAAAAAGTACTGACCCAGTATTTCTACTGCTTTTTAGGGTTACCAAGGCTCTTTTTAAGATGAAGGTCGATATAATTTGCAGTCCAACGAAGTGTAGTAAAAAATTTATTTTATTATTATGTAATTTTTGGTTTAAATCAATTGAATTGAACAAACTGATTCCGAAATGTCTCTCTTTAGAATTCCTTTAGTACTTAAATGTATTGCTGTTGATATAATTGAATAATAAATATAAACATTATCAGGTAAATAGCACGAAGTTTTTATCATATTATAATAAATATTCTATAATGCGTCTAAAAGTTAGCATTATATTGCATTTAGCGCCATCTATATGGGAATGTAAAAACATTAGCAAACTGTATTTACAAACTATCGAATTGTCAGTTATCTGTATATAAGCGCCATCTAGTGTTATAAAATCTAACTATTATTCAAAGGGAATGTAAAATGTTGACACTTTTTCTATTATTTTAGCTAGATGCCGTTAGTAGAATTATTAAATCAAAAATGTGGGTTGTTTTTCTGACTTAGACATACTTATGCCTTTTGAGTTGCAGGGGTGCAGCAGGGGTATCCATGGACAGCAAAAGTCACTTGCCATTCGATGATCCGTCTGAGCATTTACTTTATACAAATTAAATATATTAAAAAGGTTGTGTCGGTCCGGCAATGTCACAGGCCACAATTTTTTTCATAGGTTAGTTGTACCTTTTTTTTTCTTTGGAGTAATTTCCCTGGATGTCAAAAATTTGTGGTTATGTCGGACTCGAATCGATCAGAAACCGCACGCCATCTCAGGTACTAGAAACGGTGGAACCAGGTGTACACTAGAAAGAAAATCCCTGGAACTGTGTTAGTTGTACCTGATCAAAAAGATCTGGAAAAGGTCACAGTTGTCTTAATAATAGAGTAGATTTTGTCACATTACGGTTGAAGTAGGATATAATGTAAAAATATTATCTAAGTTCGTCATTTACTACACTTAACTGATAACACGTCGATGTTGACGCCAGTGTGTCTGCAGAACTGTAGGTTGGAGTTCGTAAAATAGATCATAATAGAAATAGCAAAAGGAAATATTAATTGCAAAACAATTACGTCCTTATTGCTATAAGACTAGAGTCATTTAGAGAGTAAGAGTTAAATGGCAATCATTAAAAATACTACGATGACGATCGATAAAATTTAAATTTACAAGAAACAGGTAACTGTATACTGGAAAGTATTCGAATACATACATCAACCAACACTTCCAATTCAAGGGACAAAAAAGTGTTGCCCATGTTTGAGATGGGACTTAGTTCAATCCTTGAAGGTTTGAAGCTGAATGTAACAGGCAAAAACTATCTTGAAAAGTGTACAAAGAGTCTTAATTATCGAAGTGACGGGGATTCAAATTTTGTCATTGAAATTTATTGCTGGTCTAATATTAATATTTTTACCACACATACATTTAACAGTTTTCTCAAGGTTAAAATGGGGACTGTACCGGCTGAAATATACGTGATCAGCGTGGTCATTCGTCATCCAAACTTAGCTATTTGTTATTCGTACAGCAGCGGTGAGGTATGTGGTAATGCATTGGGAGTTCCCTGCCGATGGAAACTGGGTATCTTTTTGTGTCCTTCAAATCAAGAATGTATTGTTCTCTTCCGTAGTAATGACCAATTAATATTCTTTTCACAGGATTTGTCTCTAATCAGAGGATGAACTTACAGGCTCTCCAAACAGCTGCAGTTTCAGTTCCCATTCTGGATTTTTCGAAATCACTTTTATTTAGTTACCATACCTACCCACTTTGCTACTATGTCCATCTATGAAAAGAAGTAGTTTAAGGGAGGCTTTTAAGATAGCTAGGCATAATAGGACCCAGTCATATGCAACCCTTTGCAAGTTTCTACATTAGAGTATTATTTTTATTCTCTTCATTCCAGTTATAAACACTTAAAAAAGAAAACAAAAATATATATTTAAAAAAATAAAAATAGTACACCACCGACATTGGGTACAGGGACCAAGATACCGGTAGGTAGAGCTCCAAAGATAGGAACCTCCTCACTATACGGATCCTGTCAAGGAGGACTGCCTTCTGCTTTAGACCCTTTTTTTTTTCTTTTTTTTTTAACAAAGCGCTAGCGTATGCTGTGCCGAGTCCTCGCTGCAGTCACAGTGGTGACAAGCGGGACTCAATTTCCTCCTATCGACCGAGTGCATATACTTCCAGAAGCAACCGTGCCCGGAAAGAACCTGCGTTAGTCGGAAGGACGGCGGCCGGCCCGCCCACTCGGCGATGACCGACTGGAGAGCCCCCACGGCGGCAAAGCCAGCACGTGGAGACTCCAGCTGGGACGATCAATGAGCCATCGTGGCCCGACGAGCGGCCTTACACTACTCGCGTATCTCTTCGGAGGGGGGCCGTATGCCGCTACCCGCCCAGACGTCAGCCGTCCGTCGATAAACTTCGGTGAGCACTTCCGCCTCCAAATCCCACGGAGGAGTTTCAAGGCGCACGCCGCCTCCGTTGACACGGTGCGGTAACCGCGTATGGCTCTGACCGCCAATATCCTCTGAGGGCGCCAGAGGCGAGACTGCTTCAGACCCTTGATCCAACCTTTTAATGTGAGCCTCTTAAGGTGTTGGTCGAGGGTCTTGGATATCAATCCGTGTACAGATACGAGTATAATTATCGGAACAATGATCATCGAAATCAATTCCACATATTGGCAATCTCGTGAGACAGATTCAAGTACTTCAATTGTTTTTCTTTTTCAACTTTCACGAGATTCTGGTCATGAGGAACGGTAATATCGACAATCATTGCGTGGCGCTCTAATTAATCTATCACCACTAATCAGGCTTATTGGAAACAATAGTCCTATCCTACCTTATTGTTGTTGACAAGTTGGTATTTAAGGGCAAGTTGTTGGTGTACGATCCTGGCTACTTGGTTGTGCCTGTACAAATGTTAGCGAGACGAGAACAACCAGAAATAATATACTCAATAGACTGTCAATTTAGGGTGGTTTTTTTGTGAGAGGGTCGTATTGCCCCGGTCGAGCTGGCCCGCAATTATCGTTACGAGTATTATTATGTTTTTCACGGAGGTTACCAAAGTGACTCTGCTGCTCTACCTGATGGAAAGCCACCCAGTGAGGTACTCGCTCATGCCCCGCTTGGGAACGTAAAAGGCATGACAATCATCGTGGCAATGTAAGGCTTACACACTTACCTCGACAACTATCACCCCCGCATTAATGGATCTCCAGTCTCGTACTTACCAAAGAAACACGAGAGCACGAATACTGTCACTTTAGGTTGGTTTTCTGTGAGAGGGTAGTACTATCTAGATCGAACTGGCCCGTTTGTGCTGAAATCAACGTGGATCTACTACCTAATATACTTTAGCCTTTTTTTTATTTTTAACGTGAGGAAACCCCTTCGGGCCGTCACCTCACCAGGGTTTACGGCGGGGTGGTCTGTCGAAATCGAAACAACTGAAACTACACGCTGTGCCACTCTGCGCCTGACAAAGGAGGGATCCGCGAACTGCTGTTATTACGACACCCAGATCCCTCCGAGCGCCCGCACGCTACCGTTGGCACTATCTGTGGGTAAACTCTCTATTTAGGCGACCTAAGTAATATCCTTTAGCCTTGCCAATGCTGGGGCACCGTAATACTTTCACAAAATTTTACTTAATCATGCTATTTAATAGTCGTTTTAAAGTAAATAATCGACCCTTTTCGTTAAATTACTGATAACATTATAGCTCTCGTAAAGATGAGGAAAAAATTGTTTTCGTTTTGTTGTTGATAATAATCAACTATTTCAACTGACTCAGTGGCGCAGCGGTAGTGAATGTGACTGCTGTACTTGAGGTCTCGGGTTAAATTCCCAGGTCAGACCAAATGTTTGTATGTTTTGCAAATATTGGTTTCAAAGTTTGAGTGTTTTCTATGTATGGTATGAATATATTTCCAAAAAATAAATAAGTAATCTATTAGTCATTTTAGTTATCATAGCACAAGCTCTGCTTAGTTTGAAACTAGATGACGTTGTGTGTCAAATCTCCGAAATATTTATTATTTATACTTTCACAATTCCCTACGTCAAGTGTGTTGATTTTCATCATGTCGGTAGGTATGTATATGCCGCAGTCAAATGTAACATAATAATCATGATCGCTTGTTGTATCTACTTTTCGTATAGACCTCTATGAAGAGTATATGCTTGCTCTACTAAATGCTAAACCTAGGCTTCTATTAGGTACTTTTATTTTATTTTTGACTTTAAATAAATTTGGATTTACCAGCAGCTTTATTGTGAGTCATCAGGCAAGGCGTACACTTGCTTTACGACTTTGGACGTTTACAAATAAAAATAATTCTTATTGATTATCGTATACTCGTATTATTGTTATTATTGAAAAGTCAATTCAAGTTCTATTGTTTATTAAAGTTCACTTTTGTTAAACATATGCGTAATGATATTAAGTTCTTATTTAATGCGCTAACGAGCTAGTGTTTATAAGAATATTATTTTCAATAAACCTTCTAAAAGTCAGACCACAAGTGGCGACGGCTTGTTTGTAATGATGCGATGTAGTCATCGAGTGTACTCACATGATGTCAGCGCTGAGGGTCATCTTCGACACAAGTTCATGACACGGTACCCTTGTGGATCCCCGTGCAAGCCCTCACACACATACTAATTGATGTACAATAGTGTAATAACAAAAGCCGAACGGCCTTTTTGGAAGCTGACGGTGAATACTCTCATAGTCGACCACAGGGTTGCCATCCGTCTGGATTTCCCCGGATTAGTCCTAGTTTAGAGAACGTCCGCGGAGCGTCCAGGTGAAGTTTCAGTTATAGTCCGGGACACAGGTCATTTAGAGAAATTAAAAATAAGACTTATAACTCCCTAGATCTCTTATTGCCTTATGCTTGGAGCTTACTTTTGTGATAATTTATATTTCACGTAAGAAATGAAATGAGACTTAGTCTTTACAACTTAAAGAAGTTTTTTTATTGCTTAACTTTTTATTATTTGTGAGATATTTTATGTTGAAAATGTGGCTGTTGATGAAAGTTTCAAGTAGACAAAATTATTAAAATTAGAAATCAGACTACTTAAAAATATTGAACTGAAAAGAGAAAATCAAGTATCACAATATCTGTATACATGAATTTACTTTTAATTTTTAACTTTAATGTCAACCTTAGGATTACTGTTAGGATTCCGAACAAAATTAAAATAAAATATAACATACAAATTTCGAATTGATAAAAATATCCTTTGAGCAGGTTTGAATACAATTAGAGTACAGCCCTCACTTCTCCTTTACAAGTGAAAAATTGTTAGCGCATCAGACACCCAAAAGACAGGTTATTTCATTTTAATATTTTGAGATCATACTAAAGGTGCAATGTATCGTTCATCTTACCACCTTTTTGATCTGTCATACTTAAGCAGCGTAGTGTGGTATACTGTGTTATTTTAGTCGATTTGATTCTGACACACCGCAACTGATAACATCAGCTGATGACGATCCATAGAGTTTCTGTAAGTAAAAAAAAAGTTTGTAAATCCAAAACCATATACATATGTATCGAGTCAATTTAGTAATAATATCGACAAGTTGTTTTCTTGTAACCAATTTTGAAAATTGATGTCATACAAGGGACAAAAAATGAGATAGATTTGCGACTTATTTAATTTTTGACTGGTTTCATCTGTTAAATTACGCCACAAAACAGGAATTAGAATATAGCAATATTCCTACATAGTATATGTGAACAAAATGATGCTGTGAGGTCAAATAATGACGTTTAAAAGATTTGTCTTTTAATATGCTGTAGAACACGCATCATCGCCATTTATATTTTAGTTTTTCCAAACAGGATTTCAATAAATAAATTTCTTATTATAATAAAAAAAACCCGACTGCTTAAAAGTAATAAACTGAAAAGAGACTAATAAGTATATCTCTCTAAATTCGACTGACTAATGCAATGTTTCGTAAATTTACTTAATCAAATAATGAAATGAATTTAAATACTTTATGATGCTGCAGGCGACCACAAAAAATATTTTGTTACCTACGGGCAAAGAATAATCTATCGAAACTACGCTTGTCACCGCTTACGGCACCATAAAGTATTTAATTTTACAATTTGAATATACATATTTAGTCATTTCATTATTTGATTTAATAAATTTACAAAACAATTCATTAGTCACTCGAATTTTATATAGATATTTTTCTCTTTTCATTTCCTTAGTTCGTCACTTTTAAGTAATTATAATAATAGTTCTGTTTCGGATTTTTTAGTCTTACTAACCGACAAGTTCTTCAAATATAAATTTATCGAGTTCAAATCCCAGTAAATAATATTTCGGGTGTCCCGATATATAATGGGTACGCTTTCTGATAATTGATGTTAAAACAGTAATATAAATGTGATACACGTACATTTTTGAAAGACCTTTTTAGTGATATCCGATGTTTTATTTGATACCCGTGTTGCTACGGCAAGGAAAAAAGACCCACGCCTTTTTATTTATTTTTATTTGTGAATGCCACTTTGAACATTTATGTAATCCATTTCACTGCCCCAACTCTGATGAGTGCAACGACAACTCATATGTCTAAAACTGTCCAATCATTTAGGCTATGGGGCGTGCCAAAGAAATTGACATACGCATTTATACACTCGAAAAAGATCACCCTCCTTGTGGCGCAGTCAGGTACTAAGAATACTTTTGTGAATTAAAACGAAAAAAATATTGGCCAAGTTTCCCTAAACCTTTCTAGTTATATTTGATAGAGTTGATAGTCTCCATCTGGTGAAGGATCAAGTATACGGAGCGTCATCACCCCTATTCATCCTGCGACTGTCGTAAGAATCAACCGAGGGAGAAAATTATGCAAGACAACATCACTGCAGAGAGAAAGGTAAAATTTAATACAAATCTTATACCAACCCATCTGGTCAGTGTGGTATAACAGACCAAAATCTCCTTTCTAAGGCCTATGTTCAACAGTGGACTGTTAGACTCTATTGATGATGATGAGCTGACGTCTCAACAGTTTAACTGAACACGAATAGACTAAAATTGAATGCTGAAAGTGATATTTTTTCTATCTAAAATTGAGTTAGGTGTGTTTAACTATTTAGCGGCTTGACTGGAGTAAAACCACAACCTCATGATGTTAAGTAATTCGTCTTATCCGGTAACTCAAAGGGTAACAACACACTGATATCTTTAGAGATGCAGGCGTTTAAGGGCGAATTTGTCACTTCGCAGCAGGTGAACATCCAAGTTTGTCATCTACACCATTAAAAGAAATTTAAAAATGATAAAATTTATATTGCCTCTATAAAATCTATTGACATCTCATTCATTAAATCCGTTCAGAAGTTCAGACGTTTAGACTTCCAAAACTATTACCTTTCCTTTAAATATTGTATGCCCAATTGGCAGGACATAGCTAACCTTAATATTTTGTAACTTATAATCCACAATAAAACTTTGACTTTATTTATTTATTTATACTTTCTGCAAATAAGTTACATTGCATAAGGCGGACTTAATGCCGTAAGCATTTTCTTCCAGTCAACCTTTGGGTGATGCAGAGATGTGTGTAGCAGGTGTAATGTTAGAGCTAGTAGTGTTGATTTTTTAATTTGCGTATAAATAATTTATGTAATGTACGTAATGATATAAATACATATACACACATATATATATAAAAGGAAACATATACCTATATACATACACACAAATACACACATATTCATACAATGATGAATAGGCAGGTAATTATTCTGACTTTGACTTTGATTTTGAATTTGACTTCGCAGTAAAGGGTCAATATTGGATTGAATCAAATATACTATGCAAGTAGCAGTATAAGAAGATCATAAAGTCAATATGAGACAACTAACAATTACGTCAATTAAATATAACTAGTGATGAAATTATAAATAATTCAATGTCAATAAGTTAATTGTAAAATAGTATACAATAATAACAAAAGTACTAAATTATAAAGCAACGCTATGGCAGAATAAACTGATAATAATAACTCTTCTTTATGGCTTTGAATAGGCTCGTATGTATGTTTACAGAGAGCTACTATGGCGGCTTCTACATTACAGCACAAAGAAAAATATACAACAGCGCCATCTAGCGAAGATATATCGAACTACGAAGTATGAACGAAACGTATGAATGTAATGAACTACAATGCAACTACTAATCCTGTGTCGCGATATAGAGATTCACGTGACAATTAGGATATATACAACATCCCAACGTCAACCGTTGGGCCGTGGCCCACCAGGCGTGATCAGCTCGCCTAGACGGAGGATCCTCCCTTTGTGTCGGAGGGACATATGACACACATCCCTCCACAGCTACCATAAATACGTGTAGAATCACATACGTATTATTTTTGTTCACTAATTTCATTACCTTACAGCAGCAAAAAGTACTCAAGTAGTACAAGCTGACTCTCTCAGTGTTTGATAGTCATGAGTTTTATATAAACATGTATAAAACATTCCATTGGGGAGTCCATTCAGACCCCTAGGTATTTCCAGGTAAGCACTAGGATATATGATAATCAAATGGAGATAACTTTGAAAGTAAAAAGAAAACAGTTTCTTTTATTTAGTATTTTCATGGTAAGTGACAAGCTGTTTATGTGTTTCTTCTTTGTTTATATTCCCATATACTATATCTTCTTGTTCCTTCATCCACGCGGTGACAGATTGAGAATACGAAATGTCATCATCCTTCCTCTTCGCATGAGTGTTGTAAGAGGCAACTAAGAGACAAATTACGTCGGACAAGGTTACTGCTATTACTGAGAAAGAAAATTTGAAACAAATCTTATACCAAACCATCTGGCCGACGGCCGTGGTATAGTAGGGCAAAACCTCTTAGATAAGGAGGAGAGGTTTATGTCCGGCAGTGGATTATTAAAGGCTAGTGAATAAAATTCTTGGAATTTGGTGTTTGGGCTCTAGTAACCTCACTCATTCGGTGAAAATTGACAAAAGCGATGTTTAACACTGTTTGTCTGTACACAAGCCGCTTGTTGAAAATTATACATTGTTAACACTATTGAACATTTGTGAGAATAGGCTAGATGACACCTTAGTCAAATTAGTTACTTTTATCATCTGTCAAAACGACAATTTTGTATGAAAAATGTACTAAATACAAAATTGTGACGTCACTGTTTTAGACTACTCAATTGAACAATATATTTCACTGTATATTTGATTGAAATTCGTAATTATAATAAAAAGCTGTGTTAGTTGTATTTTCCAAGATGTTCGCGATATTAGTTTTAATGAAGTGGACATTGGTATTTATCATCTACCCAATTCTCGGTAAAATAGTAGAACGTATTTTTCGGCTAATTAGACACATGTATTGGTTGATAAGAAAACACTGTTACCAGAAACGAAACCTCGATAAGCAAACTCAACGATTAAATTTTGATAACTTTTACAAATGGTTCTCGCTGAACTTCCTCTTTGCGTGTCAATTAGTTTAAATATATGGGTTTAGTGGTCAATTATTATTTTATTAAAATTATTATTACTCGATGTTATTTATATATTTAAACCCCTTTGGAAACAATGGATTGTAAATTGAACATAAAAAACTATTAATTTGTTTGTAAATGATTTTGATTTCTTTTATGAACGATGAGTTGAGGTGAAAAGACTTTTAGACATTTGGAATTCTCTCTTATCATATTAAATAAATGATTATATCGATGGATAGTCATGAAATGTTTATTTGAGGAGTAAAAATGGTCAGGAGTACGTAAAATATTTAGCTAAAAGTATTTTAGAAATCAATGTAAACAAAGAGAGTAGTACTTAATTCGATTTGATTCCGATATACCGCTCTATCTTTAAGTTTTTCATGCTGGAAAAAGTATGTTTGTTGGTTAGTATACATACACTATAATTATCTTGAGAACAGCACAGAGGTAGTATGAATTTTTTCAAGAAGCATTAGTAGGAATACGATAATGTCATGTCATTAACTGGGTGCTTTCATAGTAAAAAAATGTATAGTAAAAATGCCAGTATAATTCACTTGTATAAAATTTTAAAAACAGTTTGACATATAAAACATATTTTAAGTCATTACTGCTACGTGTCAACCCTGAATGGCGGTCGGTTGTTGCGTTTTAAATGCGCGGGCGCATTTAAACGACTGCGGTCAGTGTCGCAGCGTGGCCGCGGCTAGGGTCGTCGCCTAAATGGTGAGGATACGTCACGTAATGCATACTTATGTACAACATGGTGTGACCTTCTATAGATCATTATTCTGGATGGATCTAGATCACGGAGAAGGTTAAATATTGAAAGAGAGGTAATAAGAGATTTCTTCTATACTTAGAGTTATCGGTAGCATTAATCTAGCGATCACTCAGTATGAATATGTATACATACGAAAATTTTAACATCTTATTTCAGACAATACAAATACACTTTATTGCATACTGGACACTCCTAGATACGTAACATGATGATAGTAGATCCTATAATCTTTCTCACATAACTTATAACTATTTTATGCCTACAACTGCCTCCAACTGAATGCGACTTCTGTGCTTGAGGTCTTCGATTCTCGAGTCGGACCAAATGTTTGTATGATCTGCAAATATTTGTTTCGAAGTTTGGGTGTTTTCTATGTATAATATGTATGTATTTACAAAAAAAAAGTATATTAGTATTCTACCAGTCAGTCTAGTTATCATAGCACAAGCTCAGCTTAGTTTGAATCAAGGTGACGTCGTTTGTCAAATGTCCGAAATATTAATTTATTATTTATTTATTTACTAAGCACTCTAATATCTTAAGCTACCTTATATTCGTACAGATTATTCGTTTAAATGAAGGAACAATAAAATACAAGATCAGATTTGTTGTGATCAGATTACACGGCGTTAGGCAATAGAATAATTTACTTTCAGACATAATGAAATTTGTGTTTTTCTTCATACCTTTAACAAATATTATCGTAATATATGTATATACTTTTTTTGAGTAAAATCACCTTTTTCAAGATTAATTATGATTGTATTATCATCTTACTCTTTACTAGATTTACTTGAAGTCTTTGCAATGAATTCTTCTTTCAGTCTCCTTGCTCACTCGACATCCTCATTCACGCATTCCTTCATATCACTGTAAAGTAGTTTTATTTTTTCTTTTATATTCTTCTTTTTACTAAGACACTCCCCTGGGATATAAACATTCTTTATACATATACACATAGTGGTAAAATATTGTTAACCACGAGCTCAAGTTACGATTAGTAAAATTCGTATAATAGAATGTCTCTGCACTATTAGTGACAAATTAGAAAAATGTGGTTCTTTTAAACCCAAAAACAATAATGATGAACACTTTTTAGGTAACATTGTCTAGTTTAAAAAATATATTAAGGATGATTTTGATATGTGATTATGACATAAGCGCCGGAAGAGACTTAAAAATTTGGCATGACACAAAATATTTTTCTTAGAACCAATATAGTAACTTACGTCTAACATTTTGAGGTACTCGGCATCATATTTGAGATGCCACTACATCTACAGGTGTGTATATACGATAATCTTAAGTTGAACTGTGTTTACTTCAAAAACTAAAAAGTCCATTATCAATTGAACTTAAATTATGACTATGAGGTTCACGAAGACTTGAGACATGGGTGGCACTAGATGGATGCGGATTGCCCAAGACCGGGATAGTTGGCGCTCTTTGGGGAGGACCTTCGTTCAGCAGTAGACCGCAATAGGCTGAAGCAGAGAAAAGAACAATAGGTTTTAAAAAAGGTTTTTTATCTAATTTTGCAAACACAATATGCCACAGCATAACGTGGCAAGGTACAGTCACAATTCTTTTAATTTATATATGAGCGTAATAATAAGGTGAACATACTATTGTATTCGAGTCAATTAAAAAGTACTTATTTTTGAACTACGCTCTTCATTACTACATTTTTTATGAGGTGCTATTATAAGCATCATGGATCCACTAGCGCATGATGAGAATATAAATGACAGAAGGAGTGACCTCGTGAAAGAAAACTGGAGGCTCCGAATGAATCTTTAAATATGACACATCTTGGAGCTGTATTTTTATCGAATTATGAGTTTTAAGATCGAAAAATTTAGATTTGTCATTATTTCGTGTTTTTTATTATTTTTAATAACTTTTCTATATAAATTACAAAGTGTATTATGTCAAACTTATTTCACAATTTTTGTTATATTTTGACATTTGGTAAAAAGAAATTTGACTTCACTGCTAAAAAAATCCAGCAAAAAGCTATTTTTTTGGTTTCGTTTTCATCTACACTTTCCATCAGGCGAGATGGAAGACAAACGTCTATTCCATTACAACTACATATATATAGTATAAAAAAAAACCGAAATTCGTTAGTAGCGGTTAGTGTATAAGACTGTTAATTAAGAGGTTTCAGATTTAACACCCGTCTCGGATCAAAAAATTATTGAGCTTCTCTGTAACAAAAATACCTAATTCCAGAGTTTGGAAGTTGGGTCCTTCATTCCCGTGCCTTGTAGAGTACGTATAACCGTTTTTCTCGCACCTGATCTTTCCCCGCGTCAGATAACTGTCCCACTGGATTGTGAGAGTGATGGAACAGAGAGTAGAATGTTTAGCGCACACCCTTGTGCACCATAATGTCACCTGCGCAGTTGTCTGGTATGCGTTGACATTGGCCATCACACACATTATGCATAATTTACAGATTCAATAAAGACGTGTCTGGCCTATCTGACTGCACCTACTTAGATGGTAGATGTGGCACAAACTCTATTCAAGTAAAACTACTATTGCCTGACCTTAATGCTTCTGAATATACTTCTGTCATAAAAGGATAAGACTAATAAAACTGTAATTTATTTAACACTTTTACATAAAACTATATGTAAATATGACTTTATGCGAAGGATAATATGACGCTTTTGGCTTTAATAACATACTAGTTGACCAGTCCAACTTTTTCTGCACCTCTTGAATAGGAATAAATTTACACTGTTTTTTTTTTGTAGGCGATGTTATATAAAAGAAAAAGAAACTAGTACTTTCTGAGATTATCGCGTTCAACCAAACATACAAACCTTTCTGTCTTATAATAGTAGTATAGATGTATATAATAATAGAAGATTGTTAGGTTTTTATGACGTTTAAAAGTATCCATTGAATCAGAGTCCATGAACTGATTAGCGATGAGTCAAACAATGACCACAGAAAACTATAATACAAATTGTATAAGAAAGCACTTTTGTGTTCTTTGTTTTAGTTATGCATTCTAATAATAGCTTCATATATGTTACAAGTGATAGCGATTGGTTCAGTATAGTCGGGCTAAGCTATAACAATGTATTAACTTTTAAAGTTTTGTTGAATCATATGTCATTATGAACATAGAAGGTATTTAAAAATGGTAAGGCTACTAGTACCTACCATATACCTTTGATTTGTCTGAAGTTTCGAAACCAAATTCGTGCTCGTGATCCAGTCAAGCTGGTGCCACCAACTGTCACCACAGTTTCTTTTAAAAATGTAACACGGAGACCAATTCTCTTCACAAAAGTTCAGTCACAAGTTGGGATGAACTACCTATCACGTAACTATCAAAAAATGTATTTACATTTTACAACCAACAATTTAATCGGTAATCTTTTGAGCTTAGTAATAGTGTACCTTTAGAAAATCTATCTTTTATAACGGTTATGAGATCGAAAGTTGGTCAGAACTGAACGGTCGGTCGGTCGAAACAAACAACTCATAGATTTCTCATATCTGGTACGTTATTACATTAATTTACTGTGCATAGATTTGGTTTAGTTTTGTGTCTACTTATTAGTAATCCTGCTTGCTAGACAGATGCCTCAGGTTTAATGCCCACACAGCACAAATAACTGTGTGCTGAGTACGGTCATTGATTCCGTGTCAAGGTGCAATTTATTTATTAGATAAATATATTTAGGGGTATAGAAGTATGTCTGTCAGTAGTCTGGCTATCATCGTACAGGCTCTGCGAAATTAGATTATTGTATACTAGGGTTTTCTTATAAAGGATTTAAATTGTCATGAAAAACCTTGGTGTATTCACGCCTCACCTATGACAGGGTATCTAAAAATGAATTTACAAATTTGTAGAAAGTTTTTGAAGTTTTGTTAGGGCTAGATACCCACGGTAACCTAAAATGAATATCAAAACAGGAGCTGGTTAAAGGGGTCTAAGAACTTGCACAAGTTGGTTGAAAACGTTCTTTGCTTTTTTTTTCTTATGACGGAGTAGAAATTTTGCAGAATTTTGAAAATGTTTGACTCGACTAATTCATCAACATGTCAATCAATCAACCTATTGCCGTCCACTGCTGAACGAAGGTCTTTTTTTTTTTTTTTTTTTTTTTTATCGTGTGGAAACCCCCTCGGGCCGTCACCCCACCGGGGTTTACGGCGGGGTGGTGTGTCGGAATCGGACCGACTAAAACCACACGGTGTGCCACTCTGCGCCTGAGATAGGAGGGATCCGGGAACCGCTGCTATTACGACATCCAGATCCCTCCTAGCGCCTGCCCGCCAAGCGGGCACCATCTACGGATAAACTCTCTATATAGGCGACGTACGGCACACGCGGACGTCGCCTCCTCGCGGCTGGCCATTGTAGCGGATGGAGGGGAAAACCCGTCCCGTCCACCCGCGGCCACACTCAAGGCGGCATGAGGCGCTGGTATGCGCGCCTCCGCCGCCCGGCTCGCCGGCGGCGAATTGGGTCCGAGTGGACATTGTCCTCCCGGGCCTTCTCCGCCGCCTCCTTCCGCGAAATTACGTCTTCGCAGAAGGTTGCGACCGCGGTAAAACAACTGTCGCTACCGACCATGGAGCGTATTACGGCCGGTAGCGAGAGATCTCCTCCAATAACTGCAGTGAGGACCCCACGCTGCGCCGCCCAGGCGGAACAAACCGCTAGCGTGTGCTGGGCCGAGTCCTCACTGCAGTCGCAGTGGTGACAGGCGGGACTCAATTCCCTCCTGGCGACCGAGTGCAGATACTTCCCGAAGCAACCGTGCCCGGAAAGAATCTGCGTCAGTCGGAAGGAAAGGGTCCCGTGCTGCCGCCCTGCCCACTCGGCGATGACCGGCTGGAGAGCCTCCACGGCGGCAAAGCCAGCACGTGGAGCCTCCAGCCGGGACGACCAACGAGCCATCGTGGCTCGACGAGCGGCCTCTCGCCACTCGCGTATCTCTTCGGGCGGGGGCCGAATGCCACTACCCACCCGAAAGTCTGCCGTTCGCCGATAAACTTCAGCGAGCACTTCCGCCTCCAAATCCCACGGGGGAGTTCCGGCCAACGCGCACGCCGCCTCCGTCGATACGGTGCGGTAACCGCGTATGGCTCTAACCGCCAATATCCTCTGAGGGCGCCAGAGGCGAGCCCTATTCTGGGCGGTCAGAGCCGCCGCCCACACCGGTGCACCATACAGTGCCATTGACCGAACAACCCCCGTGTATAGCCGTCTCGTCGCGACGCTGGCTCCACCCAAATTGGGCAAAAGTCGCCCAAGAGCAGAAGCAGCGCCGACCAGCTTTGGAGTAAGCTGTCGGAAGTGCTCGTCGAAGAGCCACCTGCCGTCGAGGATCAGGCCCAGATACTTCATCTGGGCCTTAATCGGTACGAGGACCGAATTGACTACGATAGAGGCACCGGGGGGTGGACCACGACGGGGCCCATGAAACAAAAGGGCTTCCGTCTTATCTAGGGCCACCCGTAAACCCAGCGCCTCAATGCGCCCGACCACCAAAGAGACCCCCACGGTGGCCAGGCGCGCCGCCTCTTGAAAGTTCGCCCCCCTGGCCGTGACCAATGTGTCATCGGCGTAACAAATTACGCCCAGCCCGGGGGGAAGACGACCTCGAAGGGCCCAGTCGTATCCCATATTCCACAGGAGTGGTCCGAGGACGGACCCCTGTGGAACACCGCACGACATGGGCCGCCGCCTTAGAATACCATCTCGGTCCTCGTACACGACGGTACGCTCCTCAAGATAGTCTGCCACAAGCCGCCTCAGGTACTCTGGCACCCCATGATAGTGGAGTGCTTCCCTGATGCAGCTAAATGGCAGACTATTAAATGCGTTGGCGATGTCCAACGACACCGCCAACAGCACGCCGCCACAGCTCACTGCCTCTTCGGTAACGGCCCTCAGGCGCAGCACAGCATCGACCGTCGAACGCCCCGCCCGAAAACCAAATTGGGCGTCCGACAGATCGGGGCCCACCTCGCGCTGAACGAAGGTCTCCCCCAAGGAACGCCAACGATCCCGGTCTTGGGCAATTCGCATCCATCCACGGCCAGCTACCTTCTTCAGTCGTCGGTCAATCGCGTCGCAGGGCGCCCTACACTCTAGTACACGTCAGCTCCAGCGACCATCGGTTCATCTGGAGACATGGCCGGCCCACTTCCACTTCAGTATACTGATTTGCCGTGCGATGTCGAATTTTATTGAATTACGAATTTTATCAGCCAGAGAAACACCCAGCATCGCACGCTCCATCGCACGCTGAGCCACTTTAAACTTATGGATCAGTCCAATGGTGAGTGACCACGTCTCGGTTCCGTAAGTCATTACAGGTAGAACGCATTGGTCAAATACTTTGATCTTTAATGATTGTGGGATCGGTGACTCCAAGATGTGACGAAACTTTCCGAACGCCGCCCAGCCCAGACGAATCCTCCTATCGGTCTCCTGATCGAAGTTGTGCCGGCCAAGTTTAATAATTTGCCCACGATAGATATATTCTTGTACAACCCCGATAACAGCGTCATTTACGGTTACGGGACTCGGGGACACATGCCTGTTATGCATTATTTTCGTTTTTTCGATGTTCATCCTTAGCCCCACTCGTTTTGAAGAATCATCCAGACTGGTCAGCATTTCTTCCAGATTATACAGAAATTCCGCCCGGATGACTACTATTTCAAGCGAATATTCAGTTTTCTGAAGCAATATGACCCTAGTTTGTAAATAAGCGTTCACCTAATAGGATTATACCTCCCAACGTAACATCATAATAGAGCAGTATGTCCTCAATCATGCGGTAATAGTAATAATTCGACCATTAAAACAGGAAAAATTTATACAATATAATAAATAATGAAGTAAAGCGTGGCTATCGGCTTTACATAGCGGAAAACCCGAAGTGTATTTATTTTAAATGTGTAATATGGAAACACCTTTGGTTGGTTAGAGGTAGGTATCATTTGGAATATAATATACCTTCTTGTGAAAGGCAACTTATAGTAAACAATTTTTTCTTGTCTTTCACTGAGAGTGTGAAATTATAGAAGTTAAAATGAGGGCATCCAATATTTCTTTGTATACCCCTCCAGGAATAACATGAGTGAATGTATATACATATATATATATATATATATTTTAATACTTAATAGATTACACAGAGTTCAATTCAGGTGGTGTGTACAATCAGTAGTCGTGCGTGTGTTTTTTATGTGTCATTTGTATAAAGATGCTTTTCCGGTTCCTAGTAGGTTTTATCTTGTAAGATTGTATTCAGCGTCTTTTTGCATTTGTAATATGATAGGTTGTTATTAAACATTTTCGACAAATTTATGTAAAGAGCTGGAACCAAGAAATAAAAGAAAATTTAGTGTACAGTAATCTCAGGATACGGTGCTGCATAAACTTTGTCTTTTCGTCTTTTGCTTGTGAGGTGTATTACAGCACTGGAGAAGGATAATTTGTTACATACAATTTTGCCGAATACTTAGGACTTTACATTGGCTGTGTAATTTAACTGTGGGATACATAATTGGATGGAATATTGTTCCCATTAAAATGGGTCTTTGAGCAATTTCTGGATGGACACTTGATAATGAAGACAAAGCAAAATATACGTTACAGATTATTGTTTGATTTGATACTGATCGTAGTGTTTTTTAAATATATGTTAGTTTACACACGTTTCTTACTAGTAGTAAGGAAATTTACGTGGGCTCTAAAATTGAGATTTCTTATTTTTTCGCTTTAAAAGTGAGTTCTTAATATAAAAAATAATGTTTTGAAAGTTGGATCACATGTAATTTTTAGCATAGCCTTTTTCCAACTTGCTTTGTGGTACAGCAAATAGTTTTCGTTTTTAGATAGCGTAAAGACAGGGGAGTCAGGCAAACGCAAAGATTATTGGATGGAAAAGCAAACTGAAACTGTACGAGTAAAAGCCTGAAGTCGCCTGGGTTTATTTCATACCTGTAAAGAAGTCCCTAGGACGAAACACCAGCATTGCAGTAAAGAAAGAGTACCATAGAAACATTAATTTATTTGTTAATGGTAGTAAGTATAGACGTCTGAAATTCAAGAAATGCAGAATACGTTGCAACCCTTTGAGTCAGAACCCTGATTCTGGGAGAGGGAGTTCGGGTACTGGGACGATAGGGTTTTCTCTAAGGCTGTAGTATCACCGCAGTCGAGTGACCCAGTTTGTGTCAAAGTATGGTTCTCCAGTATAATGTTTTTTTTATTTATATACTTCTTACATGTTTTTATTACTGTGTTATCACGGTAAACTTAGTAAGTAGTTATAAATATTTTTCTATAATTTATATGTTTGTAGCTAGCTTTTACCCGCGGCCTCGCTTGCGTGTATGTCGATTATCTCGGTAAATAAAAGCCTGTCTTTCCTGAAAAATCAAAAATATCTCCATGCTAAATTTCATTGAAAACAGTGCCGTAAACTGAGAAAGCATAACCGATGGACATAATTACTAACTTATTTAGATGAAATTTGGTAAAGACATAGTTAGAATCCCGAGAAAGGACGTAGGATACTTTTTATCTCAGGAATCACCTTTACCCAAATGATTTTTCTGTAAAAAAAAACATACAGTAATACTTAAGTGGATTAACTATATCATAGATTACATGTGTCTATAAAAATAAAGAGTTTTATAACCTCAGAAATTTTATAAAGGTAATATTTGCCTTTAATTGTTACTGCAATTCATTTAGCATATAGATGAGAAGATATCTTAAGATAAAAAACGCAAGACATAAACAACAGTCACTTGTTAACTGTTTGAAATAAAATAAACACTAAATGTTAAGTTAACTAAGAAGTTTACCATTATACATAAGTGGAAACTACATCCAAACCGGATTAAACCGGTAAAGCTGAAATTAGTCCGCACAAACACACAAACAGATAAACGGACAACAATTTAAATTTCGATTTCGGCTATTTTTAGGCCCCGACGCAGAAAGAGGGCTGTTATAAGTTTGACGTGTGTGTGTATGTGTCTGTGTGTGTATCATTCTGTCTATGGCATCATACCCCCAAACGGGCGAATCAATTTGGATAATTCTTTTTTTGTTAGAAAGGTGACTTAATCGAGAGTGTTCTGTGTAATCAAGTGTGTTGTAGCTATGGTTTTATGCTCTGTTATAAGTTTTGAGTTGTTACAACAGAACACCGGTATACCTGTAAGCACACTCATTTTGCTTAGGAATATATTGTACGTATGATATAAGATCTACAGGATTTTATACGGTACTCATCACCTTGGTCCGTGTGTAAATTGTTGTGCGGTTCTTGAACTTGTCCGTTCTAAGTTCCTTTGTCTACCCTGACTGGTATTATAAACGTGAGTTTGTTTATTGCACTTTTATAACTTATGATCTCAACTGATCGTTATAAAATTTTACAGATGTCCACAAAAGTATATTATTAACTTTTACTATTTTTCTTTTGTTGATGAATTAGGTTTACTCTCTTCTTGAGTAATGTATACGAGGCACAAACAAAGAGATTTTTCTCTCTCTAAAGCGCTGCCTTTTCATATTAGCCTAAATGACATTCTGACGTGTGTTCTGTTTTAAATAACATAACAAGCAATTAATAGCATCAAAACTACCAATTCCTAAGAAAATGCATGTAGTTATTCATTACTTGAAACTAATTGGAATTCATTGCGTTGTATTTGCACTGCAGTGAACGGCATTGAGTAGACAGAGATGGAGCAACTTCAGTTTCCCGGTTTCGTTCCAGGAATCGATAGGTTTGGTTGGTTAGGCATAGCATTCTGTTTCAGATACGTCACCAAGGAAATAACCGTCTTTAATTGTGTTTTGGTAGTTTTTCTAGATGTCCAGTTTCTAATAACGATTAAGAGTTGAATGTGCATAATCCTTAGAGTTAGTGCAGACGTATGTCTATTCTCCATGTGAGTATTGCAGTATATCTTTTCCTAGCTCTATCTCCTCTCTTGTTTGTACTTATTTTTGTTGCAATTTATCTCTCTCATTTGTCCCATCTGAAGGCGTTTACATCTTCAGGAGTGGTATGGGTATGTCCAACAGTGGATAAAACGAAAACTGAATTAGGAGAGCCAGCCAACGAATGATTTTTCTTTGGAATATTAAACAGTAGACCGACTTCAAATAAAATTGAGAGAAAATGACAGAAGGATGATGAGGTCATCATAATTCTCTTGTCATTTTCTGTCATTTTGTTGTAGTTTATAATAAATAACAAAAATAATAAAGACTAAAGGATAAATCAAAATAAACTTATCACTGTCCACTGTTGAACGAAGGTCTTCTCTAAAGAGCACCAACTATTCCAGATTCATCTGGCGCCCTATATTACGTTTGTCTATGGGTGGTTTCCACTCTAGCACATTTCGGCTCCTCGGTTCATCTGGAGCCATGAGCGGCCCACTTCGACTTAAATGTTTTGATTCTCTGTGCGATGTCTGTTTCCCCCGTTCTTTGTCGAATGGCCTAGCATGGTACGGTCCATCGCAAACTGAGTTGCTTTAAATTTGTGAACAAGTCCAATGATAAGCTTCCATGTCTCGGCTCCGCATGTCGTTATAGGTAGGAAGCATTCATTAAATACTATAATGTGTCATTGGCGATTCGAAGATGTGACAATTTTTCCGCACGACGCCTAACCCAGAAAAATCATTATATCGATTTAAATATTATATATAGTCATCTAAAATATGTTCAACTGAAATAATGTTGGATTAAGGAGAAAATTCTTGCCATTTTTGTAATAATTTTTAAGTAAAAGACGTCCACCTAGAAACTAAGCTACTTGGAGTCCTACCTTGAAGGAAGGTTCACAAAATATTAAGTGTACTTTAGGTCTGTGGTGTCCCTAGCTTCATAAACCTTTATAATAATAACGTAAAATTGAAACCACGCTACAATGCGACAGAAGCGGTTAAAGGATAATTTGACCACATTCGGTTCCAATTAGTTTTATCACAGAGCGGTGACGCAAGCGCAGATAATTTTTCTATAAAATAATTGCTTATGTTTAATAATATTCATTTTAAAAACACACATGTACAGTATAGTAGGTTTTTGGGTGGAATAATTATATGAACGTCGGTACTTGTAACAATCATGTATCCCTAGGAAAATAAGCTAGTAATTGCCTATTTCTAATGTCACTAACCAGACAAGCAAGTATATCCAACAAAATATTTATAATTCTAGAAAAATGTATCATTTTCAAAATTACAGGATTGAATGAAAACGGTTTTTTTTATTTTTGATCCGCATAAGCATTAATTAGTATCCAAACAAAAAGCAAAGATATTTATATTTACCTAGATTTGTCTTTTTTACCATTTCTATCATTTTCTCAATTTTATTTAGGGTCGACGAAATTATGGAACACTGCAAGAAATTTGTCTAATTTCTTGTATGGCTTGGTGATGTCAATCTTACTACCAAGACGAAGATAAATGGAGGCACAAAAATAGGAAAGAAAATGAGAGAGACTCTCCGCAATTTTCTTCTTAAGAAACTGAAACTACTGTAGCTGGCAAAGTTTGGACGCGTCGTCCTGTTGCAAAGTCTATTAAAGCAGCTCCTTATATGCCAATAATTCATTTAAAAACTTTTAAAAGATCCACAAAGATTATGTTGTTCCTAAGTATTTGTTGACATTTAAATAGATACGCTAAATATAAATGACAGCCAGGCAATCAGTGTGGTGCTATGACTGAAAGATTTCAGTAGAAATAACGCTGCCTCATGTCATCGTCATACAAAGTGCATACAAATAACCTTTTGCAGGAATGTATTTCATTTAAAAAATATATCAAGATTTATGAAACATGTTTAGTCAGAATTAAAGTTAATCAGGTACAAAATAATGATTTCTGATTAATTTCACTTCATTTCTAATTTTCTTTTTACTAGGACTGCTAAATTAAACTTTAAATATATTCAATAGAGTGATATCCCATTCCACCCAAATCATTATCAACAGCCCACCACAGTCCACTGCTGGAAATAAGCCTCACAAATCGCGTTCTCGCATCCAGTCCTATCACGCATCCTCCTGTCAGTCATCTTGTGCACATCATCACTCCACCTGCCTGTGGACGTCCTACAATACGATTGCCGAGATGCGGGTTCCATTGAAGAATACGTTTACCCAATGTTTATCGGTTCTGCGAGTATATTAGGTCAGGCCACTGCCACTTAATCACCTAACTTGCCAATCTTGTAGGCTATGTCGATGACCTTAGTTTTTTGCTGGATCACATCATTCTACCTCATTACAGGTGTATCATAATCACATGCAATGTGTTCCATAATTTGGATGTATTGTCTTTTCCTGTTCTGTTATAATATTTACAGAAATGTGTTGGTTGGGCTAATTTCTTTCTTTTGCTTTTGATTTCTTTCAATATTTTTTTATACTTTACAATAAATTTATGTTTTTTCATACCGAAGTTTTCTATTTACGGCTTAAGTTCATGAGCCTTTATAGCACTTGATACAGGAGGGAAAAATGTAGGGTAAACTAAAGAAACTGCTTGTAATATAACGTCAGCAGGCGGAAGGAAGACATATATAACTGGGTCAAGGTTGAACGTGATCGTGTCCTCCCAAGGAAGGAAAATGGAAGATAGCGTTGTAAAATTCACAAAAGATAGATACACTTTTTCTTTTAAGTAAATCTCGTTACTTGAAAAATTGTATTAAATGTAACGTTTTGTAAGTAACTGAGTATAAGTAATAATAGTAGTAATAGTAATAATAAAGTGTAATTTTATTTTTGATGTTGAATTCACATATAGAATAAACAAATTAAATTATGATCTTATGTGTTTAGAGATTGGAATTCTTATTCTAGCCTCAACCAAACATAATCAAAGCTTGAGACTAGACATGTACCTAATTAGTTTCTGATGTATTCGTATCTAAGCATGCGTGCATTGGTTCACAAAGCCGTCGCAGCATCAAGAAGTCTACAACAAATTATGACTCGTTCCAAACACTGCGGTTCACCGGCAAAAAACCCGCAATACGAACCTAACTGTTGTTTTTAGTTAGTTATTGAGTCACGAATTTGAAATCCTAATTAAAATTGCAAATATTCTTGAAATTCCAACTGATCATCATAAGAGAAGTTCGAAACGATTTAGATTACCTTTGGTGTAGAAATAAAATTGTTTTCAATATTACTGGATTTCCAAATTCGACCGTAACTGAATAAAAAAGCTCCCCTCTTCTGATGCCATTAAAGTACAAAAAATAATAGTACAAGAACACTTTGTTCCTTAAATTATTATTTCAGAAGATGTTGTTGACCCATTAGTAAAAGCAGTTATTTTTCTGTGTCTTAAAGAATAGGCGCAAGATGATTTATGACCCACTACAGTATCGGCACCAGTAGGCACTGTTAACTTAATAGAACAAGCATCATTACCAAAAGCTTTTTCTACTCAGTCTTCAGACTCGGTGGCTTCTCACATAGTGTTATACAGAAAGAAGAACGTATCGTGATAGTGCCCTGATAACGAAAAGTGAAACTGTTAATATGGTTTAATTATAATTTCCTTGATTACTACTATATTTTTATTAATTATACTAAAAACAAATATTATTTCAATTGCATACACATAGGCATTTATGTTAACGCAAGTGCGTACACTAGTCCGATAAGGCGTTTTAATTTAATTATATAATATAGAAAAAAATGCTCAGCATTGTAACAATAAAATAATCAATTTGAAATAACTTACAATGAGGTTAGAGTATGTAAGGTCCTTTTTATGGCTAATACACTAGATAAAATGGGCGACCTTCATAAATAATATACATCTCAGACTGGTGTATTCTATGCTGTGTCTAAATTTTTTAGGATATTATGTACTCGTTATTTTCTCTGATAAACGAATATAATAATTTTTTTGAGGCAATGAATGTCTCAAACTTTAAAAAATAGTAGAACCAGATGAGTGTTGTTTACCTTTTTCCATGA
The DNA here is from genome assembly GCA_949316085.1 of Hypercompe scribonia. Taxonomy (NCBI): domain Eukaryota; kingdom Metazoa; phylum Arthropoda; class Insecta; order Lepidoptera; family Erebidae; genus Hypercompe; species Hypercompe scribonia. Next base: position 23,073,129 of record OX438975.1, read on the forward strand.
ATTTTTCTATAAATTAAAGATTATCCAGAATAGACATGTCACTTCAAGACAAAGGGTGGGCTGCTAATGGAGGCCACAATTTTAATTGTGTTGGTTACATTAACCATTAATTAATTTAAATGTGTACTCAACTTATCCACAAATAAAGGCAAAGATGTGAATAATTTTTCCCTAGCGTAGGTGCAAACAGTTCCCAGAGCCCTCCTTTTTCAGTCGCAGAGTGGCACACCTTGTGATTTTAGTCGATATGATTTCAACACTACACCTCGCAAACGCCGGTGGGATGAAGGCACGAGAGCGTTTCCACACATTACAAAAAAAGGTGAAAACAATACGGACTCTTGATCACAATACAGATACAGAATACAGGCGTACTGCCTGAATATAGTCGTAATTTACAAGCGTAATAGTAATACAAATTGATTGACTGATTTCATATTATAAGTTGGGACTAATGGCTTCCACACACACACACCACTGTAACTTTCACACACTTGGATCAGCACCACTGAATAGAAGTAAGCAACGAACACACCTCACGGTACTAGGGAAGTCCCAGGTAAAAATTAAACTGTCTTGGAGCTCACAATTCAATCACAAGGAAACTGGATCAGTTGAAAATATTACAGATAATTATTTTTCTTCCTCTTTGCTTTGAAGTCTAGTCGATCTAGGACTTAACTTTAAAGACCTATATTTAACAGAATTAGCATTAAGATACATTGTTAGTTTTATGACTTTGTCTTAGAAACTCCCACGGTAACCTGTGTTACGATCTATTACAATTATAAATACAATTCAAATAAGTTGGAATAGATTACTCAGTATGTATTGAATAATACAAATGTCGTATGTAATGCAATAACAAATGTAATAAATGCTAAGTATTTATCAATAAAATTCTTGTTGATAAATACAGCAAATGCAGTTTACACTTAACTTTGAAAATTTCTTAAAGAAAATCAATCTAAAGCGACAGCATCCGTGTTGTCGTCACTCGTTGGTGAGTGTGCACAGGTCCTTTGATGCAGGGGTGACAATAATCGCGGAAAGTGTGAGTTGATGACTGTCATGCCTGTTAAGTTCCTAAGCGGGGTGTGAAAAAGCATCTCATTAGGCCGCCATAGTGTGAGTTACTATATAGCATTGTCTACATTCACGATGAGTATGGTGACCACAATTCTCGGATTATATTCATGCTGTCCATAACACAGAACAGTTAAACACTTAAAACAAACAACATTTTTTGTGTAAACACGGCTAAATGTAATCGAGCGGTAATCATGACATCGTGATTAAGTCTTTTTCAAATTCAATTAAGAGTCCTTACAACGTATAGACCAAAAAGCAAGTTTACCATGCTGTAATTCCTTAGAGAAAAGAATAAAGGAGAAGAAAATAAGCTGTGGTAAATAAATAAGGCGAGGGAACTATGGTAAGGGATATACCAAGTTTTGGATGGGAAATGAGTTTTTTTTTTTCGGGTAGGCAGTTAAAAAGTTAAGACACGCATTAAAGAGCTCATAAAGTATTAATTAATTTAATCACTAAATCTTTACAATTTCCACACAAAAAGTATATTAAAGTGTAGATCTGCACAGTGTTTATATGATCTAAGACCAGTATCCTATCCACCTGCCAGCAAAACAAAAACATAATTTCACAAGGAATAATTTAACTAACACTTTGAACACAACATCTATTACTATGTCTCAATTATCAGATATACAAGAAGTACAGAACAACCTGGAAGAGAGCTTTTCGAAAAGGATGGCTCAGCTTGAGGCACAACTGCATTCTGGTAGTAACAGCAAAGAGATGGTTGCACGAGTGTCAGAGGAATTCAGAACATTCCGGGAACTGGTGTTTTCAATGTTGGGCCTTCTTCGCAAGCAAATTTCTGAGTGTGTGAAAGTGGTTGATGCCATGGAGACTCGTCATCGTCACAAATCACTCATCTTCTTAGGAGTACCCGAAGCTATCAAGGAAGACTGTGCTACAACTCTACTTGCAGTTATGAATGAGAAGATGGGACTACATGATGTATCACGGCACAACATAAGGCACTGTCATCGCCTTGGAGCCCCCTCTAAGGAACATCGTCGCCCAATATTGGTGAGATTTGCTACCGCAGAGGTCAGATCTGACGTCTGGAAGTCCAAGACATCTCTTAAGGGTTCTGGTTACTCGGTGAGAGAGTTTCTAACCAAAATACGTCAGACTGCCTTCACCATGGCTCGACAACATTTCGGCATGTCGGCCTGTTGGACTCAGAACGGCAGCGTAGTAATCAAACCGAGTGACAACAGCCGATATAAAATTACTTCCACCGACGACCTGAAACCACTGCTAGTCAAATTTCCAAAGGTGTCATCCGGGAGCAAGAGTGATTCCACTAATGCGAGCTCAGATATTGGTAACAAAAGTTCGCGAAGACGCTAGTTGTATGTAACATCATTGTTAGTCATCTTGCAAATACAACGGTACTTTGATTTTGTTTACATGGTTTAGATAATCACTCTTGACGGTTGGTTTTGTGTATTGTACCTTCAATAAATTACAAAATTAACTTTTCGTACTTTTCCAATGATGTTTACAATTGTGTTGTGACAGTTATCGCACCTGTCAAATCGAAATTTTGCTCTTTGCTCAGCGTTCATTATTTATAACGGATGCATTCCGTTTCTTACAATACTTCGTTGGAATACACAGCAGTGGAGTGATGTTTAGCATAACCATTTATACTCTTTAGATTTTTATTTTTTATTTCTTACTTTTTTTATATTTCACTTTGATTAGATTGTATAATTTATGGTCACGGGTACTTATTAGTATTTTGATAATTATGTTTTACCTTTCGTTTTGCAACAGTCTCATGTGTGTAAGCTGACGGGTGGTGTAGAAATACTCACCGGTTTCGATCAAGGTAATTATAAATTAGACTTATAAATATATAATTATATCTATATAATATATTATTATTATTTATTTATTCGTGTAACATTTGTTACATTATATTGAAATTAAATATATATTATTTTATTGTGTACTCGTTTGTAAAGATGATGGATGATAACGATTTTTATTTTTCTGCAAATGACTCATCTAGAGATGAGAGCTTCAGTTCCCTACCTGACACCTTGGGTGAACAATTACGTCTGTCATTTAACAATCAATCTCGAGCGCTATTGAATGTGTGTCATATTAATGCTCAGAGTATCCCCAGCCACTTCAGTGAATTGGCTGAAACTTTCTCTGACAATAATGTGCATGCCATCCTGATTTCGGAAACTTGGTTAAAGCCGCATCTTGTTTCCACCGCTTATTCACTCACTGGTTTCGTACTCATTCGAAACGACCGGCTAGAGCCGAGGAGGGGCGGTGGGGTTGCCATCTACCTGCGTGAGTGTTTACCCTACAAAATCCTAGCCATTTCCTCTTCTGATCTTTCTTCTACTGCTGAATATCTTTTTCTTGAAGTCTGTGTCAAAGGATCTAACGTCTTACTAGGGGTCGTTTATTGTCCCCCCGCTGTTAACTACTTCTCCAGCCTGGAAACAGTTCTGGAATCTTTAGGGTCAGAATATTCACACCACATCATTATGGGCGATTTTAATACTGATCTCCTGGCATCTTGTTCGCTCCGTACTCGTAATTTGCTCCATATCATCCAATCCACTAGCCTTCATATCCTCCCCCTTCAACCAACTCACCACAATATTGAACACCAGGATACTTGGCTTGACCTAATGCTCACCTCTGCTCCATACCTAATCTATTCCCATGGTCAACATTCTGCTCCCGGATTTTCTCATCATGACTTGATTTTCCTCTCTTATATCCTGAAACCTCCTAAATCCCCTCACAAAATTCTGCATATCCGTAGTTTCAGACAAATAGACGTCGAAAGACTGTGTACAGACGCTTCTGCTTTAGACTGGACCAACTTGGCAACAGCTACAGACATTAATGATAAGGTCAGTATTTTTAATGACACTGTTCTGAAATTATATGATAGCCACGCACCTGTGAGGAGAGTAAAGTTGAAGCGCCCCCCTGCTCCATGGATGACGGCGGAAATTCGAACAGCTATGAGACGCAGGGACCGTTCTTACAACAGATATAGGAGGAACCGCTGTGTGGAGAATTGGGATCTTTTTAAGACCGCTAGGAATCGGTGTAATCAGGTGATACGTAACGCCAAACGCCGCCACATAATTCATAATTTAGAAACCTCTTCAATTTCCAATATGTGGAAATTCCTTGGAACGCTCGGCATTGGAAAGCAGCAATGTCCTGAGCTTAAGACGACAATTGGTTTAGATGATATCAACGTTCACTTTGCAACCACACCTCAGATGGATTATCAAATCAAAAGTCAAACCTTGAGCTACATATCCAGCTTAACGCATCCAGACATTAATTCCTTTGATTTTTCTCCAGTATCTCCTGAGGACATCAAAAAGATTATCCTGTCCATTCGTTCCAATGCTGTAGGATGTGATGGCGTTAGCCGTTACATGATCGTTACTATCCTGGACCACATCCTTCCAGCAATATCTCACATCATTAATTTTTCACTTGACTCTGCAACCTATCCCTCACTCTGGCGTAAGGCCTTCATTATCTCTCTACCTAAGAGAACTGACCCCTCGCTCCCAGAACACTTCCGACCCATTTCTATACTTCCCTTTCTCTCTAAAGTCCTTGAAGCCTGTGTTCATAAACAACTCTCACAGTTTGTATATGAACATAACCTCCTTAGTCCGCTACAATCTGGCTTTAGACCCGGTCATAGCACAACCACTGCTCTCCTCAAGGTGACTGGTGATATTAGGGAGGGTATGGAGGACACCAAAGTCACAGTGCTGGCTTTGGTAGATTTCTCAAATGCCTTCAATACCGTTTGCCATGAAGTCCTACTGGCCATCCTCTCCTATCTCATGATCTCCTCAGAAGCTCTGGAATGGTTCTCTTCCTATCTTCAGGGACGTCAACAGTGTGTCCACATTCATGACTTATCGTCGAGTTGGTGTGAACTTCTCACTGGTGTCCCTCAAGGCGGTATATTATCTCCCTTATTATTTTCAATTTTTATTAATCTCGTAACCCAACACCTTCAGTGTGCGTATCACCTGTACGCTGATGACCTACAAATTTATACATTGTTAAGAATTGAGAATATATCAGAAGCCGTAGAGAAAATCAACAAAGACTTAGAATCTATAAGGAGTTGGTCTACCAAATTTGGTCTGTCAGTAAATCCAACTAAGTGTCAAGTGATTGTCGTGGGGAGCAAACAAATGCTCAGTAGGTTGGACGTGGCAACTATTCAACCTGTTGTTTATGACAACCTGACTATACCTCTGAGTGCAGTAGTTAAAAACCTGGGCCTATATATGGACTCGTCACTTGATTGGCGTGCTCAAGTTACACACGTGAGCCAGAAAGTTACCTCGTGCCTCCGTGCGTTGTATCGTTTAAAAAATTTTCTCCCTATTAAAACTAAGGCTAGGCTTATGCAGTCCCTAATTATTCCCTTAATCGATTATGGTGATGTGTGCTATTTTGACCTGAATGCAGACCTCCTCAACAAACTCGATCGCCTTCTCAATAACTGCATTCGATTCGTTTACAATCTTCGCAAGTATGATCATGTGTCTGCTTTACGTTCCCAGCTACAATGGCTCCCAATTCGACAGCGCCGTAGTTTACGTGCACTCACTTTTCTTTTTTCGTTCCTCAACTCTCCATCGCTACCTGAATACCTTGTTCCCCACTTCTGTCTCTTATGTTCCACCCATGATCGAAACCTTCGGTCAAAAAACAACATGCTTCTTCTATGCCCCCCTCATACCTCCAACTTTATCAATTCCTCCTTCTTTGTGCAGTCAGTTCTTCTGTGGAATGCACTGCCCGCCGATATCAGGATGTCCACAAATCGCCACACTTTTAAGGCGAAAGTACGTGATCTACTTAGAGATAATTTGGTGGAATCGTCTTAACGAGTACCCGAGTTAGTGTTTATATTTATATAGAATATTGTATTAATTTTATATACATGTATGTTTATGTATTGTTTATGTACTGTTTATGTAAAATAATATTTTACTAGTAATGTATGTCAACTTTATTATTTTGCCTTTGCACCTACCGCTCATGTTTCTACATCACCTAAAGGTTGACTGGGAGAGAATGCCCCATGGCATTAAGTCCGCCTTTGTACAACATGTGCATCAAGAATAAATAAATAAATAAATAAATAAATGAGACTAAGATTACAGTTTTTTTCACTTATAAATATTATATAGGGTGATATGACGTCTCCATCATCACAATTATAAAAGTATCATTCAGATGGCACCATGCTTTTGCAGATAGCTGAATTGCTCGACTGTCTTATTAAAAATCTTTTTTCTTGTTGCTATAATTCGATTTGAAGAAAAGTTTAAAAAAGACGAAGAAGTCATAAATTAATAATAGTTTACCTTGATAACATATTGTGCAACATTAGTTTTTGTTGTATTACTCACCTAATTGTACGCGAATTAGATGCTGATCTTCCGTCTAATTTACATAAATTGTGTAAAAACCAGCAAAGAATATAATTTGACATTAAGAAATTTAATTACGGTTTCTAATTGTCTTCTGTAATAAGAAAGTAGTAATAAGTGGCTATTTGTTGAAAATAGGCCACAAAGCTTTGAGTAACTTTGAGAATAACAGCGCTGAAGTTTTAGTAGCCGAAAGGACGTAAATTCTCCAGAAGAATAACTGACATTAAAAAGAATTAAAATATGTAAATATGTCAGTCGTAAATTAATGTTCAGACATACAGATCGTGAGAGTTAATTATATTCGAAGTTAGTCATTAATTTTGTAATTCAACCCACAAAATTTAAACGTAATATAATGGTAATAAAATAAATGGATTAATGTTATTTACAAAAAATATTAAACCACTATGTAAATGGGATATCGTTTTACACGTGTGGAGGAACGAGTGTCATGTCCCTGCGACACAAAGGGAGGATCCTCCGACCAGGCGAGGTGATCATATCCGCAGGCCGCGGCCCAACAGTTGATGTTAGGATACTGTGCATATGCTATTCGCCGCGAAAATTTCTATATCGTGATACAAGACTAGTAGTTACTTTACAGTTCGTTACTCCGTAGTTCGATTTGTTTTCGGTAGATGGTGCTGTAGTACGTCCTTTTTTGTTTGCGCTGTATGTGGAAGTCACTACACACGTCATCTCTGGGCTTTCCTTAAGAATGTTAGGAACATTCTTCACAGACATAATAATAATGTATCTGCGTGGGGATACCCCGCTTGCAAAAAGCTGTATCAAAGAAATATGATCGAATAATGATGAAGCGGTTGACCTTCGCGGTATAAAGATTAGCTGATGCGAGTATTCTTTACACTTTGTAAGCCTTGTATAAATACATGGTAAAAATTCTTTGTATACCCTTTTTTAAACTTTTTCGCTTGAAATTATATTGTATTTGGAAAACTTAATATTCATAAGAAGATTTTTTTTGTAAATAGCAAATGTTAGAAAGTTAAGAATAATTTAAAAGTGGATATAAATAAATCTATAGGGAGTCCAGTACACATACTGATATATGATTGTACGAAATTCAACAAGCTATTGAAAGACAAGAAATTTTTATCGAAATTCAATCTCCGATATGTGGCTTAATTAAATTCACGATTTGTTTCTTTCAAACCCATGAAATAAGAATTCGAGTAGTGATGTCAATGGGACCAAACGTATTATGTTCTATTCTTTAATTTATATTATAAGTATAAAAAATGACGATCAAAAAGTTCAACATATTTGCCTAAATATTATTTTGCTTTAAAGATTTACAGGTTAAATTAGCAGTTTAGGATGTAGATGAATATTCTGTGTACAATAAGTAAAAACAAAACTTTCTCTCGAAGGAGAGGTTTATGTCTAGCATTGAAATGTTAAAAGCTGTTGATGTGATGTGATATGATACAATAAGTAGCATAATGTTGAATCAAAATTCATATTTGTTTGGGACTTTCCGAATCCTTAACTCAAACGTGAAGAAAAGGACCAAAACAATAATTATTCTTCGTATAGTCGTCGTGCAAAACGTGTTACGAAAGGATTTCCCACTCCGCAGAAATCAGATACGAACACACATCACGCTGGAATGTTGCGCAATAATTGAAAATATACAGATAGGCTTCATTCATGATATCTCGTGGTTTTTGTACAGTAAGCTTAAGGAAAGTACAGGGGGTTTTTAAGACAACGTGGTGTAGTATCAGTAGAACACGTTTTCGTGACTATAGTTATAAATAGCATAGAGATTTTTAATATGTCATATCTTTATATCCACGTTAACTGCTAGAGGTACGAGTATTCGGGCTACACTAACATGAGATCTTGATCAAATTGCACTATTGTCAATCCATCCATATACGCGATAACCCTTTTCTACGATTACCTCTTTTCTAATCTGTTTTTTCTTTAATTTTACTGTAAGTTTTCCTAGTTAAATCCTAATGTGCTCGGTTGTCGGCCAATAGGCTTACCTGTTAAATAATAATTGGAATAAGTGCACATAATATGCCTCTGCGTACCCTTTATACGTTATAAGCTCAAGTATATGTTTCATCATCATTATCTCAACCAAAAGACGTTCACTGCTGGAAATAGGTCTCCTCCAAGGTTTTCAATAACAGCTGCCTGCATTCAGCAGCTTCCCGCAACCTTCCAGGTCGTCGAACCACCTTGTGGACGCCTATCAACGCTGCGTTTCCCAGTACGCGGTCACCACTCCAGATCTTTATGGCCCCGTCGTTTCTGCGTGTAATGTGCCCCGCCCACTGCCACTTAAGTTTAACAATTTTACTGGCAATATAGGTGACCTTGGTTCGTCTACGGATCTCCTCATTCCTGATTCGATCACACAAAGAAACTCCGAGCATTGCCTTCTCTATTGCTCTTTGGGTGACTTTGAACCTTCTTATCAAATCCATAGTAAGCGACCACGTCTCTATGGCGTAAGTCATCAATGGCAACACACACTGGTCAAAGACACTGCTGCATTTGTGATGAGAAAACGTTATACATACGTTAACATGATGGAGACACATTCAATGAGTCTCTGCCGGTGGTCAAAGACATGTTTCCAGAAAAGCTTATTTCCAGACGCATCTGGAAATCAGTTTTTCAGCACACACCATGGTCATCCAGAAGTCCAAATCTATCCCCAGTAGACTTCTTTTTATGGGGTTATTTGAAGAATCCTGTCTACATTAATAAACCACATCAACTAGTAGAAAAAATCAGCGAAGAGATGTTGACGATCTCTCGGTCTCTTTGGCCGACGAGTATTCGAATATTTCGGTGCTCGCTTAGAAGAGTGCAAACGCCGTCGATCGTCCATTGATGCAGGGATGATAGTTATCGTGGTAACTGTGTAAGCCTTACACTGTCACGATGACTGTCATACCTTTTACGTCCCCAAGCAGTGTGTGAAAAAGCATACCACAAGGCCATCATAGTGTGGGTCACCATACTGCATTGTCTGCATTTACAATGAGTATGGTGACCACAACTCTTAGATTCTATTCATGCTTTTCATCAGGCAGAGTAGAGCCACTTTGGCAGGCTCTTCATATAGAAAAAAAAACAGAAAAGAAACGGTGGTCACGTAGACGATGTAATTTTTAAAAAATAAATGCCATCTAATAAGCTTCTTTTGTAAATAAACATTTTTTTATAATGTATTAAATGGGTTTTTATACAATTTTATTCAAATGTTAACAAATTCGTGGCCCACCCTACAGATCATGACTGTATCTTTAGAAATCATAAGAAAAACAGTTGATAGAGATAAAGAAAAATCTTTTGTGAATTGTATGGGGGTGTAGGTAGTATAATTATGCACAATTTAAAAGTACAGTTACTTGAAACGATATAGTATGCGTACAGATGGTATGTTTGTAAGTAAAGACGCAACGAGTAGATAATTAATCAACATGTGAGTATCATCAACAGCCTTTTACAGTCCACTGCTGGACATAGGCCTCTCCTTAGCAAGGAGATTTTGGCCTACTATACCACGCTGGCCAGACGGGTTGGAATAGGGTTTGTATCAAGTTTTCCTTCTCTTTGTAATGATGTTGTCTTACATAGTTGGTTCCCTTAGTCGCCTTTTACGACACCCACGGGATGAATAGGGGTGGTAACACTATGTATTCTTAATCCGTCACCACACGGACATGTGAGTAACGCCAATGTAATTATGTGATTCAACAATTTTGTGAAAAAAGAGTAAGATTTTCATAAATTTGATTTGACTTGATGAAATCTCTACTCTAAGGTCACCTATAATTATATTAATTACTTTGTTAAAATTCAAATACTAACGTATGTAGCTTTGAAAATTCATGTTTAGCAAAAATAGTTAGTTATCTTTATAATGGACAGATTTTCTCTTACGTTTGCTGTCATCAGTTAAATGACTGTCGGTAGACTCCAGAGGAAAATATTTTATGGAATTGTGGCGACTATCACATACTCGTACAATGCAAGGCCACTACCTATAGCGACATCTACCGAAGACCACTCAACTACAGAGTAACAACTAATCCTGTATCACGATTTCGAAATTCTCGCGTCGATTCACATATGTATGAGTACAGTATCCCGACATTAACCGTCGGAACGCGGCCCACCAGGCATGATCTCCTCGCCTGATTGGAGGATCCTCCCTTTGTGTTGGAGGAACATGACTCCCGTTCCTCCACAGAGTGAATTATAAGTCTTAACACAAATAATAGTGGTAAGCGGCAGCAGTACATATTGCTGGTGGTACTTTATTGCTTATTTATGGTAGAACGCCTTAGATCTAAGTGTTGGCACAGAGATACATTGCAATTTAGTACATAGGCCATCTCTTACCCTTTTTTTTCTGTGCAGAAATCCCCCCAGGTACCACCTACTAGTGGTTATGTCGGACTCGAACTGATCAAAAACCACACGTCGTTTCAGGTACCAGTAGCCGGGGAACCAGGTGTACCCTAGAAAGGAAATTCCTGAAAAGCCACGTCTTACTCTAAAAAAAGACAATATCATACTTTGAGTTGAGTAAAGTAAAATGGAGGACAAAGCATGATATATCTGAACAAGTCACAAAATTATAAAAAACTTTTGAACTATAATTTACCACACTTTAGATTTGAATAGAAATTATTAAATGTTTCCATAGTTGACTGTCTGAAGAGAGCTCCAACGACAACCTAGAACTGAGTTATAAAAACTCTGAACCGTTTACATTATGTGCTGTATATAATGTAAATAGTTAAGAGTCTACAAGTAGTTACATAACACAGTCATCGTTTGTTTACACACAACACAATCATAATATCATTTAATGACCACCTTGAAGTTAGTAACGCCGGCGGAGTAATTACGGTATAGAATTTGTAGTCTATAAAGATTAATAAGTTATATGTTCGAAGAATTATAAAACACGTTTTCAATAACACGTTCACTCCAGGTTTACGTCCTGGATCAGCAGAAACGATAGAACGCCATCAGGCACGATTCTCACATAGCTCGTGCCTTTCATAATCCAAGTCTTTCTTGAGTAAAGAGCCACTTTAGTAAGTAGATGTCTTACGAGTTCTACTGTCATCGACTTGCCAATCCACATGAAAAGTATAAAGAAGAACCACAGACCCTGTATGGCTAGTAATATGTGATGGATGTTTGTTAAGTTTTTACCGTTTATAAAGTGAATCATCCTAAATATTGCAAGTGCAATAATTAAACATTTGTTTGTCACTAAAATATATTCTTACCTTTTTTAAGTTTGTCATGTCTGGTTACTGTGAAACTAGATGGCGCTGTGTGTCAGATGTCCAAAAACATGATTACATTATTATAAAATATAAATTACGTTATAAACACTATAATATTTAAATCCATATTTATGAATGAGCTCATTACTGTATTTAGCAGTATTCCTAATGTTAATTGTACATTTTAGAGATTGTCCAAAGTAATAAAATAATGAAGAATCATAAATGGACGTGTTGACATCTAGTTTGACTGCACGGATGGCGTAGTAACTTAACAATCATTTGACCGTTTGGCGCTGTAGGTTATGGGTTTGACCTCTACATGAGACAACAATACTGTTCAACAATAGTCACACATAGGTGTGATCCTCAAATTGTTATTCTGTGTCCAGATGTTTTTTGTGTCCATTTCCTGAATGCCTGTAAACTTCTTGCTCGCATATTACTCCCCCCCTTACTTAAATGACCCCAAAGTGGTAGGTATCGTAAGAAGCCAATATGAAAGACATGCCGCGTTAATAACTTGCTCGATGCGCAAGTTTACTTAGTCTGCTCGAAGGGTTATTAGTTTTTTTATTTGGATTGAAATCGGTATTGAAATCTGTGAATCGATACTATTAAAACTTTTCATTAGAGTAAAGAAAAAGTGGATTGATAATGTTCAACTATCGTTTTTTAAGTAGCATATAGTTTGAAATTGAATAAAAAATCAATTAATTTATGTTTGTTAAAACAGGTTACTTGAAATCGTATAATCCAATTTCTAGGTAGTAGAGCCACGCTGATTTCAGCACGAACGGGCCGGCTCGACCGGGGCAGTACTACCCTCCCACAGAAGACCAACCTAAAGTGACAGAATCTGTGCTAACGTGTTTCGTTGGTGAGTGCGGGACCGGAGGCTCATTGATGCACGGGTCACAGTTATCATGGTAACTGTGTGAGCCTTACACTGCAACGATGACTGTCATGCGTTTTACGTCCCCAACCGGGGCGTGAAAAAGCATCTCACTATGCCACTATAGTCCAGGTCACCATACTGCATTGTCTGCTTTTGCAATGAGTATAGTGACCTCAACTCTTAGATTCTATTCGTGCTTTCAATCAGGTAGAGTAGAGTCACTTTGGCAGGTTTTTAATATAGAATATAGATTTTTACATCAATTTGGGAGCGTTGAGCATTTCATTGAACTTTTCAAACGTTTCACTAATTCTGGTGGTGGAGAGTTGGCTGGAATTTATGATTAGGAACTTTACGGTCTCTTGTAGTGTGATAGGGTAATTTAAAACTAATAACGTATGATTCTAGATTCAAAAGGCCGCCCTAGATCACGTGCATGATACATTTACAAGCAACTCATTTAAACTTAAATCCATGTTTGTTTCGGCCATTTATATCAGTCTAGCACCCACAGTAGCCGACCCTAAGTAATTTTGGAAATTATAGACTCTAGTTTTAAAGAACACACTGATGTATTAATGATGTATCAATAGATCTCAATGCAAAACAAATTCAATTATCAGTTAGAAAACTATTCTTAGACTTTATAATCTTGGTGTTTAACTCAAGGCAGTTAGCGAAGTGTGGATATTACGTCGCAAGAGATGGTAGGAGCGATAAGTCTAACTATAATTTAACTATTTTTGAACGCCTATAATGCACAGTTATCGGTTATGGGTCGCGATATCAGCTCATTTTCAGGTAAGTGAAATACTTAAAACTTTCTTGATTATAAGAAAAATCAATAGAGTACATTTAAAAACAATGTGTTACAGTAGTTACGTCGCAAAATCTGTCGGATATTGCGTCATATAGGTAGATACTGCGTTAAAAACACGAATCAAAGTTTGAGTAAAAAACTAAAAACTATCGATAATGGACTATGGTGTTAGTAAAGGTGGTAAATTATCTCCTGATGTCCAGGAGGTTACTCAGAGGGGTGAGAATCTTTAACCGTACGACGACTTGTTTATAAAATCTGAATTTTGAAATCAATAACACAATCCAAAATACACATTTTATTACAAAATGCTTTAGTGAGTCATCGTTTCGAATGCAATTGAGATGTACACAAAGAGTGTGAATTGCTTTACCTGTTTTTGGTTCCACCTTCAAGGATGGTCACCACACGGTCATGTTAAACATAAGAATGTAAGTTTGTTTGTTCAATCTTCCACAACATATATCTGTTTACCCAATGCCAGTGGAAATAATTATTTCGTTGTTTTCAAGTCAGTGAAATGACTTTACTACAGACAAACTCCCCTTGTTTTGGGGGTAGAAGGGAGATTGATTTGCAGGTGTTACTAGACCAAAATCTTAATTCTAATGAGACGCCTATGTCTAGCAATGGTAAGTCAATAACCCAACTGCTATGATAATGGTGACGTTAGCAACTCGAGCGAAGACGCGTGTTTAAGCTTCTTGTTGACAATAATTCATACTCAAAATCATTTTAATAAGTGGGTGAACGTTTCGTGTTGTACATTCGTGTCCTTGACCGTGAACTTGCACGCAGTCGGCACGAACTTGTTTAGATTTTTTTGTCTTCGAACAGGTAGCAGTACATGGACCTTACTTTTAACTTTTTATTTTTCTTCAAAGTTCTCTAATTTTAAAGAGAAAAACTTTTAACAATTTTTTAATTTCCTCCTTTATAACTGAGTACATATTATTATATCTTAGACTTCCTGTATCAAAAACCGCTATACGGTGATTATCCAAAAAACTGTTACGTTTCAAGGACATTAAAGTTGTGTATATTTTAATTATGTACTGATATTGCAAATTATTTAACGGGCAATAAATTTACGAGTACCTACCTTTTTTATTTTCTATTTTTTGACGGGGCGGAACACCACACACTCCTGACTCCTGCATCACAAGGAGCAGGAGATCCAAAGGGATTTACCGCCTCATTAACAAAAAAATAAAATAAAAAAATTACGAGTACCTTCGTTGAATGCCTCTATATGCCAATCATATTATATTTTATAAACTGGTTGCTTCGTTCGTCTAGCGGTTAGCGCATGCGATTACCGGCCAAGAAGCATTGGCTTCGATGCCCGGGTCGAGTCAAAAAGTGTTATTGAGTTTTATTGACTATAGAAGTTCAGAGTTTGAAAGTTGGGTGTTAACCTCCGTGTCTCGGAGAACTCGTAAACCCGTCAGTAAAGTGCTTGATCTCTCTCCGGTCGTATCGGATAGCCGACCAATCGGATTGTAAGAGGGAGGGGACAGAGGGCATATTTGTGTTTGCACACACATTTGTGCAGTATAATATTTAATTGCGTAGTTAGCTGGTCTCCATTGAAACTGGCTGCAATAACCAAAATCGGCTAGGAGTCATCATTACATAGTCATTCAGCTTACAAAACTAAACAGGTATGTAGAATTGTGCAGGAGCGGTAATTATCAGAACAAAGAAATGAGAATAAATATAGGTACAGTGGACCCCTGGTAATTCGACAAACGTTTTGCAAGGCAGTGTCAGACTATCGAATATGTCGGATTATAGAGTACTGCCTAAGACCCCCTATAGCTCGGATTTTTTTACAAAAAAGTACCTTGCAATCCGACAAATTACAGACAAATGATAAAATTCTATATGTTGTCTTCTGGGCTTGTGACGACGTTACTAGGTATGATACGTAATGCACAATAAATAAACACTAAGCTGCACCGCTATCACACGTAGTCAAATTCAAACTAAGCAATCGGAATTGAAACAATACCTACGCGTCGATCACAAGTTGTAAACTGTTCAATCATGCACGATCTACATTAGCGAAAATTGTTTGATTGATGTCGGATTACAGGGGGGTCCGGGGCCAGGGGCCGGATTACCGAGGGTCCACTGTATTGAGAAACTTATATGCAAACTTATTTACTAAAGAGTAAGAACGATACTGCATACATCACTATCTGAAATGGGTTTTGATTGTTAGATCCCTGCCCAACATCAATCTTCTTAGAGAGAATATAGCTGTCTTCAGCAAGGCGTAGGAACTACGGTGATAACGGTGCCTAGGTACCCGGTGATAAATAATGATATCGTATGAGAAACGGGTCTAGGATTTGAGCAGCTCGAAAAATTGTAGTGTTGTACTCGTATGTTCTTCATTCAGAGATGCTACTACAATAAAATAAATGCATACTTCTCTTGATTGCATAGCAGTAACAAATTGAGTTTTTCTTAAAGTTATATATCATCATCATCATAAATAGGCTTTAATATTTCAATTGTTGGCCATGCCTTAGGAAATAAGTTTTAGCCTACTTTACTACATGGAACAAACAAGTTCAGACATAGTTTATTTCAAGATTTTCTACTCCTTATAAAGCTGCGTAGTTTTGTCTCCTAGTCGGCTTTTACGACACTCATGGACAGACAAATAAAGATGAATAGGGGTGACACTCCTTACTCTTAATCTGTCACCACACGTGTATAGCTACTTAAGCCAAGTTTATCATGGCAATTAACTATACATCATCAGATTTTTGGACATAAAGCTTGCTATCATGACAGGATTGTGTAATCTAGTCACACATAGAGACACAGCTTTTACGCGGTCGTAAATTAAATGAGGATAACGACAAATAGTTCATTATAATTGTACTATACAGTAAATGACCTGTTTAATTACATACATATAAATATTTATTATATATGTTATACTTTATGTTTAAAGTTAAATAATGGTTAGAATTTATTTATTTCTTAAAGATCACAAATCGTTTTTAACAAGGAATAAACATAAAATTCGGTATGTTACAAAATAATAAAAACATTCGAAGAATAAGCATGCTGAAGTGGCAATGCTTTGGCCATGTTTGTTGGTTAAACAACAGCCAGTGGATTAAATGTCTCTTAATTGAAAACCGTGAATCGAAACTTGTGAGGTGGGGTGCTTTTAGTAAGATGGACTGATGACTTGATGACTAGATACCAATATAGAAGAGTTTAGATTGACTAGATACCAATTTAGGTGAGACCGATCCAGGCGTCCATTAACAAACATCGGTAGGTTAATTAATATTGTTATTGTAACATAGTCATGTGAAAGAAAACATCTCTGGAATAATTTTTGTGTTATTTTTCTTACTTTCATCCGTGCTGACTTAATAGATGCTCTATTGAATAACTTTAATTAATAATTGATATCATGATTTATACATAAACAATATAAACAAAGGTATAAGTTCAAAAATGTCAAACTTTTATTTTTTTCTGTTAAATTTTGATATAAAATGAAAGTTACAGGTTGACCAAAAAGAAAATTCACCACGTCATACAAGGTAACTACATATTATTTCAATCAAAGAAGTTGATAAGCCTACATGAGCACGTAAATTGTTGTCATATTGCAATAATTTACTATATACAAATAAAATCATAATAAGCCTTAAAAATACTGATTACATTCCACCACATCTTAAAATCATCAAATAAAAGAAGCTGTACTCTTTGTTAACAGCTACGCCCGTCTCACAGTTTCTAAATATTCCGTTTTCTCAATACAAATTTTATTTAGTTCCCGGAAGTAATCACGAAATCGTCACACAAACAAGTTAAAAGGTATCCTTATACCGCATGCGCACATGCGGATTGTTTATTTACTCACGTGCCGCTCAGTAGTAGCACCACATATTTTATAATAGCAATAATAATCTTACATATCTCACAATAGATCGTCTAGTCCCAAATTATGCAGAGCCTATGCTGTGGTGAACATACTTACATATTTTTTAAATATATACATATCATACATAAATTATTCCCAGACAGAACAAATGATCGTGCTTATCACACAAACATTGATCCTGGATGAAAGTCAAACTCACGACTTCTGGTATAGCAGTCAGGATCTTTAATCACTACCCCAACAGGCTAGTCAGTTATTGGTACCTATAGTTTATTTACTGCCTTGTAACTTTATAACTGACTAGCTGCACCTGTGACTTAGTTCGTTCTAACCTCCTGTCGAAATCGATCCAGCCGTTTCAGAGATTAATCCGAACAGACAGACAGACAAAAATTGTAAAAAATGTTATTTTGATATCGTGTCTACATGTATTCATATGCGTGTAGTAAAAAACGGTTATTTCAATATTACAAACCGACACTCCAATTTTATTTATATGTATAGATAATAGGTGTATTTTAAGTGTTATCAGCAATATTATAGAGGTACTTAGTACAGAATTGATTTGTAAAATTGGATAGGCAAGTAGGTTGATAGTATAGTAGATTATAGATTGACGCGTGCAAACGTACGAACTTTTCAGCTTCATAATGTTTGTAGATACTTATAGATGTAATAGATCACTTTGAATAACATTATATAAACAACATTTGATCCAAACGAACTGTTAGACATATTGACATTCTTACCTACCAACTTCACGTGCACGCGGTGTACCCTGTCGAGCAACGGACGCAACTCTTTTTATCGCCGGTACTTGATGGTAGTACTGGTGACGGGTAAGAGCGTCACCAGTTTAATGATTCTAGCCACTGCAGTCATCAGCCCACCTGTTAAGCTTGGTGGCTATGGCAAAATCTCTCCTACGGACCGTAACTAAACCAACATGGACTCCAGTTCCCGGCATTTGTACTAATCATAGTACCGACCTTGGTAATGATGTAGTGAGGGGTGCGAAGAATGCCTGGAGTACGGGAGGGTGCCACTGATGGTTATATATGGCAACCTAGAATGGAATACTCTGACGATACTCGAGGTACAAAGACATATCTAAAGCTCTATCTCGAACCAGCATTTCTGTCAGGATTTTCATAGGAGATATTAGTGCGAAAGCGGGTTTATGGGACTAATTCCTCCCACACGTCCACCACTATAACTCCTGTAGCAGTAACCCTCGAACAAACCGAGCTATTGACACTCCGGAAGTCCTAGGCAAAATTAAATAGTTTTGGAATTCAGAACACGATTAATAATTTCTCTTCTCTTCTTAGCAAAAGGCAAGTAAAAATATGATGTGCAACAAAGAGTACCTATCCGTATATCTATATTATCTTTTTGTAATAAATGCGGCAGAATCATCCAAATTCTATTTCTTGGTAGATAATAAAACATTATAGAATCAAAAGTAGGTTTAAACAGATTAATTTTTTTTTTTTGCACTCCTGTAAAGTTAGTGAATTTCTTTTACACATTTGTTTCTCTGGATGTGTGATATATAGGGTGGGTCAAGAACACGTTAACATTTGAATCTAACATTACACCCAAACATGTTACAGAAGTTCTTGGGACCGATGCTGCTGGAATTTGCTGGTTACAATCGTAACACATGGTTTCAATAAGAAGCAACCACTTGTCACACATCCAATGAGTCTCCGCCGGTAGTCAAAGACATGTTTCCGGTAAAGCTGATTTCCAGATGAGGTGACATACCATGACCACCTTGGAGTCCAGATCTATCCCAAGCAGACTTCTTTTTATGGGGTTATTTGAAGCATGGTGTCTATATCAATTAACCAAGTACACTACGTCAGCTTAAAGAAAAAATCAGCGAAGAGATGTGGGCATTCTCGTGGTCTCTTTGCTGACCAATATTCGAAAATTTTGGTGCTCGTTTAGAAGAGTGTAAACGTCGAAACGGTGGTAATTAATTAGTTTTCTCGCAAATAAACAATTTTTATAATATATCAAATGGTTTTTAAACTAAGTCGTGACCCACCCTACATTTAGAATACTAAATTCTATAAATAATTGTTTTTACGTCTGCTGCAATCATATATTTATAAATTTATTTACATTTATATATTTAAATAATATGTCCTTAATTTTCGTTAGGGAATCCGTAAATAAATCAACAGAGTATACCTTAATAAGGATATTTATTATTTCAAATTACAGTAATATCTACAGGAAAACAGTTGCGGTATGGTGTTTATTTTTGCACCAATTAGCATTCTAGTGTGATCAAGTCATGGTATTATTTTACTTCATTAATTAATGAGGTAAGTCACTTCAGATTCGTACTTGAATTGAAGCCTACCGAGTGAAGAAAAACTATTGTACGGTAGGCGTGTGTTTGTAAAGATTCGCGAGTTAACACGACAAGCGATGAGTAAACGGTGCGATTTATTAAATGAAAAACATTTCCCTTATATGAATTAAATGAAACAAAACTTACATTTTATTTTATTAAAAAATACATAACTGTAATTCACTAAGTACAAAAGCTATAATAAAATGTTATGTACTTCTCTTGTAGATATAGATTATAGTACATAACACCATAGGCGCCAGGAGCGGGGTGCACCCCTGGCAGAAAGGAAATAATTATCGAAACCTTCGATCAAAAAACAACATGCTTCTAATATACCCCCCTCACACCTCCAGCTTTATCAATTGCTCTTTTTTGTGCAGTCAGTTCTTCTGTAAAATGCACTTCTTGCCGAAATTAGGATGTCCACAAATCACCACACATTGAAGACGAAAGTACGCGAACTACTACGATATGAATTGGTAGAATCGTCGCAACGATAATAATCGAGTGAGTATATATTCATATAGAATATTATATAAATTTTATATAAATGTATGTTTATGTATTGTGTATGTATTGTTTCTGTATTTTGAATTCTATATAAAATTATATTTCAATTTCTACATTGGGTGATTCCTAATTATGGTACATGGTCCAGAGTACAGTTGCTTAAGCTTGTTGCTAGTTTCATGTTTAATTAAGATTTTGTAATTATGCTTAAACAGTTTACTTATGCTTAATGTACTGGAATGACCAACCTATCATATCTACTTTTTCTTTCTATTTTACTGGCAACCCATAATTTTTCGCGTTTCGTTTTAGGAAACGTGAAGCCGGTATTTAAGCAAGCAAGCAGATAGCTATTGCAATTCTAAGCAGGTTACACGCGTTTTAACAAATGATTAGGCAAATTACACTTTTAACCATAAACGAGGGTGTAAGTTTTGTAGAAATATCGTCGTGTAATAAACAAAAAGCAACAGAACAAGGTACCAAGTAATCAAGTACTCTACGATTCAGGTTTGAGTTCGCAAAAAGGCGCCGAGCTTTTTGTAAGTATTTTCGTTGTTAAATTAATATTAAGTAATTTACAAATCTGTTCGATAATTTCAGACATAAGCTCTGCACCTCTGTCAATAACTATCTCCGTTGGTTTCTCCTATTTCCCTATGCTGTAAAATTTATTCACAAAGGTACGAGTCACTTCTCAAACGATTTTTAGCAATTTTAATTCCAAATAAATTTAGTGTTTTTTCAACAGAAACAATTTAAATAGTATACTTTTATCAAAAAGTCTACTGTGAACATCCTGTTGCAGTTTGCGAAAGCAGCAAGTCAGGTTTGCGCCGCATAGATTTTCTAAAATTTGTATTAAATTTAATTGAGATTTGAAAGGTTGCGCTCTATGCAGATTAAATCGTCAAGGTACACCAGGCACTTGACATATGATAATCGGGCCATTGCTACAGTCATCATACGTAAAAATGAGCTCTGGCTGATCTTGAGACCCAAAACGTCTGCATAAAACGATGTGTATTTTCTATAGCTTTCCTTAAGTCTTATATTACTTGGTTTAAATCTAGTCAGTCATGTTTAGAGCTAGTAAGTTCTAAATCAGTCGTATAAAAAATAGGTATTATTAATGTAATTTTTATATTAAGAGCCTACCAATGTACCTCTACCCTGACTGATCGAAAACATGAATTGAGTCCAAAAGTTGTGGTCTCATATTGTGAGTGTG
Source organism: Hypercompe scribonia (assembly GCA_949316085.1). Taxonomy (NCBI): domain Eukaryota; kingdom Metazoa; phylum Arthropoda; class Insecta; order Lepidoptera; family Erebidae; genus Hypercompe; species Hypercompe scribonia. The sequence continues at coordinate 23,094,738 of OX438975.1, forward strand.
TATGTATTGTTGTCATAAGAGGAAGCCAAGTCCATTCTCTTCTATCACCACGCTTTAATTACTAATCGCACCATATAGGTATATAATTCCTAAAAGACAATTCTTACCTCCTTTTAACTTTACTTACCTAACTAAATTAACCTATCACCGTCCTTTGCTGAATGAATGTCCCTTCCAAGAAGCACCAAGTCTGCACTCATCTGCTGCCAGCCACCTTCTGTAAATTATTGTTTCATAGTACCCCAGGGTACCCTACCTACGATTGTAATCGTGGTTTCACTCTAGCGGCGACCATCGGTTCGTCTGTGGACAAAACCGGCCCATTTCTACTTCAGCATGCTAATTCTCCGTGTGATGCAGGCGATTCTGGTTATCTGTCGAATAACTCACTCAAGTTAAAATTTCATTTAATTTGAAAAACAACGGTCTAGACTCGGGATTCTCGTAATAGTAGTAAAGAATTAAACACTCAACGTTGACTGGAATGTGATTATATTGTATTGTGACCGAAAGTTGAATCGGTATTTTGTTAGTTTTAATAATATTTTACCATGAGAATGTCTTTTATGACATTTGTGAGACCGGGATTAGATTGGAACTGAATTTTGAACGATTTCTATTACGAGAAATGTTCTTCAAGACGTGGATTGTAGATCACTTTAGTGGCTACTAACAAATACTTCATTATATTTTATGTATTTATGTTTGAGGCTGTTGTGTATTTCTAAAGAATGACGCCCACGTATGATTAGATGGAGCTATGGACCCGTCAAATAAATATGAAACTCTATTTTAGTTTTGTATTAATTCGATGCACTACCAAAGTTAGTCTTTTATAAATTTTACTTAACCATTATATGTATTTTGTATTCGATTCTGATATATAAAAAGTGATTAATACTTTATTATATTTTATATAACACATATATGTATATATACACATATATATCATGATGATGATAATGATGATGATGATGATATATGTGTGATATATCACATATTATCATCAATTGCCTTTTATAATCCTCTGTTGGACATAGATTTCCCGTTAGAAAGAAGGTTTTCGACTAGTGTACCACGCTGGTCATACGAATTAGTTTAGGGTTTGTACCAAGTAAGACTGAGGCGCCGGAGATCATTACTATCTGTCACCCTAGCAGAAGCAGGCCGGCAATCCGAGCGCTACGGACTACGCGCACTCTTTCATTAGCGGTAAAGAAACCATGAGGCTTACACACAGGAGGGGGCCACCGATAGCCGTAGGTGGCCCGAGGTATGTCGGAGTTTCAGGGATTTCCTTACTAGGGTGCACCTGGTCCCCTGGCTAGTAGTCCCTGAGACAGCGTGCGGTTTTTGGTCGGTTCTAGTCCGACATAACCACCCTTCGGTGGTATCCGTGGGGATTTCCGCCCAGTACAAAAAAAAAAAGATAAAAAAGGGTTTGTATTAAGTTATAAATGTAATATATATAAATAATTTAGTGCTTCATTTGGAAATTTTTCATAATCAAACGTTTACACAATATGTTTCGATTCTTTAAATGAACTTAAAATATAGCCACAAATCAAATCTTATTATCTTCTAAATAAATACAAATATAAATTTGATTTTGATACATTTCAAAAATTTCATTACTTCAGCATGGATTGAGTGAAAAATTTTGATGCAACATACGACCGATTTCAGAGATTGTTATTTTTTTTAATTTTTACTTTGTTTCTGTTCCTCATTTCTCATGAATGCTTATAATGTGCCAAAGCGAAGCGTGACTGGGTGCAGCTAGTATAAAGTGGGCCATGAATTAGTTAACATTTGAAAAATTGTATAAAAAAACTATTTATTATATTCTAAAAATTGCTTTTTAACAAGAAAGCTAATTAGGTAGAATTTCATTTTCAAAAATTATATCGTCTAAGTGATCAGCGTTTAGACGTTTGCACTCTTCTGAGCAAGGACCGAAATTTTCGAATACTCATCCTCAAACATACCGCGAGATCGCCGACATCTCTTCGATGATTGTTTCTTTTAGTTGACGTAGAGTATTTGGTTTATCGATATAGACACAATTGTGCAAATAATCCTATAAAAAGAAGTCTGCTGGGGACAGATCCGGACTTCTGGATGGTTATGGAATGTCGCCTCGTCTGGAAATCAGCTTTACCGGAAACATGTCTTTGACCACCGGCAGAGACTCGTTGGATGTTTGACAAGTGGCTCCATCATTGAAACCATATGTTACAATTGTAGCCAGCAAATTCCAGTAGCGTCGTTCCCAAGAACTCCCGTAACATGTTTGTGCAGGATGTTAGATTCAAATGTTAACAAAATCTTGGCCCACCCTATATATTATAAGGAACATAATTGTACATACATACATATATAACGTAAGGAGATACTTGATGTATTCAGCTACTTCGTAATCAAAACATACGCCACCTGCTCGTAAATTTCACTGGTCACAAGATGCAACAGGTAAACCATTGCGATTTTATCACAAGGTATTCATTTACTGATTGGAGAATTCTCCAATCGTTAAGTGTGTAGTAGCTTCAGAATCAGTCCTGATTAGACTTGGAGCAATAAAAGATCACTGAATCTTTTTAGTATATCATCATGTCTCAGACCTCCATAATCCAAGTACTAGGGTCTGACTTAGGAGCTTCTGTAGAATGACTTCCGTAATTTTTTAGGTCTGCAACTATCCGTAACGATTGCTAAAAATCTTCCTATGGCAACTGAGATCGAAGGCTTAACGTGATCTCAAAAATATGGAGGAGTTTGAATGTGTTAAGAATGATTACGACTTAGCTACGAGTCCCGATTGGTTTTGTCTGTCAAAATATTAAATTAAAATAGAGACAGCGAAAAAAAATTACCCACGAAACCTAGAAACCTTAGAATTTCTAATATTTATTAGTAAATCCATAATGATTGAGAATGTTACATATCACATTAACATTAAAATAAATTAAACGTGTCAATAATTAAATAAAGTTAACGAAGATCTTATAAAAAACATTCAAGTAGCGTTCCTAATTCTAGATTCACAACAACTGCTGGTCACCTCGGTGCACACTTAAACCTTCGAACATAACCCAGGAGTTTAGTATTGGAGTCACGTACAGATTCTCACGATTAACGGCCAAGGTTGCAAGAAAGCTTCCCTACTGGCCACCGACTTTATATTAAGCATATGTAAAACATACACGCTTAAATAATATTTGTTGCATGTAATAAACTAGTTTAGTAGTGGTTTTGCATTGGTTTTAATCGAGGTTTCATTTATGAATTGTCGTGTTGTGAAATAGTTGATAAACATAGGATGTATTTTGAACATTTGCAACTCACTCAAAAATCACAAACTTTAATGTTATGTTTTTAAGACATAGATTGCATTCAAGTACGAAAATAATTAAACACAAACTCCTAAGCATGTTAGTCAAATAGAAAAACTGAAACAAATAAAACCAACTCTCTCTCTCTTTACTGTTATCTAAAACAAAGGATATATCAGAGAAAGTTTCTAATGTGACAAGTATTAGTGCTTATATGAATCTACCCACCGTAAGTTTAAAATTTAAGACTCCAATTATGATACCTCACACACGACCATTAATTCTAAGTTAGGCAAGGACGGCTTTATTATAATAGACATTGTTTTTTAATTATGGTAACTAGACTGGTATACGCATACAGAATATGGACATGGTTATACATGGGGAGGAGATACATGTTCACAATAAATAAATTGATGAATTTTATTTCATATATTTATAACACTCAACACTCCCCAACATACACCTGGCTTACAAAAACTAAGAATACATCTCTTATAACATAGAATAACTCAAGAAAACAAAAAAACTAAAATTGTAATATTCATTGTTGGGATTCGGAAGGGTATGGGCCAGTTTTTGGTAAATATTAGCAGTGATTTATTAGTAACTAATTTCTGTATCACACTATTGTGAACAAAAATTTCCAGTTTTAAGGTCAGCCAGGTAATAAAGTTTGTTATTTTTTTTTAATGTATAATGTGCATTACATTTGAAACAGACAATTATATTCACACTGCTGTAGCAGTAAAGGTTTGCTGGAGGAAGAAAATAACATCAGGTGTAAGTTAAATATGCAGTTACACAATATTTTACATTATAATATGCAATTTCATGCCATTCATACTTACAATTGTGTTAAATAATATATATATATATATATAATAAAAATAATAAATATTTCGGACATTTGACATACAACGCCATCTATTTTCAAACTAAGCAGAGCTTGTACTATGATAAATAAACTGACTGAAGAATACTTATATACTTTTTTTATAATTCTATATGAAAGTACAAAAGGGCATTATAAGCTTTGAAAGTGAAGCAAGAAATTTCAACACTTGTACGGTATTTCGAGACTGTGTCAAATAATATCTACTTTTAGTAAAATTATTGAGAAAATTATATTAGATTAGCAAATTCACTTTAGTAAAAATAATATACTACACATGAAACAGTTTGGTTTAGAGAAGTCACTAACAAATGATACTGGTGTTGAACTTTTGGAAAGTGTATTTAGAGCCTGGAAAGACGAGACATTCGATGGCGCTATTTATGAAACATTAATCAGGAAATTGTATCCATGTGGAATACAATTTTTCAATCTCCGTTGAGACTGATCACCGTTGTCGAAATCGACTTGTAGTACATAATTATCCTTCAAGTTGATGAAAGATAATCATAAGATATCGCTATTTGCGGATGACACTTCCCTTTTATTTAAATTTAAACGACAACAGCCAGTTACTCTAAAGTCGTGAATGGCACTCTCTCTTATCTTGTAAACACTTGTTTTTACACAATATGTTTCGATTCTTTAAATGAACTTAAAACATAGCTACAAATCAAATCTTATTATCTTCTAAATAAATACAAATATAAATTTGATTTTGATACATTTCAAAAATTTCATTACTTCAGCATGGATTGAGTGAAAAATTTTAATGCAACATATGATCCATTTCAGAGATTGTTATTTTTTTATTTTTCACTTTGTGTCTGTTCCTCATTTCTTATGAATGCTTACAATCTGCCAAAGCGAAGCGTGACTGGGTGCAGCTAGTGTAAGGTGGGCCATGAATTAGTTAATTCGAAAAATTGTATGAAACAACTATTTGTTATATTCTAAAAATTGCTTATTAAAAAGAAAGCTAATTAATTAGAATTTAGTTTTTAAGAATTATATCGTCTAATTGATCACCGTTTCGACGTTTGCATTATTCTAAACGAGAACCGAAATTTTCGAATACTCGTCGGCAAAGAGACCGCGTGATCGCCGACATCTCTTCGCTCATTTTTTCTTTTAGTTGACGTGAAATATTTGGCTTATTGATATAGAGACAATTGTTCAAATAATTCTATTAAAAGAAGTCTGCTAGGGACAGATCTGGACTTCTGGATGGCCATGAAATGTCGCCTTGTCTTGAAATCAGCTTTACCGAAAACATGTCTTTGACCACCGACACGGACTCATTGAATGTGTGACAAGTGGGTCTATCTTGTTGAAACCATATGCTACAATTGTAGCTAGCAAATTCCAGTAGCATCGATCCCAAGAACTCCCGTAACATGTTTGTGCAGGATGTTAGATTCAAATGTTAACAAAGTCTTGGCCCACCCTATATGCTATAAGGAACATAATTGTACAAACATACATATATAACGTAAGGAGATACTTGATGTATTCAGCTACTTCGTAATCCAAACATACGTCACCTGCTCGTAAATTTCACTGGTCACAAGATGCAACAGGTAAACCATTGCGATTTTATCACAAGGTATTCATTTACTGATTGGAGAATTCTCCAATCGTTAAGTGTGTAGTAGCTTCAGAATCAGTCCTGATTAGACTTGGAGCAATAAAAGATCACTGAATCTTTTTAATATATTATCATGTCTCAGACCTCCATAATCCAAGTACTAGGGTCTGACTTAGGAGCTTCTGTAGAAAGACTATCGTTAATTCTTTTAGGTCTGCAACTATCCGTAACGACTGCTAAAAATCTTCCTATGGCAACTGAGATCGAAGGCTTAACGTGATCTCAAAAATATGGAGGCGTCTGAATGTGTTAAGAATGATTACGACTTAGCTACGAGTCCCGATTGGTTTTGTCTGTCAAAATATTAAATTAAAATAGAGACAGCGAAAAAAAATTACCCATGAAACCTAGAAACCTTAGAATTTCTAATATTTATTAGTAAATCCATAATGATTGAGAATGTTACATATCACATTAACATTAAAATAAATTAAACGTGTCAATAATTAAATAAAGTTAACGAAGATCTTATAAAAAACATTCAAGTAGCGTTCCTAATTCTAGATTCACAACAACTGCTGGTCACCTCGGTGCACACTTAAACCTTCGAACATAACCCAGGAGTTTAGTATTGGAGTCACGTACAGATTCTCACGATTAACGGCCAAGGTTGCAAGAAAGCTTCCCTACTGGCCACCGACTTTATATTAAGCATATGTAAAACATACACGCTTAAATAATATTTGTTGCATGTAATAAACTAGTTTAATAGTGGTTTTGCATTGGTTTTAATCGAGGTTTCATTTATGAATTGTCATGTTGTGAAATAGTTGATAAACATAGAATGTATTTTGAACATTTGCAACTCACTAAAAGATAACAAACTTTAATGTTAAGTTTTTAAGTCATAGATTGCCTTCAAGTAGGAAAATAATTGAACACAAATTCCTAAGCATGTTAGTCAAATAGAGAAACTGAAACAAATATAACCAATTCACTACATTTCTTGTCTAAAGAGACACTGTTATCTAAAACAAAGGATATATCAGAGAAAGTTTCTAATGTGACAAGTACGTAAATCTACCCACCGTAAGTTTAAAATTTAAGACTCCAATTAGATATCTCACACACGACCATTAATTCAAGTTAGGCAAGGACGGCTTTATTATAATAGTCATTGTTTTTTAATTATGGTAACTAGACTGGTATACACATACAGAATATGGACATGATTATACATGGGGAGGAAATACATGTTTGTAATAAATAAACTGGTGAATTTTATTTCATATAATTATAACACTCAACACTCTCCAACATACTCTAACCTGGCTTACAAAAGCTAAGAATACATCCCTTATAACATAGAATAACTCAAGAAAACAAAAAAACTAAAATTTTATTAGCAGTGATTTATTAGTAACTAATTTCTGTATCACACTATTGTCAACAAAAATTTCCAGTTTTAAGGTCAGCCAGGTAATAAAGTTTGTTATTTTTTTTTAATATATTATGTGCATTACATTAGAAACAGACAATTATATTCACACTGCCGTAGCAGTAAAGGTTTGCCGGAGGAAGAAGATAACATAATATGTTAAATTATAATATGCGATTTCACACTAACAATTGTGTTAAATAATATATAATAAAAATAAGAAATATTTCGGACATTTGACACACAACGCCATCTAGTTTCAAACTAAGCAGAGCTTGTACTATGATAACTAGACTGACTGATAGAATATTTATATACTTTTTTTCATAATTATGTATAAAAGTAGAACAAGATTTTGCAAGCTTTGAAAGTGAAGAAAGAAAATTTTAATAGTTGTTCAGTTTTTCGAGATTATGCCAAATGATATCTACTTTTAGTAAAGTTATTGAGAAAATTATATTAGATTAGCAAAATCAACTTTAGTAAAAATAATATACTACACATGAAACAGTTTGGTTTAGAGAAGTCACTAACAAATGATACTGGTGTTGAACTTTTGGATAGTGTATTTAGAGCCTGGAAAGACAAGACATTCGATGGCGCTATTTATGAAACATTAATCAGGAAATTGTATCCATGTGGAATACAATTTTTCAATCTCCGTTGAGACTGATCGCCGTTGTCGAAATCGACTTGTAGTATATAATTATCCTTCAAGTTGATGAAAGATAATCATAAGATATCACTATTTGCGGATGACACTTCCCTTTTATTTAAATTTAAACGACAACAGCCAGTTATTCTAAAGTCGTGAATGGCACTCTCTCTTATCTTGTAAACACTTGTTTTTACACGTATTATCAAAAAAGTGAAAATCGTTATTTTGATAAATGGAAAAGAGTTAGAGCTAGTATACTCGTACATTACCAAGTTTTAATTTTTTTGCACTTAAGGAGCCCACCAAAAGGACCCTACACTGCCTGGTGGAAAGCATGAATAAAGTCGTTGAAAGTAAATAGAAATATTCATTTATTCACAAAGCTTGGTAATATTTAATAATACCTTTAAACGAGAAAGTCTTTTATATATATATAATCTGAATCTCGGAGACGGCTCCAATGATTTTCAAGAAATTTAGTATACAGGGGATTTCGGGGGCTATAAATCAATCTATGTTTCATTTTTAGAAAACATTGTTTTATTCATATTTTCCAGCAATGAAAAACTGCTATAATGTCATTAGAATACAAAGGTAAATGCTGCTTTACCGACACAGTTTCGTAAAAGTTAAATACTTCAGTAGATGGAGTTGTCTAATAGGCCCATTTTAACAATTATCTATGTGACAAAATTAGGGATGAGGACAAAAAAAAATTAGGGATGAGGACAAAAATCGTGAATCGACTATTTGGTAGATTTATCAAAAAAATACCAAGCTAAACTCGGTTTCTAGGCACTGATATTAACACTTACAAAAAGTAAGACAGTCTTTACGATGATGTGCGACTTTAACAATAAAACGGGTCGAGAGCAAAGCCTCTTGCAAGTTGATGGCGAGATTGGACCAGGATCCGTAGGGATGCTCTTACGGTACGGACTCGGTGTCTTCAGCCAGAGCTGCTTGAAGGAGTCGTCAGCTCCTTGTTTTCAGTACGAGTGGTGCAGTATGCTACACCACAGATGGCTCTGTTTCCGGCGCTGGAGGCATCTAGCGTATATAACGACCTCAGGACTCGATGGCAATTCAGGCCTAGCGTGAACCCTGGCTCTAGATAACGAGGCGCTGGCTCTCGAACCTCGATTGAGATGGGCATACCTCAAGCAGGGCTAGTTTCCAAATTTATGGAAATCGGGTAAACTGGTTCTCAAACAAATGTCTGCCGGACTCACCAACAGCCTACCGGCCCATAATGCTTTATGTTTCCCCTATTTCAAAAACTATTCGATATTTAAACAAGCATAAGACATTACTCGGTGTGATAATATGAGGAACCCAGACAGGCTCGTTGTTGACATGATACCGAGAGGTAGTCGGCTGCTGAATAACTCTTACATTACGCTACATACGTAAATATTTTCAACAAAGTCCCAAATATTGTAGTAAAAAGACTTTGCCTTTAAACAACTTTTTAAATAAATTACGTCTCATGAATCGCCCACGATATCATGACACTTCGTCCCGGACCTCTTCAGTATGGGCCCAGATTTGGTCGAGAACCAGTACGTTTTGAGTCAGAGTACTCCACCATGGATACGATCATGCGCGTTAGGGCTCTTGCGGAGGAAGCTATTTTCCAGGGTGAAGTGACAGAGAGGCGTGAAATCGAAGATCAGAAAGCCCAACTCCGCCAGGTTCTCGTAGAGGAGTGGCAGAAGCGACTTGAGTAACCAAGCGCTGTGGCAAATTGTCGGTAACACCGGTTATTAATACCGGTTAGATAATACATTGGGTGGGGTCCGTATGCCGTCTATATGAAGAGGCTGCCTAAAATTATGGTCTTTTATTCAAAAGGTCAACTCAGGCCCCATGTATTTTTCAATCACGGATTTTAAAAAGGCACCTCTGTGGTTCATTTCGACATTTCTGCTCATGTGTGTAAAAATATCTATAAAAGATTTACTTAAAAAAATAAATATAGAAACTGGGATAAAGTTTTTCAAGAAAAGGGGTAGTGAAATTCATAAAGAAATTGTTACATATTTTTCGGCACATAAACTACTTTATAAATAAAGCTCATTTATTCAGTAGAGAACATATGTATATAATGTCTTCCATCCACAAAACCTTCAAAATCTTCAAAAATAACCGTAAAACAAACAATAGATTATCTTTACCTGAAGGTCGACACCCATCTCTATACTGGTGTACCTTCACAAATACATCATGTCCACAGTCATGAATATAACATTAAATGTTATGCCGCTACGTGACACCAGACACCATGACACCTTGAACTAATGTTGCTGTTTTCGTCAACTATGATATAATAGACCAAAACGTATGGATAAACTTGACGTATACTAGTTATACCATTGACGGTCAAAGGACCAGAGCCGGAACATAACTTAGCAAAACCTAATATTGTATATGACAATATGAGTTTGTTTGTTATTTGCTGAACCGAAAATCCAATTTAAATATTTTCATAGTAATTGGAAGGATATAAGTGAGCTTTGTATAAATTTAGAGTGTAAAATTCAGTTCAATTGGTGTGTGTATTAATTTTTAGCTTATAAGCATCAGTTGGCGTTTAAAATATATCTGCTTACTCCTTTGAAAATATAGGCTTATATGTAATTACAGTCCTGTTACAAGAAAATTTTAACCTTGCCATTCTTAAGTCTACTTGAATTCAAAAAGTAACATCTCTCCAAATACTTATTTTGGATTCGCTTATTTAGTTTTCTACTGCTTGCTCTTTTCTAGCCGCTTTCTCGTTTGCTCGTCCTCTCCTATCATGTTCATCTTTTCTTTAGCTCTAATCTTAGATATGTTGTTACTTCTCAATTTTTCATCTACAGGTGCTACTTTCAGGTTCAGCTTGTCTGTCCTAGCCACAGCACACATCTCTCTTTACATTTACATTCCAGTTAAGAAGTGAGATTACGCAAATAAATACAAATGTACATATTAATTGCTGCATACAAATAATTCACCAAAAACAGGCATCAAGCCCGCAGCAATAGCGCAACAGATATAACTGGAACAGGAAGAGCAAAATATTTATACAATTCAATTTGTAAACCAAAATTCTTAAACATTCACATTTAAATAATTTTGATGAGTATCATAATTTTATTCATATTTTAATATAATATAATAACTGCGTCGTCCACTTTGTTAGACGTGGCATTTAAAAATGAATGTCGCTAAAAACGAACGATATGCATGGTGTAAAACCTGTAATATAACTCATTTTTTTTATTAGCAGAGCATTGATTTTATCGATCGACACTAAGCTTTTGAAAGATTTGTAACCGGTTACAAACACCGGGTTAGATTTTACTGCGCCGTTATATATTTTACGAAACATATGAAGAATGTAAATGTCGTCGTCAAATCTTAATATTTTTCATAAAAAAATATTAAACTCACTCAAAAAAAATCAAACACAATCTCCGATCTAGAAATATTTGAAAGTGAAACACTAACAAAATCATTTATTTATGCAAAAATGGTCCCCGTAGTAGAGGAGTGCTTCCTGATACAGTCAAATGGTAGAGTGGTCAGGATGGAATCCTAATATCAGATCCTGACATAGTGATAATAAAACTGTCTCGAGAGTATACCCTTTCGAATACAAAAATAATTTTTATAATCAGTCGACATAAATAACAAGTAAGAAACATACATACAGTGAAATATAGAACCTGCTTCTCTTTGAAGTTGGTTAAAAATTGGTTAACGATATCATGTGTCTAAAACTTTCATAAAGTATTTGGATAGACTGACATTGAGCAACCAGATCTAATCGTAAAATAGTTAAATTATGGTAGGTTTCTTAGTAACGGTTTTTTAAACCGAATGATATTGCGTAAGTAGTCATTTGAAGTTTCTTTTTCAATGACACTGAAGAAGAAATTATTTGAACTCCGAAAAAGAGTTCCACCCTTAGGCCTTAAAACTAGGTACGTATATGTTTGTCTATCGTGTTAATTATCTAAAGACCCTGCAATGCAAGAATTACCTCTAGTACTAGATTTTGCAATAATAACAGATGGTTTTATAATATCACCACAATACACATGATACCGTTTTGCGTTAATGCTGATCGTAGGTATGTAGGTACACTGAAACTGTTACAAATATTGCTAAAATAAATTCCAAATATATAATAACAAAATTCTAAAATATTAAAAATACCTACTTAGTTATTTAGAACTGTGAAAAAATTGTGTGAACTTGAAAGTTGAGAATTTAAAAAGCTGAAAAACCATTGGAGGTGGCAACATAGGACTGGCTTTTGTAGAATGCCTTGAGGTTAGGCTTATATTCATCAGTGGACTTCTTTCAGCTGAGATGATGATGATGATGATGAAAGCATAAAACTTGAATACCAAGTTTTAATACATGCACTTTTATAGGAATGAATAACGCGCAATACTTCTTTTAAAGCATTAACAGAATTTAAAAAAAACATTAGTCTGACAAAATTACGTGACCATGATGACAACCCATCTATCGAGGACACAAATAATGATAACCTTCTGCTGTTTATCTCATATGTAACAGGATAGAATTAAGGAAGGAAATATAATGTGTATGTAATAACAACTGGGTACCTATGTAACGCTTGTTGTTGCTTTACCTACAATGGTATATTGTTTGTTTGATTATCAAAACAAAAAGGTATCTAACAGTAACTAAAACAATAAAAAAAGTACTATTTGATCGTAATAGTAATATAGGTTAGTCTGAATTTATACTATATTCCGTGTATTGATGATTTAAGAATACGAAGCGTCTTCACTTTCAAAGAAGGAAACTTAACAGGACAACATCACCGCAAAGGGAATGAAAACTTGAATTGAACTCTATACTAATCCGTTTGGTTATCCGTATACAATAATCCGTGGTATAGTTGGAAAAACCTCATTTTAAGAAAAGCCTATGTCTAACAGTGGACTGTTAAAGACTATTGATGTAATGTCAATTTCGCCGCTAGATTGAAAACATCTTCTCGTTTTCATTCTACGTGTTTAAACTGTTGAGTTCCATATGACTAGGTTGCAGTGGCCGTTATCACAAACTGTCTTAAAATATCTAATATCTATTACGTGATTGCATTGATTCCCATTTGTTTACATTTAACAAAATTCGACTGGTCTGGTCTATGGATTTGTAATCATGACTGCTGCGTAGGTTTCAATGCCAGACTCAAGATGAATATTGATGTTATTGGGTACGATCAATTTTAAATGACTGGGTCTAAGTTATCCGTGATAAATATGTGAATTTAGAAATATTGCCCGTAAAATTTCTAAAGTTAAGAGACAGCGGGCGTGGCACCTTATGTGCAGATACGATGGCCGATGGGGCTATAAAGTTCTTGAGTAGTGTATGGGTACTGGAAAACGCAGCGTTGGTAGGCACAAAGTTGTTGTCCGTCTACCTAGTGAGTGCCGTGGGTGGCCGCTGGAAGAAGGCTGCACGGGACCGACTGTTATGGAAAGCCTTGGGGGAGTCCTATGTCCAGCAGTGGACGTCTTTTGACTGAGGTGAGGATGATGAAGAAGTTTTTAGGAGTAGTTTGGTTTTCATAGCGTAGATTCTGCGTTGTTTAGAATCAGTCAGCTTTTATTATTATTATGTAAATGACTACACTCGTATGTAAAATACTTCAGCAAGGGGAATATGTAGGATGTGAGATGGTAAATTTTCCTTTAATGTTTAGTGGTATCAAAATCTCATCATATGGCACAATTACTATATTACCCATTGATGCAGGGGTGACAGTTGTCGTAGTAAGTGTGTGCAATATAATGCTACAATGACTGTCATGCCTTTTACGTCCCCAAGTGAGGTGTAAAAAAGCATCTTAATAGGCCGCCATAGTGTGGATCACCATACTACATTGTCAGCATTCGTAATAACTATGGTAACTACAACTTTTGGATTCTATTCATGCTTTCCATCAGGCAGAGTAGAGTCACTTTGGCAGGATCTCAAAAAAAAAAACAAGTAATCGTCATTATTTATTCATTTTGCTCCTGTTTGATACGAATAATTTTGTGATCAACGAGTAACTTATTTTATAAACAAATTGACTATTAAAATGAGAGTTAAAAGGGTATCTGGTAAATATGAGAATAAATAGATAAATATCACAAATATCAGTTGTATACCTGCGATAGTAAGTGATGTTTACCATAAAGCAGTCATAGTTTTGTTAGTACGCATCTTCATGGTATTTAGCCAACACTTTTTTGCATTATGCTTGTTTTTTTACCACTCATAACGTTGTAAGCTTAGTTATGACAGATCACAATGTTTACGCGTGGCAAATATCTAATCACATAATACGCAGTAGTTTATAATGACCTGAATGTAATTAAGCTGTCATCTATACAGACAAACATGGAGGTTTCAAAAGATTTTTGGTTGACTGAATGTTTGAGGACTGGTACACTTATTAGATTATTTTAAACGAGTTTTTTACATCAGTTAATTAATATAATATTTTATTGTTATTGATGATTCCTCTTCACTTAAATTTCATGTAGTGAATGATTAAGTGGTCTCTTTATCATCAGCATCAACTCAAACTAAACAACAGTTGTGAGATTTTCGTCACATATGATCGCCTTTTTGACACATATTTAAACGCCCTCTATATCTATTATTGTGTTTTAAACAATCCCTTTATTGCCAGAAATCATGTCTTTTTATTATGAGGAGGCAGATTATAAATAAAAGTAATAAATTTTATGTTTATTGCCAAAATGGTCAAGCCTAACTAAAGGTGACTCGACCCAAAGCATCTTGTGAGATGGGTAAATATCACTCGAAAGATGATAAGTTAGTGAATGTAGAACTTTCTAAATTACCGTCTAAGTAAATAGCGGTTTTGCGACACACGGTAGGTGTATCACGTACTGCGGTCATACCGTTTTCTGCGCACTTAGGATCGTCATGCATCACTAACTGGTTACTTTCTGTGGAGAATTTTCCATTAAAACAATTACTGTATTGTGATTGTAATATGTATCATCAACCAGCATTACGTTTGAACTCTGACCGCACATTTTTTTTTATAAATGCCGGCATTGGGTTTCAGGGGTAAAGTTAGTGATGTTCAAGCTTCAATAATTGTCAACCATTAAAATAATGATGTCCTTATTTTGATGCTAGGCTACTCTCTTCCCAGCGAGGAAGTGCAATTTTGAGCCGTTCCTTTAATTAATTGAAATCAATATTAAAAAATAGTTATATTTACCATTGTTTTATCTAGGAAGTGAGAAAAGTTAAAATAAATTATGTAATTAAAAAATTAAATGAATACAACATGTCTGAATTCTTAGTACTCAATTGTGAATAAATCGATAAAATCTTAGAATATGCATGAAAATCAATGTTCACTGCGCAATTGTTCAGTGAAATCGATTCATAGAGAATCAAGTCTACCACTGACATGTGTCAGTTTTGTCATCTCCTGAGAATTTAAACCAATTGACTTTCTATTTTGGAGAAATAATTACGCCTATCGATTGGATATTAATTAAATGGATTGCTGTGTGAATTGTACTATTGCTACTGATCATAGTAATTCTACTGGCAGAAGAGTTTTTGATGATTAGGCGATTTTATCAGTTATTCGGTGGTGTACATCTGAACCTGTAAGTATCTCCTCAAATTAGGCCTTAAGCCTACTAAGCTAACTAAATTAGACTTATTTAGTTCTCCAACGTCACGTTTATCCTATTTTGTTTAAATTCAAATTACTTGATATAATATTATATATATAAATGACGGCGCGCTGATTATGGATTAGTTTTTATTATAAATTACTTTATTGTTAAATTACAATCTATTTTAATCATAACTTGATTTGTAAATTTTTGTTTTAGTAAGTTGATTCTGTGGAAGATAATATTAAAATGAGGAAATTTAAATAAGAGCGGTTAACCCCGAATAGAGTAGTAGGTGCCGCCACGAGTAATGGCGCCTGTCAGTTGATTTTTAAAAAAGGAATAGGTGTACATCTGTCACGCGGTGCGCACATGCTAACCTATTGGCTCTTAAATTTTCCATTTTATCTATGAGATTTTGTATGAAATTGTATAACGATTAAATAATGAGATGTTGAACAATACAAGTGTGCTCTTATTTTGAAACTTCCTGTCACCCTGTCCACGATTGATAGCTACAACCAAGCCGCCCCCCATTTCTGACGCTCTGACATATATATGTATATATATATACATATTTCAATTAATGGATTAATTCGTCGAGTAACATGTCGTTTAAGTGGATTAACCTCAATTATCGAAAATGAATAATAAATATACATATATTGGAGTTTTATTGTATTTCTTTTTTCCATTCTTTAAAAACGTATACCTACTCCTATCTATGTGACAGATATTGGATGAATGATGATCTGTGTAGGTTAGCGTCTCTGCGCATAAAACCGCGCAGGCGCGAATAGCTTCGTGTGGTTACCACGGTATTTTTAATAATTCAAAGAGAAAATATATATGAGTCCTTTGTACATAACATCGGTTTAGTTACAAAAGTTGAGCATATATTTAGTAAATGGTCATTTCAAATAAATGTTTTCATTTACGAAAACTACCGCGGAGCATTGTCACGCACCCTCACACTCTTGGCTATAGATATATCTGATATCTATAGCCAAGAGTGTGCCAATAGGCATGATGACAGTCAACAAGAACTATTAAAATAATGTATTAAACTACTAAAATATAATATATAGGTGCATAAAAATGACGTACTTCTTTTTTATAACATGAGATTATTAATTTATTCTATAAAATAAAACTACAAAATACAGGAATCCGCCATGATTGCGTTACGTCACGCCTATAAACACACTGTAGCTGTTACTTAGATCTCATACGAATTTCGATTGTATATGCGATGTCTCTCCAATCTCCAGTGGTGTTGATATAAGAGTTGTTTCTTCCAAATCTTTTATGGCTTCTTCAATTAGTTTTTTTAAAGGGTAATTAGTCGCCTTGCTTTGTTTTTTTAAAGGGTACGGTCGATCGGTGGTGTCAGCTGTTCGTTTTTTTCTGTCTAGTCGACATGAAAATTTTGTTGGAATACACCCAGGTTTCATGTGAATTTGTGACACGGAACCCATGATATGATACCCCATGTAATTATCCATATCGTTGGGCAACTAAAACATGAATAGTGTTAATTAATAAATACAGTGGTGAACGTTTCAAAAGTTCAATTCATTTTAAGGTTAGATTTATTAACATATCAAAACTGTACGTCGTATAAACTGTAGAATATATTTAAAATCACACACAAATTGGACATTATAACATTAAATAACATTACAACTTACGTCAAAGTGATCTTCACAGAAATAAATAGGAGTATTTATATTTATGGCTTTAGGATCTCACCGTGCAAGAGAAAGGCAATGGATATATTAAAGCACTGAGGGACCGCACATGATTTATATACTTTAGAATTCATATTTAAATAAAATATTTGTTGCTATGTCTATAATGCACTCCAATGTTTACACTTAGTTTTCATAGGCGTGACGTTAAAAGCAGCGGCCATGACACCCACTGCTGTTTTGGTGCTAGAATTTGAAAATTTGACTAAAACCGCATTTTTTTCAAAAATACCTTTAATCTCTGTCAAAATATCATATTTTTCGGAAATACTATGCACTTAGGAGTATTATTGATCAACTCGTCAAAATCTGGCATCATGCCTATTGTGTTAGATCTTTGAAACGTCATACATGGACGCTCTTTATTTTGTACAACCAAAGCCATCCAAAAACTTTTAGTAAAGAACATCAAAAAATTACAACTTTGTAACATAACCTCTCTTTTATTTGACAAGTTCACATAATTTTATTCTTGGATAGACAAATGTCAGAAAATTTTCAGTAAAGCCTTGTTATTATGGACTGTTATGAAAAAAAACCAGTATGACTGAATTAACACTTGGACCCAAAAAACTATGTGGTCACCCCGTTCTCCTTTTCCTTTTATCTTTTTAATATTGTTTATGAACAACTGATGACTTTTTAAGTTCGTTTGATAGGAAGTAAACAATGTTAAAGTTGCATCAAATCTCTGAATGTCAGATTAAATTGTTCATTGATTATTTCTCTGTATTCGTCGATATTTTTAAAATTGCTTATAATTACATCCTCTTCTGATTCTTTTAATTTATAAACATATTTATTAAATGAAAAACGATCTTCTAAAGAGTTGTAAACTTAACGTAAGTGCCTTCACTTAGGTGCTTTGGTTTTCGACACTTTATCTGATGTGCCACACACAGGAATACAATGCTTCAAAAACTGCTATTTATGTAACTGCTTTTATGGGAGGTTAGAAATTCTTTTTTTCATAACTTACTCGTTGAAGTCGAAGAAGTTTTAGCAGAATTTCATGCTTTGCTTGGATTCAATCAAGATACTAGCGCTTGTTAGCACTAGAAGCATATTAGCACTGAGAGTATGTTGATATTTTGTGGTAATAAACTAAGTAATCGGCCCATGAACACAGATCTAAAATCCATTTTGAGCTTAGAGAAGTACGCCATAGACAAAAATTGGTAAATGAAATTTACTTTTGAAGATGCTCTTGACCATCTTTTCGAGGTTCTGAAGTCAAAATGGTAAAAACGAAATCCTTATAGTTTCGTTATGTCAGTCCAACGCTTTATCTATTCATACTGTATCTTACAGACTAATACTCGTTATCTAGAAACTTGTACATACATATACATAGTAATTACGTTAACAACGCACAAAAATTAAGTCTAAAAAACATTGAAAAATAAAAAACATACATATATTAAAAAATACAATCTGACACTACCGAAGAGATTTTGTATTCCTACACTACATTATGTAGGATCTCATTGGATAGGTCTCTTAAGAGTAATAAGTGGATGTGAAAACATTATTTTTTGAGATGTTAAGCCTTAAATCGCTGATTTTTGCTAGAGTCTAGAGTTCCCCCTTCTCTTCTAGCCAAACGGAAGCATTTGTAGGTCTGAAAAAATTTACAATATGCGCCATACTCGTATGTATAACGTGACAGATTTAAAAGATTAATATCATAGCTAAGTAGTCTTTATTAGTCTACGAGTAATAATCGACTAACTAGTTCGACGTTAGAGGCCACCGAAACCATAAAAAGTAAAATGTTTAAGTCAAAATATATTTTAGTACACATTATTATGATAGCCAACTACGAAACCTTCATTGAGCGTGGTTCGACACGCACTTGGGCTGTTTTTTTTTGTATCATCCGATGACCCGTCTACTCATTTACCTCCTACACCACTGATATGTCACCATGCTACGTTTTTCTTAAAGTTGGAAAGTCGTATTGGTCCGAATAAGCTTCATGGCAAGAAGTTGCGACATTTATAAGTATGAACAATTCCTCAGAGAAGTACCAGGGTTGGCTGACCTGAAATATCCATAATTCGATTCATTGAATATAGTCAAGAAGGAGAAGCGGGTACTGAGGCATCCTTACCTTAAGTTGACAACAGTATTTAATATGCATCTTCATTAACAATTTATAAAGTTATAGCTGATGGTTTGGAGTGTTCTCTTTTACCATCAATGCCGTAATATATTTGCCACATCAGTGGTTAACAAACCTTGAATCGAAAGGACATTAACAAGGATTCGTAATTGATGAGTATACACCATCGGCTCAATGAACTTAGGGACAACCAGTTTTTGGGTACACATCCGTAAGAATATCCACACATAAGTGTAATCAACTTCGCCGAAATTATACTGAACATGGTTAAATTGAGGTATTGTGCATGCATCATCTTCTTAGCTGAAATTGTTTTGTTTAACATTAGTTTTTGAGCAAGGTATTGTAAAAAACAAAAAATAAACTCAGAGCAAGTAGTTGAACGTTTATCTGTGCTGTGATAATAAAGTATTTTTCAGATAGCAATGTATGTACGAGTATACTATACTTGTATATACGCCTATATTCCTATGGAGAAATGGCATCAAGCAGGAGGCCAGTGTCATAAGACACGAGGATAAAACCCTTCGGACTGTTACTCATTGTGCTAACCTAATAAATGGAAATGATGATGGACCGTGTCGAAAGTTGTAAAGTTAATGAGCTATTCTACAATTAGTTAGTACACGTGTATCACATTTAACCTTGCAATCTAACTACACGTGTCCATCGCGCCAAAATTCGTAGTCGAAACCTGCTTTTAATGAAGACCTTGATCATATTTTTATGATAGGATTAATAACTGTTTGATACAAATTATATAAACGTGGAAAACATCGTACTACTAACATATTATTATTTTCAAATACATTTTTTAATTTGAATTAAAGTAGTTAGGTAATTATAGACACTGCTTGTATTCGACTAACTCGGTATCGCAGCGGTAGCGTATGCGACTGTTGTGCTTCCTCTCGGATTCAATTCCTGGATGTTCATATGACCTGCTAATATTTATCTCGGCGTTTTGGTGCTTTCTGTGCATAATATGCATGTATTTATAAAAAAAAAAGTATATAAGACAGTCAATCAGTCTAGTCGTCATAGCACAAGCTCTGCGTAATTTGAAAATAGATTTTGTTGTGTGTCAATTGTCTGAAATATTTAGTAATTTAGAAATAACACAACATAACATACATACACACATTCACGTCCTTATCCCCAAGAAGTAAACGTGTTGCAGACGACGATTGTTGTTCCACCTGCATTTTAACATTGTAAGTATTTGGGCTACTAAATTGTTTGCTTTTACAAACTGAAATTAATCATATCAATCACATTATCAAACTAAAATTAATAATACAATTACTAAGCATGATTATCATCATCAATAGCCTTACCTGGAAAACTGCTGGACATGGACCTCTCTTCAGAAAAGAGGTTTTAGCCTTCAAAAGTACACAATCCAGACAGTTCGGTTAAGAAATACCAGTAATTACTAAATATTTT
The DNA here is from genome assembly GCA_949316085.1 of Hypercompe scribonia. NCBI lineage: Eukaryota > Metazoa > Arthropoda > Insecta > Lepidoptera > Erebidae > Hypercompe > Hypercompe scribonia. The sequence goes on from OX438975.1 coordinate 23,115,665, forward strand.
TCGATTGGAAATGTATGCAAAGTTCCAAGTAACGAGACAAATTCTTTTATATCTAAATCATTCCCAATTTATTCTTTTTGCAGGAAGTCATAGTTAATTTACTCCAAAAAAAAATCTCGTAAGAAAATAATTGTAAATTTTGAATGACATGACACGATGTTGATGAATCTTGAATTTTGTGTTGAAGCAACTCGTGTACACTAGGTAGAATATGAAATTCAACACTTCAACAATCAACTTTTTCTATTGAACTGATGGAACTATGTGGATTTAGATTTTTTTTTCTTTAGTGACACATACAGAAGAGGCAGGCAGAGGTGTAATAAACCTTTACATTTTGCCGACTATGATTACCGAAGCACGTGCTAAGAAACAATTCTATTGCTATCAAGCGTGTGTATTAGGTATTAAATGAGAAACTTGGGAGTGTTTGAAAACTAAAGTTATATAAATATATACGCACGGATATGTATTTTTTATATCTATGTGTGTTATATATGTATGTGTTTATCTACGTATATTTGCTTATTTATAATCAAACTAGTCTATATATACTGAATCCTCTGTCAATTACTTCTTATCCTTAAGTTCACCTAACTCCTCTTTTCTCTGCATCACCCATCGGTTGACTGGTAGAAAATGCCTTAGGCATTAAATTCGCCGATGTATGTATTTGTGCATAAAGTTGTAAATAAGTCCATAAATAAGTAAAATAGAAAATAAAAGAAATAAAAACTGAATAGATGTAAAAAGTTAATAAGATATAGGTAGCGAAAAAGGATGACTAGTTTTACAGCTTACAGATGTTTTGCAGCCCAAACAACCTTGAACAAGTTAAAAAGACGAAGATTTTAAATAAACACATTGGAAAAGAAAATGTATGAGGTTAAAATATAGATTAACTACTACCTACTCTCTTTTGTATCAAACGAAACCAGGTCGTCTTACTACGTTTACTATCCTCATTTTTACTTCATAAATTGCAGTGCGTATAATTTCCCCACAACACTCATAAGCCCAGACTACGTCATTCACTATTCCCATTGTCAATCCAATGCAGGTTGAATCATGTGGTATGACCGAGTCATGTTTATCTCAATCAAATTATTCGTAACATGCTATTAGTTTTTTGCCAACCAGTTTGTTTACAATACTGTATGTTACGACACTAAGTTATTTAATACATCATAGGAATATTAGGATTGTTGTACTAGATGATATGAATATGAATGTTACGTATGTGATTTCCTCCGCAGTTAACCGGGAACATAAGATGTAGATCTGAAAATTGGAAATACAATAAAAAGATGGGAGGGTAATGGAAGAAAAACTAAATATTTTTTAAACAAAAGGATTTGGAAATGCAAGAAATAAACATTAAAGCAACACATTCTAAGTATTTTGGGTCTTTATATCTCACTAAGAATCAAAATAAATTAAAATAAAAATTAAGACGAAAAAACGCTTAACTAATATCATAACGCAAAAAGAACGCGAAGAAACCACAATTAATTATATTTGTACAAGGTAATTTAACAGGCTTTTAGAAATACACACACGAGGGTATACAGAGAACTATGTATATTGGGTACACCGACCGGTAGCCATGTTCGGGTCGACGTGTTAAAAAAAAAACATGTGTTGCCACTAGATGGTCACTTATTCATGTTGTTTTATAATTAATTAATATTGATTGATTAGTTTTAAGCGTTGGTAGCCCCCCACAAGGTGGTCCGTCGACCTGGTGGAGGTCGCGGGAACCCGCTGGATGGAGATAGTACGGGACCGGCTGTTGTGGTAAGCCCTGGGGGAGGCCCATGTCCAACAGTGGACGTCTTTTGGCTGGGATGATGCTGATGATGATGATGATGAATTTTAAAAATATTTTATATTTATGTGTAAATAAATCTGTACCTATAAGTTGTTTATAACTAAAGTATATTTGTAATATAATAATTATTTCATTTCTTATGTTGATGCTTGAGTAGTGTGCGGGGTATTGGATCGTACTGCTGAGCGTAGATCAGTTTTGGTCTGCCTAGCGCAAAGGGAAACAGCCTCTAGGTCTTTTCCCTTCGGTTTTGCCCGTTACTATCAACCATCTGAGGTTACCAGTTGTCCTCTTTGCAATGTGATCTAAGTCCTTTCATATCGTATTCAATTCGTTCTTGGAAGTAAGTGTTTATTATGATAAGTTTTCTGTCAATGCAGAATTCCGACAATGCTGCCCACGCTCGTTCCTTATACAAAGTTCATATTTGCCAATGTATTCCGGTGTTGCTGTTCCAAGAGTTATTTCAATAGCTCTGTAGAAGCTGTCGATGTCTCAGAGGATGAGAAGGTTGGTGTATGAATATAAATGATATTCAAGATTAACGGCTTGATATTCAATCTGGAGGTGAGGCTTCTGCCTGAAACAGGAATGTAACCTGATAAAAAAATTTTTTGAATCGAGCTGTTATCACCAACCCCTTACCACCCACGTTCGAGTAGTCAGGGCCAGAGAAATAAAATATGGCACCAGTTGAAGTCCTGAATTGACCATTCCAACACACTAGTTCACTAATTCATTCTTAGGACTATGATGTTGAGAAGTTGTACTTCACTCTCAATAATGCTCATATTTGCCGCTTTTCATAAGACCACAAACATTCCATATTTTGACTCGATAATTGATTTGGAGTGTAGCTTTGTTAGTTTGGTTATTAGATGAATTTTTCCAGTCTAGGTTTGATGATACACCCCGGCAGAAACTTCGGTAGTGTAATTCAAACCACATGGTGGCGCTAGTGGTTAGCTGTATCGTCCAACAAACTTTCTTTTCCAACGAGTCCCCATTTCCTTCCATATCAGTTTTCCAGTTTATTTATTTCGTTGCCATTTCGCGGCGCTGGGTGGTCACGGCTGGAACGAGTTATATAATACTGCCAATGTTTGGCATTGGTATTTTAATAGGGAATTAGGACCTTCTCCACGTCAACTCCCTTCCTATTGCAGCCGGGTTTGGAACCGTCCTTAGGGGAGTTACATCGACACATACACCTAATACTGTTTCTTTTTCCTCAATTTGCACTTTCTTTTTTGCTACTATGTCTATTATTACCGATAATATATTCAACTTGTCTGTAAATCCGTATTGTTTATCTTAAATGAAGTTTAATGACATGAGAAATTTATTTAACCTGTTATACAATACTCTCAAATATTTTTGATGCTATGGGTAATATAAATATTGGATGATAGTTATGAGGGTAGAGTTTGTTGCCAGCAGTGTTATTAGGTAATCGCTCATCATTAGGCAAGTGTTTGTACAATGAGTAAGATTTTTAATTCTTAGATTGTTCAAGCAAACTATACTTTTTGCAGTAATTCCATCTGTGCCAGAACTGGTATTCAGTTTTAGTTCTTTAATTATTGTTACGTTTGCTATCGTTGTCACTGGCTCCCACTCATTAACTTGATAAGATGTATTCACTTGATTTGTCTAAAAAAAGGACTAAATCTGGAGTTTCTCAGGTATTTTGTTAGTTAGTGTAGTCCCTATGGTTAAGGAGAAATAATTAAAACATTCGCAAATTGCCCTTGGGTCTGTAATTATACCTGATTCAATCTCAAGTTTCTTTGGTATTATGGCGTGCATAATTTTATTATTGACTAGATTGTTTATAAGACTTCAAATCTTTGTAGGATTTGATTCACAGCTCTTAAAATATTTATAGTAATAGTTTTTTTAGAGTGTCACGTCAACAACTCTCTATTTTCACAAAGTTGATGTTGAAGTCACCAAACAAGACTACCCCTTTCTTACTGTGGAGTTAGAGAGATTTTCTAGAAAGAGCTCAGTGTCAACAGATGGCACTAATCTCCAAAGAGAACTTTGAGATAGGAACCCATAGGCTTCCATTAATTTTGTTTGTTGGTATTCGACAAGATTGTGTTTCAGATCGTTATATACATATTAGACAAAAATGGTCATTTCATAACCTTTAATATTACTACAGTTGTCGTAATAGCGTGTATAACACGAGATTTATAGACTTCTTGCTTTATCATCATTTTTGATTTACGTTTCTCGTAGTTTCATTGTGTGAATTTTAGATTGGAAGGACTATAAAATATGTTTGAGCGTATTGAAGTTACCAAACTTGACTATACACGCCTTGGCACAGAAAAACTTTAACGATATTTTTCTTGTTTCTACGTTTTCATAGGCATTAGTAACTTGGTGGGAGATATTCTCACCATACATTATTTAACTGGTGGCGGCAGCGGAGTTGTAGACAATTTTGGTAACATTTCTACTGTTTAAAAGTTAGCTGTAAAGTTTTTTGAGTTATTTGTTATAAATGATTATTAATTGATCGTTCTCCATTATAAAGTAAAAATAATACACTTAGAAATTGACACTTGATCTGACTTCCTTATGATAACCTGTTGAAGGGATCTTTACCCGCAAATATTTACAAGAAAACGAAATATTTAAATCCAGATGCAGATTTGCGACGTAAGTATACGGTGCCTAATGATATTTTTTTTAAGGTAGTAGGACTTTCAATTTAAATTTTAAATGACATAATTTGAATAAAACAACCTGTTTCTGATGTAATAATATAAGCAAAAATTAAGTGATACGAAAAGAAAAATATGTGTTTTATGACTCTTTCAACTCTGTGGTCAAAAAACCAGTATACGTCACAAACCGCAAATGACACATGTAACGGTACTATGAGGCAACCGGTAGGCATGTGCAGATAAGATGAAGTCAGATTGGATTATCTAAGAAAAGTGAGGGTTGAGGTGTTTAAATATATTGTTTTCATAATTTATGTAGCTTAACACCTCAATAAAACTAAGCATCGAAATGTAATTTCATTTTAATGAATGCAGTTTTAAGTGATCGAAGTAAGAGCAACTTCATTGTGGTTACAAGTTGGGCATGAATCACATAAGGCTCTAAACCATAAATATATCTGCTGTATATGAAGATATATTTTAAATTAATGTTAATCAAAGGAATTGTATATTGATATTCCAAACTGATTGTAGTATTCAAAACCAAGATTTTGACATCTATTGGGACTCCGAGCAACAAGTATAAATGTATACATATGTATCAATAGTTTATTTACTAGTTAAAGCATACTACGGTTTCGTAAACACAGCACAAAATATAAATACAAGTCAATGTACATAAACACGCACACACACACATACAGTCGGTTATATCTAATGCGTAACTGCGCGCACATTTGGTATGTTGCTGACGCGAAGCCATTTGATTTTCCCCTACCAAAAGTTGTTATAGAAGTTTTCACTTCAAATAACCGCGAATTTTAAAATATAAGAAGAGTACACCAAGGAAATAATGTTAATTACCTTAAGAAGTTTTAACTATATGCATGTAACACAACACACACCTCCTTATCAAAGACCAAAACATAAGGCGATCATATAATAAAACCACAAGTCACTCATTGTAGTCAAATTAAATAAACTTAAACAAGCTACTCATTCTCAATGCTATTAAAATGGCGGCTGATATGGCCACAAAAATTTGAAGGTCAAATAATAAAAACAAAAAATCTGTTTGTGGCAAAAACCCAAAAGACGCATTACGATTTTCGACTGACCGGTTTTTTGTTGAGTTTTTGATTTCCACTACGAAACAACGTATTCCTTTTGATTCATTATAAACTGACTTATTTGGTATGTATTATAAAATATGTCTAGACTTATGGTAATAATAAAAGATGGTATTGAATTTCAAGTTTATTGACTTATTAGAAGTATTTTAGAAATTTGTCAGTTTATCATTAACTTTAACATTTTCATTCTGCGTCTGCTACATTCACTTCAGTGGGCCTGTTGTTCAAGAAAACTCTAGTGTTTATTGCTAAGTGTCCTATCCTGTATCGCGGGAAACTTTACAATCATACAAGAAACGGACACAAGGAACACTCAAACTCTAAAAAACAATTTGTGGATCACAAAAAGTGTGGTCCCGTGTTGGGTTTGAACTCACAACAATCGGTGCCGTAGAAAACGGCGTGGCGACCGCTAAAACCGTTATGTATCCGTGTAATCAACATCTAATTTGAAATTCAAATTTAAAATAAAATTAGAGTACTTATAATGGCTGTAATCAAAAAAGAAGAGTACAATTAAATCACAACGTACTATATAAAAATCATATTACTGCTGTCATTTTCTGCCTTTCTGTCGATCTGAACCTGTCCTGTCGTATTTCCATAATCGAACCTCCTAGGATCAAGATTGCTAATAATTGATCCAACAGGCCAGGGTTCTTTTATCTATATATTTTCTATTTTGTTTATGTTTATCTTACGGTATTATCACACAATAACGATAAAATATTGCTATACTGGCTGCCTCGATGGGGCAGCGGTAGTGATTGCGACTGCTGTGCTAGAGGTCTCGAGTACGATTCCCGGGTCGGACCAAATGTTTGTTTCGAAGTTTTTGTGTTTTCTATGTATAATATGTATGTATTTACAAAAAAAGTATATAATGATTCTATCACTCAGTCTAGTTATCATAGTACAAGTTCTGCTTAGTTTGAAACTAGATGGTGTTGTGTGTTACGAGTAAATGTCCGAAATGTCCGAAATACTCTTGCCATATGCCACATGTATTTACCTATTTTTAAAACTGACACGACACTAAGTCTAAATTCAGCCGACTACAGAACTCTTAAACGTTAAAACAGACAACAGTGGATACTTAAAAAAGTATTTGCTCAAAAAGGAAAAGCATCTCTTCATTAAAAGGGGGCTAACTTTTCAAATGTTATCTCAACTATCTGTCACAGAGACGCTGGTAGGGCTTCAAAACAAGCAAAGATATTCATCTGATTTAATTGATGAATGGATAAATATTTGAAATATATGTGCATTAAAAGCATTTACAATAAGCAGGAACTGAAGTTCAGACAACTTTTATAGATGCTGTTTGTTACATGCATTTAAAACTAGTCAATTAGTTTTATGAACTGATGTAAACTGTGCAATCAATGATAACCTCTAATTTGTATAAATAACATAAAATATAATAGATTACCTGTATCCATTTACGAAACATAAAAAGATAGTCGAAGGGCAGCAGAGAGCGACAGAAAATCTCCAAGGAGCAGGATATCCAAAGGAATTTTCCAATCTGTGAGAAAAAAAATGAATGTGTTTATGGACTCTTGATTCCGACAGGAAGCGAACACATCTAACAGTGTTTACTATCGAACGGCCCCGTCGGAATCCAATCTGACAGATTTGGCGCACTCACGACAGTTGCTTGCTGATACGGTCAGAGATAATTCTCTGAAAGAATTTACAAGACGCGTTCTGCAGGCATATCAGTCAGAACGTATAAGGAGAATAAAGAAGTGAGGGAAGAAAGAAAAGGCTGCATGCCTTTTCTTTCTTTTCAGTAGCACTAGTCTCGTTTCTTTTCAGGCGATTCGGGAAGTCACCGAGGCCGAGATAATCCATGGAAATCCGTGTCAGTTTGTCTCCCAGTGCTGACAGAACTATCACTAACGCCTGGTCTACACCATGAGGCCCAGGCACGGTGTTACGGAAAATCAGCTGTTACCTCATACTTGTAGGACCAGAGATGCCGTTCCGATTATGACGGGAATCCTTGGAAAGAATGTATCTAATACTCTTCCAAGTAACTCCGAGCCCAGGGTTTTTGTCAACAGAGGGTTGGCTTGAGCTTGCCCAGAACAATTTATATGGGTCCCCATGGGTCCCTAACGATTGCTTCGCTGTGAGCCTTACAGCAGACACGTTTATACCTACCTAAACAGGTTTATTATGAAAGATAAGTTGCAAATATTTTTTTATAGTTTTGCCATAACATGGTCAATAGCGCGTGCTGGATAATTACACATATATATAAAAACCCAACACAAGATGAAAAGCACGTGCCAGTCTTAACGCGTAATAAGAAAATACCAGAGAATTATATGTGTGCGATTTCATATTGTCAGGTTTTACGAGTCTAGCAAGCTTTATCCTTAACTTTGCGACAGGTTGTGAAGCTATGTAATATAGGGTAGGGTTGTCAATCACTGAACTCTAGGCAAAATATACTCTTACATGCCACCTATCTCTACCACCGATGACGTTTGATGTGGTTCGACTGATTCAGTGACATCAACAGAAAATTTAATTAACACCTGGTTTGGGATACCGTGGTGTATTACAGTACGATTTAGTGGCCCATATCTGCGAAGCGTTGCTAACTACATGATTAAGGAAATGTTTTAGGGTTTCTTAGGCTTAAAATCGAAGTTGGTAGTAACCAAAATAAAGCTTCTTTGAATGTAATGGTATAATCTGAACATCCTTTTCGTTGTATCAGTAATAGTAAAGAATTGATACATTCTAAATGTATAGGTCCTTTAACTTTTTTATGATAAATTATAATATTATATAAGACCGGTACCTCGCGGTAGCAGTAGATATAAAAATCAGGTAACATATATTGATAAAAATTATCTAGAAATCATCAGGTCTAAAGTGACATCGTGTACCGAGTACGAGTTTCCTTTTGCAACTGTTCAATACTTTGCGTTATTTATCAAATTATTAATCATGTCATTTATAATTTACTGCAATATAGAAAGTTTGTCGGTCTTCATGTCTGTCTAACGAATAAAAATAATTTTAAGTTTCAAACTAATATCTTAACGAATGTTCTTGTAGTTGCACCATACCTGGCGACAGTTTTATTCACTGGAGTCATTCTTTTATAATTGTAATTTACTAATGTTAATTAAACAATACTTTGTTTATTAATAATACTTCTTCACAAACTTTTTCCTTTTCCGATTTTAATTTCGAATTTTTAAACAAATTACTTTTGCAAGAATTCACATTCAGATTACATCGTAATACACAACATACAATCTGAAATAAAAATTAGGTAATATGAAATCCTAGTTTAAAAGTAAGTACAATAATATTGTTTTTATTGTGTTTACTTGTGTTACTGTGTTTTTATAGTTCCTAAATTAAAACTTTGCCCTCGTGAAGTAACAATATATTTCCGTTCTTGTTTTAGAAAACGGGACAATTCAACAAACGAACCACTAGTGACATCATCACCCTGAAAATGATGTCATCATCAATAAAAGTCTTTAGTAGTCTAATTACTGGTCATAGGAATCTTAAAGATTCATTACCTTGGCCTGGAGATGATCTGAGATTGTCTTTTGTTGTTTATTCCTATAGTGTTGATTTAAGAAAAATCCATAGTTTAGAAACACGCTTTGATACCGAAACAAATCAAGGACGAAAGATTTTCGATATCAATTTACTTCTTCATCAGATTCTTCATAGCAAAACTTGATCTGTTGACTCATCTAAATAAATTATATGATCCGAATATGGAGACGTTAACGTAGGAGTACCATACTTGATCTGGATGTCGTAATAGCAGCTGTTCCCGGATCCCTCCTATGTCAGGCGCAGAGTGGCACACCGTGTGGTTTTAGTCGGTCCGATGCCGACACACCACCCCGCCGCAAACCTCGGTCGGGTGACGGCCCGAGAGGGTTTCCACAAGATAAAAAAAAAAGGAGTACCACACTTTTTTTCGTAAGTTCTTCTGTTATTGCTTTTCCCCGAGTGAGTGAAGTTATCAGAGTCGTAAAAACAACACACTGAAGAGTTCCATTTTCTCCCTTCCGGCTCAAGTTTCAAATCAGCCCCAAAACATCAAATTAAAGTTTCATCGTCCGTCTTATAAATTTCACACATAAAGTTACATGTCGATACGATATGCCGAAGCACATAGATTAAAACAAGTCGATACCTGTTTTAAACATACATACATATTACTCAAGTGCTCCTACGAATGAAGAAGTGCAAATATTTTCATCGAAGTTATGATATCTATAAGATTATATGTTTTTTTAGCAATTAATAAAGTGGATTAAGTGCTGTATAGGACACGTCTGTTACGAAGGGTGCTGACCTCGCGTCTGAACCGTACTGGAAGGTACCTCGGAGAGATGGCCGCCGTACCATCTCGTGCCTTGCACTGTTTTGTTTCTTTTTGTTCGATTCTTAATTCTCGTAAACATATATTATGTGGAATTTAGTATTTTGAAAACCCGGACATCAATTTGATAAGTAGTTCTAGGAATCCCTTTGGCTGTTTTTTAGATTTTAACGACTTTTCTATTTAGTTTTATATATAATTATGTTTTTGTTATTATATTCTCTTTACTATACCTATAAACAACATATGAATTAGGTTTTCAAATATTTAGAAAAAGAAATAATAGACCACTGACATCGAGTACAGGGACCAAGACACCGGTAGTTAGGGCTCCAAATACCGGAACCTCTTCGCTATACGTGCCGTGTCAAGGAGGACTGCCTTCTGCATCAGACCCTTGATCCAAACTTATAACGTGAGCCTCTTAAGGTGTTGGTCGAGGTGTTTTTTTTTCAACTTTTACCAGATTCTCGTCATGAGGAACGGCGATATCGACAACTAGTGCTCTAATCGATCTATCCTGCCCTGTCTTATATATGATAACAGATCGATCCTAATATAACGTAGCACGACGGTTCTCGAGAACTGGATCGGGCACATACCTGTAGTATGGCTTATCTAATTTGACAATTTGGTATTTAAGGGCAAGTTGTTGGTGTACGATCCTGGCTACTTGGTTGTGCCTGTGCAAATATTAACTGTTAGCCAGATGAGAGCAAACAGAAATAATATACCTAACAGTTTAATCAGGATGGTGGCACGCTCGACAGATATCAACCGTACTATCTTTCAGGATATTATCATATTTACTATTATTAGTAAGGTTTTTTGATATTATTAGACATCTCTAAGTGACTACGACCGCTCCGCTCTGAATAAGATGATTTTGTTATTTCTGACGAAAAAAAGTGGCAGAGTAAATTTATACAATATATCAGTATATCCGTGTGTTTATTATTTAAAGCATCAAGTTTATAACGAATGAACCGTTTCTTTTATATTTTTATATATATCTTGTTTATAACTATTGGTATATTCTCAATGACTGGTTATTTATTTACGATCATAAATAACCCAGTCTTTGTCATCTTTTCTCTCGATTTTCAGTAAGTGGTATGCATCAATATTTACAGTTGTATATTCATTTGTTATTACAGTGAAGCAAATCAATTGCAATGTTCTACTTCACGACATTTTTATAGGGTTTTTATAATTAATATGTGTAACAAGTTTCATCACAAGTTACCACCTAATATATGGCACAATATTGAAAATTTATTCCGATTCGGCTTCACCAAATTCCGCGGTTTGCACGGGAAGTGCGGGACGTCTCCAATGCACTGTAATTGGATATTTAAATGTTAAACTTAGAATGCATCGAAACATAGTGGTGGGACAGATTCGAACGTTGATCGATAAATTTGGTGGCACTGTTGGATAATTGATATTCATAAGTGAAAACTTCTGTAGCCACATTGGGTAGGGGAAAATCCTACAGATTCACATCATCAACATGCTAAAAGTGCACGTAATGTCCTTAGTATGCGCATACACAGCAATGCATTATATATTTTCGTTACCTTGTATTTGACTGCACAGATGGTGTAGTGGTTTAATGGTTGCTACGTCACTCTCTACTGCACTGAGTACTGTGGGTTCAAACCGAACACGGAACAATACTTTGAGTGTTCCCCGCGATACAAGCATAGTAGGCAAAGCGGCATCGTCCTTTTGATATTTTTTCTTTCGGGACATTTAGGAAATTTTGAACAAAATTATATCATAATAATAAGACACTAGGCGTCCTTGTCTAATGCTGCACATTAGACAAAGACAACTATTGTAATTTATGTACGTGATGATGGAAAGTGAAATTTTAAAAAACCATCAACAGCTCCTTAGTTACGATTACTTTGCACCAAAAATATAATGTACTTACCAATAAAATGATATCTCATCTATTTCATAACTAGATTATACCTACCGGAAGTCATTTATGATACATTTTGAGTACACAACTTATTTTAAATTATCAAGAACTAGATGCGCCTATGGTTCACATACTGATTCAATACTGATGTCGCGATTCTTAGCGTAACTTCATGCTAGCCATAACAAATATGTGTTGCGCTGTATTTGGCCCTGTATTCGGAATCTATTAGTCCGTAACTGTCCGTGTGGTGACGGATTAAGAATACATAGTGTTACCACCCCTATTCATCCCGTGGGTGTCGTAGTAGGGAACAAAGTATACAAGACAACATAATTACAAAGAGAAGGAAAACTTGAAACAAACCCTATTCCAACCCGTCTGGCCAGCGTGGAATAGTAGGCCAAAACCTCCTTGCTAATGAGAGGCCTATGTCCAGCAGTAGACTGTAAAAGGCTATTGATGATTAGGAGGTAATCTGTATTCTTTCACCATGGTATCATCAGTCGAAAGTATAAACAGAATAATTATTTGAAGTATTATATTTTAATCTTGACACTGAAAATATTCCTGTTTAATTATGATAATTTAACAAATAATTTATTTTTGAAGTTGCAATATTTGTGCTGCACCTATATGTAAATAGTACATTTGATATCATCATCATCATCATCATCATCATTATCATCACCATCAACAGCTTTTAGCAGTCAGTTGCTGGATTAAGCCACTCCTTCAAAAGGAGGTTATAGCCTACTATGTCACGCTGATCAGATTGGTATAAGGTATTTGTATTATTCATGTTTTCCTTTCAGTGACGTTGCCCTACGTAGTTTGTTCCTTTAGTCACCTCTTACATCACAAATGAGACGGATGGGGTGGTGATAATTTATATCCGTAATCCATCACCGCATGGCTAATGTAATGCATATTATACAGTTTTAAATAAGCCAGGTGCTGACCTGTTTCTGCTAGAAGTTTCTACAGAAACAGATGGTGACCTATTTTTGCTTAGAGTCTAATACTCCCTTCAATACACAAATATTGTTATCTCATGATCTTCTTCTTTTAGTAAGTCTGGATTTGTTGCTTAACTACTCATGAAGTAATCACTCATTCGAGCAACGTGTCTTGTCCGTTACAATTTTAATTTATAAGAAAAAAAAAACATTAATATTCTTGTCAATATTACCTCCTTTGAATCACACATTACTAAATGGTACATAAAAAGTGGGGAAACAGAATTCGTAACATATTTAAACTTAGTTTTCCCTATTTTAACGTCTGACTCGAATGTACCGTTCAATTTTTTTTAATCACATATTCTAACATTATTTAAATAACTGAACTTACTCATCGTCTTTTGCTAACCTTGGCATTGGATCCTCAAGGTCCAAGTACTGTTATCTTGATTTCCAACATGACTCAAATCTTACATAAAAAGTCTAATAACATGCAGTGATATAATTGGTTTTCTTGGAAACTTATAAGAGGAAAAGGTGTTGACAGTGAGAATCTATGTGACTCTACTTATTGATTACGTCAACTTTATTCACCATTTCTTTCTTCGATGGTTTTCGAATACTAGCTTAAGTACGATAATTTTGTCTTCGATCTAGATAGGTTGGGTAACGTTCGGGAAGATGCATAATATTTTCTCGCCGCAAATACTGCAGTGTCTCAAGACAAAAGTCTTTGACCAGTGTGTGTTGTCAGTGATGACACGATATAGAGTTGTGGTCGCTTACTATAGTCCTTATAGGAAAGCTCAAAGCTACTCAAAGAGCAATGGAGAGGGCAATGCTCGGAGTTTCTCTGCGTGATCACAGCAAGAATGAGGAGATCCGCAGACGAACCTAGGTCATAAAGTTTTTGAGTGGCGACGGCGTACTGAAAAACAGCATTAGTAGGTCCTCTACACGGTAGTCCGACGGCCTGGTGAGGGTTTATGGAAGCAATTGGATGTGGGTGGCATGGAATCAGTTGTTGTGGGGAACCTTGAAAGACGCCTATGTCCAGCAGTCTTGGCTGAGATGATGATGAAGATAGTGCAAAATTACGTAATGAACGGATCAGTAGTTAGGGCTTAAGAGCGTTACAACGTAGCAAGTGAAATTAAATTTGTGTTTGTCACATTGCTGCCTGGTACGCGCGTATTGATCAGCGTAGAAAATAATCATATGGCTTTTGATTAGCTTAAACAAGTTTAAGTGTAAACCAACACACCCCAAATAATAAACTGAATAAAAAAAATGTTCTTATTGAATTTAAGATAGTAATGATATAGTTAATGAACTAAAAGTTAAAAATATTTCGGTAGGCCTTAGGTATCAATCATAACACTGATCCTCTCATTAATCTAGACAAAAAAATAATTCATTGGGTGTGTACAACGTATAATACAAAATACGTAATAATTATAATGTTATGGCGGTTGACTTGATTGAAATTTTACGCACGTTTAAAAAAAATAGTATTTACGGTTTTTTTTTGTTACTTAATACTTCTCGTCCTATTTAGTTCATTTAGAGTGTTTACAGTATTCTATAAGTCAAGCACTTACATTTGATACAAATATTGAGGTAGTTGTGGAAAAATAAATAATTCGCCAGTGTGTAACGGTGACCATCTAAGATGTACAATTATACAGAATATATTAAATTATATTGTGATTAGAACTAAAAGTGTGTGCCAAGTATCAATCCCACCTGCCAATAGTAAAAGGTTCAAATTCCAATTACTGGATATGACCCAAAAAATACCCAATAATGGCATAAAACTAATGAATTTCTTCAACCCATTTTACTTTTATCGTGAAAATAATGTGTATTTCGCAGGTTCCATCAATATTTATATTAAAGTTCCTGCAGATTAATTCAGCAGTTTATACGTCAATATGTGAGAAATTGACCAAGTTTTTACCGTGAGAGAACCATGTTTAGACACAAATGAGTCTACTTCTAGGTAGTAGAGCCACGTTGATATCAGCACGAGCGGGCCGTCTCGGCCGGGGCAGTACTACCCTCCCACAGAAGACCAACCTAAAGCGCCAGCATCTGTGTTGTCGTGTTTCGTTGGTGAGTGGGAGACCGGAAACCCATTGATACAGGGGTGACAGTTATCGTGGTAACTGTGTTACCCTTACACTGTCATGCCTTTTACGTCCCCAAGCGGGGTGTAGAAAAGCATCTCACAAGGCCGCGATAGTGTGGGTCACCATACCGCATTGTCAGTATTTGCAATTCGTGCTTTCCGCTAGGCAGAGTAGAATCACTTTGGCGGGCTCTTAAGATAGAAAAAAAAATACTTGATGCAAGTGATACCACAGTCTCATGAAAAATCGATGTTAAGTCTTACTTTTGTTGCTTTTTAATGAGTGAGGGAAGTTACTGGAGCTCAAACGCCCCCTTCCCTTGCCTCTAAGAGAGATTAAAGAAGTAACAGTGTACCAGGAGTACATTGTCGCTTTCCTGACTATTGAGATCATCATCATCAGATCTGCTTGTTTACCTCCTTATAATATAAAAAGTTACTTTCATATTTCATAATTAAGATTTAGGAGAATGCAAACGGTGGTTAGTCAAAAGTCCACAGTTTGCAAAATTCACGAGCATTTAAGAATATATTCTTTTTACTGTAAAAAATCTTACTTTCCTCGAATGCACGTTTCCATTTTTCATCTTTCAACTTTTCAACTCGAAAATAAAATCAGAATATAAGTAAAAAACAGATGACTATAGAAACTTTTCAATAAAACCAAATGCACATTTCTACAAATTTAAATGACAAATACTGGACTATACAAATATTTACAATTTGAACTCAATTTTTACGGTACAGTGTCTGAGGTGTCTACTTTGCTTACATCACAATGTATGCTTCGTCCTAGATACACATGCTTACGATTTATTGTTTATATTTTTGGTTTATTATCAATTTTTATATACGTGCATCTATATAAAATATCAAGTAAGCCAATTGAAAAAATAACTCTTTAGATTTCATAAGCAGTAAATAATAGCTTGATAATAATATACTGTTTACAAAAACATAACTCTAAGCAAAGTTGGGTAAACATTGGGAAATTACTTATGAAGATGACTTGAAGTCATACTTGCATGCATGCACTTACGTCTTTCTTCCCCAGAAAGAAAGAGAGAGGCGGATTAAACGCCCACATGTGGGCGTCTTTTAAAACAATTTAGAGAATTTTAAAATCAATCTGTCGACAACATATATACTGTGTTAGTACTAACGTAGAGGCATGCACACATCCAATACAGATTATCAAGGTCGCGCATGTACTGTAATTATTTAATATCAAGACAAACAAACAGGTTGTATGTAATGTACCGACGTATACGACGTTTTTGCAACACAAAAACTAGATTATGTTGTGGAACCAGTTTTGGTAGATAAGTTTGCGAACGCCCCTTCTGTTACTATACAAGTAGTGTGTAGTTTATTATACTTTGGTTTTATCTTATCTCTATCTGAAGTTTAAATCATCATTACTACTTTTGTAAAAGAAATCACCTTCCTTGATTTCATGAGCAAATTAAAGATTTTAGACTTGTCATTTTTGTTCAAAATCGTAAGCGGATCGGTTGAGACATGATTTAGTGAGCAAAATTTAACGACGAATTGCATCTGCATATCTACATAGGTCTGTAGCCAGGAGGTCATATTGTCAAAGCTTACGTAAGTAGGGTACAATTAGAGCTAGTCATAAGTGGCGTACCGGAGTTTGGAATCAATATTTTCAATACTAGAAGGAGAATTTTCGTAATCAAATACTGTCGAAATTCAGTTCCTATGTTCTTACATACTCACGAATTTCATAAAATGTACTTTCGAACTAAAATAGCGTAGAACACTAAGACTAGCAGATTAGTCAGTTAACTTTCAGTCACAACACGCAATAGTCATATTGTAGTCATCGTTGGATGTTTAATACCATACTACGAAAACAGTAAAATTGCTCTTAGATCGAAGAGACTGAATCGTCAAAACGCACTCGTTCTTCGAAGTTCGTCCTATGATTGGAAAAGCTACCAATGCAGAGACATCAACAGCCTAATCTGAAATTCCTGAACAGATGGGCTGGGGCATAATAACCGCCTTTCATAGACTATAATTTTTAGTGCTTCTTACGTAATAGAGGCAAAGCATATTGCTGACATTCGGGCACTCTAGGATTCAAATGGGAAAATTCGGAGATTCTCGTTTTTTATTTTAAATAAGAAAACTCTCAGATAATTCCCTTATCAGGCATTTATTCTGTGGCGTGGAGGACTTTACAGACATACATGAAACAGTCACACTCAAATCAGTAATTCTTGGATCCCACCAAGTGTTGTCCCGAATCGGTCAGCGTATTCGCAAGCGATGAGGTGGCCGCTTAAACTGGTACACCATTCGTGTAGTCTTAGTTAAAAGGATAAACAAGAAAGAAAAGCTCGCAAGAACAGACTGGAATATTTAAGAAACATCTTTACAGAATCACATTTTACTGTAAAATAATATAGTTAAAGACATAAAGAATAAAATGCATGTATTAGTTTTAATTGTTTGCATCACAAGAACTGGCGACTCACATTCTGCTACAAGTTATGCATAATTCTCAGGGTGTGTAACTGCAATTAACTGCTTGGAATTACAAAAGCATCTATTATGTCTTGAAAATAAATTGTGTTAATAGTACATCAGGTGATGATGATGATTAGAGTAATTGATGTAAAACCACACCTTTAGATGTAACATTTATGGGTTTTGACTAGAATACTAAATTTTCTATAATCTTGTCTGGAGCGCTTGCTAAAACAACTATTGCTATTATGGTGACTGAATATGGTGAAGTTAACGTATGTCACTATCGATCGAATAAAAGTAAGCAGTATATTGCCATAAGGAAGTCTGCAAGAAATTCGGGTACACCATATTAAAAAGTAAATAGCCATTAGCATTTTCATGCTGTGTATGACAGAATTTGCTTTAAATGCTTCCCTTGTTACGTTTTCAACCAACCCTGTATCCATTCTTGACAACATGGAGTTTCTTTTCAAGGCTGGCAATATTGGTATCGTTTAGTTTCAACAAAACTAATAGGCTGTAGAAAGTATAAGTCATCGCCATAAAACCCGAGTTTGGCAGAAAGGTCAATGGAATGCTAGATGCTCAGATGAATAATAATAATAAACAAACTTGTTGCTAAATAATATAACGCGTTAATATGATTTAACAACATGTTTTTGGGATCGATGAGCTGTGATTAAATTAACGAATATATTTATCCAAATAGCAAGGTAAAATTTGGGTTTCTGAAGCGTCTATATTAGAAGTTTCGTTAGTCCAAATTTGAATGTTAACTTTTCTAAATAAAAATAATTTTGAATGCATATTAGTCTTATAATCCGCATCAGTAGTTTTTTAGAGTCTGAAGTGTAATTTGAATGAGATCCAATGAAAATTAACATCTTCAAAATAAAAACATATTAATGACACTCAGATATCTGCAGTAGCATACGTATAAGAAAGAAAATCGAATTGTATTAAACTGAACGTACACTGTGTATTTTAATCAATCACTTCCCTCCAAGATTTATCTATTACTCGATTATAACGCTTCTTCGCTATCACTATAACATAAAAATCTTAATTAATGGATTATGATTACTTATAATTAATCGATAGAAAACTTATAGTGATTTCTATTATTGTTTTTACCGTGTAATTAGTATTTTTGATGGAATATATATTTCTATATAAAAGCCGCTAAAATGACTTTACTCTTTCAAATTTATGACATTTTGGCAGATTTTATTGCTAGACTTGTATGTTTTTAAAGTTTAAAAAATAATCACTAACGGTCATACTGATTACATTATCATTGTAGTACATAATTTTCAATTCTATGTCTATCACCATAAGGATCACTGTAAACAATAATAAAACACGACACACCTCGTAGAAGGGCTTTTTCTAAGCTCGATCCGATTTTGTGGATCGTAACATCTTAATCCGCAGATCAGATTACATGCATCTGATCTGAATTTCTAAAATCAATCCGTAAAATATTTTCTAGATACATAAACATGAACTTGTGTTTTACTCGGTTGTTGAATACGTGCTCTTGCTAATTAAAAGTGAAAACATGCGAACGCCAACATTAATTAAGATGAATTAAAATTTTTGAAACACAAAGTACAGTTTCAAATCGTACTTTGATTGACCGTTGCGCCCACTATTAATATTCCTGGACTAAATTATGTGCGAGACACAATAGTTGGAACGTGATCCGACATTTGATAGATTTGAATCAATTCACAATTGGAACTCAAGGTTACGATCCGATCCAAAAATCGTTTGGATCGTATATTCTACCTCATAGCCTTACTTTACGCCATACGGTAATCCCCGTCATATGTTGTCACGCGTCGGTTTTTCCGTGGTGTTCTCCACCCATCTACATTGGTGCAGAAGTGCATGTGCGTTCTGCAAGCCGGTCGATGACCCGAGATAGTGCGGTGATATCGCAGTCACCGAGCCAACAACTTTACATGACTATTTGTATTATCTGATACGGTTTAGTATAATACGGCAGTTTCGTTGAATATAACTATGCTAGTTTGCAGTTGTACGTGTTTTCCTTATAAGTTAATTTGAATGTTGTAGGTGTTTATAATATTTGCCCAACTGCTCCAGGGGTAGGGCTATATTTTTAAATACACTAATGGAAAAAATTAAGGGATCAAAAAAAAATTCCAAATTTTTGGGCAGTTTTCAACAGGTCGTAACTTCGAGAGAAATGGTCGTACAGGAAATCAAAATAAAGAAAATTATAGTTCCAAGTGTCTAGTTTTTGGATTCGAACTTAAAAATTTTATAGCCTCTGCGATTTTTGAGTAATCGTAGAAAACCCAGCAACAAAAAAATTTTTAAAATTTTTTTAGTTTTTTTTTTGGTTATGGACGTGGAAAAAATTGTTTTAGCTTAACCACTATAAGGATCGGATACCTTGTTTATTTAGCTTTAATTTACTTTTTTATACACCCTGATTTGCCTACTTCTCGCCGAGATATCGGTTTTCAAATGGAAAAGGATCCTTTTGTCTTTGATTATCGATATTTCAGCAACCAATGATTCCACAGAAATTTAAAGGTGGGTTTCAAGAATTTAAATAAATTTTCCTTAACAACTGGCTATAGTTTTACCGAAAAAAAAAATTATCTTTCTGTCACATGAATTTGAAAATGCAACAAAAAAAGGGCTTTTGGTAGTTTTTTGGAAAATCAAGCACTGGATCGAAAATATTGAGGAAACCACTAATGTTAAGTGTGCCTTTTACAGTTTAATATGTCCACAAAAACCCTACAAATAACCAAATTAATCCAACCAGCCGTTTTTTTGTTTCACTCGATCGAATTTTGGAAAAATTAAAGGATCACGTTTTTTGTTCTGAAAAGCTCATAATTTTTAAAAATGAGAAAAAAAATTTTTTTTTCCGTGCTTTCCCACTATTTTGTTCCAGAAAGTGCTTAAATTAAAAAAAAAGAAGGATTCAAAAAAAAAAAAATTTTTCTCAACAATTTAAGGGAATTCAAAAAACCATCACTTAATAATTTTTATCGCGTTTCCGCCGCTGCATTCCTTGATTCTTTTGATCTCAACAGTTTTTTTTTTTTTTAAATTTTTTTTTTGAATTTAAGCACTTTCTGGAACAAAAATGTGGGAAAAGCTAGGATTTTTTTTTTTCCGTTTTAAAAATTATGTGCTTTTCAGAGCAAAAAACGTGATCCTTTAATTTTTTCAAAAATTCGATCGAGTGAAACAAAAAAATGGCTGGCTGGATTAATTTGGTTTTTTGTAGGATTTTTGTGAATATATTGAACTCTAAAAGGCACACTTAACATTAGTGGTTTCCTCAATATTTTCGATTCAGTGTTTGATTTTCCAAAAAACCACCAAAAGCCCTTTTTTTGGTTGCATTTTCAAATTCATGTGACAGAAAGAAAAAATTTTTTTTCGGAAAAACTATTGCCAGTCGTTAAGGAAAATTCATTCAAATTCTTGAAACCCACCTTTAAATTTCTGTGGAATCATTGGTTGCTGAAATATCGATAATCAAAGACAAAAGGATCCTTTTCCATTTGAAAACCGATATCTCGGCGAGAAGTAGGCAAATCAGGGTGTATAAAAAAGTAAATTAAAGCTAAATAAACAAGGTATCCGATCCTTATAGTGGTTAAGCTAAAACAATTTTTTCCACGTCCGTAACCAAAAAAAAAACTAAAAAAATTTTAAAAATTTTTTTGTTGCTGGGTTTTCTACGATTACTCAAAAACCGCAGAGGCTATAAAATTTTTAAGTTCGAATCCAAAAACTAGACACTTGGAACTATAATTTTCTTTATTTTGATTTCCTGTACGACCATTTCTCTCGAAGTTACGACCTGTTGAAAACTGCCCAAAAATTTGGAATTTTTTTTTGATCCCTTAATTTTTTCCATTAGTGTATTACATAGGTGTGTATATCTTTAGTCCACTGTAGTCTAACCGGTTTGAAAGATTTTAACTTGGATAGTGTCATCATCATCATTTTGCTTTTTAGGGTCACAGTGATAATGTAGTCGAGTTTTTACTTTTTTTTTTCATTGAGCCTGCCAACTTGACTCTTCTCTGCCTGATGGAAAGCAAGAATATAATCCAAAACTGGTAGTCACTATACTCATTGTGAATGCAGCCAATGCAGTATGATGACGCACACTATGGCGGCCTAGTGATAAGCCTTTTCACGCCCCGCTTAAAGGACCCCCAATCATGGTGGGACGGAAACACCTGCGCTGGTAGTGAGTGCCAGGTATTGAACGATTAAAGAGCCGAACCACTTTACTCGAGAGTGTATGTCCATTCTAAAATTGTGATTACCAAGGTATGTGTTTTCCTTTAGAGGAAAGTAGAAGGTGAAACCAGTTGGAAGAGCTTGTTTAAAAATAAACGGAACAGATGCTCAAGCATGTAGAGCATGCAGAGTAAGCAGTTTGTTTCTCCTTCCGTGAGCTATATTGTCTCAATCTCGATTCTTCATACTAGATTTGCGGTATACCTTACTCTAGCGTCACAGTTCATTCTGTGTACCTGTCTCTAATTTAGTTTCTTTCTTATCTCATCGAGTAATGCTTACATCCCCAAAAAGGACTGACGCCAGATAGGCAGTGAGCCAAATAAAAAGTGAAAATCAATTGCAAAGAAGTATGCCATTCAATAGTTAAGACCTAAAACAAAATTTAGAAATGAACAGAAATTAAATTTTAGGTCTTTGATAGTCATTAAACAACATGGTCTAACGCTATTTGTAACAATTGAAATGATGAACTGGTGTATGATTACTATTAAAGGTGTTGATTTGAAAACAAACAAACAAAGGTGTTGATTCTGAACTGAGTATTACAGCTTTATGACTCTAATATAATGTCAATTGTCAGGCAAGTTTGAAATAAGTAGACTTTATTTTGACATTTAAATAGTTCATGGAATGTGTATCCACATTCTTAATTTAAGTAAATCACTGTTTATCAAAAATATTTGCGTTTGAGTGTTTTCATAAACTTCGTTTTCTCTTACTTGTATAGTTTATGACAAGTAAATGAAAAAAAGATTTTGCTTTGTAAGTTGTACTCAAACTTTATGTACTTAGTACTAAGGGATAATCTGATAGAGATTCTCTATCAGTCAATTACAGGCTGATTCAGAGACAGAAAGTATTTAATGGCAATGACTAATTGCTAATTATTAAAAATGAAACATAAAAATATATTATGAAACAATTCAGCTATTAAAGAAATGAATACACGAACACATATGTTCGAATTTTCGAGTTTCAGAGCACAAAAATTGAAATTTAAAATGTCTCGTCAGTAGTCAAACGCACTCACAATATTATGACGTCATAATCTTGCGATCTTTTACAAATGTATAGTCCTTCCAACGAGCATCGTTCGATCATCAGCTTCATAACTGGTTTCATACAGCACAACTGGTTATTGTTGCAATAAAAATCAACTCAGGGTAGCGTAACATGAATGTTGCAAAATAAAATAAGCACAAAGGTAATTTAAGAACTTTTTTGACAAGAACAGCCCGTTAAAAGATCCACTGAATAAACAGAAGATTAAAGTACCTTGACAATTTTATACTGAATGAGGAGCCGGTTTTCCTAGGTTAATTTCTTTACCACAAATATAATGATTTCTCATGTATACCAGAATCTTTCATAACATTGCCTACATATAAATATTATCCAAACTTGAATTAAATCACACAGTGCGTAATATTTTTGAGAAACATTTTTTTTTAAACAGATTATCCTTCACTCTGGACGTAAAAGACAACATTTTTGTTATTTTATACTTCGTATACTTATCGTAACACAGCCATACTTCAGCAAGTACTGATCGGCTTGAAAAGAGTAGCTGCAACTACATTGCGATACACTCTCACTTCAGTGTGCAGAAAGAGAATATTTTTTACACACTGATATGGGAGTGCATCGCAATGTAGTTATAATAGATAGTGGATTCATTCCGCTCGTTCTGGCTATAGAAAATTGGCACAAATCTGTAGTGTTCAGTACTAACCGCAGGTCGCAGGGAAGCATGGAAGGGCAAAGAAGTTCACGATGTGTTTTAACGGGCCTTAAATTGATCTTATATAGACTTCAAAATTTCTACGTCTTGGCTACGGTGTGGTGATTCCTCAGGAGAAATCGAAGGTTTTGTTTGTGTGATTATGGACGAAGTTGTCATGACGAATACGTATCGAAAATATATCCTGAAGGATAGTACGGTTGACATCTGTTAGGTATTGCCGCGGTCCTGGGCAACTATCAATATTTACACAGATACAACCAAGTGGCTAGATCGTGTAACTTGCCCTTAAATACCAATTGTGTATTTCGAGGTGCCAGACCACAGATATGTGCTCGACCCAGTTTCCGAGAATGGTCATGCTAAGTTACGTTTGGATCGATCTATTATCACAGACAGGACTAGCGTTACCAATAAGTCTGATATTATGGTGAAAGGTAGATGCTGTGCAATGATGGTTGATATTCTGTTCCCCATGATGTGAAGGTTGAGAAAGAAAAAAAACTGTTTAGATCTATCTCATAAAACATACTGAATTGGCTAATGCAGCGAAAACAAGAAGTAGTACATTGAAAACATAAGAAATTAGTAAAAATTTGTAAATTGATATTATCAACTAAACGATTCTTGTATATTGTTCCGTCTCGAAGTTCTAGCTAGACGCGTCGGTGATTTCAATATTTACAATAGGGACGCGTGCCGTTCGGACTATTCTCATTTGACTTTTAAATTACGTAATTATACATACACTTATTTCTATGTTGCTAAAGGCAGAAGCGTATTAAACACCCACATTATAATACTATAAATTGAAACTTACTTACATCAAAAGTGGACAGTATGTTGAAGGATACTTCAGAGATCTGATGGGCAAATAGGGACTTTAATTAAAGGGTTGTTTGTTTGAATGGAATGCGGAAAGTAGACGTTCAAACCGGTTAGGATCACAGTATAACTAGGTTTGGCAATTATCTGAAAGTGTGAACTTTCTAACTTTTTATATGCAGTCTAAAGTGAACCTTAATTATTTTTTTCTAGTTTAAGAGCCTGCCGAAGTGACTCTACTCTACCTGATGGAAAGCATGAAGAGAATCCAAGAGTTGTGGTCACCATACTCATTGCAAATGCTGACAACGCAGTATGGTGTCCCACATTATGGCGGCATTTTCACACCCCGTTTGGGGACGTAAAAGGCACGACAGTCATTGTGACAGTGTAAGGCTTACACAGTTACCATGATAACTGGCACCCCTGCATCAATGGGCCTCCGTATTTAGATTAGATTGACATAAGAACTCTGCAAAGAGGTCAGCGTTTTATCGTAGACCAAAAACCTTCTTCCTAAGGAGAGACTTATGTCCAGCTGTGGTCTACTAAGGGCTGTTGACGATGGTGATAGCGTAACTGAAGAGATAACCTTAAAAGATACCCAGATGATTATGCCTACTTATATCAAATTATCTGGTAATATCTTTACGATACATAAATTATCATAATTCGGAATTATTTTGTAACTCTTTTTCCTTATACATATCTTACATGTATCTTAATCATTATATAGACTGGACTATCAGATTTGCGAATAATTTATTTTCCTTATACCTTTTATTGTGGTACAGATGCAGATGTATTGTGACGTTTTACCTTGTGACGTCATCTCTCTGACATTACATAGAGCAAGTCCGTTATTCATTAAAGCCTTTTTTATACTTACTAGGTAGTAGAGCCACTCTGGTTTCAGCACGAGCGGGCCAGCTCGACCAAGGCAGTACTACCCTCCCACAGAAGACCAACCTAAAGCGCCAGCATTCGTGTTGTCGTATTTCGTTGGTGAGTGTGAGACCGGAGGCCCATTGATGCAGGGGTGACATTTATCGTGGTAACTGTATAAACCTCATGACTGTCATGCCTTTTACGTCCCCAAGTGGCGTGTGAAAAAGTATTTCACAGGGCTGCCATAGTGTGGGTCACCAAACTGCATTGTCTGCATTTGCAATGAGTATGGTGACCACAACTCTTGGATTCTATTCATGCTTTCCATCAGACAGGGTAGAGTCACTTTGGCAGGCTCTTAATATAGAATAAAAAAAAGCTAATATTTTTTATTTAATTATGATATGGCTTTGAGGTGCTAATAGCACAGGCTTGGAAACTATAGTGATGCATAAATACAGGGTTAAGTGATGATGATGATGCACTCCTAGTCGAGGCCTCGTCGGCCACTCTCAACGGAGATCAGGCCAAATACGTAGGAGACATTGTGGTGTACAAGTGTGTGTGCAAACACAGATGCACTCGGTGATCCCTCACCCTCACAATTTGGTGGGACAGTTATCTGACACGACCGCAGAGAGATAGACACAGGATCGATGCCTTTACAAGCTCTCCGAGGCACGAAGTTTAAGACCCCAATTTCAAACTCTGCGTTATTGAATTTCTGTAACCAGAAAAACCCTGTAACACTTTTAGATTGCACTCAGTAATCGAACCTCGACCTCTTGATCAGCAGTCACACACACTAACCGCTAGACCAACAGCTCAGGACCAGTCATTGTGGACAGTATTGAAAGAAATGATGGTGAAGTAGTGTTCTTACGTGATGCGATCTGTTCCCATGCAATGTTTACGTTTCAAAGACGAATAAGTGTGTTTAGAATTAGCTTAAATTATTACTTTGTAAGGATATATAAAACTAGCTTCTGCCCGCGACTTCGTCCGCGTAGTATAGTTACTTTGGGCTGACGTTTACTTTAACCCACGACTTTGTTTATATAGGTGAGTAAGGGAACAATTCTTTCATACATGATTTATGCGAAACGTTAACCGTTTACGCAGCGCAGCGCAAACAGCGGAAGCTCACAATGGGAACAAAGTCTCCCGATTTTTGAAACATTCTTCATTGGTACTCAGTTCCTATTGATCTTAGCGTGATGATATATAGCCTATAGCCTTTCTCGATAAATAGGCTAACCAATATAAAAAAAATTTCAAAACCGACCTGTAGTTCCTGAGATTAGCGCGTTCAAACAAACAAAACAAACAAACTCTTCAGCTTTATAATATTAGTATAGATAAGTGTGCCTAACTAGTAGTTAGGTGTGCCTAACTATATCCAAACCAAGTAGTTAGTAACTACTTGGTTTGGATATAGTTGATGATGTGTGATACATCACGGAAGTTATAGCTCTAATTTATCTTGATAGTTTTTGGAATAAATGTACTTCTATGTTTTTATGATGTCTGTTATAATATTCCATAGATGATAAGAAACACATGATAATAAGACTTGAGTACACCAACTTCTGAAACTATCGACTGCCTGTACTTTGCAATAAAAATTATAAGCGGTGTTTTATTTAAATTTTGTTTTAAAAGTTTCTAGTCTTTTAGTGTCTAGTTTTTTTCTAATATTTTAAAAAAGACAACGCCAGCTTTAGGAATAAATCCTGTGTCGCGAGGAACTTTACAAACATACAAGAAACAAACACAAAGAATACCCAGACGCCGAACAACAATTTTGTGGATTACATAAAGTGTTGTCCCATGTGAAATTTGAACTCACAACACTCAGCGAATCGGAGAGTGGCGTGGCGACCGCTTAAATCACTAGGCCAACCGCACAGAAATAATTTTAAAAAAACTTCTACTGAGAACCAGTTTTAAATTGGAAGTTAAGTTTAAACTCGACTATTAAGTCTTGAAGTAACAATGTTGAACGCACAAGATTTACAGCTGCTCAACTGTGCATTGTTTTAAAGGAAAACAGACATTTTCCTTAAGGACACTGTCTACATCCACACAAAATTTCCTTCCTGATGAATTATTCCTTTTGTCACTGTTATGTAAGAGGAAGATTTATGGTAAACAACAATGCATATTTGCCACACAAGCTGGTACTATCCTCATGTAAACTGATGGTGTGCTACGAGTCGGTCGATGTTGATGTTGGTCACGGTATCCAACGGAGACCAGCTAACTACGAGAGGAGTTTTTATAATGCACAGATATATGCGCACGGAGTACTCTGTGTTGCTTCCCCCCCTGCAATCCAATGGGACGGCTACTTGAGATGACCAGAGAAAAATCAGGCGCAGGATCGACGGCTTTACATGTTAGACCTGTGTGTAGCTTGAAATATATAAGTAGTTTACGCTCTACATAGTTTCATGTGGATGATGTGTGAGGCTGTTCTTAATATAATATTTTATTTATTTCTGTTTTCATCTATGTATGTATCTTTTTCTTTTTTAGATATTCATTGTAAATTATTGCTTCCAACCACCAACTCATTGCTTCTCTTAAGGACACTCGTGCACCTGCCATGTCAGTTACTGAACCACCTAAAGGTTGACTGGTAGAGAATGCCACATGGCATTAAGTCCGCCTCATGTAAATGTAATTCAGGGAGTGTTAAAAATAATGAAAAAAAATTAATATTATTAATATTTTCTCATTATTAAACGGTATGTCGGAATTCAACCGACTAAATGGACGCGAAGCTTCGTCACATATGATTTTATCAAGTGGAGCTTGAGTATACCCAAGAAAGGAAGGTTCCGAGAACTTTGTTGTCAATAAAAAAGAGAAATTTCTTGTCTATACAACGTCAGGTATTTCGTATCTATCTACAATTAAAAAGTTTTACATTGAGACAAAATAACAATGTTTTATTTTATTCAATAGCTCCTATAAAACACGTGCCTTGTGACACGTAACACTATACAAGTATTACAATTTAATAGTGAATCAGTTGCATTTTCATTACATACTTCGACATAACTAGACTGTCAGGCTGCACACCATAGTCATCGAAGATAGAACGTAGCTCTAGGGCTGTTTATATTTTCACTAATTGCTTTTCTTTTTATAATATTTAAAAATCTGTTTTTGAGAAACTTAAAACCATTTTTTCAAGAGCCTGCCAATATGACTCTACTCTGTCTGATTGGAAGCATGAATAGAATCCAAAAGTTATAGTCACTATACTCATTGCGAATGCTGACAATGCAGTATGGTGACGCACACTATGATGTAATAATAGGCATTACAGTCATCGTAGCATTGTATTACAGACACTTACGACAACTGTCACCCCTACATCAATAGGCCTCCGGTCTCACACTCACCAACGAAACACGACAGCACGGATGCCGTCACTTCAGGTTGATCTTCTGTGGGAGGGTAGTACTACCCTGGTCGAACCGGACCGTTCATACTGAAATCAGCGTGGCTCTACTACCGGGTAGAGATGGCAACTCGTTTGTGATTGCTGAGTGGTACGTTTCCACGTCTGGCTGATAATAACACAGATCTGAGTGGACATTGAACTCCTTGTTTAACAGTTAAATTATAATGTAAGAAAATATTCAAAATATAATACATTTCATTGTTTATTTGTTAATTTACTAAACTGTTTTTCATTCGTTTTAACTAGTAAGAAATAATGTAATAAGAAATAGTGACTAGTGTAATAAGAAATAGTGAATAGTGACTAGTGCTAGTACCTTGTTTATTACATAAACAAGGTACTAGCACATTCATGTTATAATTATTTCATTAGTTAGAGAGTAGTGTCAACCCTGAGTACGCGATAGTTTAACCGCATTGACGACAGTTATTTCAATAATATTGTGTACTTTACCTACAATACCTCTTGCTTTGTTATTTTTTTAATTATAATTAAAAAAGGAACACTACCTACCAAATAGAAGTCTACTAACTTTTATATCGTCACAGTATTAAATTTATTACATATCTTTAACTTCTAACACGACGACTCTGGATCTCTCCGTCAAATATATAAGTTATCCGTGTCTGCCATTTCTTTATATTTCTTCTATATCACCTCTTTTGGAAATTTTTCCATGCAGTTAGTTCTGTCGTCTTTAATTTAGGCCTCTGCATATAATATACGCGAAGAGTTAGTATACCTGCCTTTGGTATTTTGGCCAATATGTATTAGATGTCTTCATAACTGGCTATCAGGTTCCTGACAATGAGATTATGAGCCTCTCTGTTCTAATTATCGCAGGTAAGACTTTGATATTAGTAACTATCATTATCATCATTGCCATCATCAACGGCCTTTAACAGTCCACTGCTGGACATAGACCTCTTCTTATCAAGGAGGTTTTGGCCCACTACACCACGCTGGTCAGACGGGTTGATATAGAGTTTGTTTCAAGTTTTCCTTCCATGGTCTTGCATACTTTATTCCCTTAGTCGCCTCTTATAACATCCATGGGAAGAGTAGGAGTGGTGACATTTTTTATTTTTAATCCATCACCATACTGCTTAAATATATTTTTTAGATGTCGCATCGATGAGGAACTTAAAATCAGATTTTAAGCCTATAGTTGATTTACAGAAGAGAAGATATACCTTCCACTCATAGATGTATGTATTCTATACTCTAGAACTTCTTTCTTGAAACAGCTACTAAACAAACATAAAAAAAAAATCTTTTAAGTCATCGCCGTCGGTTACTATTCTTAAGTAGTAATATATAAATAATGAAAGAAATACCTTTTGTATACATATGAATCCTATGTTCTACGTAATAAAGTTCAAACTGGTCTACTTGTTTAGTTACATAATAGTTGCATATAGACATATTCAAACCAGTAGCAACAAATTATCATTGTCACATAAATCAGATATGTGGTCGTTTTCCTCATCGCATGCCTCCCATTCAATCACAATGTGAGCACGTCGCGCAAACCACGTGCATATCGCACAACTTTTACTTCAAGATTAATTCATGATTACAGTAATCATTGTCGTTATTTGTCTGAGCTGTTCTAAGTTTGTTTAGGATCGGTTTAATGTGTAACCTTGCAAATGGCTTTTTTTTATTTTTATTTGAGGCCAGTACACGCTAGAAGACAAACTTTTTTTGAAAAGTTTTCAGTTTTAGACGGTATGTGGAAAGAAGGTAAGTTGAGATCAAAGGAGAAACTAGATTCTGGAAGTATCGAACAGGAGTGTAACCTTGATGGTAAATTAGTGCCGCCGCTGACACCGGCATCTTAAGAGTTACTGCACAGTTAGCGTAGTAGTTAAATTGGTCGCCAGGTTGCTCTCTACTGCGCTGTGTTGTGAGTTTAAACTCCACATGGAGCAATGCTTTGCATGATCCACAAATTGATGTTCTGAGTCTGGATGTTCTCTGTGTCCATTTCTTGTATGTATGTTGTCCCCGGCCGTTGTCTTTAAAAAAAAATAGTTACAAGGGCTTTGCCGCCCTTTGAATATGAGTCTCTTGGTTCCCAACAGATGTTTGTTCCATTCAAATACCAATAATCTTGCTCACTGGGTGAAAACAATGAAATAATTGCATAACATTGATTTCCTCCTTGCTAAGGAGAGGCCTATGTCCAGCAGTGGACCGTTAAAGGCTGTTGATAATAATGATTTTCTATGAGGCTATGGTGTCACTTCAGTGGAATCCGATCATAGTTCTCTTAGGTTCAACTATACTCCCTCAGAACTATTCAAACAATTTTTATTCGATGATAGACCAAAAATTCGTTAACATTTGAATCTAACATCCCGTGCAAACATGTAACAGGAGTTTTTGGGACCGATGCTACTGGAATTTGCTGATGACAATCATACTATTTGGTTTCAACAAGATGGAGCCACTTATCATACATCCAATGAGTTCCTACCGGTGGTCAAAGACATGTTTTCGGAAAAGTTGTTTTCCAGACGAGGCATCATTTCATGGCCACCCAGGAGTCCAGATCCATCCAAAGCAGACTTCTTTTTGTGGGATTATTTGAAGAATCATGTCGACATCAATAAACCACATACACTACGTCAACTAAAAGAAAAAATCAGCGAGAAAAGAAATTTCGGTGATCTCGCGGTTTCTTTGCCGACGAGTATTCGAAAATTTCGGTGCTCGCTCGTGAAAAAGTCGACACGACAGCCATTTAAAGGATGTAATTTTTTTTAAAAAAGATTCAGATTAATTAGCGTTCTTGTAAATAAACAATTTTGTTGTAAATAAAATGGTTTATTTAACCATTTTTTTTTAAATGCTAACTAATTCTTCTCCCACTCTATATAACAGCCATATTCTCTTTAAGTTTGAAATCAAATCTGCAATCAATCGTCAGAAGAAGCTATTGGGATCACATTGTGATACTTTAGTGAATAAATGTATTTTTTTCTTTCTTTCAGTATTGTTATCTTTTCAATTTCTAACTGTTACTTCAGTCAAGTACGTACGAGTGTTAACATTAGTATCTGAAACCGAGCTTTGTTCGGTATTATAGAGTGAATCGATTCACAATTTACCAATTTCTTTTCAATAAGTGTTAAAATGGGCCTTTTAGACAAACGTTTCATTGCTTGGACACATGGATAAAACAACATTTTATAGAAATTAAACCTAGCTAGATCGATTTATCGCCCTCGAAACCCCCGGCATACTAAATTTTATGAGAAGCGTTAGAGACGTTTCCGAGATTCAGGTTATACATATACAAGAATTGCTCGTTTAAAAGTATTAGATTGCTGTAGCACTTTTAATGAGTATGAAAAGCTTCGTCAATGGTGGCTGTGAGTCCATTTAATGGTAACTTAAGGTCTTTGATAAGCGTTGATAGCTTCTAGGAAACTTACTTTCTCGTCCTGAACGTCATTTAAAAGTAATCAAAATATTAATGAAGAAACTGCATAGTAAAGACGTCATATCGTGAGTTTTTTAGCAATTCAAAGTTATAAATACATCTAAGTTCATATAAATTAGAATTTATGCACTGGAGGTTAGAAATATGTTGAAACTTCCTCACTTTTGGTCTTTCCATCTTAGCAGGTGCTGTATAGATTGCTTAATCATTTAAGTAGTTACTCTTGTGGGTTTGATTCCCACACGGGATAACACTTTCTATGATTCAGAAATTGATGTTCTTTGTGTTCGTTCCATGTGTATTTGTATAATTCCCCGTGACGCAAGATACATTTCTAGAGAGGAAGTTATCTTTAAAAATAAGATACTGCCTGTTGTTTTAACGGTTAGTGCTTAGAACACGGCTTGGTATGGTGACCGCTCAAATCACTACGACACACGAGTAGACATTCTTCACATTTATGACAAAGTCTAAAATCCCACAGGATATAGCGTCAAATTCTCTCACAAGTGCTACCAATTGCTTTGAAGGTAGTAAAATGTCTAACTTGAAGCGAAAATCGTTTAACAAAATGTAATTAAATTTAAAAAACAAACATAAATATGAAAGTAAAAATGGCATACATTTATAGACGTAATAATAAAGTTATGAAGACAATAAAGTAACGAACAAAAGATTTATTCCAGTCGGTTGTGCTCGTGGATTATAATAACAATAATGTTCTGGGTCTTATGACGCAGTTTTTTGGAAGAAAGATACGAGTATATAATACTTAGTTTTACTTTCATTGTATATTATTAATAATATAAGATGGCTATGGTGATAACTATTAGCTGAGATATTAGGTTGATCAGCTCTTGCATGTGCTCTCTGATAGCTACAGTAACCAATTTTTATGAGAAAATGTACGCGAGTATTTCACGAAGCACCTCCACTCTCGGCGGCAGCAGGCACTCTCTTCATTCCATACTTAGATTTAATTTCACTGTCTATTAATCTGTACATAAGCATATTGCTTATTAGTTGCTTTACTTTATTAGTTTCTTAATAATACTTTGCATATATCAAACTTTACTATTTACATATATAATGGAATAAGATGTATATCAATAAAATGTGAAAGATAAGCTGTAATTTTGTCGCTCTAACAGCCTCTCCAACCACAACACGTATTTTTTCTTAAATTAGATGCAGGGGAAAGTCTCTTCTCTTTGAACTTATGTCAGTAAGTACTACACTACAACTTATACTGTCGAGTTCTAGGTTTTTAACACTTTACGTATATTGGTTACCATTTGCTACCAATTGTATGTTTATTTAACTTATAGAATGGAATAAAATGTATATCGAATGGAATGTAAGAGATAAGCTGTAATTTTGTCGCTCTAGCAGCCTTTTCAACCACAGCACGTATTTTTTATTTTTTCTATCTGCTCTCCTGAACCCAAAATAGATAGTAGAGCATCACTGATTTAAGCACGAACGGTCCGGCACGCCTGGGGCAATATTACCATCTTATAGAAGACCAACCTAAAGCGACGGCATCCGTGCTGTCATGTTTCGTTAGTGAGTGCGAGATCCGATGCCCCCGGACGAAGGAATGACAATTAACGTTGTAAGTATGGCACACTGTCACAATGACTGTCATGCCTCTTACGTCCCCAAGCGGGGTGTGGAAATGCATCTCACAGGGCCGCCATAGTGTGGGTCACCATACTGCATAGTCTGCATTTGCAATGAGTATGGTGACCACAACTTTTGTTTTATTTCTTCGGATTCTATTCATGCTTTCCAGGCAGAGTAGAGTCACGTTGGCAGGCTCTTAATAAAAAAAATGTATAAATTAATACAATCTACTTTCGTGCATATCTGAAATCACAATGTATTTATTTCTCACAATGTAATAATAATCTCCACACAGAATTCAGTAATACTGGCAACCAATTTTCAACAGTAACTAGATTGTGTAATAGTGTGAAATTCTCACACGAGGTTTAGTACATATAGGATGTCGTTTTGTGTTAAACAAACTTTGATCTGATTTAAAATAAAATAGTAACCGATGTTTTAAATAAAACCATAGATTTATTCAACAAAAGAGTAATTCTAAAAACTAGTATTTGAACTAAAAAATTGAAAGCTGGAAGCCAAATTAGAAGTGGAAGCTTTGGGATGCGAGCAGCACAGTATAAGTTGTTGTGACGAACCTTGGGGAAGGCTTATTCCAGCTTCCGCCTGGGCGGCGCAGCGTGGGGTACTCACTGAAGTTATTGGAGCCGCTAAGAGGCGACGTCCGCGTGTGCCGTACGTCGCCTAAAATAGAGAGTTTACCCATAGATGGTACCCGCATTTGCGGGCAGGCGCTAGGAGGGATCTAGATGTCGTAATAGCAGCGGTTCCCGGCCCCCTCTTATCTCAGGCGCAGAGCGGCACACCGTGTGGCTTTAGTCGGTCCGATTCCGACACACCACCCCGCCGTAAACGCCGGTGGGATGACGGCCTGAGGGGGTTTCCACACGTTAAAAAAAAAGGCTTATTCTAGCTGTGGATATCTTTCGGCTAAGATAATGTTAAAAGTATATTATATATTCGATCTGAAAAGAATACATAATAATTATTATCTTTTGATTATGTCTGTTCGAAAAAATTTAGAGCTTTCACGCTGTATTACATTTTCAGTATTCTAAAATTTGTTAGTTTAATGTACGCCGGGACAGGTTTGATTCCTACTTAACGCAAATATTAATGTGCATTAGGCATCTGTATACGTTTTTAGAATTTTTCTATTTGATATGTCGACATCATCACCAAAGACGTTCCCTACTGACATGCCACGTTAACCTATTCTACGAGGAAGTGATGTCGTCAAAGAAGGCAGGACAGGCAAGAGAACATAGTACCACTCCCTCTCCCTACAGGTCTGAGAGGTCGTGCACAGTGGTCCGTGTGCACTGGTAGAGAACTATGATCGATGGGTGACGGCCGCCATGTGTGACGGGACCCGGCTTGGATGAGGGTGGAGGAATGTAATTGCGATACTCGCTTCACGGCTATTTGCAAGCTGAGGAATACTGGGGTGGTTTTTAATCGGTAAAAGTCCGACAGACCGTTCACTCCTCCTGTACTGGTGAAGTACATCCATGAAGATCTTCCACTCTATTAAAATGAAAAAAAAAAATAGACACAGCACGTATTTCTTTGTTTGTGTATGTATTATTATATAATACGTGTTTGAAACTTAGTACTCAAAAACTTTGTTTCAGTTGAGTTCAATATATTTCTAAACTTTATCAATTTTATAGTTACATGTGTAAAGGTTTGTCCGTATTTAACTGCGTATCATTGGAACGGCTGTTTCTTTACACACTTATCGTACTAATTTAGTGGAGGAAACTGTTATATTGATATTAAAATATCCTAATAGGCCTTATCATTTTTCAACGTTTGTGATGTTAACCCGAACGTGGACATTTTAATTAGCTGTGTTCTAATCAACAAGTGTATCCTGCACTCAAATTATTATTATTTCATATTGTTTACAATATTAACGTATATAGTTATTAATTATGTACTTATACAAGTCCAAATTTCATTGTACAGCTTTTCATGGTTAAAATTTTTTAAATAATATCTTTTATTATTGCGTCACCACGTGAAATATGTAAATCAACATGTCATCAAGATATTGGTCTGAAGTTTGTGAACCAATTTTGTCGAATATAAAGTTCAAGCGTTGTTTTACTAGAACGTACGCCAAAATGACAAAACTTGACCTGTGAATATTCTGACTATCCAACCAAAGTTTGTGGTAAAACTAATGATGCTTAGTTAGTTAACAGGAAAATTAGTAAGCCATGCAGTTAACCGGTAAATAGAAACGTCATGGGTCACGTAAGGTCAGGGAAATTTCAATCATTTACCCCCGATATCAGTCCTTATTGTTTACGTGTGCGATTGGCATTGTTGACTTCTCTAAACATTTTCCGATACATGGGAAACTATTGTTATAACTATAGATCGCTTCATAACTAAGCAAATTTTATAAGACTTAAATAATATTTGAAGAATTTGTTTTCTTGCTTTCGGCTCCGCGCAATATGTAACATAGCAGAAGTCTAGTTTATTTTCGGACGATATGGCCTAATGTCACCTCTAGTTGACTGTATAATCATTTTCAGGTTGGACAATGGTGAAGATGATTATCTGTTTTGTTGTTTTAAGAGCCTACCAAAGTGACTGAAAGCACGAATAGAATCCAAGAATTGTGGGCATCGTACTTATTGCGAATGCACACTGTGGCGGCCTAGTGAGATGCTGTTTTACGTCTCACTTGGGCGTCCCTAAAAGGCATAATAGCCATCGTGGCAGTGTGCCACACTTACAACGTTAATTGTCACTCCTTCGTCCGGGGGCATCGGATCTCGCACTCACCAACGAAACATGACAGCACGGATACCGTCGCTGTAGGTTGATCTTCTGTGAGATGGTAATATTGCCCCAGGCGAGCCGGACCGCTCGTGCTTAAATCACTGATGCTCTACTATCTATCTTAGGTTCAGGAGAGCGTATAGAAAAAGTAAAAAATACGTGCTATGGTTGAAAAGGCTGCTAGAGCGACAAAATTACAGCTTATCTCTTACATTCCATTCGATATACATTTTATTCCATTCTATAAGTTAAATAAACATACAGTTGGTAGCAAATGGTAACCAATATACGTAAAGTGTTAAAAACCTAGAACTCGACAGTATAAGCTGTAGTGTAGTACTTACTGACATAAGTTCAAAGAGAGGAGACTTTCCCCTGCATCTAATTTAAGATCAAATCAAGACTTACACATGTCGTGGCTTTTAGAGTGGTCAATCTTGTTCAGTTCACAAAAAATACGAGCAGTATTGTACAAACACTTAATTGACTGCACGATTGGTCTAGTAGTTTAAGCGGTCGCTATACCGCTATCTACTGCGCTGAGTATTGTGGGTTCAAACTTCACATGGGACAACACTTTATGTAATCCACAAATTGTTCTTCTGAGTCCGGGTGTCTTTTGTGTCCGTTTCATGCATGTTTGTAAAGTCCCTCATATTACAGGATTTATTTCTAGCGCAGGCGTTGTCTTTTTAAATAAATAAAGAAAGAAAGATTCATTAGGTTAAGTTTTAACTTGAATAGAAATGTGATCTAACTTAGGTAGTTTTCAAATATGGTGAACAATAGTCACTACCCAGTTTTACCTAATACAATTATACGAGTAACAAAACATATTTATTTACTAGGTTTGTTAATTAATCTAATGATGGCATTATATTATTGTTTGAATTTAACTGGTATGATATACGTAATATATTATTTATATAAAGTATTAAGAGAAACATCAACTTCATTGGTACTGAAAAAAAAAATCTCTATATTGAAAAATACGTTGTTTTTGCTTGTTTTATTACACAAATTATTAGCGACGGAACTATAACTTCTTATTACAGTTATTACACGCGTTAGAAGTGACCTACGTTTAACAGTGGACGTCCTTCGGCTAAGATGATGATAATTACTGAGAAAACACTGTTCTCGAAATGAAAAAGAGTGGACCAAGTCTTTTATTTTCTCATCCTAAATCTTCCAGACAAATAAATAAAACTGAAGCGTCTGTTTGTGATGTCGTTGGTCCCATTTAATTTCACAAAGATTTCAAGTAAGTGGTGAGAAATTAAGGGATGCAAATAAAGTTTGTTATGATTTATTACGATTTAAACGCACTGAACTAGATCATAATCACTAAAGTTTCTCTTAAGATCATCGCTTTACATCATTATCATCAATAATCTTTAATATTCCACTTCTATACACAGACTTCTCCTCAGAGAGGTTTGAGGTCAACGTACTCCAGTTATAGTTAATTCACCATCATCATCTTTTTGTTCATCTTTTTAAAACAACGCCCGCACTAGAAACAAATCCTGTGTCGTCTGGGTAACAAACATACAAGAAACGGACACAAAGAACACCAGACTCAGAACAACAATTTATGGATCACACAAATTGTTGTCCCATGTGGGATTTGAATCCACAACACTCAGCGCAGTAGAGAGCGGCGTGGCGACCGCTTAAACCACTAGGCCAACCGTGCAATCGAATTATAATCTGCAAAATTCACTCCGTCGCAGATTCGATTCACACCCAGGACAAATAATTGATTTCAGTTGTTTGTTCTTAATATTATCTATCTTATTGGCCCTGTTTAGTTTGGATCGGACGGTCATGTGAGATTAACATGGTTATTATTATTATTAATAATAGTAACTTGAGTATACTCTTATATTGATTCGACCAAAAATTATGTGCCATAATAGACTCTACTGCACACTTGGTCCAGAAACTTCTTAGTAAAGAGGACACCTTTGTAATTTCCATGTACATGTTAAATAGCTGGTTGGATGTTCAAAGTCCATAGTATATTATTGTTGATTTTGTGTTAGTCGGTGAATATCTTAATATGGTAATATTGGTACCATCGCCGAATAATGCAAGTTTTACATGTTTCTATAAAAAAACTATTGGTCACCTTTGGTACCTGGCTCCATGAATTATTTTACTAGCTACGTGGTATTGTACACGTATATTTATTGATTAATTTATGTTTATTTGCAGCTAAAAAATGTAACAATAACATAATTATATTTATGAAATCTTTATTTTTAAATCATAAAAAATTGTATATTCACTGTAAAATATTTATCAACTAAAAAACAAATCCTTTACAGACATTTTCACACGTTAGACTTTATAGCTAGAAGACACTCACTCTGGTTGTCTTTTTTTAAGTCCATCCAATATTGATTAAATAAAAATTAAGCAAGTATAGAATCTTGTTTGGCCTGATAAACCAAGAACCATAGTTTTGAGGCGACCTGTCTAAACAGACAGCATACGAGACCCAGCTATCATGTCGGTTTACCAGTATTAGTCGAACCGACGCATGACAATACCGCCAGCGAGATGTACAGGTAATCCGTGGAAATACTGAAACCATCAGAAAGATACTAAATATGAATTGATATTACAAACCTAGAGAAACCTAGAGAAGCCTAGCAAATTGTCATTTGAATAACCTAAAACTGCTTAGTAAACCTTTTCAGACAGTTGTTGTTTTATTAAGGATTTTAAAATTGTTTATAATTAATTCTTGAAACTTACTTTAAATTACAGTTTTGTCATTATTGACTGCGATAGTCAAAAACGAACAAAAATCTCCAAGGTTTTAAAAATTAAATAACATTAACATACTCAGGTAGTTCACTTGTCGACCATATAGTATTATATATTTTTTTTAGAAACTAATTTAATACAAATTCAGTATTAACCTCATAATTCCATTCCGTAATATTATGCTGCCCTTGTGTTGACTGTCACCTTTTGCGTTAACAACCATAAACATTACGTTTACGCATAGTTTAATAACTTGCTAAAATTGCATTGCGCTATCAGAGTGATCTTGATTAGAGGCACTGCCCATTTAACCGCGACCGAGTGAACGCATCTCGTAGTAAACAAAACAGAAACCAGTGCGAGTCGCGTGGATAGT
This sequence comes from Hypercompe scribonia, assembly GCA_949316085.1. NCBI lineage: Eukaryota > Metazoa > Arthropoda > Insecta > Lepidoptera > Erebidae > Hypercompe > Hypercompe scribonia. The sequence goes on from OX438975.1 coordinate 23,155,483, forward strand.
CATAAGGAACGCTCGACGCTCACAGCCCATTCCGCCGCGAGTTGTCGGACACGCCGCACGTACCCGTCAACATGATCGATTACGCGCGACCCTATGAAACGCCGAACATGTGCGATCTCTACTACCCGCCTACGTCACCCGCGCCCGCGCGCCTCGATGACTTCCAAGTCTTCAAGAAGGGTACCGCATCACATATTTATGGAAACTACTACTCAAACCCAACTTACGACACATATGGAGAACCAGAGCTGGATAACACCGTCAACATTTACCACAATCTCGTCAGCTGTCGGGAATATCACCGCGATGATTGGAAATACAAAATCGTCATTGATTGGAATGAAAATGATACAGTGTCTTGGCTGGTTGATGCTGCTCAGTGTATGGGATTATCCGAGTATGATATACCGTTTCAAAACTTCAACATAAATGGTATTGAACTGAGGAATATGAAGCGAGAGGACATTTTACAGCGAATGGCCCACCCGAACATAGACCCCTCCACATCTCGGCGAATAGCAGACAGTGTATTTGAAAAGTTACATAGTCGTTTGAATGAAGAGCTCCGTCAGTCCTCAATATTCAGATACGCAGAGGGTGATACTTACACACATCATGAACCTACAGTGCTTGATTTGGACTCTCTCGATCACAAAAACAGACTATACCACTCAGACTACACTCCAAATGATACTTCTCTCCTTCATCACGCTGATTCGAGTGACGATACAGAGGATGTTTTCCGATCATCTCCGGACTGTTCATACGGTAGTGATGGCAGCAAGTCTGGAGACGAAGATGACAAAAGGAAAATATTCAAAAGACCACCTGGAAGACCTAAAGGAAGCGGGCGGAAGACATTCAAACGTCCCAGAAGCGTGTCAGTTCCTGAGTTCTTAAGAAACCTGCTGTTGGACTCTCAATACTGCCCGTCTATCATTAAATGGGAGGATCATTCTCAGGGGAAGTTTAGGTGAGTTGCAACATAATTTGTTTGTTTATGTGCATGAGAGTTAAAGTTAGTTGAAAAAAAGTGTGGTAGTCGTGACTTATACATTTGTTAACTATTGGATCCCATGGTTCCGCTAATAATTATGGATCATGTCCTAAACACGTGGTTCAGCACTGGAAAACAATAAACTATTTTATTGCTGGCTGTTTAACGTAGCCAGTACATTTGACTCATTCAAGTATCTTTGAGTTGTCTGTCCATATTGTTAAGAATGTTTATAAATTATTGACGAGATATGCCATGGCAATAAACTACTTTTAAACTAATAATATAAACAGTATAATAATGTCTAAAATTCCTTGTTTCACGGCAATTTCGTACATTTTTTATTGTGTCAGACTCATCTAGATCTAAAATGTCATCATTATAATGGTTGAAAACGATGCACACATTTTTTGAGATATTATTGTAAATAATTACATATACATGTCACTTTTTATGGATCATTTTCATGGTTATTTTCTATTGAACTAATATTAAAAGTAAAATATGACTTCATCACTCATATTTTAAAAACGAACCATACAATACAAAAGTTGTAAATATTGTTTGTTAATTAGTTAAACAATAATCAGTTTTATCAGCGTTATCACAAAATTCATTATAATTTTATGCATTTACAATAGGACATATGTGTATATAAGCTACTTGATAGTAAGCACGTATTTTAACACTATTTACTCTTTAAATAGAACTTCTACCCTACCAATTAGCAATACTTTGAATACAACGCAGGTAGAACCTGCAGCTTCTGCAATTATTGATTACTTATTTGCCCTTACTCCGGCTAATAAAGATGCAAGATGACAACCATACGGCCTTGCTTATCTTTACAAAGGTCATTATTAAGAATCACTTGACACGCAATCTATATCAAGTAGTTGATAATTAATAGCTGATGTTTAATTGATCTTGAAAATGGAGTACATGATGTTGCGTCTAATATTTTCTAGTTCAATGAATTGTGCCAATTTCTCTGCAGTTCTAAGAAGTAAACAGATCCAGTACGTTTATAGTACTCATTCTCGATGTCAAGATCAGTAACTTGATGCAATTTAATGATTGTTTTATAGGGCTAACCACCTCGGTCTTCACAAGCTAAAGAAACATGATAAAACTTTTTAATTAGTCATATTACTATTTCAAGGAGATAAAGTTGTTGGTTGATAATAAAAGAAAAATTATAAGTTTTTTTTCTCCTGGAAACGAAGGAAAATATTCTCAATTCGTCAAATCTCTTTATTTACTTGATGTTTAATTATTATTGAACACATTTGGAAACTTCGTTTACACAAAAAATGTTTAGAAAACGGATTATGTAAAATTTTTTGATAAAAATATACTTTTGGTCGCGTGGAATTTGGTCTGCCATATTAAGTTTCGCAACAGATCATTTTATTTTGTTTTTTAACATACAAACAATCCTACTGTACATCATCTTTGTGTAACTTCAATGGTTTAGACAGCATACGCCAAGATAACTCTCAGAGGCCAGAATTTTTTGCTACTTAATTGACATGTATCGTTATATACGACGAAAATTACGTGAAATCATTACAAATTGTAGCCTATATTTTATTTCGATATATAACCTATATTACTGTGGAGTTTCATCCAAATCCGTTAAGCAGTTTTTTCGTGAAAGTGTAAAAAACATCCTGACTCACAAACTTTCGCATTTATAATATTAGGAGGATGTCACTTGAGTACTTTGGTTTAGCAAAAACCATTACCCTTCCTTTTGCCTGCACCGTAGTGGGGTAAAAATGAAGAAATCAAACTTTAAAAGTTACATTAAATTATAGAATTAATATGATTCTACAATGAATTCTCACATTGGACATATTTTCATGCGTAAATATTTTTTGCTCATTGAGAATCAATTTCAAAAATTCTTTTTACCAAAATAAATTATACCCAAGGTCAGTGACATTTAACTTTGAAAAAATATTCAACGTACAAGAAAGGAAAATTAAAGAATTAATGATTTGACTTTATCACAATTTGTAATGATTTAGGGGTACTGAAGTCGACGATACTTTAAAGTTTGTTGGCTTGCATTTTCTGAATATTCATCGCGTTTTAGGATCATCGACATGAATGATTGGTTTAGTAAATATTTCATGGTTCTTACAATAAGTTACTCTTTAGTTTTATTTGTTGTTTTTATCTGCCACCTCAACCTTGTCGCGCCGGTTCGCGATGGCCTTGCGCAATGGTTCACATGTTGATGTTACTTTTGAACTAACCATTTTAATTTCATTCTTATTTCTAATCTGGTTAAGTCTAAGTTTTATTATAGCTCGTATAGGTAACACGTTTTTAAATTAAAAATGTAGAGTCCCTAGTTTACTTAATCGTACACCTTAAAATAATGATGCTAAGGACTATTTTGTAATAATTCTTAAAAATTATTCATCTTGCAGTGGCAATGTCTCTATTTTACAGTCACTTTAAATATATTTTGAACTTTAATGAAAACAGTATCTGCATAAAGTTGTTAAATTTTTTTCGGGTCAATATTTATACTTATTGAATGTTGAAATTGATCGAAATTATCAGTTTTTAAGCCAGCTGTAAACACAATTTGACCGAATATGAAATGTAGAGAACTGTTTTGACCGTAGAGGAACAACCTTTTCTTCCCTTCTTTTAAATATGCTCAATTACAAAAGTAATTGGACAAACTACGTTTTGTTATGAAATTAGTTTATTACTCTTAGTACCATCTAAAAGGTCATCGCCGGCACTATACAGCGGTATTGCTATTTACTATGAATGCATGCAGTTTTTATCGTCTGACTGGGTTGAAGCTCCAACCGGTTTCTTGTTAGTTTTAACTTGTCTTAGGCTTTGGTTAACAAGTTTATTTTGCATAATTTATAATGGCGTGGTAAGTATCTTTTTAATAGTGTAAGTATACATTCATACATAACTATCTAAATGATAGCTAGAAACGTAAATACGTGATACTCGAGAAGTGGAAGGAGAAAAATCATGTGAAAGTTCATCTTAATTGAATCGAACACACCTCGTACAGAACTCTATACTGGTTAAGACAACTAAATAATTATTAAAATTCCTTAAAAAGTTGAAACCCAAAATTGTGCTTCTGTAATAAGACCCTGCTTTTCACCGAGGCAACAATTGTTTTTATCTCCCTGCTTTGAAACTCTGTATTATATATTTTATTTATGTATTGTCAATTGATACTGTTTACGAGTTCTGTTAGATTACCACAGTATACAATCATCAACAAATATATCCGCATATTTTTGCGTCTTTAGTGATATCATAAATACGATATGGTAAATCGACAGATCTTAATCTGTACTAATCGTAAATTGTTGAATTGAAGTTGGAACTGGTATTTTTACTAAATTAGTTTTAAATAGTACTCAAGTACATTCCAGTAGGCACGTACCCATATTTACACATATCCTGAATATTTTAAAGTCTTCAAAAATTGTTTTTGATTGCAATATAAGTACTATAGAGGGATTAATGTTCTCTAGTAGTCAATTAGCTTCAAATTTTTTGCTATGTTTTGGTTTTATACATCTCTGAATATTTATTTTCTATAGAATATCTACTTTTTTTGCGTTTCTTACTGTCTATGTATTGCGTTTTTTGTGTATCTTTTTTATTTTGTCGTTTTTGTCAGCTTACAGCATGGCCGTCGGAAATGAAGAGGCCAAAATGTGTTTTGTCTATGTTATGGTGTCTAGTTTAAATTAGTTATCTAGCTAACAATGGCAGCTTAGATATTTGATGTATCACTGTATTTCAAGTAATTGCAGTAACTATTAGACATCACGCGATGCTGCTTGCAAGTTGATTAGTTGTTACTTGTTAATTTAGTTTAATTCATTATTGGTGTATTTGATGGTTGAATGGTTAGAGACCCAGACTGTTGAGCCAGGAGCCGTGGTTTTGCTTCCTTCCTAGAACAAATAATTGTGTAATGAGTACGATAGATATAAGTACGTTAAAAGTAATTTGGTTACTTTAACATAAGCTATGATTAGTTTTTGCTATCACATGGCTGAGTGTGAAATATGCCATATATTATTGTTATATATATACATTTACCTCACCATTATTAACAGCCTTGAACACTTTTCCACTGTTTCATATATGTATACATTGGTATATGATTCAACCAAACCAAGAACTAGTTCTTCACACGAAATTTTCAACATCACCATTTAAATGGTTTGTTAAAAATAAGAAAATATTGAAAAGATTATAGTTAAACATTAAACTATTTTACTTAGTAAGACGAGGAAACCTTTCTGACGCATCTATTTTTCCATATTGTCCTCTCTATTGCTCAGTTAAGAAATAAACAAGTTTTATGATCTAAAACATTTTCCTAATACCCACTTAACCATAGAGAAAATCTGCACGCGCTCTTAAAATCAACAAAGTACGTACCTTGATAAAAAGTATTAGCCTTTTACACGTGGCTCCGCGTTAACACAAAAAGGATCGCTTTTAATGGAAAGATTTCCTGGAAACGGCCTTTCCACGTGTTCGCGTTTCAGCTGTTTTTATACTAAAACAACTTATTAAAATTATAATCATTTTGAAGGTTGAAAATAACACGAATGATGTTAAAATAAAATGTAGATACTTATCACTTAAATTGCATCTAAATGTTGAGCGTCACAAATGCATTTGAACTTGTATGTACTTGAAGTACAAAACTTAGTGTCGGCACATTAAGTGGGAGTTCATCGTGTTCGGTACATACAAGTTGGTCGGAAGAGAGGGGGCCCAACTAGGGCGTCCCCCGCCTGCACCGTAGTACTATTATAGATTTTTTCTTTTTCTTCCGGGGGTTGCTACCCACCGCCAAGGACGGCACGAGCTTCCGGTTACTTTGCCGGGATACACGTGGACGTACGCCTATTTTTATCGGTAAAATAATTCTGAGAAAAATATTATGCTTTATTTTTCTCCACAGTAGTGATTAATTTAGATAAAACCGGTGGGTGTTTGGCAATTAGATTGCTTATATATTCAATTATCTGATACAGTTTCTTTGTTTTTAATTGTTTGTGAAATAAAACAGTATAAAGAGTGTACAAAATGTTTGCAAATTGTGATTATGCCGGAGTATCTTTTACATGCATCTCAGTAAATAATTATTCGTTACTCAAGTTAGTTTCCATTAAGCTAGGTCTGCAATGACAACAAATTTAATCTGTTGAACGTGCCTTTAGCGAAGTCATAAACAAAAAAATATTATTGTTGCGTCATTATGATGTGATATGCACTTTATGGTCTGTGCCGAGTAAACTTTTTAGGTTATATACAAAGATACATTTTCTCCGTCTCTATTTTTGTAGTAGAGTAATAATAAGAGTAGAAACAAAACGTTATAAGTGCCAGTCGCTAGTAAATTGTAGAAAATAAAATAATTGCAGTACATAATATAATAGTGGTGTGTTTACGTGGCAACCCTGACGGTAACCATGGCAACGATAGCAACGGTCCCGGGAAGCTCCGAGTCACGTGTCACGGGAACTTGTTTCCGCTTTTCGCGTTTTTCTTTTTCTCTCGTTCCACGCGCATTTTTTCTCCTACCCCCTACTCTCGGGGGAGGTTTACTCGTGCAAGCCCCCCCGCTACCCCCGACAGCTCGTGTACGCGACTTAATTGCGTCTGTGAGTGTGGTCCAGAGAAATTAGAGCACGTGTAGCGAACAGATTCAGAGATTACACGTGTTTCGAAAAAATGGCGTCTATATTTACTTTCATCCTGTTTGTTTTCAATTTAATAAGCTTATAGGAAAAATGTTTTGTAATTTACCTGTATATTTTAGAGTGAGTTTGTGTTTTTAGTTGTTTCATAATGTATCAATTTATGTGACTTTGCAATAATGTCCTTTTTCAATTAATACTAAAAAGTAATACTATTCTAGAGTACCTACATCAAAAAAATTTGTCTCAATTATTGAAATATAATTTTACGTTGACCGATAACTTTGTTTAATTAGTTGTTTCACGTTCTTTATCATGGCCCAGAGAAATAATACATAGCTATTATCGACAACGACACTTAATTTTTTTTATTTTACCGTAAAAAAAAACATAAAGTGAGGTAGCAAATGCCGCGACCCACACATATTTTGAGATAAGCCCTAATCTTATGACCTTGTTATAAAACTGTACTGTGTTTATGCGTCCAAGTTGTCAGCCAATTAGTACTGTGTTATTGTGTTTACAGTATTAATTAATATTATATAGGTATCTATCTACATTGACGTATATTACCCACATATACAACTAATAATACACGAAGAAAACAATTAATATATTAAATATATTCAATATATATGCATAATTACAAATAAATGATGTAAGCAATTAGTGACAAAATAACACGCACACACCGAAAACTCGTTGTATGTATACCTTTAGTATTTATAGCTTATGCTATCTCGTTAACCCATTTTTGAAATATATATTTGCAATTTATATAATCCCTTTTATAAATAATGTATGCTATAGATTTATATTATGTTATAAATAATTATTATTTTTGAACTTTCTTGTTCTGTTATTTGAACAAACAGGAATTTGAAGCAATTACGTAATAGCTAAACCTTGGAATTGCTTGATATTTTGGCCAGGCTGCACTGGATATGGTCACAACCTGCCTCTGAACTTATGTTTTTAATTAGTTTATGAAATGCTTTACTTCGCTTTTAGGGGTTATCCATCATAAAGAAAAGAGGTAAGGATGAAAAAAGAATCTTAACTTGACTAACTCGGTCTAAAGTTAGAAAGATTAGCAGAACAGAAAGTAAATAAATTGGTCGGATAAATTATATTACATCAACACTGTATTTTTATTTGCAATAAGAACAGCGCCATATTTCCAATAAAATATTAATATATTTATTTTTATATTAATATTTTTTATTGAAAAATTGAGTAGAAATAAATTTTTGTACATTAATTCGTTCGTGACTCTTGCGTCAACGTCACAGGTGTTTGTGGGCGGCAGAATCTGAATTGCGGGAAAATTCTATGACTATTTTCCAATGAAATACAGAATATAGTAATCAAATATCTTTTATATAACTAATTTTCACATCTCTAAGCCATAGATCAAAATTAGATTGTTTCTCTGTGTAACTAATTTCCAATTCAACCTCACTGACCTTGTAGTTTTTAACATTATAACAATAATATACTTTTCTGAAACAAAACAAAAGAATATATTGGTAAGACAAAGATGCAGTATATACCTCTTTCTCATTCATTACTCTGTGCCACGGTTTGCACCAAATTCCCTGTAACATTTCTTTTTCGTGAAAATCTATTTATAACTAGGGCAGCCTCGTGCTTCCTACTCTCAGAATTGTATACCTTAACTAAATGAACATAGGGCGCCATTTTGAGTGTGCCAACATTTGGTACATATATATATATAAATATATATATGTGTATTTTTTTCATAGTGGCTCTATTATATTGATTAGTAAGTCTCCCTTCTTCCGGGTGGGCTCACTGTCTTTTGGAAGATTTTTTCTTTAGCTCTGTCTTTGTTTTACACAAGTGTTTTGGGAATAAATGAGTGCAAGAGAAAGAGTTGTTGTGGCTTTTAAGATAATTAGTAGAGAAACTAATGAGGAGAATTTGGCCTTTATTTCATATCGCTTAGGCTCACTTTCCTACAAACTAAATTTACGAAATTGTGATGTTAGGACAATTTTAAAAAGTCCTTCGGTACAAGCAAGTAAACACTGAATAAGAAAGTTTGAAGTAAAAGGCGTACGGAATGTACCAACTTACCTAAAACAAATATTTTCTAAGATTTTACCATCACGTGCTAGACGACTAACTCGAGAAACTAAAATCATCTTCAAAGTACATTCATCGCTATTACACTATCAACTGTACTATAAAGGTTTGTGACCCTACTAATCAAAACTTATCATAGGATAGGTCTTCAGTTTCAAACAGCTGAAATTATAGGTTTAGTCACATACCTCTTTAAACTTGAGAAGTACGAATATGTCACATCCCTATAATGCTCTACCACAGTTGTAGAAGTGAGACAAGATACTGATAAGAATTAAAACCACTGGTTGTGTAGGTTGTAGATTTGTGGCTTATTAAGAAATGGTTAAAAAAAAAGTACCTGAAACTCATAAGCTATAGACACATCAAAGTATCTCTTTATGATAACAGAAAAATAGATTATTAAACAGTTCACTACAGAAAGAACTGGTTACTTTTTGCTGCTTTTAAATCGGATATTATTCACTATTTCACTAGATATAATTTGATTTTCACATCACTGTATTTTTCTAAAATTAAAATTTTCTTACTTCTTATAACATCAGCTATCTGTTAGTGAAAGTTTCATCAAAATCGACGGAGGACGACAAGAGGTTAACAATTTAAAACATTTTTTTTTTTATACAAGTACCGTAAATACTTTTACATGCATTTTGTGAAAAGGTCCATATTTGAAAGTACAATCGGACACTTCAGTTTTATTAATTTGGATAGATAATACAGAAAACCATAGCTAAATATTGCACTTCGTACAACTAAACTCTTTGTACCATACTAATTTAGTAGTTTCCCAAAAGCTCTAATTCTTCGTGAAAGAATCAATTTTTACAGAATCATGAATAACACTTGTTTCCTGTAAATCGTGGTATTCCAGTACCTGCTCTCTATTTAAAGAAGTTCAACAGAGCTCTTATTATTCAGTATTTAGTACTGGAATTGTTACTGATCATGATTACAGCGACGATAGATATGATTACAATTATCTATCAAAGTAATAGAATTCTCTGCGACATATTTTTACTAAATATTTATATATTTTTCTGGTGAAAAAGAGATATTGTTAATGAAATGGTGGCATTAGTTTCATTCTATAATACAATTGACAAAAGATGTATAAAATTTGTTCCTTCAATAAAACGAACAATGTACTTGTAACAATCGAGTTTACGTGGCGCAAAAAATAATTTTAAATTGAAACTAATTTCACAAAAACTGTCTTCTGTAAAATATAAACCAGCACAAGTTACAACCATGACATTACTGACGTAATATTATTAAAACCAGATAACCCAATGACAGTCCAACATCAAAATTAAATGTACATATCAATATAAACACAGCAATCTGCTCTCACCCACGATTTCTTAAAACAATTCTACGTTGAATGTTTTGCACAGTGGGATTCCCCCGCGGCCAATAAACACATACATAAAACTCTCACGCAAACATTGAAAGCGTCCGCTCGTGTCAGTACACACTTATGACGTGTGCCACCGGTAAGTATGCTAATCAGCATAATTTCGAATGGCTAGATTTTTGTAAGTGTTATAATGAAGTGTACACTTCTTTTTACTCTCAATACATATATTTGCTTTGAGTAATGATAAAAACAAAAAAAAATAACGATGAAGAATGTGACCTTAATGAGTCATGCGTTCTATACGTAGATCTTATAAAATATCCATCTGAATTATTTTCTACTAAACTGATTATTAATTTACGTATCTACAATAAATGAACGGTTTTAATAAAAATAAACTGTAGTCAAATTACCGAACTGTTTTTGCTCAGTAAATTTTTACGCAGTAAGTTATCGGTATGTATAGTACTATTACGATATTGATAGGCGACTGAAGCGGAACGCATTTTAGTGTTCCTGCGATGTTGTGTTATGGCACATTGAGTTTTATGATATAATTCTACAAAGGCAACGTTGAGGTGATATCCTATCTTTGCCAATTATCTCAATTCATATTGTAACTGCTACCAAGCGAGGCGCAGACGCAGTAGTGTGGGAGGGCGTCGCACGCGTCGGCCTCAGCATAAACAAAGTTGCGTTCACACATACTAATAATATTATTTCAGGGACCAAAATCGACAAAGACTTATCACAATGTATGTTTTCGCTGATTACATAATTAATCGTTATTGTCTCATCCTTGATACGGATATGATATCTTATCATACTGTCAACAAAGATATGAATCATATATTTAGACATAACATAAACTAAAACATGCAAATCGTACATCATTTTTAATACGTAAAAAGGATAATAAATTTGTTTACAATTTCAAATAGTCTGTCACATTGAGAGTTACCGGAACAACTTCTTTTATAAACATTCCAAAAGAATACGTTGTAAAGTGCTTAAAGGCTTTTATGTGCAAACATGAAACATATATCTACATATGTGTATATATCTTTAAGTGTATGTGTTAAGTATATGAATGACGGCCATTCTCGTACCTGACATAGTGGTATTGCTCAGTTTACTAAGTAACACGAAATCTGTTTTAAAATAACTAAAAAATGTTAAATTTGTTTTAAAAAAATCCTTATGATACAACTTTATTGCAAAAATGCGGGTCACGATATAAATACCGTTCACTGTAGCAATTAAAGTGGTGGTGTCTACCTCTCGCGACGGAGCGAGACAGAATGAGGAAAACGTGAAATAAAATAGTAAACTCGCCAGTATCAGTATTATCGCTATCAGAATACTTTGAAATCGAGCGATCAACTGATTGTAAATATATGACGCATACGTCACTTGGAAATTAGACCGGTTTTGCAAGTGACGAATTTTTTTAACCACTGTTTAAACGCATTTTATTATCATTCTCATCGATATAATTTCAATATTTATTTATTTACAACTTTATGCACAAACACATACATCGGCAGACTACTATCTTACAACACCAATTTCAATATCAGTTTCGAAGAAGGTTGTCTTTGTTAAAAATAGGTTTGAATTTTGAAAAAAAAATGTTACATGATACGAATGACGTAAACTGTATTAGAAACTGTGTGACGTGGGTGTTTGAATATATAATGTTTTTTTTTACTATGACGTCTGTAACATCTGTGTTGACGATTTGAAGAAAGTGACAGGCAGCGGATGGATGTGGAGACCTTCGTTCAGCAGTAGACGGCGATAGGTTGAATTGATGACATCTGTTCTCGAAAATTTCAAGACTAAAGCATACGTTATAAACATTACAAATTTACAATACCAACACTATAGAAATTCTGAGTTTAGTTAAGACTTTTGTTTCTAACAATATGATAATACCTGTGAATCATAATAGTCAACCTATTAAAATTTTCTAGGGATTTATCTAAATGACTGAGCTCATTTTATTAATGTCACTTTCGTTTAAGTAACAATATGTAAAATAATCACGTGTTTAAGTTGTTGTCAATGTATTGTGATTTATTAAATATTTAAAGTGTATATTACAATAACACAGAGGTCAAATTAATTCAAAGTGAACGATTCTAAATCACGCTTTGAGAGTTTATGTTATTTATACTTACTTTGAAATATACCATGACTGCTAGAAAGAGCAATTTTACTTCAGTACTATTAATCAATTGCCAAGATTTCGAATCAATTTTGTCAAGACGAGACGGTAGAGGCAGTAGCCACTCTTGATGTTTTTCATTGACCTACAATCATACCTGAACTGTAAAATAAAAATACAATCCAGTGCCATGACGATTGGTATCGAACAAAAGTGTTTTGAAAATAATATTTTCAAGTAAAATTTTATTAATATACTACATGAAAAATTATCACCAAAACTAAAAATTGTTTGTATAACTATAATCTATAATATATACAAAAAATAGAAAAATTTGCATTGATGATTTCAAATACAAAAATTTCACGGGTAAACCATAAAAAGCTCGTAAAAGAAAACTTTAAAAGAGATCCACTTGTACTTTGCAAGCGTTTGTTTACGTACGCAACTTACACAGAATACCTGGAACGCATTAAGTCTGACATGTTGTGAATGTTAAAATAATCATACGGTACTCATGTACAAATAAAATACAACCTTACCGTTATTGCCATTGTGATGAAAATCATTTGAACACAGTTGTGAGAGTGAAGCTCCTTGCCAAAAATTTCCATTGCAACTTTGGACCAACACTACGTTGGAATGCTTACATTGAATCAGATTTATTTCTGAGCAATTTTAGCTCTTTTCTATATATATTTTTGTAATTATTTAGATACGGTCGGTACTATGACTTTCACTTACACCATCACTTCTTAATCGGATAGCAAAATATATTTTACTTTCATTCTTTTTCGTGCATAAAATTTGCTTTGTTAGTAGACCTAATACATTCTAGTTTCGTCTATAATAATTTTACTTAATTAAAAACTTCAGATATTATTTCAAAACTTATTCTAGACTACGAATTTTATTTTATGTAATCCATTTTTATATGGTGAGGTTATTTGAAATCCAAAAACGATTTACTCCATTACACAAAATATGGACAAAGGTTTCACAAATGCATCCAAAATCAATGCTTTATAAAAAGGCGTTTCGAAACCACATCATAATTAAATCTTACAAAAACTTGCCCGTTTGGCTAACATTGATTACTCTATAGTATTATGTAAATAATGATGCTTCGTAGGAAGATTGTAAAAAATGGTTTATAATAAGTTTATGTTAGATGTTATTCACTATGTTAATTTTAAGAAGGAGCAGACAAAATAAACACAACACACTCATACAAAAACGTTGGCAGTATGGAGATTATTATCTAACAATGAGTAATTTAGTTTACCTTGATGACGTTCTAATCACTGGGGAATTATTCAGCGTATGCTATGCAAAGAAAAGTTGAATAAATTTGCAAATTTTAGTAACAAATTATCAACTACTAACTTTTTGTTTACTCTGGATGTAAACATCTCTTTCATAGATCAGTATGAAGTCATAACATCCATTATACTTCAGTGTTATTGCATTTCTTGATAACCCCTATGATTGAAGTCGTTAGGTGTATTTGATAAAATCTGTCATTATCTTTCTACGAACGTGACTACGGCTCACTGATAAAGATAACACTGACCATAACAAAGCAAATGTTTAACGTAAATAACTGGACAGTTGAATAGAAATCCAGAAATATTTGACCAGTAGAGAATGTGCAGAACAGCTATTTGTAAGCCAGGCAAATGTTATATTATACGATACACAAATTTAGCAATTCGTATTATATATTAAAATTACAAAACAAAATGATTAGAAATGATAAAATTCTAATCATCTCAAAAAAAAATAATTCTAATATTTATTGCAATATAAATGTAGATTGAACTGATATAATTTGATGTCATGCAACTATTTGTATAGTAAATAAACATCTTTTTACGTCCTAACCAGTGTAACTAGTTTGAAATAATTCAACAGAAAGTTGCATTAATCAATCGTTTCGTAGAAAGCAGTAGACAAACTTACACCTGAAGTACAATAACAACGACAGTAATGAATCATTATTTAACATTTACTTCTTACCGATTAACAGCGTTGGCCTACTGAACAACAGTTATCGGTACATCCCCGCGGTGAAGTCCCGCACCTCACCAAATCATATTTAAACATTCCAGGTAATTCACATGACATTTGTGCATATATTTAAATAAATATGCGTCTAGTTAACGTTTCTTTATTAATTAATGATCAAAACATAACTGTCAAGGTCGATGCTTTATCAATCCACCTGTTACAATCATATTACCGTATCAAGCAGCAATTCATACATGACGTAATAAGAGTGACTTATCAAGCTATTCACACCTTCTGTTGGTACCTTGAGGTAATCAAGTTTGATTATATAATACTTATATGAATATCAAGCCGATCTGTATTAGGGAGCTTGGACTTGCATATTAGTTATATCTGCCTGAGTTACTTTTTGCAATCCCAAATTCATTGATAGAAGCAACAGAGAATGTTGCAAAATTTTCCTGTTAAAATATTAGTTTCTATATTGTGCCTAATATACTAAGTAACACACTAGTAATAGTTATATAGTCTGTGGTGTAAATTCGCACCTTTTTCAATGTTTGTCTATTCCTTTTTATACTCTGTGGGCATCATTAAAAGACTGTTGTTGTACTATAAAACTTTTCATTAATTTCAAATAAATTCTACATAATCCAATAACTCTAACAGGTTATGGGCCCAGTATAGCCCTGATAATCGAAGTGAAAGTCAGTGAACATAAAATTACAGTGAAAATTGTGAAAATATCGCACGCCGGTAAAACATAACCTCAAAGTGACTGTTGGTTTTACGGATCGAAAACACTGAACATTACAAATATTGTGTCAAAAATGTCGTCAAGCAATCCTCTCGTAATGATCGAAAAGCTTACTGGTCGGGAAAACTATTCCACATGGAGATTTGCAGTCAAAACATATCTCCAACACGAAGACTTGTGGGACTGTGTTGAACCCGCGCCCGGTGACTCTGTCGACTCAAAACGCGACATAAAAGCAAAATCTAAGATCATCTTACTGGTGGACTCTGTAAACTACGTTCACATTCAAGATGCAAAGTCTGCAAAAGAAGTGTGGGACTGCTTGGCAAGTGCATTCGACGACTCGGGGCTAACACGCCGTGTGGGATTACTTAGAGATCTGTGTACAACAAATCTTACTGGATGTCTAAATGTCGAAGAATACGTGAGCAAAATTATGACCACGGCTCACAAGCTCCGGAACATCGGCTTTAAAGTAGATGACGAGTGGCTCGGGACACTGCTACTATCCGGTCTACCCGAAACATACAAGCCGATGATTATGGGTATAGAAAGCTCTGGTATGAAAATAACTGCTGACTCAGTTAAGTCAAAAATTCTACAAGATGTCAAAATATGTGAAAATGACTCATCTGCATTTGCCGCCAACCATAACTACAAGAATAAGGGTAACAAGAAACAACCTAGAAGAGGCCCGCGCTGCTACAACTGTAATAGATATGGCCATTTTTCTGCGGAGTGTAAGTCGAAATCTTCTAAAAAGAATCAAGAGAGTTCAAGTTATGCCGCTGCTTTCATAGCTTCAACACATAGCCTGGAACAAGATCCTTGGTATATAGACTCTGGCGCTTCTGTACATATGACCAAACATAGAAATCTATTACAACAGGAAAAGGAGCCACTTATCAAGACTATAAAGGTAGCAAATGACAAGTTATTATCAGTTCACAGTACTGGTCAGTTGACATTAGATGTGTGTAATGATAAAAATCAGTACAACAAAATTCTGTTCCAAAATGTTTTGTATGTACCTGAACTGGCAACAAATCTACTATCAGTCAGTCAGATTATAAAGAATGGAGGTCAGGTAAAATTCAACAGTAAAGGCTGTTTAATATTTAATAAAAACAATGTTGTTGTTGCAAGGGCAAGCTTAATCAATAATATGTACAGGCTAGATATGAAAAGTGAACATGCATACATATCTGAAGTTGACAAGCAAGACATGTACCTCTGGCATCAACGCATGGGCCATCTGAATTTTGAAAGTCTGGAAAAATTAATAGATAACACTGAAGGTGTACAGTTGTCTAAGAAAAATAAGAATATTACATGTGTCACCTGCCTGCAAGGAAAACAAACTCGCTTACCTCTAAAACAAAGTGAAACCAGCACTACTAAAGTACTTCAGTTGGTACACTCCGACATCTGCGGTCCGATGGAGACTAGCTCGCTGAGTGGTGCAAGATACTTTATGACCCTAATTGATGACTACTCAAAGAAAGTTTTTGTTTATTTTCTACACAAGAAATCTGATGCATTTGAGAAATTTAAAGAATTCAAGAGCCAAGTGGAGAAACAACTAGAATGTAGTATAAAGTGTCTTCGCTCTGACAACGGTCTTGAATATATGAATGCAAATTTCTGTGAGTTCTTAAAAGCTGCCGGAATTGTTCATCAAACCACCACTCCATATACTCCAGAGCAAAATGGAGTTGCAGAACGCATGAACAGGACATTGGTTGAAAAAGCTAAGTGCTTGTTAATTGACGCCAAATTATCTAAAGGATACTGGGCTGAATCTATACACACTGCTGCTTATCTCATCAATAGATCTCCAATTAAGTCACTGAACTTCAAGACACCAGAAGAAATGTGGTCCGGAAGCAAACCAAATATCAGTCACTTAAGAATATTTGGGTGTGAAGCAATGATTCATCTTCCAAAAGAAAAAAGAAGAAAGTGGGACCCAAAAGCACAAAAAGCAATATTTATTGGCTATTGTGATAATACTAAAGGATTCAGATTTATTATTCCTGGCACCAAAACAGTAATCAAAAGTAGAGATGCAGTTTTTCTTGAAACAACTGTAGAGAGAAATTATGTTTCAGAGGTTTTGATACAGGACAGCACAATGTGTCACTCATCATCCGAATCAACTGATGATGACACATTTGAGAGCTCTAATGACACATTACAATCTGCCACTGCTGACTCTGATCAAGATCAAGGTACTGACAGTGACTACTCACCAAACCAAAAGGTTGAAATACCGTCTCACTCCAATATAACACTGAGACCAAGAAATAAAGAATTATTTTCAAAACAAAAAGATGATGAAGGAAAAGGTTACCTGTGCTGTAGTGAAGATATTCCTGTACCGCTGAACTATAGTGAGGTGATCTCATCACCTGATTCCGAAAAATGGAAATGTTCAATAGAAAAGGAACTAGAATCACATAAGCAAAATGGAACTTGGGTATTGGTAGAAAAGCCTAAAGATGCGAAGCCAATTGGATGCAAATGGGTTTTTCGAGTCAAAGATGAACCAACAGGCCCTCGTTATAAAGCTCGTCTGTGTGCAAAAGGGTATGCACAAAAAGAGGGCATTGATTATGATGATACTTTTTCGCCAACAGTCAGGTATGACTCCATTAGAGTTTTATTGTCCATTGCAGCTCAAGAAAAGTTAGAAATAAGTCAATTTGATGTTACTACTGCTTTTCTGTATGGGGAGCTAAAGGAAAACATCCTGACGACAGCACCTGAGGGACTAGACTGCAATCCTAATATGGTATGTAAGCTTGTAAAATCATTATATGGGTTAAAACAGGCACCCAGGTGCTGGAACACTAAATTCAGCTCAGTTCTCAATAAGTTTGGTTTTGAGAAAAGCAGTGCAGATCAGTGTGTTTACATAGGAACAATAAATGGCTTCAAATGTTACCTGTGCCTGTATGTTGATGATGGACTTCTGTTCTGTAAAAGTAAATCTGCAATAATGGAAGCAATTAGTGAGTTGCAAAAGAACTTTGAAATAAAAGTATACTCTGTGCCAACTAACTTTGTTGGGATGCAAATTGAAAAGCACAATAATTTTATTTTTATTCATCAGTCCAAATACATTGATCAGTTGCTAAAGAAATTCAACATGCAGGATGCTAACCCTAACTGTGTACCTGCTGATCCAAATGTGAAGTTGCAGAAGCCTGAGAATGTACTGAAGAAAGATTATCCTTACCGAGAAGCTGTAGGATCACTTGTACATGCAGCAACGGTGAGCAGACCTGATATAATGCTTGCTGTAAACCAGGTGAGTCGATACTTACATTCCCATGATGAACCCCACTGGAACGCTGTAAAGAAAATACTAAAATACCTGAAAGAGACAAAAAGTTATGGATTATGCTATACATCTAACTGTGACAGCACGGATTTAACTGGATACAGCGATTCAGATTTTGCTAATGACTTGGAAAACAGACGCTCAACGACTGGCTATGTTTTTTTTAAAAGGTGGAGCAGCTGTCACTTGGTCATCACAACGCCAGCCTACTGTGGCCTTATCCACGACAGAAGCCGAATTCATGGCTGCTTGTGCTGCAACTAAAGAGGCTATGTGGCTTAGACAGTTACTCAGTGATTTAGGTGTATTCAGACAAAAATCCGTGTGCATAAACATTGACAATCAGAGTGCAATAAACGTGATTAAAAACAGTGAATTTCATAAGCGATGTAAACACATAGATATTAAGTATAACTTTATAAAAGAAAAATATTATAATAATATAATCAGTCTGAACTATGTACACACTAATAATCAGTATGCTGATATGTTTACTAAAGCCTTGTCTAAAGACAAATTTATATTCATGAGAAATAGTATTGGAATGTCAAAACTAAATTAATTTGTATGTGTGTTGTAGAGTATTAGATAGATTACATTATTTAGAAGTCTAGTAAACTTCTGTTGAACTTTTGTTACTGTATAAAACCGATGAAAGGCTTGAATTTGGTAGGAGTGTTAAAATATTAGTTTCTATATTGTGCCTAATATACTAAGTAACACACTAGTAATAGTTATATAGTCTGTGGTGTAAATTCGCACCTTTTTCAATGTTTGTCTATTCCTTTTTATACTCTGTGGGCATCATTAAAAGACTGTTGTTGTACTATAAAACTTTTCATTAATTTCAAATAAATTCTACATAATCCAATAACTCTAACATTTCCTATTTTGAATCTCGTAATATCTAGTTGACAGCAATAGGCTACAACTTATTATTTGTGAAGGATATAAGACGAAAAATTGCAACTGAATTTTAGATTTATAATAATTTAATAAAGAAATAATATTTACAGTACGTATTTGATATGTCTTTAACCTTTATTTACATACAGTAACAAAGAATGAGTTCCATCAGATATATTTCCATAAAAAATACAGAGGAAGTCTTGTCAAAACTTGTTTACGAAAGTCACAGTCACGTTTAGCGAGTTGAGTTGCGGGGATCATCGAGAGAGGAGGCTCAAACAGGTTATCACACATATATAATACATATATATATATATATGTGTATATATATATATGTATATATGTACTCTGTTTATGCAACATTTTGCGTCATTCCAACTCAAATCACTTGTAAATTTACTAAATTTTAGGTCCTATTTTGGCAGCAAATTAATTCTCAGAAAGGTCTGTTGTCTATTTCCATATTGCAGTTTGCACCTTGAATTATGGAAATAATGAAGTACATATTAGGGTGTCTAATGCAAAATTTGTTTTTATTTTTTAAATTAGACTTTTGAACTTATACTACTTTAAAATATGTAGGCAGGAACTCTCAGAAATATAAGTCTTATTAGTACATCGTAACGTATTTTCACTGAACGGTTTACAGTTTGGTATCCATGCGTGTCACGTAGGGTCACACTCGATCCTTGGCCTAACTGATGCAGCGATACAACACAAGGCCGCCAGCCGGCCTCGTTCGTACGCAACGAGCATCCAAATTCGTATGAATCACAATTTTTATAGTTCGTACGACTCTTAAACAAGGTTAATGATGCATTACACTGAATTTTTTTTTGAAATGACAAAATTTGTCTCCTAACAAGAGATTGAGAATTAAAGTGTTTTTGCATCAAGAACTTGTTCAATATTCTGACAATTCCTAAGACTTGACTGTGCTATGAAATTTTTCTTATGTATAAGAGTTGTAGTAACTGTTCCAATGAAAATTAAATCATGCAGGTATGATATATTAGTTGCCTATTAATTATTGATTATAATTGAAAAAAAAACATCTTGAAATAATGATAAGGACAATGCAATAAGCAATTACGAAACAGGCAAACTGAATTTCAGTGGCAAACCAAGAATAAATGTCGGAAGAACAATACCATAATTGATAAGCTATTATTGTCTGTTAAGGTTTAATGTGGCAATCAATCAGGATGTGGCATTGTGCTTAGTACTAGCTACTCTTCAAGATAAAAAACACAATTGTAACAACTGAGAAAAACAATACAAACACGTTATATCAATAGCACTGAGTTCTAATCGTTATATAGATTACTATAAAATAGACGTAATTCCATTTGCAGTAACGAACCATTAGATTTGCATTTGACCTAGACTCTCAATGTTAAATCCTATTACACTCCAGAGGAAAGTTATTAATAGAAGACAGCTTAGAGATTTTTAATGGAGTCGATGACTTCCTAAAATAAATATTACCGTTTACAAAAGAAACAAGGCACTAGAATACGCATAAAATCACACTGATATACTCGTTAACATGTTTGTCTAGAAGTAAGTGTAAATGTTTAAAAGTAAAGCTGAATTGTTTCACATCAATAACCTTTAACAGTCCACTACTGGACATAGGCCTCTCCTTAGGAAGGAGAGGTTACTCAAATAATAATGTTAAGTTTAGCCGCATTCAATACTTAATCATTGTTGACGACACATTGTTGTTCGCGCGCAACGAGGCGGCGCACGTTGCGATGTTAACTGCAACGCATCAATAGATCATTCTTCAAGTATATTTATAATAATTCTCATATCGGCGTCTGTATTGTCCGGTCGCTGCTCGGTCTCTTCGTCACGTTTGCTAACTATGCCGATAATGACTGTAACAAGATATCCTTGACTCTGCGCACAATTATCTGGACACTTTGCATCAGAACTTGACACGGTTGCTTTACACATACGTTTATGCTACAATAACTATATAAGTCTAACCAATAAAGGCTGAGAATTCATTTAATGAGCATTAAATTACAGGACGAGATGTGTTATTATAGTTTCTAGTTGAACTTGACTTGATTATAATTGTTTAGTCATCGATGTTATATAAGTATGAGTTGAATGTCTGTCAATATTTTCTTCAGTATTTAAATAATTGAAAAAAAACTGAGTTTAGGCGTAGGGGCTGGGCTGGTTAAGCTTGCATTTATAACTTCTTATGATAAACCTTTGTAATAAGTGCGATTCTCTACTTTAGATGTTCAATAAAAATAAATGTTTCATTAAACATACAAAGGTTACAATATAATATATAGTAGGTAAAAAAGAAACATATAGATTCCTTTTATTATGTTCTCAAAAAAAGATGACAATGTAACAAATGTGTACGATTTGTAATTTTAC
The DNA here is from genome assembly GCA_949316085.1 of Hypercompe scribonia. Classification (NCBI taxonomy): domain Eukaryota; kingdom Metazoa; phylum Arthropoda; class Insecta; order Lepidoptera; family Erebidae; genus Hypercompe; species Hypercompe scribonia. The sequence continues at coordinate 23,177,267 of OX438975.1, forward strand.
ATTTAAGGAAATTATTAACGTTGTCCTGTAACTAAATAACCTTTAAGAAGAAAATTAAAATATTAACAGATATGCATAACATAATGCACAGTAAACTTTCTAAGTACTATTTACAACCAACACGTCAACTATAAAACATAATTTAATTTTATTTACTTGAAATAGACTAATAGATAATTATTAATTTCAGGTTCGTAAAGCCAGACGAGGTAGCGAAGTTATGGGGCAAGATGAAACAGAACGACAACATGACCTTCGAGAAGTTCAGCAGAGCTATGAGGTACCACTATCGGCAATCGGTACTGGTATCCGTGCCCACAGCGCGTCTCGTCTACCAGTTTGGACACAAAGGACCTGATTTCAAAACCGATAATCCAAACTTTATCAAAGTAAAAACAGAACTTATGGACATTAAGGAAATGGCTTATCCTTAGGTTGGGTTAATAAAATTAGGTATAAATAAAATATTGTTGAAAGTCGATGCTCAGAGTAAGATAAGGAATGATATGTCAATCGTTACGAATAGTAGAACTTTGTTCTTGGCAATGATGAATTAGAAAAGAATACAAAGATACAGTAATAGTGAATAAGTTAGTCAATTGAGAAAAGAAAGTCTCTTGCTTTAGGAGCTGATTACAGCGTGTTAGATTTGAATACGATTGTTAATGGTTGGCCGTCATTTGACTAAATGCAACGAAAGATGGGAAAAGTTACCAAGTAGAAGTCAATTGATTTTTCCAAAAAATCAATGTTGTATTTAAGCGAATTGCTGAGTGAAAATTAGTTATAATAAATTTTTCGGTATGATAGTTAAAGAGATCACCTCTATATGACCATAGTTAAAATTTATATGTAACACGTATTTAGATATCTCAATATACATGAGAATAGAAAAATGAAGATTTGTTTCAAAGTATTTATATTTTCATTGAACAAACATTACCACTTTGTTCTTAACTTTTCTTCTGAAAATTCTTATAAACGGAGGTGATCTCAATGATTGGTGTTTTTGAAAAGTTATATGAATGTAATTACGTAAGGTAGGCCCAGTGTTCGATTCGAGATAGTTTCAATGGTTGTATTCGTGGATGTTGGATCAATTAATTGTTGGATATACATATTTGTTGGATATCGAGCGGTTGGCTTGTCCAGTCAATTACCCCTACTGACACATGCGTCAGTGTGTCCATATTATTTTTTTAAGTGGTTTTTATTAGATTTTTATTCGCTATGTACGTTTGTACATCGAACAAAAATTTTGATGGTTGTTTACTTAGGAAACATTACGAATTTTGATAAAGTATTTTTTAATCGTTGTTACCGTATGATACGTGTGTGTAATACTTAGTGTGTTATGATATTGAGAACATTCCAATTAATTTATAAAATAATAGTCTTAAGTTGTTCAGTGTCAAGATATATTTTAATAGATGTAAGCGTATTTCGAGTTGCCATAATGTATTATACGTAAAATGATAAATGTACTTAATTTACATAGTTTATTTAAATTTCAGTCATTTCACCAACTCCAATACTTTATGATAAGATTCATCTCTTAATTCTAATTATATTTTATACTGATATTAAAATTCCCGTTTTCGTGTTAGTTTAAAGTTAAATAGTTAAGTTGAAAATTAAATGTGCATGCGTGCAATATTTAAAACTATAATGACAAAAAGGTCTGCAGGCCAAAGATTAGTTCGATGAAAATGATTTTTTACTTTAAGAATTTTTAATAATACCCTTTTGACAATTTTATTTTAATTGTATTTTAGTGTTAAGTTTGCGACTCTCAGGCACACGCTGTGATGTAAGATAAAACATTGTTTTCTGTAAATAGTTCCTTTCAGACGTCATTAACAGTTCTCAAATAATAATAAATACCTTATATGATAATACATATTTTGAATAACAATATATGTAACAATTTAATATATACAACCACCACAAGTAATAACTATAAGCTTTGAATAATTCTACATTAACTAATATATTTATTGAAAATATGTAATAATGAAAATAATCATAAATAAAACTACGAATTATTTAAATTTTAAAGCATCAGTACAAACCTGTGTCTTATTGAATAACGATTTTAATTCTTTTACAGAAAGTAAGGCGATTATTTTGAGTGAATCGAAATCTAATTTTTGACTAGTCTAATAAATTGTTATAGTTTTAATTCTATATTCGATGTCTGTGTAAGTTAAATAACAGGATTTTTGCACTGCACTAACCTAAACGTTAATATAGATGGAAAGATTAATCAGTCTTTTATAAATCTATAAAACTCATATTTCTGAACGTCAATTATTTAAAATGTATACGTTTGACATAATCACGAGGTTACGTCTGCCGGTTACTGTTTATTATTGTAAGTTTTTTAAATTAACACAAATAAAAAATAAATCATAAAATAGTTTATTAAAAAATCTATATACGTTTTACATCCTTTGCATCCGAATTTGACATTCTATGTTAAATGCAAATGCAAGGTAAATTATTCGGTGCAGAATTCCAGTCTTACGAACTCATAGTTGTTAAACATAAATAATTTTAAATGTTTTGTTTGGTATTATGTTCATGTATTTTAAGATTTACTATTTCTTTAGTTCTAAGGAAAATGTTTGTTGAATAATTAATGTGCAATTTGATAAAAAGACAGATTTTTATGTATTATTTGATAGTAATTATATGAAAATAAGAGGAGAAATATACGATTTATGAATGTGAGACAACTGTTTTACTTGAAACCAGATTAAAAATCACCGACAAAATATGTAATGTAAGTTGTTCGGAGTAATTTAAATATTTTGAGTCTATTAATAAAATACTAGTGGCCGTAAGAGTTAAGAGGTTGAACGTGAAAAAAGGCACAAACAAATAAAAAATAAGTGAGGGTTTATGCCAGCTGTGTCACATCCGCAGCTGGCATGAGCCCTTACTCGAATATGACAATAGTTTATTTTCAAAGTTTTTAATTATAAATACTCAAAACCTGTAAAATATATTGGTAATCTCTACATATGGCCGACAAGCTTAGGTCTAGCAATATTGCTTCATCGCAAATTATGACTTAGAGGACACGTTTACTCATTCAGTATTAAAGTAATAAAGTCATGCTAAAATTACTTGGAAATATAAAATGAACGAACCTGTTAAAATAATTAAAGTAGAATAAAACGATAAAGAGTATATCTAAGAAATGGAATAAAATTTGCATATAGCCTTTTTTATGGAGAGTATTATTCAACAATTTACAAGGTTGTGGTTACTTATCATTATAAGGCATACATAACCCATCTTTAAAATATATTAAATGACATTGACAATTCAGTCTAAAACAAAAGAGAGAAACAGGAATGCACTAAATGAATAGCGCGAAATATGATAACATCATCGATGTAAAGGGAAAATATTCTCTTAATGAAAATGAACGGTTTCGACAATTAAAAGAAGTCTGCTTACTTCTTATGTATGTATGCTTCTATCTGTTTCGACCAGGTTGCTCTGACCGTGGTCAAAGACCACTGACTGTCCAGGATCTTCAGGATAAAGTACTCAAATAAGTGTTCATTAAAATAATTCTACAGAAGAGGAAGGACCTGATTACAGTAGATCTTTATCACTATAATCCATAAACGTTTAAAATTTATAGATTTCAAGTTAATACAATATCATACGACTAATTACAAAAATATTTAAATGGACGTAACAATCGCTGAAACGTAGAAACCCATTTAATTAAAATTATATATATATTTATATAAATAATTGCGTTTTCGGGAATTCTAACCACAACTGATATGACTACTAACGTCACAATAATGTATTGTGTATTGTATTGAACATGGCTTAGGGGTATTTTATATTGTGAGTCAAAATGCCTATTCTCTTCCATAGAAACGGCTATTATCAAAACATTCAGTTTTATCGTGTGGAAAATATATATAATTGCACTATTAAGTTGCACTAACTATAATAATTTTTTCTTCTCTTATGCAGTTGTTTTCGACTAATTTGGTGTAAATAATTTAGATTGACGAATTTAAAATGATTTTACGGTATTATCGCCTAATTCATCCCTTATATTTACTGAATATCCTCCCGTTGCACTGACGATCTTCATGTCAATATTTTGTTATCCAAAGTCTTCCATTTCAAGACCACTTTCTGTAAGAAAATCTAACATCTATGTTAATTTTTATGGGCCATTATTTGTCCAGCCTAATATTATTTCTACTTCGACTTACGATTTGCTTAATTATATCTGAGATCTTCATTTGATCTCTGAGCCAGGTGTTAGGCTTACAGTCTATCAATATAGTTTCCAGTCGATTCTTTTCTATTTCCCTTTTCCACTCAGAAAAATTAAATAGCAAATAATTCTAACGTACTTTTAAAATACGTTATTAAAATTTTTGATGCTTGTAAGATATAATAATGATTTAAGAGATTCTTCTATAGCTCATTAGATACAACATTTCCTTTATTGTTTTATTGTTTTTGTATTTTTCATTATTAGAGTTTAGTTTCAAAAGGTACAAAAGTAATAATAATAATTACTTCACACATATGACACAAGGTCATCTGATTTCAAACTAGACAGAGTCTTTGCTGTTATATAGTAACCAGATCGCTGATAAATATAATTATAAATTTTAAATTATAGGTAATATGAAGACTTAGTACAAATTATCGTGCTCACTATACAATTATTTATCCTGAGTGGGATGTAAACCCACCCACTCCGGTTCCGCATTGAGGGTCATTAATCATCAAACCAATACCCTATCAAATGAAATGAAATAGATTAAACTAAAAATATAATGAACAGGTGAGTAATAGAAAAACTAATAAGATGTGTTTTATTGTAAACAGGGTACCTATAGAAAAGTGTTTTTTTATTATCATTAAACAAACCAAAATGTAAAACATTGAACCCCTAGTTGGTGTTGAGTTTCAATGATGACCTCCAATCGATGTCTTTGGAAAAAATGTAATTTTCGTACCTAGTTTTAGCGTTCCAATATTCAGATCACTAATAATGCACTTAGCATGATAACATTGTAGCGGCAGCAACACGGCTGTCACCATCTGTTGAACATCCTCTCAAACTAGTAGTAAGCTACCAAATAATGTAACCAAATAAAACGAAGGATTGAAATACTATATCAACGCCATCTTTGTTAATATATAAACAACAATTACTGATGTGATGTGTTTAAAAGTACTCCAATATTTGAAGAGATGGCTCTACCGTAATATGGAATAAATAATTCAAAATAGGTAAGTAACGATAAGCTGAAATATGTTTATACTGATCTGGATTACTGTTGTGCTTTATCAGTCTTTAGATAAGCGACATATCTTTAGAGTACCATCGAAAATGTTTGGATAATGCTCTATCTATTTCGTTGAAATTATTTATTTCACTGTCATAACTGACTATGTCACCTGCTGGTCAAAGACCTCCTCCAAGGTCCACCTCTTTATGCAACGGTTGCCCACAATCTTCACTAGGTTGTGAGAAACCACTTTGTAGGACGTCATCCTACACTACATCTTTCGGTATACGGTGAAAAGATTCAGACAAATGTTATACATGTGAAACTCAGTCCATACAGATTGCTTTACCTGCACAATTTTTAAATGAATGGTAAAAAACTGAATGATCACCATCACCTTGAACAGAATCTTATATTTTTGTATTCACCATCGTTCCAGTCAAATATTACCTCATTGATTGTTCGCCATCAACAGCTGATAATCGTAGAGATAAAAAGTGAGTGCTATGGCTAAAATTATATTTGAGCTTAGGTAACATTTTGATTCAATTTTACGATATGAACCCCGACCTGTGATGATATGCCAGCGCCGCAACCTGCGAGCACTAATTACCCTATTTTCATTTCTCAACTCACCGTTTCCAGCAACATATCTTACTCCGTACCTCCGCTATCTATCCTCTAATCACGACAGAAACCTTCGCTCAGAAAATAATCTGCTCCTCTTATGTCCCTCTCATAACTCTGATTTCGTGAACTCTTCGTTCTTTGTTCAGGCAGTACTACTCTGGAATGCGCTCCCGCTCGAAGTCAGGATGTCCACAAACCGTTTTACATTCAAAAAGAATGTACATAGTCTCCTTCTTAACGAGATTGAAAAATCGTCTCATCGTTAGTTGGCTCAGCTTACAGTCAAGTTGTCATAGTGTACGAATATAATTTGAATATATGTGTATATTTATGTATATATGTGTTTAATTATATGTGTATGTATGACGTATGTATTGTATGTGTTCATGTATGTATACGCACTCATGAATTGCAAATTTTAATTGTCAATATAACCTCTGTGCACCTCCCTTACAATATTTCTAAACCACCCTAAGGTTGACTGGAAGAGAATGCCTTGGGCATTAAGTCCGCCGATGTACAAAGTGCATAAAGTGTAAATAAATAAATAAAATAAATAAATAAATATCAGGAAGTAGTCAAGTTTCACTATAACAGGTTGACCATATTGTTTATTACCATAAAATAAAGAGTTTTTATTACGTATCTATCTATTAGTTGTAATAATAAAAATAAAACTAATTTACATCTTCTTTATAAAAATAATAATATTACAATAATAACAACAAACTGTTAGCTTATCTTACAGATACAGATTGTCACCACTCATATTCATCTCGTGGATATTGTAAAAGTGGACTAAAGGAGCAAACTTTAAATCAAAACAGTACTACAAGGAGAAAGAAAACTTGAAACAACTCCAACCAACCAAACCCGTCTGGTTAGCGAGGTATAGTGGACAAAATTCTCCTTTCTAAGAAGAGGGTGATGTCCAGCAATGGGCCATTAAAGGCTGGTAATGATGATGCTGCTGATGATCTCATAGGTATAAAATCTGTCTCCAAGTAAACTTTGAAATGGTATTATTGACGTACTGTGAAGTGACTGGCCTTTTCGGATAACGACAGTCCCGTTTTCACTTTGAAGAAAAGTGGTACTACGATCAACCGATCGAAAGCGCTCATCCCTCACAATAAACGTTTTCTTTTCCAACTATGATTTACTTTAACTTTTTTCTTTGTCTGCCAAAATTTGTCTTTGTATTCGTTCTGTGACGTGAGATCACTATGACTAAAAAATAGTCTGCTAATGAAAAGTAAGCATTGCTAAACTTAAAAACTGGATGTTATACAAAAATAGATGTTCACAAATGCTGTAATAATATAAGCCAATCAATGCCAGACTACGACGCAGAGTTTAAACTTGAAGTCATTAAAAATGTTTAGTGTTATTAAGAGATTACGAGTATCTTAATAACATTAAATGACTACACACAATGACTTAAGAAGCTTTGCAATAGTCTAGTAGTTTGAGTGTTTTTATTAGCCTATTCAATTATAAGAGCGGACCACTAGGAGTCGGGAAACTCTTAAAAAGTGTGGTTCAGAAACGTCATTTCCAATTGGCTCAAAACTGAAATGGTTTTTTTCAAACATAAATACTATCAACCAACATTTGTATTCACTCTGGAGTTAGCTTCAGTCTTTGTGCTTAAGAACATTCAAGGGTCATTTCTGACATCTATAGTAATACAGCTCTTTGGTTTAGTTCTATGTTAGTCTTGCCTAAGTTCAAGTCGAACCCACGCACCATTATGGATGTCTATGAAGAATCCTTTGGTTAATTCAAGAGGAACTGCAGTTTTTTTACAGGAACTCACTTTAATTTTACGAAGTAGTTGATAAATCATCACTTTAACTTCACAGAGAGCAAAACGAGAACCTGGAAATGAACAAATAGATGAGTATATTTATAAAAATAAAAAGGTTTTGTTACAAACAGCTGGAAATTTATGAGTGTGCTTTCCTGTATATTCCGATCAACCATGTTGACAATATTTACAATTTTATTTAGAAATCTAGAAGTATATACAATGATGCGAATGATTGAAAATACATTGCTTAGGTACTAACCTATGCAATTCCTTGGTCCTAGTCCAAAAGGCATGTAAGAGAAAGGTTTTATCTTGTGTTTGTTTTCGTCGGAGAAGCGCTCAGGGTCAAACTTGAGAGGGTCAGGAAAGAGTTGTGGGTTGCGGTGGAAAACATAAATCGGGAATCCAACAGCTGTCCCCTTATGGATCTGGAAAAATAATTATTTCGGTAGAAATGAAGAAGAATTTTTTATAGAATCATCTGGAAATAAGTGCAAACCCCATGAAAATCTACAACTCAAGAGCCAAAAAAAATTGCCACCCTTAGATTTATCTACCAGACTCTGAGGATTTTGAGCTATAGTTATCTAATTTAAACAGTGAAAGGCAACGAACGAAACCTTTTTTTTATGTTAATAAATATAGTATTAATTATAAGTATGCCGTAGAGTTAGTAGAGCGGGCAGTCTTTGTATTTAACCCATGCCTTACATTTTTCCTTTACTTGTGGTGTGTATGCTCAATGTGTATCATCATCATCATCATCAACAGCCTTTGACAGTCTACTGCTGGACATGGACTTCTTCTTATCTAAGAGGTTTTGGCCTACTACACCACGATGGTCAGACGGGTTGGTATAGAGTTTGTTTCAAGTTTTCCTTTCCTTTGCAGTAATGTGGTCTTGCCTACTTTATGGATTGTTTTACTGGACATAGGTCTCTCCATGCCAAGGAAATATGGCTTACTATACCTAAATATATGTGTTTATATATATTATATATTTTATATATTACTGTCTAGACTTATATGTACCCATACTCTAATGTTTAACATGCACTGGCATTTATCTGAAAGCTTGCCTTTCAGAAATAAAGGACTTACTTAGCATACATTTTCTGTGATAATTGACCGTGCAAGCGGGCCTTTTTATGATGCGGGTTGATTCTAGGATGGTAAGTTGTTTATTATTTTGTGGGTAAAGTCATTGATGAGTCACGAACTACTACGTAGTAAAGTCAGAGACTATTTTCGCATACCAAAAATTCTTTCAGTGTGTGTAATGCTTACTATTAAATCTTTCGTTGCGGTTTTATTTACTCTGCCAAAATTGTAGTCTTTTACGCATAACCTCTCTAGGAATGGCGCGGGAGGATGCAAGCGCATACCCTCTGAAACAAGAAGAATACTTATATTTTTGTTTCTTACAGACTTAATTTTTCGACATTGTTCAGTATACATTGAAGGCTTGATAAATAACGGTGATGAATCATTATTCCTATTATAGAATCCAAATTTGATAGATTGTTGCTATGAGTTTACCTCATGCCATTTCCTCGTTACAGTATCATTAAGTTTGTATTTCACCGTCATCATCCCAGTCAAAAGACATCCACAAGTGTACCAGTTATTATTTGAAAGGTGAAAATTTAGGAAAGTAACCAAAGATTCACAAAACAGTTTTATTTGGTCCGATCAGTGTATTTTAGACTTACTGGTATTAGAGCAAATGAAAATATAGGTCACATTAATTCAGTTTTAAAACGTATTGTACTCAAAAAAAGTTATAAAAATGGCTTTAAGAAAAAAGATTATGGTAAGCTTTAGTAACTCATAAAGAATTTGCCAGAGCAGAGAAAAATTTTAGACTTAAAGAAGATCAAAGAAAAAAAACAGTGAATTTAAAAACTATTTCTAAAATTTCAAAGCTTAGGAAAATTAAGTTACACTTAAAGCGTATAATTAGTTATAAAAATAACAATGTAACACTTATCAGTGTAGATAATTGAAACTAGTCAAAGCAGAACTACTGTACGACGATAAACATTAGCTTTGGATCTTTTTTTCCTATATCGAAACAAATACTAGTCCTATTAGCTGTAATTTAATCAGTTTTTACATCTGCGCTTAATTGACCACTCACCTGACACAACCATATCCATATACTTCATACTCTGTATCGATGTGAAATCTAACTGGCCACCATTTTTCTGATCATATTCTCTTATTTCTTGCACCAACTTCTTTTGTACTTCTGGATTTAAAGCCAATTCATGAATTATAAATGTCATTGCCGTTGAAACCGTGTCAAAGCCAGCTAATAGAAATATAACTGCTTGAGCTACCAAATCGTTGTCTGTCCAATCTGTAAAGTTAAGTAAAATGTGATTTTAAAAACTAGACATTATTTGTGGTTTAAAATTATCTACAATAATTTCCCTATATTTTCTCCTAAGTAAATTTATTGACCATGTTTGTAAAGATACCTCTATTGTGTGATTTTTTGCCCATGTTTGACTCTTCGACTGTAGCAAATCCAGCACCACCGTCAACATCTGAGTGTTCATCATGTGTCAAGTTGCCTGCAATAAGTGTCAGTTTATTAGTGTCCAAAATTTCATATATATTAAAGAATTTCTAGATTTATGTGAACTACCTTTCTTTATCTCGTTGAGAATATTGATCATGTCGTGCCTGATAATTTTTCTTTTCTCGCGTTCCTCTATGGTGGACAGTACCACATGTGAGAAGAAATTGGAGGTCTCGCGTGAAGTCAACGACACGTTCATCATCTGTACACGTTTTATTATAAATTAAGACATTTTAATACAAGAAAATTTGATTTTAAAACAAAAAATTGAGGCTCGACAGGTGATAAGATAATTGGTTAATCTGAAAATCTTTTAATGAATATTTTATATTTTAAAATGTTCTGATCTACTGAGGTTTTATTAAGAAGTTATTTAGGTTTTAAATTATAAAATTTTATTTTAATCTGTCAAAAAATTTCATCCCTGATCGTTTCTTAAATTCTAGTTTTATATTGAATGGCTCTCGTCAACCCTTGCATCAAAAATGAGACGGAGTAGGAGTCGCCATTGACTTCTGCAAGTCTTTGGTCTTGTTCCTTTACAAATTTCCTAGTATATACTTTGTCTTTCTTTTCTTAGAAATTGTCTCATAACAAATGACAGATGTTCTTTCATCGAGTTTGTCAACCAGCTCTTTGGTCTGACTCAGTTTGGGACTACTACCCCTAGAATTTTTTTTTTTCTGACTTTTTATCAGTATGTTGGTTTTAGCACCACCGATATGTTCAAATTATCCTGCTCAAAGTGTCCTGGATGCCTAAAAATTTACTTCTTAAAGAGTTCTTCTTCTTGTTCTATAAGTCTTAAAGAGATAATAAAGATCTAATATGTACGTCACTTACTTCAGCAATTAAAGGAAAACATCTGAAGAAGAAAATTTTCATTAATCTTGATGCGTCGAATGTCACAACGTCTTTGGCTTTTACATAGAAAGGGCTGTCAACAGACTGAGATTCTACTTTTAGACCAAAAGCACATGAGGCGATAACGTCGTTTGCATATCGAGTGGTGAGATCTTTGGTATTCACGTCAATATACTGACCTGTGAGTAGAATTATAGCGTTAAAAGCAAAATAGGTGTACAAGTATAGTAAATAATAACTCTTAAAAAACATATTATCAATTTCAATTGTTTCTTAATGTTATAGATTTCATTTTTCATACTTTATGACTGTGGTTATTGACTTGACTGGCTTGGTAGTCTAGTGGTGATCCTGACTTTCAAACTACTAGTCGTGGGTTCGATTCCCATCCAAGACAAATAGTAATAGTGTGATGAGCATGATCCTTTTGTTTTGAATCTGAGTGAAATGTGTATATATATTATTTAGAATGTTTAATCGTTTGAAATTTTTGCATTGGGATCAGATTGTTGTGTAAGATGTATGTACTAATTATTAGTATATTTTAGACATGGATATAATAATTTATTTTATAAGAGATAACATTCAACGGACTAATTTAAAAAAAAAACTGAAGTCAAGGAATAAAAAGAATGTCTTAATCAAAAGTTGTATATATCGATATTAAAACGGCTTACAGAGAAATATTGTTTGGCACTTACTTTCAGTATCTTCAATTCTTTTGCTAAGAACTTTAATCATTTCTTCTCCAACATCCACCATAAAAGGCACCATTAAACGAATCTTGGAGCTGGTAAACGCTGGACTAAGCGTAGAACGCATTTCTTTCCACTCGTCACCTGTAATCGTTAGGAGTCATAGTCTAATATATAAAATTCTCGTGTCACAGTTTTCGTTGCCATACTCCTCCGAAACGGCTTGACCGATTTTGATGAAACTTTTTGTGCTTATTTGGTATCTATGAGAATCGGCCAACATCTATTTTTCATCCTCCTAAATATTAGGGGTAGTACAACCCTAATTTTTTTTTTTATTTTTTAGTCAAAATTTTTAATTTCTATTTGTTTATGATACAACATACAAAAATACATATAATCCTCAACTTTCACCCTTCTACGATCAACCCTTATTTTTTAATAGCCATTTTAGTAAAAATGGCAAAACAACGTTTGCCGGGTCAGCTAGTAATATATAGGTATATATAAAGACAGTAATAAATGTAGTATATTATATATATAGGAATAGTAGGTCAAATCCTCCTTGCTAAGGAGTGGCCTATGTCCAGCAGTGGACTGTAAAAGTCTGTTGATGATCATGATACACATTTGGCATACACACCATGAGTAAAGTTAAAATGCAAGGCATGATATAAATACAAAAACTGCCGGCTCTTAATCTACAGCATACATAAAATTAATACAAAATATAGTACAAATATGTTAACATCAAAGAAGAAAAAAGAAAGCTTTCTTTCATTGCTATTCACGGTTTAAATTAGATAACCATAGCTGACATCCTCAGTCTGGCAGGTAAACTAAAGGGTGGCAACCTATTTTTAGTTCTGGAGTTACAGATATCCGAGGGTGTTACTCTTATTTCTAGGTGATTTCATAAAAAAAACCTTATATATTTATACAGAAAGTGTTATTTTTCCAGATACATAAGGGTACAGCTATTGGATCCCCGATGTCTTCTACCGCAACCCGTAACTCTTGCCTGACCCTCTCAAGTTTGACCCTGAGCGCTTCTCTGACCAAGGCAAACACTAACAAACCTTTCTCTTACATTATATAATATATCTTAAGCTTTTTCACGATAACGAGAATATACGAGCAGATTTGTAATTTAGTGGCAATTATTTGACATCGTCCATCGACACAAAGAAGAAAGTATATTGTCGTCTTTGGATGAAACAAAAAAGACAGAGGAGAGATTAGTGGTTGTCTTAGTTGTTAAAATTCAACGAAAGAATTACTGAACATCGGTTGCTTGTACGTAGCACATATTTTTAGCATGTTGGTTTGAAGATTTTTTGTCAATATTGCCCGAAGCTCAACGATTAGTTGTAATGATAAGATATACACAATCATTATGTGAATATACTGTGCACTAGACAGTTTTTTTGTGACACACGCAACTAGATTTATGTATAAATAATAATATACACCAATAAGTACTTAGGTTATGTTTTTTAAGTTTGGTGTTTATCATATCTAAATCATTCATTATCAGCTCCGGTTGGTGTTAATTATTTTTTTTGAAAATATGTGAGGACTAACTTCATAATTAGCTTAGTTTTTATGTATAACTAAGAGGTAACGGTTTACAAATATTAATAAAACTCTAATTGTTGCAGTTTTGCTGATTTTGTGGGACTTCACAGTCTGTGCAAGCGGTCACGAGCATTCTTACGAATAACATGTCTTTATGACTGTTATTTACTTTAAGCTAGAAGAATTGAACCTAAAATAATTTTAAACTAGATGTGTGTGTGTGTGATAATTCTTCCCATTTCAAAATTTTAATATCTTTGAGATTGTTATAAAAACTCCAATTTTAACCGTTAAATTGGTGTGTTATATAAGAAGTATATCAATTAACCCAACTACTGACCTTTTAAATTGATTAGACTTCTGCCGAAGGTAGGATCTAATTCGCTGGTGAAACTCCTCCTATCAACGAAGTGGTCAAAGTCTTTAATGGTAACTTTTTTAAGGGTGTCTACATCTTGTATAATGTATACCGGATTTAACAGTTCATACATTCCTACGACTCTGAAAATTATAACAAAATGAAAATGTAATGTTGTACAGAATAATGTAGATAGATACAAATATAAATGAATAAGGAATCGTATTAGGGGCTCAGACTTTCGGACAGACAACTTAATTAACAATTTTGTGACTGATCTATTCGAGCTATTGTTAACGCTCCCAATTTATCCATTCAACCAATATCCCTCTCTAACCTTTGTCTTACGATTTATTTTCACTTCATTTTCATGTATCTCAGTTTTCCCATCGAATCTAATGTCAGATATCTTAAGTTATAGTACATGTAGTTGGCTTTCACTCTATGACTTAACTGTGACCCACACAGTATATATTTGAAAAATCTGAGGGTACACTCAATATTGTGTGTGATTGTATATGTGTATAAAAGATATTGGACGGTATTATTTTTAACTGTTGAACGACAAATAAGACAAAAAATAATTGAAAATGAGCCAATAATAAATAAAAGTCGTAAAAAAATAACATATTAATGATTTATCTTAGAGAAGTATCTCTGGATAAACATTTGATATAGTGCTTATTTATGATTTAGGAAAAAGCGACGGCTAATAAAGGTAACAACTTCAAATAACCTTACCCAAGCGATGAAAAGCAGCAACGTGTTGGCTTAAAACTTGTTTTTTATAAGGATACGGTCGCTGGACCACGTGTAATGAAACACGATTCTCTTCCGGTTAATTTAGTAAACTAAAAAGATATTTACCTTCACCATACTTAGTACGTACTTGTCATCAGGAAACGCCGAGCGTAACTTCACCATGAACTCGGTGATGTTTTCCATGCTAAAGGATGCCCAGAATAGGTTCCCGAACAGTGGGACGATGGGGAGGTGATTGACTTCATCATTGGAAAATTTTGAGTAGACGTTGCGGAGATACAGTGCCAGAGCCAACACAGCCAGAAGAGTACATATGGCTATCATTTTGGTTCCACTTCTCCTAGAAAATTATTAAATATGGAAGTATTAATCGATTGGTTCTTTAGTACAGTTTTAATTAAAGGTAAAATAAAAAACATTAATACACAAAACGTGAGTGAAAAGAAAAAAAGGTTTATGAAAAGAAAACCATTCATTTAAAGCAGAAGATATTTGTATCTATAGCAAAAAGATAAGTATACGTTACTTAATGTAGTGTTATTTCGAATATATGTAAAGTGTTTTTTTTTATTTGTTTATTGTTATCCGTATATAAAATTTCAGCATCAACACTTGAGGTTGAGTTTAAAGTTCAGTGGCAAGATTTCACTGTTATACAAGCAAACACTGATTTCATATACAAGCATTGCGAGAATAAAAGTTTGTAAACACGAATTGAAAGAATGTTTTTCATAAAAAATATCAGCACCGATGTTATATTTTGTTAATTATATAACATTACTGATATAATATAATATGATAACAGTGATTCAATGGCACAAGATAGTAAACATGACTCACTAACCTATTTACAATTTGTTTAAGCAAACCACGTATCACAAAACACGTTCGTTCAAGTACTGAACACACGAGCGACTGGCATAAAACGACCAAAATGACTATTCTTATATTTACATTTTTATAAACCGACTTTACCACTTATCTTAAGTTTTATGTTGCAGAATATTGTTAAAAATGATTTAATAATATTTAATTGTTTGGCAACATAAATTTTTATCTCAGAATACAAAGTGTTAGGTTAGTCATCTGTCTGAATTAATATGATTGCAAATGCACATACATACACATGCCGTACCTCCAGGGTCTCTTACAATCGACCAATATAAACACTATTGACCACAGCCAGACTTTGATCTAAATATGAAACACGAAAAACAGCCTACATTACTTTCTGTTACTCTTGATAACTCCATTGAAAAATTGACTTCTGGTCGCTCAACGGTAATTAAGGTATGAAAATCTACTAAACAAAGAACTTCTTTTTTATTTGTAACATTAGATAAGGTTAGCAAGGGGAATCGTGTGATTACTATAAACTGTACTGTGATATCTAAAATATCAATACTGTAAAGTTTTTCACCTTTAAACCTAGTTTGAGAGTTTGATACTGTTAATGATTTATTGATTTTCGTTTATATATAATGTCGGTTACCAGTTTTAGAATTCACTTTCGTGAGTATTCGAATGTTGCTTTTAATTTTGATGAGCCTTGATATGATTCCTTTATCCGAATTTTGCATGCAAGCAGAAGATCCATCCTTACATTTTCAAGACAGCAAAAGTTAGATTGAATGCTACATGAATGCTTTCTATCTGATTCGAGTCACAAAGTTCTGTGACGTCATGTTAGCTTCTACTTTACATTATAGCTATTAAACATTTAAAAACAGAGAAAGCAGATATGACGTAATACCTTGGATAGATATGTATGCAAACTTATACGTCTGTAAAACTCGTACACATACCTAAATCCTTGTATTTTGATTCTGCGGTTGTTCTGTAGGACTCTTTATCTGTGACACAATAGTATTACGATTTCAGAGTAATATGGGAACCATTGTGTGCAAGCAATTATCGATGAATTGTTTTCACAAACACCTTACTTTTAAAATTTGTCACGTCGATGATACCTACGCTGCCGCAACACAGTTGTTACTAGTGCGGAGGGTAGTTGTCGCTACTTACTTTTACCATTTATTAGGATTAAGTTATTTTATCTCTATTATTGTATATTTATGTTATTGGATTAGTTATGCCATTACCTGGGCCATGTCTGGGCCATTTACAGAGACCTTCATTGAACAGTGGACGGTGATGGGTTGATTTTGATTGAAGTATATATCATACATATCTCCCTCATGATGTCACTTAGTAAACATTAAATAATCAATCATTGTCGACGAATTATTGTAGGTAACTCACAGATATTATAGGTAGAAACTACCTGTTATTTGTGATATAAGGTTTATGCACCTACGGATGGTGGATTATGAATTTATATTCATTGCATACATTCATACATTGCATTGTCAAATAATGTTTCTATTCTGGTTGAATAAACGTTGTATGGTGTGTGAACTTTGTTAACTTGTATTTAGTTTTTTGTTTATTCTTATATTTTTGCATATAGTAAGTTGTATTTCTTTTACATAATTCTCTTTTGTTGTGCTTATGGATAGAAGGTACTCTATTTTTCTATTTTTTACTATTTCCTTCTGTATTTTTTTTGTTATGGTTTGTTTTGTGTAGAAATAGAATAAATAAACAAAATTGCTCCGTTTTGGCAATGATATACAAAAAAAAAAAAAAATCGTTATAGAAGAATAAAAATATGTTAAGGAGGAAGAAGAGATACACACGTGGTAGCTATAGGGCAGTAAATAACTCTACAGGATACGATCAGAATTTGACTTGTTCGGTGTCCACAGCATTACATGTAGGGAGATTATTTTTTACTTGGAATACATTTTATTATACTTGTATCAAAAACCAAACTACATCAGCTTAAACAATTATTCTCTTTTCGCAGTATTTTTTGTCTATTGTTGTAATTTTCACTTTGTAGATCATCTGTATTTGGTCAATATAGTACAATTAGCGTGCTTGGATTACTGGTATTAGCCAATTCGAGTTACATACAATATTAACACATATGGGCAACATCGTCAGCGTCTCTTAAAATTAACAAATTCTTTAATTGATGTTCCACTTCTGGTTGTGGTGTAATGCTATTTAACCTGTTTATAATCTGCAATAAGACTGCACGGTTGGCCTCGTGGTTTAAGCAGTCACCACACCACCCTCTACTGTGCTAGTGTACAAACCCCACATGGGACAACACTTTGTGTGATCTCAAAATTTTTGTTCTGAGTCTAGGTGTTCTTTGTGTTTGTTTCTCGTATGTTTGTAAACTCTTTAAAGATTTATTCCTAGTGCGGACGTTATCTTTTCAAAATACTAAATAAAAAATAAACAAGCAACTCAAATTAAATTTTTTCAATTCAAACTAGGAGTTTCTGTAATTAGCATGTTCAACCAACTATACTTTTTAGCTCTGTATAGTATGCATATAAAAATGTGAGACTGGCTTTCAGTCTATATACATTATGTACATGTAGAAAAATGGGAGACTATATACAGTATGTACATATATAAAAATATGAGTTTTCACAAGTCACTGTCAAAATGTAAGGTTTTCATACATTCATTTTTCATAATTAGAAATTTAACATGGTACACGGTATAAAATAAAAAATATTTTACAGTATTTTAAAATTTCATTTTCTTAGAATTTCTTGATAAAAATGTGTAGAAATATTTCATGGCTCTGATGCAATACGAGTATATTATATATATATATATATATATATATAATATATATATATATATATATAATATACTCGTATTGCATCAGATATATATATATAGTATATATATATAATATATGAGTGTCGTGAGATTGAGTACCGACAAACGCATGTACATAGGTGATGTAACAGGTTCATTATTTATAGCAACTATAGGGTGGCCACGTATTAGTCAACATTTGAAAAAATCATATAAAAAAACTGTTTGATATATTATAAATATTGTTTATGTACAAGAAAGTTTATTGTATTGGAGTATTGATTTAATTACCAATATCAAAATCAAAATAGACAAAAAACAGATAGCACTGGGGGTGTTCATTGATCTAAAAAAAGCGTTTGATACCGTCAGTCATTCTCTGCTACTCAAAAAACTTTTGAGAATTGGTATTGCCGGTTCCGCCTACAACATCCTTGAATCTTACTTGAGTGATCGATATCAGGTGGTTAAAGTGGGAGAATACCAAAGTAGTCGCGAACGGTTGACCTGCGGGGTACCTCAGGGATCTGTCCTAGGACCTTTATTGTTTCTAGTGTACATTAACAACATACACCAAGCAGGGCTACAGGGACATTTAACTTTATATGCAGATGATACATGTTTGTTTTATTTTGGAAGCAATATCACTGAAATCGCTGAACGTGCTCAGTCTGATCTTGACATACTACAAAAATGGTTTCAGCACAACCTCCTTACAGTCAATACTTCTAAAACATCATACATAATATTTAAAGCCAAAAATAAAAAACTCTTCGATTATCCTCAACTTAGAATAAACGGGGAAGTGTTGCGAATTAGTAAACAAGAAAAATATCTTGGATTGATACTGGATTGTAACTTAACATGGAACGCCCATATACAACATATCACAAATAAACTTTTCTCACTTGTGGGCTCATTACACAGAATAGTGAAATGTATTCCCAAAAAAGTTCGGCCTCTAATCTACAATACCCTTGTTAAACCTCATTTATTGTACCTCATAGAGTTATGGGGAAATGCATCTGATACAAACTTAAGGCCAATTCAAATCTTACAGAATAAAATAATCAAAGTATTACATAATTATGACTTTCTTACACCAACTAAAACTATTTACAGAGACACTAAACTACTAAACATAAAACAACTTTTATGTACAACACATGTATACTAATTTATAAAATAAATCATAAACTCATACATTCACAAATTAGTTTCATAATGAAAGGTAAACCCAATAAATACGCCACACGTCGCGCCAATTATCTCGTATTGCCTAACATAAGAACTAACTATGGAAAACGCAACTTAACGTTTGGGGGAGCACAGATTTACAACAAACTTCCCGCGGATGTAAAAGAAGCGAATTCTCTGAAAACATTCAAAAATAAATTATTTATTCACATATATAATAATGAAACATTTTTAGCAACATGTTTTCACTTGGACCACCACCTTATCACAGGAATGCAGAGAACTCGCTCCTTACGCGGTAGCAACTTTATTTTTGTTCTACCCGCACCGAGATATTAATGTTATGTTATTTGTTTAATATTGTTCTCATGTAAGTGACAATTGTCTTAATGGGAAATAAAGATCGTTAAACCGAAGTTAATGAGTTGGAATTTGTTTTTTAAAAATTACATCGTCTGTATGACCACCGTTTCCACGTTTGCACTTTTCTACGGAGCCCTAAAATTTTCGAATACTCGTCAGCAAAGAGACCGCTTGATTGCCGACATCTCTTCGCTGATTTTTCTTTTAGTTGAAGTAGTGTATTTGGTGTATTGACTTAGACACGATTCTTCAAATAATCCCATAAGAATCCTACTGGGGATAGGTCTGGACTTCTGGGAGGCCATGGAATGTCACCTCGTCTGGAAATCAATTTTTCAGGAAACATGTCTTTGACCACCAGCAGGGACGCATTGGATGTGTGACAAGAGGTTCAATTTTGTTGAAACCATGTGTTACGATTGTAGCCAAATTCTAGTAGCACCGGTCCCAAGAACTCTCGTAACATGTTTGCGTGGGATATTAGATTCAAATGTTAACGAATTCTTGGTACACCCTATACAATGATATTTTTTATTAAAATGTTTATTATTTTGTTATGCTTTCACGCGTAAATAAGTAAACTGATTTCAAAAATTCTATCACCAATGGTATGTTATATTATTAGCGATTAATATAGGCAAATAATGTATAATAGTAAATATGTCTGATAATATTAAACAGTCATGACGTTCTGCTTGTATTATTTAGCGTTGTCATTGTACATATTTCTAAACAACCTTTTGACATATCAGTCGTTCGAAAAATGTAAGCGTGTTCTGTCCTTGACTTCTAACAACTTGTCTATTCTGTGTCACATATTTTGTTTCAGCTGATAGGTTATCCTTATGTAAACATCACTAAAAATATAACAAGTAAAAAATATGAATCTCAGGTTGCAGTTTAATCCATCGCAAAAAGTAACGATATCTTCTCGCCTAACTAAACAAACAGTATTTTGCGAATTTCTTATTAATAGTAGACTACTTTATTTCTTAAATAAATATAATGGTTTGGTTAACAATGCTAAGGTAAGGTAAAAGTAAATGTCTTCGAATTCTATCCTGGCAAAATGATTTTATTGTTTTTTAAAAGAAAACACCCACACCGATAATAAATCCTGTGTCACGGGGGACTTTATAAACATACAACAAACGGATACAAAGGACACCCACACTCAGAACAACAGTTTGTGGATCACACAAAGTGTTGTCCCGTGTGAGATTTGAACCCACAACATTCAGCGTAGTAGAGGTTGACGTGACGACCGTTTAAACCATTAGGTCAACCGTGCTGTCAAAATTGTTTATGTAATGTTATCATTTTCTCTTCATACGTATAACATGTACCTATACGTAAAGATGACTGCCGTGTGTATACTAGCTGACTTGAAAAATATTGTTTTCTCATACAAGTTATTTCTAGTGAATATTTTGGTGAAAAATAAGGGTTGATTATAGTAGGTAGTGAAAATTTAGAGTTGTAAAATATTATAGGCTAAAGAAATATTCTGGAAAGAACTATCCTTGCTTGAGGGTATAAAAAATAGCCAACGACCTATACTCAGATTTACCAAAAGTACATGAGACATTTCATAAAATCGGCCTTCTGTCTATGGCCAAATGTTGACTATTAGAGGTTGACGTAATGTGATGTGGTCAACCTGTTTCAGAGGAGTTCGATAACAAATATGATGTTTTGTGTATTATATTATATAAAATAATATTTAAGAGCCTTTAGCTACTTTGTTTTGTTTCTTCTCAAGGAATGATATACATTACGTGTACCAAAACTTTTTTTTTCTTAATACAGGTAACATCAACATTTCCTAGGTAGTAGAACTACGTTGATTTCAGCACTAGCAGGCTGGCTCGACCGGGGCAGTACTACCCTCCCACAGAAGACCAACCTAAATCGCCAGCATCCGTGTTGTCGTGTTTCGTTGGTGAGTGTGAGACCGGAGGCCCATTGATGCAGGGGTGACAGTTATCGTGGTAACTGTGTAAGCCTTACACTGTCACGGTGACTGTCATGCCTTTTACGTCCCCAGGCGGAGTGTGAAGGGGCATCACACAAGGCCGCCATAGTGTGGGTCGCCATACTGCATTGTCTGCATTTGCAATGAGTATGGTGACCACAACTCTTGGATCCTATTTATGCTTTCCATCAGCCAGAGTAAAGTCACTTTGGCAGGCTCTTGATATAGAAAAAAAACGTAAGGACTTACTTCTACACAAAATGCACAATACCTAGTAAAAAAACATTTTAACATTGTTACCAAACATTAAAACGTCACTTCTACAGATGGCGCTGTCAATATAAAACATAGAAACTATCTAAATACCGGTTGGTAACTATCTACATTTTATGTATATATGTACATGTGTTTAATAATAATAACAATAGAAGGTGTTACTCACGTGGGTATTCTGCATATACAATGAGTGAAGCGTTCTGTCCCGACTGTATTATGGGTCGCACTAAAAAGCGCGTTATAATGACACTGCGCAATGACCTTCATGTTCGATTCGGACGTGAATGCTATTAACAAAAAACTGATGACATGAGATCATTGTCTATAAACTAATAAAGATCTATTCATTATTTTACTGGTACTGCGAACTGTTTACTGAATAAGGTAACTAAACAAAAACACACGTAAATGCAACTCTACTTATCTACTGTCTTGTATAATATATTTCTTGTAATCATATCTTTCATTTAATACTAAAATATTTTGATGTATGTTAAAGTTATCACAGTTGATGAATGTTTATATCTAGCGCCTATCTAAATTTTAATAGCAATAAGTTGTTCTAGAAAAAAACTTTTTAAAAGTTTGATTTACCCTGTTCTCGAAAAGTATGTGAAAATTATGATTAGGTACCTCTAACACTTTAAACTGGACACAAATATGACAGAAACTTAATGAAACTTGTTTGAACAATATGGAATAAGGAAAGAGTTGACATATAAGAGTTCAAAGGTTGGTTTTAAGAGTCATACATTACTTCTGAACATGAAACAATAGTTTTACAAGTTTATCTGCGTATCTAACGCAACGGTTTTTGATGCAGTGATAGCACAGTATACAGAACAGCCTATAGGATGGGGCAGCAGGCTACACCCATCCATTGTCGACTAGGTGGTAATGCAGCAACTTTATAATGAATATCATGATCATCAACAGCCTTTAACAGCCCACTGCTGGATATAAGCCTCTACGTCAAAAGGAAGTTTAGGCCTAATATGCCATGCTGGCCAGACGGATTGATATAGGGTTTGTTTGAGTTTTCCTCCTTTTTGCAGTGATGTTGTTCTGTGTAGGTAATTCTTCTAGTCGGCTCTTACGACAGCTATAGAATTAATAAGGGTAGAGACACTCTGTATCCTAAATCTGTCATCACACGGACAAAAATGAATATGATCAATCGAATTATCACCAACTTGGGTCGTACTTCTTTATTCACTTATCGGTTTAGTCCAACCTCGTTCAATTGATCAAGTTTTATTTGAGATTTTCAGTGCATTAATTCGAAAGTTAAACATTGGCCCAATACTCCATAAGATAAAAGGCGATGTGAAATGGTATCTTGGAACTTAGATATATTTAATATCGAAGATATCAAATTATATATTATAAAAAATATTGTTGTTAAGGCTTAGTTTTTTTGCTATTGCTGCATGTTATGTAATACAGTGATATACAGTTACGTACTCTTAACTATTTGTTAACGGTATTAGCAGCTACGAGACGGTGTTAAAGGTTTAACCGTTAGCACTAGGCTGTTCATATTTAATTGAAATTTGCAGTTTGGTTTAGTACATCTCTATCTACCCTGCGGTGATAAAAGTAGTCTATTCAAGTATTTTGTAATTTAAGGTTCTTACCATTCTTATAATTCAAAAAGAATAAACTAACCAATATCCACTTCATCTTGGTAACTAGATTTGTTGTTTTGAAGAAGTCAAAACTAATTTCAAATACCACGCAGTTTATTCAATCTTGTTATTTAATACACAATAAAGTCATAACCCATTACTGCAGTTGAAATAAATAAGGAAAATAGAAAAATAAACTTGTAATTATGTTATTAGTTCAAACTCTGTCACCTCTGTGTTTACCAGTTGCCTGAACTGGCAGCTAATAGTTATGTGATCCATGAGAGTACTTGAAATAGATAATATCTTGTTTATCACTCCTTACCATGAGTGACTCCTCACCAGGAAATGATTGCTTTGTCTAGTATATGCAGTAAGTATACGTGTATTATACCATTGATTCCAAAACTCTTGCCAATTTGCTTATCGCGAGTGGTTATGGACTTAAATATAAAAAACAAGAATTCATAACATATAAAAGTTTATAGTATTCAATGCTAAAATATTTGATAGATTAACCAAATCTTGACGTCTATTTACCTGCAACATTAATAGAGAAGAGAAATGGTGATATAGTCAGACATTTGCAATAAATATTTTCAAGTCATACACATTTTCTTTAATGAATAATTTAGTATAACTAAAGCCCTTATCTTAAATCTTAATTCGTGTCCACCTTCTAATTTCGTATTGAAGGTTTTAGCAGAAAGCTTAGCCGGAATGCGCGTGCACTCACTCGGTGATATCTCCATGTGTAGCCATCTCCTGCTTAAATATAAAAAACAAGAATTCATAACATATAAAAGTTTATAGTATTCAATGCTAAAATATTTGATAGATTAACCAAATCTTGACGTCTATTTACCTGCAACATTAATAGAGAAGAGAAATGGTGATATAGTCAGACATTTGCAATAAATATTTTCAAGTCATACACATTTTTTTTAATGAATAATTTAGTATAACTAAAGCCCTTATCTTAAATCTTAATTCGTGTCCACCTTCTAATCTCGTATTGAAGGTTTTAGCAGAAAGCTTAGCCGGAATGCGCGTGCACTCACTCGGTGATATCTCCATGTGTAGCAGGAGATGGTACGTAATGACCTTCAGTTCGCAGAGAGCAAATCGCGATCCTGTAATTATATCTTCTGCTGAGTCTAACATCACAGAGTATAGATTTTAATGAGTTCTTATTTAAATAATTGTTAGATTACAAAAAACGTGTACTATTGACATACAAATGTCACTGTAATATATAAAAAATAAAATATAAGTTAAGGAACCTAATTCTATGAATATTATGTAAATATGTCGTTTATTGTACATGTATATTGCACTTTCATCATTCGCAGTGAGTTTGGCGACCACCGCTCTTGGATTCTATTCATGCTTTCCACCAGGCAGAATAGAGTCACTTTAGTAGCTTAAATATAAATGTAAGAGTATAAGTGATTGTACAATAATGTGAGTGTTTAAGCACGAGAGTAAACGAGTAGAATTATTGACATACACATTGTGTCACGAGTGGAAAAATATATCAAAAAAGATCCAAATCATCCAGCAAATACTACGTGGATCCATCATAAAGATGTGAACAGTACTCCACGCAGAAGCGTATCAGGGTCTTATAAAGAAGACATAGATGATCAGGCACAAAGAACCATCTCATTCTGTTCAGTATACCCAACTTCCGCGAGACCGCTTTAGTAACGCTTTCAATAACTTCTCGCGGATTGAGGTTCCGGCCAATATTCATACCCAGGATACTGAGATTATCCAGCAGTGACAGTAGAGTGTTCTGAAAAGTGGGGAGGGGAAGAAATGGAGACTTTTTGGCAGAGAGCTTACACGCCTGTGTTTTGTTGGCATTGAAGTCGACTACATTCTCATGACCCCATTGAGAAATGCGGCCTAGGACCCGGTCGAGCTCAGTGATAAGGTTTTGTCGTTTCCCCAGCGTTCGCTAATTTGGCTGTAGGGTGACCATAGTACCGTCCATGAACTATGCTGTCGTTTGCATAGCAATGTATATTGCCCAGGGGTTAACATGTCATTGATATGCAGGAGAAACAGTGTGGGTGACAGGGTGGAACCTTGAGGTACACCAGCATTAACCTGCTGAAAATTGGAGGCGGTGTCGTCGCAGAGGACTCTGCGGCGTTCGCGCAGATTTACGGCCACCCAGCTGCAGAGTTTGGGGGACAGGCCGAATGACAGAAGTTTTGAGAGGAGCGAAAGATGTCAGACCCTATCGAAAGCCTTGGCCATATCGAAAGCCTTGGCCATATCGAGGCTGATAGCCAAGGACTCCCCATGTCTATCTGCAGCCTCATCCCAAAGGTGTGTGAAGAACGCTAGAAGATCACCCGTGGATCCGTTCGGTCTGAAGCCGTATTGCTGATCATTTAACAACGAGTGTTCCTCCAGTTCGAGCACCTTGCAGGTAATGGAAGTGATGGCTATAGGTCGGTAATTGGCTGGGTTGGAGCAGTCACCTTTTTTGGGAATAGTTTGGATATTTGCCTCTCTCCAGATGTCCGGAACGATCCCCGAAGAATGTGACTGGCGGTATAGGCACATCAATGCTGGAGACAACTCTGGAGTGCAATTCTAAAGAACCATACTAATGTAATCGAAATATTAAAATTAATGTTGTTTAGTAGATGTAGGTTATAATACCTTTATTGATTTTTTTCACACCCACTGCAGATTCTTCAACTGTTGCAAATCCTGCATCGTCATCCTTTGTTTTAGTATTTTCATGCTTCAGATTTTCTGTAAAATTTAATATATGTACCTTCACAAAGTTCACGTTTATTCAGTTTTGTTATAAGAAATCACAATCCAATCGAATACTATATATCCTACATGTGATAATTTGTACATCATCGTTGTTCTAGTGGAAAAGGTCTCAGGTTCGATCCTCAGGTCGGGTCAAAAGAGTGTTATTGAGATTTACTAGTTATAGAAATGCTCATTAATAGCCCGGAGTTTGCCAGTTTGGAAAAGTTTATTCTATTCTATTCAATTCTTAACCTCCATGCCTCGAACACTATATTTTATTGTCTATTGGGAATAAGGATGGTCTTCTGATACCTATAGTGTCGACCTATTACCGCTATTTCCTTCATTTGTATTGAAACATACTTAAAAATGAATCGAAAAACTAATTTAGTTACAACATCTATGATTATCAGTATACAATGTCCAATGCCAAGATCTATCAAGATCAAGATCCAACGCTACAAGATCTGCTAATTTAGACAAAATAATTATGTAAGTATTGTTGTCGGCACAATTATATAACTTGTGATATAAAAAATTGTACAAGGAAGTCTAAAAAATTACTACCAAAACAGATTCTAGTTTAAAGAACAATAGAATAACGTTGTAGATGTTCTTTTCTGTTTAAGCAAATCTATTTTATTGATCGATTCGTCCTATCTTTATACTTCAGACTGGCTACTGACAATAATTGCTTTTACCCTTTACTTTACTCTTTGATGAAACAACAATGATGTTTGTAATGTTAAAATATATGACAGAAAACTCAAGAATTTTCATACATATCATAAGCAAAGGTTTAATGATTGCTTTTCGCCTCTTGGGATTTCTCGAAACAAGCACGATAAAAAAAACAGTAACTCATTTCTAAACAGAAATTTATTGTTGGCATAAAAAGTCAGGTCCTATAAATTGCCAGTACTTACTCCAAACTACTAAACTCAAATTATTTGCATCAATATTAATGTAATTATTAGGTAAGCACTATAATTTGTAGGTATATACGTTGACACGATAAAATAGGAACAAAAAATATTAGAAAGTATATTCTTAGATAATTAATAAATTTATAAATTTTATATACAATTGCAACAAAACAAACTTTAGTGATCTAATCTTCGTTACGACACTAAATAACATAAATTGTAAGTACTAACCGGTTTACTGTTATTTACACTTTACACAACTTGTCGTGGCAAGCATATGTTTTCAATTACGGACGTGTCTGGTAAAGCGCGAGAAATTGCCAAAACTAAAGCTATTCATTTTGTTTATAATCACGAATCATATAAACAATTTCATAGAAGCGAGTGTGACGCAAAAACGACGGCGCGTTTCATTAAAACAGTATTACTGAGGACCGGTTAAAAGTCGCTTGCATAAAGTTGCGCCCTCTCATGAAATTAGGCTCATATCTTAAGATCTTAAGATTATTTTATCAAACTGCAGAATAGAGGCCTATTATTATCATTATTATTTACTCGATTAAGTATTTAACCTTTAAAATCCGGATCTATGAAGTTACATCCTGCTTACAAAATGTTGTACATAATTTTACTCTTAACGTAAAAAGTCAATCACAGCCTTTGTGGGAGTCACCGTAATGTGTCGAGGATATTGACCTGCGATTTCATCAATCAAATAAATCAGTTCCATGTCGACGTGTGGTAACTGATGCAAAATTAAATGACGTAAAAATGAGGATAATCAAAATAAGTGTAAGGAAGAAACATAGTAACGCTTTTTATTGGAAGTAATTTATGTGAATAATTTACCTGTGTACTGCATAAATGCACTTTTGGCGTTGTGTATATCTTGATCGAAACAAATAAATAAACTTTTAAGCTAAAATATAAAAATATAGCTTGTGGTTTAACATCAACCCCAATAGAGATGCACCTCATTGGAAAACAGTTGAATAGATTTAACCAAATCTTTTTTTACATATCGTCAATTGATAATGATTCAAAAATCAAATACCTGTTCAAAATAGCTTAATTAATTCTGTCACGAATACTTACATTACAGTGACGGAGCATTAATATTTCAATACATGAAGATTCTCGTTAACGTTCAGTTACTGTTATTTCTATTGAATATGTGAGAATGTTACGGGAGTTCTTGGGACTGATGCTACTGGGATTTGCTGGTTATAATTGTAACATATGATTTCAGCAAGATGAAGCTACTTGTCACACATCCAATGAGTCCCTGCTGGTGGTCAAAGACATGTTTCCTAAAAAGCTGATTTCCAAACACGGTGACATTCCATAGCCATCCAGAAGTCTAGATATATCCTCAGTAGACTTTTTTATGGGGTTATTTGAAGAATCGTTTCTATATTAATAAACCAAATATACTATATCAACCAAAAGAAAAAGATCAGGGAAGAGATGTGGGCGACCTCGCGGTCTCTTTGACGACGAATACTCGAAAATGTCAGTTTTTTTTTTCTGTATTAAGAATCTGCCAAAGTAACTCTACTCTGCCTGATGGAAAGCATAAACAGAATTCAAGAGTTGCGGTCACCATCACGCCCCACTTAGGGACGTTAAAGAAATGACAGTCATCGTGGCAGTGTAAGACTCACACAGTTATTGTGATAACTATCACCCCTGCATCAATGGGCCTCCGGTCTCGCACTCAACAACGAAACACAACAGCATGGATGCTGTCGCTTCAGGTTGGTTTTCTGCGGGAGGGTAGTACAGCCCCGGTCGAGCCGACCCGTTCGTGTCGAAATTAACGTGGCTCTACTACCTAATATGCGGTGTTTGCTGAGAACAGTACAAACGTCGGACCGGTGGTTATTTAGACGATGTAATTTTTAAAAGATAAATACCAACTAATAAGCTTTCTTGTAAATAAACAATTTTGATAATATATCAAATGATTTTTTAGAGCATTAATATTTTAATACTTGTAAATAACGAGCGAGAATTGCGCCATTTAAAGTCATACAATTATGTTGTAGAAAACTGCCTTAATATTGCAGTAAATTTTATTCAAAATTAAAATAGATAAAGTCTACAACACTTAAAAATACCGTTCCCAGTATCATTTACAGCCACCAACGCAAATTACATAATTGTAATTTTAATCGTTAGTTATTATCTTGCCAATTTTATAAGAAATTATATTAATTTGTGTGAAAAGTAAAAAGTTAAGTAAATAAATGACAACAATCTTGCTACTATTGTTGTCATAAAAATGTAAATATCTTCAAAGGTTTGATAGTAAGGACTTTATGAACGAAAACCGATGAGTAAACTCCTCTCTCTACTAAACGACGTGATGCTGATAGATGTTGTCTCATCATCGTCATCAACAACAGCACTAAATGGTTCACTGCTGGGCATAGGTCTTTTCTCACAAAGGAGATTTCTAACTACTATATCATTACTCGCTACACGGGTATCAAGATTGAGTGGAGTCAGCATCCCGACAAGACGGTTCCACATGGATATTGTTCGGTTAATGACACTGAATGGTGCACCGCCCAGAATAGGGCACACCTCTGGTGTCCTTAGAGGATATTAGCGGTTAGAGCCACACACAGTTATTGCACCATGTCGACGAAGGCGACGTGCGCCGAAGTTTAAGGCGTATAGCTGAATTCCAGGTGAGTAGCGGCATACGGCTCCCGCTCGAAGAGGTACGCGAGTGGTGGGTGGTGGTCGTCGAGCCACTATACCATATCTCGTAAGTCGTCTTAGCTGGAGGCTCCACGTATTAGCTTTACCGCCGTGGAAGCGCTCCAGCCTGTCATCGTCGAGAGGCAGATCAATTGATGCCAAGTTAAAACCTAATTTATATACTAAGAACTTTTGCTATTGTATGACGCCAAATAAAAAAGATTTCTTAGTTCTTATCCTGATATACGCAAGTACGAGGGTCCTTTTACCAAATTATATGCTTACAACCAACCCAAACCTCAACCGTCAGTTTTGGTGCACTTTATGCAGACACTACTATTGCCACTGTTTGAATTGTTAGTGTATGATGCAAAGATCTTTATTTGTTTCATTGACGAAAAGTCAATCCTATTGATGAATGCATACGTACTCATTCATAGTACATGTACACATTATCACCATCGTCATCGGCGATATACCCAAGTATTCATCTTGAAATCGCTCAAAAATAATCAAATCAATATTATAAACTATTAGTGTGGTCATTGACCTTGAATGATGTCTTTCATATGATATTTTTATTTGTATTTAACACATAAGTTTCAAATAACACTGATAACTTAATTGTTGTTATTGAGTAGATTTTCGAATCAACAATCAGATAAAGTTTAGTGACAGTCTACGCATGATTATGTAATTATTCAACATATTAAATTCCGTGTCGTGTAATCTTTGTGGCAACAGAATAAGTGAATCTCGTAAGTAACTAGTAAGGGAGTGAATTGAGCGGGATAACGACGCTAAAAATGGAAGGAAAACTTGACACAAACCCGATCGGTCAGTGATCTCCTTTCTCAGAAAAGGATATACGTCCGGTAGGGAACCATCAAAGGTAATATATTAACGATGTTGGTTTGACTTCTTATAGTTCCTCTAGACAAAAATGTACGAAATTAACAGTGTCTTGAGACACGTTACTAAAATTTCTTGATATTTTAGTATCTACATAAGAATCTAAGGATATAAGCGCTATGTCTAGCCTATTGCAAACAGATGTTTTTTTTTGTATTGTACCTGCCTGATTTAATTATGTATACCATATAAGTAAAGTTACCGTAATTACTCATACATAGCATCAGCTCATGATATCATCACCTCTCAAATATTTAGGACAGTTGGATGAACCCTGTATTTACAGATATAGTCACGTAAAATAAACATTACTAGTTATATTGTATTGTTGGCTATTAGATAGGGGCAGTTGGTACTGAACCGTTATAACGAACAGTTCAGCAATAAAATCGTCACTTCACTCCATCTGTGTTTACCTTAAACCACCCAAAACCGACCTTACACGGAGCAAGAACTCC
Organism: Hypercompe scribonia; assembly: GCA_949316085.1. Classification (NCBI taxonomy): domain Eukaryota; kingdom Metazoa; phylum Arthropoda; class Insecta; order Lepidoptera; family Erebidae; genus Hypercompe; species Hypercompe scribonia. Next base: position 23,208,757 of record OX438975.1, read on the forward strand.
ACACGGCATAAGCTGTCAAAGTATAAATATGATTTTCATGATTTCCCTTAAACAGAATGGTTCTATTGGATTTCAAAATAATTAAAAATAAAACTAGTTAGAGTTTATTTTTAAAATACTCCTCGAGAATTAAATAATAATAATATTCTCTCTCATCTCACACATGTCCGTCTGATTACAAACTAGACAAAGCTTGTAACCAGACTGCTGGTAAACTAAATTTCGTTACATCCTCTGTATCTTCTATGTCTACACTCATACACCAGTTTTTTTTTATAATTGTAATTTAACCTCAGATTTAAGTAAAACCCATGATGCCATGTTTTGAAGTTTTGTAATAAACGAACCAATGATAATAACGAATTAAAGTGATGTTATAAATTTTCCACGACTGTGCGACATACTATGGAGAACTGCTCGGCTTATGAGAACACCGCCACTTGTAATTTTTTAGCTTAAGTCACTTATAAATTTAATTTGGTGTACAATAAAGATATATATTATTATTATTATTCTCTTTATTTCGTGATATACACATATTTGTTACATTTTTAAATATATAAAAAAAACAAAAAATACACATTTAAAAATATAAAAAATAGTAGTAGACCACCGACATCGGGTACAGGGACCAAGATACCGGTGGTTAGGGCTCCAAAGACAGGAACTTCCTCACAATACGGGCCGTGTCAAGGAGGACTGCCTTCTGCATCAGACCCTTTTTTTTTTTTTTTTTTTTTTTTTTTTTAACGTGTGGAAACCCCCTCGGGCCGTCACCCCACCGGGGTTTACGGCGGGGTGGTGTGTCGGAATCGGACCGACTAAAACCACACGGTGTGCCACTCTGCGCCTGAGACAGGAGGGATCCGGGAACCGCTGCTATTACGACATCCAGATCCCTCCTAGCGCCTGCCCGCCAAAGCGGGCACCATCTGCGGATAAACTCTCTACATAGGCGACGTACGGCACACGCGGACGTCGCCTCCTCGCGGCTGGCCATTATAGCGGGTGGAGGGGAAAACCCGTCCCGTCCACCCGCGGCCACACTCAAGGCGGCATGAGGCGCTGGTATGCGCGCCTCCGCCGCCCGGCTCGCCGGCGGCGAATTGGGTCCGAGTGGATATCGTCCTCCCGGGCCTTCTCCGCCGCCTCCTTCCGCGAAATTACGTCTTCGCAGAAGGTTGCGACCGCGGTAAAACAACTGTCGCTACCGGCCATGGAGCGTATGACGGCCGGTAGCGAGAGATCTCCTCCAATAACTGCAGTGAGGACCCCACGCTGCGCCGCCCAGGCGGAACAAACCGCTAGCGTGTGCTGAGCCGAGTCCTCACTGCAGTCGCAGTGGTAACAGGCGGGACTCAATTCCCTCCTGGCGACCGAGTGCAGATACTTCCCGAAGCAACCATGCCCGGAAAGGACCTGCGTCAGTCGGAAGGAAAGGGTCCCGTGCTGCCGTCCTGCCCACTCGGTGATGACCGGCTGGAGAGCCTCCACGAGGGCAAAGCCAGCACGTGGAGTCTCCAACCGGAATGACCAACGAGCCATCGTGGCTCGACGAGCGGCCTCACGCCACTCGCGTATTTCCTCGGGCGGGGGCCGTATGCCGCTACCCGCCCGGAAGTCAGCCGTCCGCCGATAAACTTCGGCGAGCACTTCCGCCTCCAAATCCCACGGGGGAGTTCCGGCCAGGGCGCACGCCGCCTCCGTCGATACGGTGCGGTAACCGCGTATGGCTCTAACCGCCAATATCCTCTGAGGGCGCCAGAGGCGAGCCCTATTCTGGGCGGTCAGAGCCGCCGCCCACACCGGTGCACCATACAGCGCCATTGATCGAACAACCCCCGTGTATAACCGTCTCGTCGCGACGCTGGCTCCACCCAAATTGGGCAGAAGCAGCGCCGACCAGCTTTGGAGTAAGCTGTCGGAAGTGCTCGTCGAAGAGCCACCTGCCGTCGAGGATTAGGCCCAGATACTTCATCTGGGCCTTAATCGGTACGAGGACCGAATTGACAACGATAGAGGCACCGGGGGGTGGACCACGACGGGGCCCATGAAACAAAAGGGCTTCCGTCTTATCTAGGGCCGTTCTGCATCAGACCCTTGATCCAACCTTCTAACGTGAGCCTCTTAAGGTGTTGGTCGAGGCTCTTCGCTATCAATCCATGAACAAATATGATTATCGGAACAATAATCACCGAATCCACATTCCACATGTCGGCAATCTCGTGAGACAGATCCAAATACTTCAATTGTTTTTCTTTTTCAACTTTCACGAGATTCTCGTCATGAGGAACGGCGATATCGACAATCATTGCGCGGCGCTCTAATCGATCTATCACCACAATATCAGGCTTATTGGCAACAATAGTCCTATCTGTGATAATAGATCGATCCCAATATAACGTAGCACGACCGTTTTCGAGAACTGGGTCGGGCACATACCTATAGTAAGGCACTTCAAAATCGACAAGTTGGTATTTAAGGGCAAGTTGTTGGTGTACAATCCTGGCTACTTGATTGTGCCTGTGCAAATACTCACCATTAGCAAGACGAGAACAACCAGAAATAATATGCCTAATAGATTCTCCAGGACGGTGGCACGCCCGACAAATGTCAACCGTACTATCTTTCAGGATATATTTCCGGTAGTTATTCGTCATGATAACTTCGTCCATAATTGCACAAACAAAACCTTCGGTTTCTCCGAAGAGATCACCATACCGTAGCCAAGACGTCGACGCTTTAAAGTCTATATCAGACCCGTGTAGGGCCCGATAAAATCGACCATGAAGTTCTTTACCCTTCCATACTTCCTTGCGATCAGTAGTACTAAGTACTACAGGTTTGCGCCAATTCTCTTTAGCCAGAGCGAGCGGGGTAAAACCAGTATCCACTGCAACTACATTACGATGCACTCCCACATTAGTCTGTAGAAAATATTCTCTGAGATTGTATATCTCGCGATTGTGTAGAGTCTTGATATTTAATAGACCACGACCTCCAAACTTTCGCGGAATATACAATCTCATAACCGATGAACGTGGGTGGTGCATACGGAATGCAGTCAGCAATGTACGGACTCTCCTGTCAAGGGCATCTAATTCGGTCTGAGTCCATCTAAGTACACCAAAGGAATACATCAGAACCAGCATGACCCAACTGTTACAGGCTCGCACCTTGTTACCGCCCGATAAAAGACTTTTAAGTACTTTTTTTAGGCGGCCAAAGAAACGTTCCTGCAACATTTGTTTCACGCCAGATTCTGATATTCCCAAGGACTGTGAAAAACCTAGATACTTGTAAGTTTCGGTGGCAGACAGAGATCTGAGTTTTGTTGAATCTGAAAGTTCTATTCCTTCAGATTCTACAATCACACCCTTCTTTACATACATGACTGCACACTTGTCTACACCAAATTCCATTTTGATAGAATTACTAAAGTTTTCAGTGACCCTTAATAACGCCATCAATTGTAATTTTGTGGAGGCCAGTAATTTCAAATCATCCATATAAAGAAGGTGAGATATAACTTGATCATCTTTCTGCAACCGATAGCCTAACCCTGAACCCTCTAACAGAGTACTGAGAGGGTTCAAAGCTAGACAAAACCACAAGGGACTCAGACTGTCACCTTGAAATATACCTCGCTCGATCTTTATAAGTACGTCATTTATCGCAGCCTGCCGACATCCTGGATAGCGAAGTGTTGTTCTCCATTGACTCATACACGACTTTAAGAAAGTGCACAGAGTTGCATCAATTTTGTACAACTCTAGCACTTTCAAAAGCCATGTATGTGGAACTGAGTCATAAGCCTTCTTATAATCTATCCAACATGTTGCCAGACTCTTACGACTACGACGTACCTGTTGGCTAATGGTCCTGTCTATAATAAGGAGCTCTTTAGTGCCACGGGCCCCACTTCTACATCCATTTTGAGAAATAGAGATAACCGCATTATTATTTATGTGTGTAGTAATTTTGAGTCTCAAAATAGATGTTAGAAGTTTATATGTAGTTGGTAAACATGTTATAGGTCTAAAATTTTTGGGATCCATGGCACCACCAGATTTATAGAGTAAATGGGTTACACCGGTGGTTAAAAATTGTGGTAATGAACCAGAATCCAAAGCTGCTTGGAATTGTGATGCCAAACACGCATGTGAGCTTCGAAACCACTTAAGCCAAAAGTTGTGCAGTCCGTCTGGACCAGGTGATTTCCAATTCGGTAATGAACGGACTGCACAACTTACATCATCTTTATTAATAACAATGGGTTCCATAGCTATTATAGGCTCACACGAACGTTTGACATCCTCCAACCAATCACCCTCTGTATGAGTGACAGGCACTGACCAGATGTTACGCCAAAATGAATTTGTGGTATTTTCATCTGGAAAATGCCCATCACTCACACATGAATTCGGTTCCTCCCATTTCCGGTAAACCCATTTCTCATTCCTTTGGAACATTCGATTCTGATTATACCGATCGACTCGTTTTCTATAACGTCTTATCCTATTTGCCCATGCATAAACTTTCTGCTTTAGATAGTCTATACGCTCTGTGACACAGGACATGTACTGTTGAGGACTAATGGTAGTCCCCAAGAATGCCTGTTTCACAAAGCGCATGACTCTTGGCCGTGTATTACCACTTTTAAAACTAATTAATTTACCGATGAGTGTCCTAGTCTCAGCAATACGACGTTCAATTCTATACTGCCAAGCTGGTACGCCATTTTCGGGTCGAGTAGCACTTACACGTTCAATACATTTAACACCAGCTACTCGACAAACTGCAATGGCCGCACAGTATAGAATTGAATGTGTATCACTAAGATCTTCGCTATTATCAAAATAATCTGATAATAGCGAATCCAGGGCACTCACAAGCGCTAAATTACGTTTATGAATGGGCAAACGGCATAATCGTGGTCTAATATTATCATTTATAAATCGGTACTTTTGAATCGCATCCTCCAAAGCACTCCTTATCTTATCGTTACATTGGGTACTTACGGATATAACTTCACTCTCCACTAGTTCATCAACATCTTTAATACCTAATGGCAACTGAGATGTGCTATTAGCCACCGCAGCGTGTGATGAAGAGGGGATAGTAAAGTTTTTCCTTATGTCAGCGTATCCTCTCAAGTACTGTATCATCCAGCAGGTGACAGCGCTGTATAGCTCGTACTTGATCCGATAATCGTTGTGCTGAAACGTTGATGGCTGGTTCAAGCTCCTGAAACAGAGAGACTAACCTAACACGGTACGCAGTAAGGTTCGTTCCCAACTCTGTAGCCCGAAAATATGCCCGCATGACACTCTCATTTATTGATTTTGTCCACTTCATGCGGCGCACATCACCACCGGTAGCGGGGACCCTGTTTGAGGTCAGTGGTCCTCGTGATCCCAAGCTGGTCGGTGGCCGGGTACTCTCCTGCCGACGTACAGGTCTTGGCGACGTGGGTGGAGAGAAAAACTCGTCGCTGGAGCTAGAGCTCGACACCTCTGCAACGGCTGGAACATCCAATGTTGCTTCGGGGGACGGCAAGGCGGAGCGGAGCGACGAGTCCAGGGATGTTGTTTGTGCTTTTAGTGTTCTAGATTTGGCTCTCGTCAGCATTTTGCTAGAATTTCTCGGTTAAATATTTCGACATGACATTTAAATGTCATGTCTCACACAGATATTGCTTTTATGTAATTATATGGTTTTTCTTGGTAAAAAAGTCTTGTTTTTATATTATTGTGCATTGTAGTTCGCTTGAAAATTGTTCCAGTTGTTTTTTTGTTGTATAATACAGAAAGAAAATGAAATATTTTTACAAAATACGTTTGAGAAATTCTAGCTGCTTTCAGTGTTGCTAGTGTTTTTTGTCTTTTGTTTTGAGGCTATTATTATTATTATTATTATTAGCCATTGACTGAATAATATTTCAGTTGCGCACCAATAATAGAAACTGGTGATAGAAAGTTGGTTGATAAGTAATACTGGTAGCATTGTGGCAATAGAGAAACATCCAGCCCTGGTCAATCTCCATTACCTCCTTGGATCCAGTCAAATACCTACAGTTTATATTGGTCAGTCAGAAAACTATGACCACCGGAAACTATAAAATAAACTTTTACTGTTGAAAACCAAAAGATCACTTTATTTGGAGTTTCATACGTCTGGGTGAAGAATGGACAAAAATGAATAACATCATACAGCAATCAGTTTCAGGAAGTCTCCGTGTACACAGGGCGCTCCTTGACCCCACTGTCGCATCACTTGGGGTGATTCGAATAAAACTACCATATTGCACTATACTGTATATATTACATAAATATAGAAACTCAACACATGTGCCTTTAAACATTAATAAACAATAAATATCTGGTCTATTTAAACCACCTAGTAAAACAAATAATTCTGTGATTATTAAGAAAACAAAAGAAAGAAAAACCTTAAAAAAAGAACTATTTAGTAGCAAACTATCAACTAATTAACATAGACATATAACTTACAAAAAGATTATTGTACAGTATTAATAGGTAACAGCCATGTAGATACTCTAAATGGAACTAAGTATTCCATTCTTTCAATAATGTGCAGGGTAACTCTTTATCCCAATCTATACCAGACAGCTATAACTTCTGTATTGATATTTTCGCTTTTATAATTACAGATTCGAGCCAGCCCAAGGAATTAAATAATATGAAGATGTGGGAAATAGTGTTTCTTTTGGTTTCAAATTCTTCGGATTCTCGACACTAGGTTAGTACAAAGACTTTGATTACATCATCCATTTTTAGTTTACAGCTTTCTTATTTATGCTTACCGATGTTGATGTATTTTACATGCATGTATAAATTCAATTTACATATGCATGCAAAATTTCTGCCTATCACCACTGTTACCCCTAACTCGACAGCCACATAGCCTGCACCTAGTTTTTCCCCACCCAACCAATGTATGGCCGCTGAACCATTAACCGCCCCGAACCAACGCGGATGGTCAGAGATGTTGTTGGGCATCCAGACCCCTCCTAGCACCTGCTCGCTAGTGCGGGCACCATCTTCGGTTAAGTTTTCTATTTAGATGACGTACGGCACATACAGACGTCGCCTTCTCGTGGCTGGTCTCTTTAGCGAATGGAGGGGAAAACCCGTCCCGTCCATAGTCGGCCACATCCAGGGCGGCATGAGGTGTTGGTAAGCGCGCCTCCACCACCCGGCTCGCTGTAGGGCAAATTAGGTCCGAATGGAGATCGTCCTCTCGGGTCTTATTAGTCGCCCCCTTCCGCGAAATTACGTCTTCGCAGAAGGTTGCGACCGCGGTAAAACAACTGTCGCTACCGGCCATGGAGCGTATGACGGCCGGTAGCGAAAGATCTTCCCCAATAACTGCAGTGAGGATCCTACACTGCGCCGCCCAGGCGAAACAAACCGCTAGCGTGTGCTGAGCCGAGTCCTCACTGCAGTCACAGTGGTGACAGGCGGAACTTCCGAAGCAACCGTGCCCGGAAAGGACCTGCATCAGTCGGAAGGAAAGGGTCCCGTGATGCCGCCCTGCCCACTCGGTGATGACCGGCTGAAGAGCCTCCACGAGGGCAAAGCCAGCACGAGGAGTCTCCAACCGGAACGACCAACGAGCCATCGTGGCTCGACGAGCGGCCTCACGCCACTCGCATGCCACACGCATCTCTTCGGGCGGGGGCCGTATGCCGCTATCCGCCCGGAAGTCAGCCGTCCGCCGATAAACTTTGGCCAGCACTTCCGCCTCCAAATCCCACGGCGGAGTTCCGGCCAAGACGCACGCCGCCTCCGTCGATACGGTGCGGTAACCGCGTATGGCTCTAACCGCCAATATCCTCTGAGGGCGCCAGAGGCGAGCCCTATTCTGGGCGGTCAGAGCCGCCGCCCACGCCGGTGCACCATACAGCGTCATTGACCGGACAACCTCCGTGTATAGCCGTCTCGTCGCGACGCTAGCTCCACCCAGATTGGGCAAAAGTCGCCCAAGGGCAGAAGCAGCACCGACCAGCTTCGGAGAAAGCTGTCGGAAGTGCTTGTCGAAGAGCCACCCGCTGTCGAGGATCAAGCCCAGATATTTCATCTGGGCCTGAACCGGTACGAGGACCGAATTGAACATGATGGAGGGGCCGGAGGCTGGACCACGACGGGGCCCATGCAACAAAAGGGCCTCCGTCTTGTCTAGGGAAATCCGCAAACCCAGTGCCTCAATTCGCCCGACCACCAGAGAGACAGCCGTGGTGGCCAGGCGCGCCGCCTCTTGAAAGTTTATCCCCCGGGCCGTGACCAATGTGTCATCTGCGTAACAAATTACGCCCAGCCCGGGGGGAAGACGACCTTGAAGGGCCCAGTCGTATCCCATGTTCCACAGGAGAGGTCGGACGACAGACCCCTGTGGAACACCGCACGACATGAGCCGCCGCCTCAGAACACCGTCTCGGTCCTCGTACATGACGGTACGCTCCTCAAGATAGTCTGCCACAAGCCGCCTCAGGTACTTTGGCACCCCGTGGTAGTGGAGTGCTTCCCTGATGCAGCTAAATGGCAGACTATTAAATGCGTTGGCGATGTCCAACGACACCGCCAACAACACGCCGCTACAGCTCACCGCCTCCTCGGTAACGGCCCTCAGGCGCAGCACGGCATCGACCGTCGAACGCCCCGCCTGAAAACCAAATTGGGCGTCCGACAGATCAAAGCTGGGCTGGAGTGTCTCTGTAAGGGGGGGCCCGACGTGCGGAGCTTTTGCCGCGCCGCACGATAAGGGCGACCCCAGGGGTCACGATCGAGACCCTCCAGCATCTCCTTTCTCTTAATTTCTTTGGCGCGGCTTATGGCCAGCTTCAGAGTTTTCCGCGCCTCTCGGTACTCCTCATGAAGCTGGTTCTCCTCGCCTTCTTCGCGGTGTCGCCGCCGACTACGGGTGTAGGACCTCCGGGCACGAGTACAGGCCGCACAGAGGTCCGCCAACTCCTGGGACCACCAGTAAACCTCCTTCCGTGGAGGCCGGCTACCTCGGATGCGGGGCATGGCCGCATCACAGATTTGCGCAATCGCTTCGCAGAAGCGACCAACCCCCATGTCGACCTCCTCGCTCGGGGCCTGCGGAGACAGCCAAGAGTGAATAATGGCCGCCTCCTCTAGTAGGTCCCTATTTAATTTGGCTACAGCCCACCGCGGAAAGCGAGAAGAACGCCGCGCCGCGTGACCCCTACTGGCGTCCTGGGACCGGGAGAGCTCAAATCGGATATAGAGATGGTCCGAGAGCGTCTCAACCTCTTCCAGGATACGCCAGTTCCTTACTCGTGCGGCGAGGGCAGGGGTATCGAACGAAAGGTCCACTATCGACCCTCCCTGCTGTCGCACGCACGTGTTGGTGGAGCCCCTGTTCAGTAAAAGAGGCCCATCGAGGCCGCCCACTCCTCTACAGCCTCGCCCCTAGCGTCCGTCCTGGGGGAACCCCACGCAATGGACTTTGCGTTGAAGTCCCCCGCACTAAGACGTGCCCAGACGTTAGACACCGCATCGAGGTTTCCAAGTTGTTAAGGAAAACCTCGAAGTCGTTCAAACTCCGGTTGGGGGAGAAGTATACACCATATACAGTGATCCCCCCCCACTCGGCAGCAACATATCCAGTGCCCTTGTCTCTTAGCGACAAGGGCGGGGAATGAGCCACCGTGGAGCCGACGACGACGGTTGGGAATCACCCAACCAGTTTGGACGGGGAGGAACATAATAGGGTTCCGCGGCTACGGCAACACCGAGCGACCACTGTGTCATGGTTTGCAGGAAAAGGTCCTGCGCCGCGGCACAGTGGTTCAGGTTCGTCTGGACTAGGAGGTTGGAGACTTGGGCCATTACTCGACAGTCTCTACAACCTCCTCCATGGGCGACGATATCGACGCACGAACGACGTTAGAAGCAGCCCGGGCCGACTGGCTAGCCTCTGACGCCTGCCGAGAATTGCGGGAAGGTTTACAGCCTCCCTGCCCAATCTGGTGATTGGCAGGTTTGTTGTCCGCCGCACATACTGGGCAGTGAGGGGCGGCAGAGCCCTCTGCCGCCTTGTGCCCCGGTCGACCGCAGCGGAAACATAGCCCGCTGCAGTCGAAACAACTGACGCACTTGGCGCGTGTGTGCCCCGATGCCAGGCCTCATCGGTCTCGCCGCCAGGACTGTGGCCACTGCGAAGCCGTAGCCGTAAACATATCTCGTAACTTCTCAGTAATTGTGTCCGCCGTCTTAGCACCTTCAGCCCCAGGCAACTCGAGGACTCGAGCTCCCGTTTGGGCGAGGCGCATTCTGACACCTACTGACCCGAAATCGTGTGCGAGACTGTCCCGGGCCCTTTTGAAAATTACCGCGTAGGACAGCCCGCTGCTAGCTGCTTCCGGTGACACGGTGACTACCACGGCCGTGCTTTTAGGCGCCTATAGTTTGCGCGGCGTCTTTGTGGCAGCCACTGCAGCCGATGGCGCCTGCGGGGTAGAGGCTGGTATTTGTGCAGCCTTTTTACCCCGCTTTCGCGACTTCTTAGCCCCCCCGGACTACCTGCCAACCATCCGTGGAAGGGGCAGATGTGAAGGGAGCACTTGTAAAGGTGCCAGATACAGCGGTTGGAGTGGGGAGCGGAGGGAACTCCGCCCCAGCCTTTGCCGCTGTTTTGGGCCCTGACCTCGGTGCGGGCGTCTTGACTGTTGCCTTGGCCGCTTGCCGTACCCTCGGAGCAGTTGCAGGAGCAGCAGAAACTGCTGCCGCCGCCGCGTAGAACACGCGACCGGTCGCAACGGGAAGTGTATACTTCAGGGACAATCCGTTATTAGAAATATCCACCATTATGTCGACCTAGTTGATGGTATTAATCGTTACTGCTAAGCTCAACGTCGTGGATTAAATTTATATCTGGTATAAGTATAGTGTAGTATATATTGTGTCTGGGTTTTGTTAGTCTATATTAGAGTTTGGTTAGTCTATATTAGAATCAGTGGAATATGAGTAAAATTTGTAAGATTTTTATTGTTATTATAATTATTAACTCAGGAATAGGAGCGAAATTTGACTTCACTCAGGAGCAATTTTGACAAATTGTATGTTATCTTTGCATTTTTCTACAATTTCCCAAACACTACAGATTATGGTGACTATTCTCTTAATTCACCATCATGATCATTATGAAAATATATTTACGGGTTCAAGATTTGTTCTCTATGAGATGAAAAGCATCACGTAGCATCTCCTGCTACAAATGAAGACATTACTGTGTGTGACCACTTACATGCCGCCGGAGCTTTCTTCAGAGATATTTAATTTTAGAATTCAAGGTACTTAGCTCAACTTAACTTAACTTAACTTAAATTTAGATTAAGAGGGGTGCTGGGCTAAAAAACCTCCACGCGGTACACCCTGGTAACGTTGGCGATGGTGCTCATCACTGCCAACGGCTAATATTCTAGCACAAAGAAGAGGAGGCCATTTTCTTCGGCCATTCGGTTGAGGCTTGGTCCAACAGAGCGGGCATATTTATCGATTCCTCTGTTGGCTCTTTGCTCTTCGGAGCAATGAAGAGGAAAACCTCGATAAAAAATCATTATGGTGGGACCCTTTCATGGGTCGACGTTTCTCCACTGTCAATGGTGGAGAAAGGAGAACGGGCTCGGTGTGTACTCACACTGCCACCGAGCAGGCATTGGAAGATTTAATCTTCCTGCCACCGTTGTTACATCGTAATCTCGAAAGGAGTGTCGTGGTTATGTCTCGCGACACCAATCGGGGGCGAGGATCTTGGCTTAGCCGCCTGGACTACGAGGAAGAAAACTTCTATAAAAAATTACACCGAACCCCGTGTTCGGGTGCGTGGCCAGGGGATGCATGGCTGATGGGTAGTTCAGTCGTAAGCGCACTCCCAGCCGAGGCACCTGCGGACCCCTTGGTTGGGCACAAATTTACGCTTGCCCGGGTATTGGGGGATCTCTGCCCGGGTCGACCTTTATTTCTCCTCCACGCGTGGGCACAAGTATGGAATCTATAAATAAAATTAATACAACTAAACAAATAAAGGAAGGAGTGAAGGAGAAGAAGAGTACGAAGGAGAGTAATATGAGGGCGGACGACCTTTCATCTAATATGGAAGACGTAATGGTTGAAGCGCCTATCTCGGTGGGGCTCCCAGAAGCCATTATAGCTGCTGGGAGCCGAAGAACATCGGAGCGATTACGCTCCAAATCTACCACGGGCGGAAGCTCCAGTGCGAGGAGCGACGTGCTGGACTTCACGGAGATGGAGCTGTGTGCCAGCCGAAAACGTGGACGCTCCAGGGATGAGGAGAGCGATACATCCCAGGAGATGCTACCTCCTAAGGTAGCAAGCAGCCGCAGAGGGAGGTCACGAACCCCGATCTCGGCCCCGTCAGGCTCCGTCTTCTGCTAGGCGGAAGCCTATAGACGGGTCAGGGCAGACGGCGAAATGTTGGCGAAGGAGGAGATTGCGGATCTCCTGCTAAAAATAAAGGAGCCGATGGTGGGGGATTCAGTTCCTCAAACACCATCGTCCATGCAGGAGAGAGTGAATGCGGCGGTGGCCATCATTCACAAAGTGGCCACCAAGTCGAGTAACCTTAAGGGCTCTTTTGTTAAAGCCCTTAAGGACTCCTCTTCCTCTATTGCGGGGGTCGTGGATACCCTCATCGGGGACGTGGCTCGGCTCCAGGCGGCCAACGATCGCCTGACGGGGCAAGTGGCTGAGCTCAGCGCTCAGTTCACCCAATTCCGGGCGCATCGCTCGACAGAGGATCCGGTCACGTCCCCGTCTCAGCCTGCCCCCTCTTCCAGCCTCGGTGGCATTCCTGATGCCCATCTGCGCCAAATAACCGATGCAGTATGGCGCATGATGGACGGGCGTCTGGCTGGCCTGGAGGCAAGGCTGCCACCAGCTCCTGTTGTCCGGCCGCCGCTTGCGGGCCCTAAAGCGAAGGTTGCATCGGGGTCAGCATCACTTCACGTTGCGACCGGTCGTGTGTTCTACGCGGCGGCGGCAGCATTTTTAACTTACTTATACAATACCTAGGTCCAACTCCAAAAGGTATGTACGCAAAGTGATGTGTATTGTGTCTGCTCTCCTCAGAAAATTGTTCGGGCCCAAACTTCTCAGGATTAGGGAACTACTTTGGGTTACGATAGAAGGTGAATACCGGAATCTGAGCCCATTCTTTTTTGCCAATCTATATATGTTATATATATTATAATAGAATTACAATCAGGGGGTAGTAATACATAGGACAGAAGTGTGTAGTATGTGTAGTTTCTATATTAGATCACTACCATCATCATCATCATCAACATTAGCCTTTTACAGTCCACTGCTGGACATAGCCCTCCCCTTAGCAAGGAGGTTTTGGACTACTATACCACGCTGGCCAGAAGGTTTGGGATAGGGTTTGTTTCAAGTTTTCTTTCTCCTTAATGATGTTGTCCTGCCTACTTTGTTCCCTTAGTCGCCTTTTACGACACCCACGGGATGAATAGGAGTGGTAACACTATGTATTCTTAATCCGTCACCATATGGACAATATATTAGATCACTTGATTTATTTTACATAACTTAGTTTGTATGTAACTATGTGGTAGTTAATAAACATGTAAATACATAGGTTTCAAAGCAGTTTATCACCGTCTACTGCTGAATGAAAGTTTCTACTAAAAAGTGTCAATAGGGTTATTGTTAATGAAGATGATAACCCCTAAGGGCAGAAAGAAACCTTTTGCGATGCGTATATCTTTATCTGTTACAGTAACATTTTGTTTGGAATACTTTTGATATTAAAATCCTTGTAAATATTACTGAAATTTACACTTATTGTATCGGAAAAAATGGAATAAGTTTACCAATAGATCTTAATCTATTATATTGTTTGTAAAATAATTTGATATAATTCATAACGCTACTTAGAACCAAATCTAACTTACTTTGTTTTATGCTATGTCAACTTAATCATCAATAATAACAGTATAGTTTGACGGAAGCTGAACTTTATGGATTCTCTTCCTCCTGCGTAGAACTGATTATCTATCCGTATGCGAATCAACTTTCAGACCGAAAGCACATGCAGCTATCACATCATTGGTGTATCGGATTATGAGATCTTTGCAGTCAACAGTTACGTCGCCCGCTGTAAATGAACGCCCTTAATTTTAACTGTATATTTTATCTTCAATTTGAACAACGAAAAGTGAATTGAAACTTGACAAAAGACGGAATGAACTATAAAATGGTATATTAACTAAGAAGTCTAAGCTAGAAGTCTAGTCTAAGCACTTATACGAGCTCATAAAACATTGAATGCCTGCGTAAGATACTTAAATGTGAATATTTCATGAGGTCAGATGATTTGCTACATTGATCCTGTTACGATGGTGATATTATATCCAAAAAAACATATAGTGAATCAGTCATATATACGATTGGAAGGTCTATGCCCAGCCGTGGACTACGATAGGCCGATAATGATGCTCTGGTAGTTTTGGCTACGGGTGACGGACAAAACTTCTATACGGCTTTTGGTTATTACTTTTTTGGGCATAAGGATTAGTAAATATTAATATCATAAACTTTTTGATCCCTTCAGTTTTGCTTGAGTACTACAATTAAGGGTAGATGACACTGGTCTGCCAAAACGACAAATTTATATGACAATTGTATTAAATAGAAACTTGTGACGTTACTGTTTTAGACTACTTAATTGAACAATATATTTCAAAATTTACTTCATTTAATTGCACAATAGTAATAAAAAGCTACAATAATTATATTTTGCGACATGTTTTGTGATAATATTAATGATACAGCCAATCACCCTTCTTCAACTTTTATAGTGAACGGTATCATCACACGCATTTTTTAACTGGTGAATGCGGCTGAGCGTCGAACTCATGTGTTTCTATTCTAACCTGTGCAATTTAATAAAAATGATTTTTACTATCAACAATATATTGTTTAGTCTTAGTAATTTAAATGACTCTCAAACTCAAGGACACAGACACTAAAATTATTAGAACACGTATTCTACACTACACTAACTAAGGAGAGCAAATTTCTGGATAAAAAGGTACTGCTATCACTGAGGAGAGAACAATGATCGAGGAAGTGTTCAAAGCCTTTCACAGTTATCTGTTTCACTAGGTCCAAGTCACGGCTCATTATTATCTTATACGTAAATTCAAACTTTTCAACAAACCTTAACATCATTCAAGTACTAAAATTTAAATAAACCCGCTGTCAAAACGGTACTCCATAAAATGTATTTAATATTGTTTGTTAGTGGTTGATAAGGTGTCAAAATGTTCAAGGTGTGAAAACCTATCTAATCTGAAATGAACTTCAATGGGATGTCAGTAGTAATTCTCAAAACCAAAACCAAAGATTCACTTAACTTTCCTCTGGAAACTTGTAGGAATAAGTTCTAGGTGTAGCCAGATCTTTGTCAAGTTGCCCAACACTGGGACTGGAGCGATGTATTAGATACTAAATTTTGAATATAACAAAAACACTACGATCGACACCGTAATCCAAATAAGAAAGATTATCACAATCTATAATAAAAATCACATCATTATGAAAAGTATAATAATAATAATTCTAAGCCGTCAGCAACGGTTTTTTAAGCATAGCCAGACCCTCGCCAAGTTACCCAACACTTCAACTGGATTTTTATAATATTAATATACATTTCAATAATTGCAAAAATCTTAATGATACACATTCTATTTTAAACTTTGCGGCTTTTGCGGTTTGTCGAGTAGCTGGTGTTAAATTGGTTAAATGTATCAGTGCTACATTTGTATAAGGCCATCTATCGCAACATAAATAATAAAACATAACGTCTGCCAACTTTTTAATTAGAATATAACATAAGATTATGTCGACAAAATCAAAAAAAAATTAGATTGTGATTATTTGCATATTATTTTAATTTGTTGTTTTCATTTACATGCACGATTTTAACCGATACGGCGGCAATTCTCATTTATTTGTCTTCGTCATTATTAATCTGACTGACCAACTCATCCGCACAAATTAAATTTTAATCTATTAGGTGTAAATTAGTCATTTGATATATGTTATAATACGTAATACCATTGAAAAGACAAACGGATGATTAAGACCAGATAATAAAAAAAATACACCATATTAATACGCAAAAACATTCAGTCTCAAAGAATCACCCGATAGGACCTTGGATAAGTAAGGATTACTGTTAAACACAGTAATAGAATTACGTTTTTCGGTAGTAGATATAGAAAATAATAGACGTGACGTAAATTTAGAAATTGAATGTTAATTATATTTATTGCAAATTTTGTTTAATTTTATATACTTAAACAAATGAATGCAGATGAAGCACTGGCACTCACGTTCGCAAAACATTTAATGTAATAGTAAGTAAATTAATCCACGCCACCTGCCAGCGCATCTCTTTACAGTGCCAAACAACAATTTATTTAAAAATATTCAAAAAAATCAAAAATGTGTGATATAATATTAGTACACGTGAGGAGATTTTGAATTTTAAGTAGCCTAGGTTGCGGATTTGTTCCAAACCTTTCAAGAGCTAATTTTCTCGATGCTAGGTTTATTACGAAGTAAAAACCAAATAGCGATGTAAGTCACTGTTTTTTTTTTCAGGCGTTAAGAAGCTAAAAATTTTGGCTGGGAAGTTGTCACGCTTCAAGTCATTAACATCCACTTGAAGCTCAAGAACATAACTACTTCTTCAATGGCCTATACTAAATTTTCGAGTCTGGATGACAGATCGTCATTGCGAAAGGAAAATCAGAACTTAAGGGTTCTTCTATCAGTATCAAGAAGTTTCAAACAAAAACCAGGCAATCCATCTTCACCAAGACCAGAATACATTTTGGGCTCTCTGTTAGCTGGACTCAGAACAGTATAATAGTCGTCAAGGTCCCTGAAGGACTAGTTGAGCCTTTCGCTGATAAAAAGTCGGAAGACGCAATTAGATTCCTTAAAGCCCAATGAATTGTAATATAGCAGTGATACTTATTGCTTCTTCATTAGATTTCTATCGAAGCCAAGGTATACATATTCAATGAAATAGAGACTAAATTATATGATACTCATGCACCGGTTGAAAAGGTTAGAATTTAGCGACTACCAGCGCCCTGGATGACCAAGGCTATCCGGACAACCACGAAAGATCGTAATAAGATCTTCCGAGCTTATAAGAGAGAGCGTGTCGAAGTTAACTGGTGTAAGACTGCGAGACTGTGAGAAACCAATGTAACCAGATAATATGGAACGCTAAACGCCACTGTATTATATATAGTATAACATAAATACATATAGGTGTATGAAAGAAGCCTAACTATTAATATTATTTTCATAAATACTTAAAAATATATAATTATGGGTGTCTATCGCCCTAAGGACTGTTAGAAAATGTGCATAAATTATAGATAAAAAATCAAAAACTTTTTGTTATTGAAAAGTCTAATGAAACAAGTGAAGGTCGCAAACAGACTGGTTTATTGAGTCAATGCATTTATATACATAGTGTCTACACTGCACAAGAGATGGCGTTACTAGTAGAAGAATACAATCAAGAAACACTTTTATTATCTTGATACATCATTATAACACCCCCACTTATCAAAATAAACAAAAAAAGTCATTTCTCTCTCAAACTTATAATGTTTAACAGGACATAAACCCTTAGTGAGGATATCAGCTGTCATTTCTTCAGTACATAAATATAGAATTTTTATATGTTTAAACTTAACAACATCTCTTACATAATGATATTTCACATCAATATGTTACGATCTATTGTGACTTGATTGCTTACTGACAATTTTAATGCACTTTGATTGTCACAATAGACCTCAATCACATGAAAACTACCTATAATTTCATGAAGAAGGTTTCTAAGATACACTGCTTCCCGAGCTGCCTCAGACAGAGCGGTATATTCTGCTTCTGTACTGGAAAGGGACACCGTCTTTTGCTTCCTGCTTTGCCATGAAATAGCAGATCCAGACATTGTGAAACAAAAGCCTGTATACGACTTCCTGTCTAAAGCGTCACTAGCCCAGTCACTATCTACAAAACCATTTGCTATTATCCTTACAAAATCTTAAACAATAAGTTTTTGTATATAACAAATATTTTAAAATGCGTTTAGCATAATTCCAATGTGTATGATTGTAACAACTATTAAATTGGCTCAGATAACTGACTGTCTGGAATGGAATCTGAATGTCTGGCCTAGTTAGTACAGCCAAATACATCAATGATCCTATTAACTTTTGATACGAAACATCAGATACACATTCATCAGCTTTCTTAACATTTAATTTACATTCAATTGGCGTTTTATACATTTTACAATCTGACATATTGAATCTAGAAGCTAACTGTTCAATATACTGTTGTTGATCCACAGTTATTACATTTCCATTTTTATCTACATTTATTCTCATGCCTAAATATTGTCTTACAGGTCCCAAATCTTTCAATTTAAATTCTGTTCCCAAAACACATTTTAAATCATCAGTTTCAACAGAATTATTAGAGAAAATTAAAAAGTCGTCAACATACAGGGCCACAATAATTTTAATATTACCCTTTGTTTTTGTGAACAAACAAGGCTCATACTGACTATTTTTGAAATCCAAGTTACAAAGCAAATCTTTAACTCTGTCATACCATGCAAGAGAAGATTGTTTTAATCCGTAGATTGCTCTTTTTAATTTTAAAACCTTTCCCCCACTTTTGTAAATAGTTTCTTTCAAAAAACCGTTTAAAAATGCTGTAGTTACATCTAAGTGATCAATACTCATATTCAACTTAACACTGAGAGCAAATAATAATCTAAGTGTGGAATGTCTTACAACAGGTGAGAAGGTATCAGTATAGTCAATGCCAGGTTTCTGTGAAAAACCTTTGGCCACAAGTCTAGCCCGGAACCGCACATTATTGTCCACATCGAACTTTTTGTTGAGCACCCACCTACACTTTACGATTGTCACATCACCTGGGTTGTCAACAAGCTCCCAAGCATCATTATCCTCAAACGGCTGCAGCTCGTCGGCCATGGCGCGCTTCCACTGCTCACTCTCAGGCCCCGCAAGAGCCTCTGAGGATACAATCTCCTCAGATGCTGGAACAGTACTGGAAAAACACATATAGCCATACCGATCAGGTTGTCTTCTGTGACTTGCGACTGTGCTTGCTAGGCACTTCTGGCTCCTGCTCTGAAGTTGATGTCATCTGGGCTTCTGGTACTGAGTCATCTGTAGTTAGAATTTCAGTTAATGTTTCATTTCCATCCTCATACACAGAAGAATCTGAATGGCAGTCTTCGGAAACATTACGTGATGCTTCCCCCACTGAATCTGCATTCAACTCCGGTATGCCAACTGCAGGTGTCTCTTCATTAGGAATCCAGATAACCGATTCCTGACTTTTTTCTTCGGTATCTAATTCTTCTTCCATAAAGATAACATCTCTGCTGGTAACAAGAGTTTTCTTAATAGGATTGTATAGCCTGTAACCCTTAACATTTTCACTATAGCCAACTAATATGTGCTCCACAGACTTCTTATCCCACTTCAGACGACGTTCCTTAGGAACATGGACCATGACTCTGCATCCAAACAAACGTATGTGGCTTAAGTCTGGTTTTCTCCCATACCACAATTCATATGGAGTTTTCTGAAGTCCTGATGCAATGGATCTATTTTTCAAATAGACAGCAGTGTTCGCTGCTTCCGCCCAAAATCTTTTATCCAACTTTCCATCATACAGGAGGCATCTAGCCTTCTCAACCACAGTACGGTTGGCTCGCTCGCATAGACCATTCTGTTCAGGTGTATAATTATTCGATCTATGATGAATTATACCCTCTTGCTTTAAAAAATTCTCAAACTCTTTGTTGGTGTACTCTAGCCCATTGTCTGACCTTAGTATTTTTATCTTTTTATTTAATTGATTTTCCACCATTGTTTTAAAGATCTTGAAATAAGTAAATGCTTCATTTTTCCTTCGAAGAAAATATATAAATGTCATTCTAATAAAATCATCGACAAACAGCATAAAATATCTTGCACCATTCAATGAACTAGTTTCCATTGGTCCACAAAGGTCTGTATGGATTCTATGCAGCGTCTCTGTGCTTCTTTCACCCACGTGTGAAAAGGGTAATCTTTCCTGCTTTCCCTCACAACAAGTTATACACTGAGACTTGGTTAAGTCAAAATTGTTTTCATATGACAAACTATCCACCATATTTCTCATTTTATTCATGTCCTGACTATTAATGTGGGCCAGCCTTCTGTGCCATAGTTTGCCACTTATCGTCGGTGCAGCCAACATACAACTTTGTATGTGCAACCTCAGCTTATATACACCGTCCAATAAATCATCTGTGGCTACCAAAACATTGCTTTTGTTTCGTATGTAGCAGTGTTTTTCATCAAAACTGACAGTATTTTCATTTTTAATAAGCCCACTTACTGATAACAAATTTGTTGTCAAGCCAGGCACGCATAGCACATCTTTCACAGTAATTTCGAATTTTAAGTCAGAAACAATGTCGACGTCTCCGGAACAAATAACTGGCACTTTTGATTCGTTTGCTACCACAATTTCAGGTAAACACGGTGTGGAGTTCATGTTTCTAATCCAAGATTCGTTAGCAGTCAAGTGTGCGCTTGCGCCTGAATCCACGTACCACTCAGTTTTGTTAAACTTTCCATTCAGGAAAACGACATTAAATACACATTTAGTATTATTTTTCTTCAATAACGGGCATTGATTTCGATAATGACCATTTTCTTTACATTTATAGCATGTTATTGTCTTCATAGATGAATCTGTCATTGTTGTCGGTGACTTCTTGTTTAACGTTGAGGGACCGCCATATTTCTTTGGCTTAGCATTGCCAGAGTAAGATTTACTTCGCGCGGCAAATGCAGCTCCAGTTCCCGCGCTGTCAATGTCACTTTTCACTTCCATGTCAAGTAATTTCGACTTTATGACATCTGCAGTTATCGAAATACCCGAATGTTCTATTGCCATAATCATGGGAGTATAACGATCGGACAAACCTGCTAATAGTAATGAGCCAACCCATTCGTCTGTTATTGAAAAGCCCGTGCCATTTAACCGTTGTGCTGTCTCGACCATTTCAGTCACATATGTCGCCATAGAATCACAGTTTTCTAGTCGTATGGATACCAAATGACGCAGCAAGATTATTTTTCTTGAGAAACCGGAGTCATCAAACATGGTCTTTAATGTAGTCCATAATTCTGCCGAGCTCTTGGTGTTCTTAATATGCACGTATAATGATGGGTCAATAGTTAATATTAGCTTTGCCTTCGTTTTTGCGTCGTCCACTGGCTTAACCTCAAAATCTGACGTCGGTTTGATGTACTTGTCCATCCCTTCGAGCACCAACAGATTTTCAGCCGCGAAGCTCCACTCATCATAATTCTCTCTTCCTTTTAGTTTAGGAACACTGGCAATATAGTTCATAGTCATGTTTCCGCGATACAACTTTCACTAATTATCTATCTTAAACAAAATAACTGATAAGATAAAGGGCCATATTATGGAACACTCTATGAATAGGAATTGTATATTTTATTCTTTTTAAAAGAAAATAGAGTTGAAACATTGAATTTTTTCAAATTAAATGTTTCTGTGATATCTATTAAAGCGATAAAAATTGTTATGAAGTGAGTTTTAGCTGAAAATATTAATAAATTAATTGAAAAAAAAGATGAGTACTTATGACCGTATTTATGGAACAGTATGAATCAGCATGTACGGGTGTTTCATAAGGTATGTCCCAAATTATGGAACACTAAATAAATTGAAACATTAAGATTAAAAAGTTTTTTTTTTAGTCTTTAATTTGTTTATTCATAATATTAAATGATGTTTAATATCATTGTCAAGTATTAATATAGTTATATTCAAAAATAAAACGAATTATCAAACAATAAATAAACATTGATTTAAAAAATAAGCATGACAAGAACAGTTTCGAATCTTTGGATGAATAATTATAAAATAAAGACAAGATGTATTTAAAATTGAATTTAAAATTTAACTATTTCGTTTCTTCTTTGATTTTTTGTTGTATTGCTTTCATTTTATCTTGTAATTTTTTCTTTTCTTCAGCTAGAAGTTTCTTCTCTTCTTGTAATTTTTTTCTTTTTTGTAACTTTTCTTCTTTTATTTTCCGATCATTTTCTTTTTCTGAGTTCCTTGTTTCACTAGCCATGGATAAAATATATTTGTTATATACTCATAGAATGACTCAGAGGTCATCCACCCATTATCTGAAAGCCCAACACCCCAACCTTCAGGACAATTTTTGACAATTTTCTCTGGTACTTCTTCTTTGTAAGGAAACATGATCATGGGAGGTGCACGATCACCATTAGCACTACACATAAACAAAACAGTAAATCCTTCTTTATCAGAATCAACCACCTTATATGCTGAACGGGATCCTTTAGCTAACAATACTTTTTCAGATGGAGGGCATAAACTTACATAAGTCTCGTCACAGTTGAAAATTCTCATAGAAGGAATCTCCATTAAGTTTTTTTCAGTTAAATACTTAGCTTGTTCATCAAACCAATCTTTCAGGTTATCACCGGTCACTGCTGCTCTACTATGAGTAAGATGTTGTGGTTTCCTGATTGACTTTTGAGGATGTCGTTTTCGAAAGCCCTCATACCAATGTCGGCTCGGCCGACTCTCAATAAACGGAGTTTCTTTTTTTGACATTTTCACAAATTGTTGAATAGAATCTAAGAGCTCTGTTTTAGTTACTGGTAAACCACGCTGCGCTCTAAAAAGAATCCAGTCAACTATTTTTTGTTCTTCGGTATCAGAAAAAACAGTTGCTGGTCCAGTTTTTTGTTTGGATATTTCAGGGTTCCCTTTTTTTCTAGAGAGTGTAGCTATGGGAACTCCGTATACTGCAGCAGCTTTTCTCAGTGAAACACCTGTGTCGACAGCTTTCAATGCATTAGCTACATCATCAGGAGAATAATTTATACGCGTAGATTTATTTTTTTTTGAAACCTTCTTACACGTATTAACTAAGACAACAGCCGTTTTTGGAGCCTTGGAACTGTTGTTAACACTTAGATTCACAGATTTAATTTTATTTTTTTTGCTTGATTTATTTTTTTGGCATTTTTTTGTAATTTTTCCCATATTTACGCAATTTAAATTCTTATCTGAAATAAAAAAATATTGATTTGATTAACTTAAACAATATTTATTATGCAACTTACAAATTTTAGAGGTTAGTTTTTAATTTTGATAGAATTTTCAAATTTAAGTACTTACCTAATACAAATTTATAGAAATATACACTTTAGTAACATTTATCTGACATAAACTGCTTTTTTTATAAATAATTAACAATTATTAACACGAAATTGAATAAATAATGCTCTCACGAGTCACTGTTTCATAATTACGGACCACATTGAAAAATGAACGTACGTGGGACATGGAACACGGAGTATACTGTTCCATAAATACGGACTATTAAAGAATTTTTGTACCTATTATGAAACACTTAAAATAAAAGTAAATACTTTATTAAACTACCTAAAATTCATTATCAATAGGAAGATAATAAGCTAAACTTTTAGTTGACATGTTTCAAGTATTTTTTAATCATTGATATATTTCTTCAAAACTTGAAATAATTGCATTGATACACGTGACTATTTTACTCCAAAAAACAGTTTTTTTTCATGCAACCTGACACGGGCATTCAATATATTTTTTTTTCTCTACATTTTAAAGTATTCATGAAAATAAATTAATTTAATCAATATATTAGTAATTAACAACCATAAATATTATTTTATAAGTACCAAATAAGTTAAAAATTATTTGTTATTGAGATTTTTATTGAATGTTTCATAAACCAGGACAGTGTTCCATAATATGGACTTTTACCTTAATAGCGTCCTGGGCTGTCACTAATTATCTATTTTAAACAGAATAACTGATAATAGCGTCCTGGACTTTCACTAATTTATCTATTTTAAACAAAATAACTGATAATAGCGTCCTGGGCCAATAACCTCTAATGAAACAAGTGAAGGTCGCAAACAGACTGGTTTATTGAGTCAATGCATTTATATACATAGTGTCTACACTGCACAAGAGATGGCGTTACTAGTAGAAGAATATAATCAAGAAACACTTTTATTATTTTGATACATCATTATAACAAAAAGAATATTTTATTAGGTTACAAAAGAAGTATTAACAGAAATGGAACGGAAACCATAACAAACAATCTTTCCTTTTAACCTTTATGGTATCTTTAAGTTTGGCCAGATAGCGTATCACCTAATCAAAAACTTTTTTACCCACTTATTTAAACACAATTGTAAATTAAATTATTTATTTATCTTGTTCTTACTATCTTGTACACCGAATGAATTCATGACTGTTGTGTACTGACTATTCGATAATAACATATATCAGTATTTACTATGTATGTCCTCATGTTTGTGCCTCTCACTGCGGTTCATTAACTAATAAAGAACATCACAAGATACTAAGATCAGATGATCTCTTCGCGTGAACACGTGATTTTAAAACCTTTAACTTAGCCGATTCCAATACAAAAATAATTAAATTTAACTCTCAATCGTTATTGTAATGACTAATGGCGTCAGCTTCGAAAATGAATAGTTACGTGAAGTTATTCTCAATATGTGCATTTAGTTTCAACTAGAGTTTTGCCTGCAAAGAAAATCGGGTGCCTTGCATGACCGACAATAATTATACATTGACATCTTTATATGTTTATTAATATGAAACACGCAATGAATGCATGCTATCAACAAAAAAAAATAAAGTTGGTAGCTATGCGATGTAGATTTAATATTACAGATCGTAATTGTTACATTTGTGGACACAAAGAAAGTTAATAAAAATTTACTCATATTTGATGCAAAAGTAAAATTTTTAAAATCGTCTCTAATGCAGACTCTAAAACCAATAGAAACAATCTGTTTTATCAAACCTATATCTGGGGGAGTATTTTTAGAACAGCAATATTAACTTTATCGTTCAAATAATCTATTTAACAATTGATTCCACTTGGACTAACAGCGGTGATCCTTTATTACCTGTGCTCTGAAATTGAGCAATTGAACTCGTGAACTTGTTTTTTGTGTCATCAATTTTACCATTTACCATTCTACCAGTTCATGATTGATATTTATTCGTTACTGTCCAGTGTATGTTTCTATTCATTGTAATAGTAGATTTTTCAACTTGCATTCTGTGCACGAGTACATTAAAAAAAATATTTATGGTTTGTTGAATGTCATTGGACTAGATGCAGGAATGAAAACAGATGAAGCTCTGCAACTATTCGATGAACCGTTATAGTGATAAAATTTATATTTCATCTCATTTGTAGACTTTTGAATCTTTACGTACACAGTTTTGAAGAAACTTGCTTCCAAACTAGACAGAGCTTGTACCTAATTGGACTTTGAGTAAACATTGGGAAATATTTCTAGTTACATACATGTTATTGATAAATAACTACATCCAGACACAGAACAAATGATTATGCTCACCACAGACTTGTTTTTCCCAAGTGAAAATTGAATTCACGATCTTTAGTCTTGCAGTCAGAGCCACTAATCACCAACTAACAAACTAGTCACCGTCTTAATCTCGTTTTCAAGTCGTTGCAAAATATTGTGTTTGAAAAGTCAGAGAGCTTTATCCATCTCGTCCGTGTGAATAATACTCATATCCTTATTATTTAATAAACTCTCATTTTTTCAAAGCATTCCCTTCTTCACATCTGTCTCCTTCAACACATTGTCAATTTTTTTCCTTCAAATCACAAAGTACCCTATTTTCGGAGGACTAAAATGAACTACAAAAATAAAACTTGGAAAACAACCTAAATCATGAACAACCAATATTACTTAAGTTAGTAACAGCAGCTGACCTTAACATTATAATGCAAATTTTCTATAATCATAGGTTTTTGAATATAATTAAATAAAAAAATTATAGAATCAAGTCTGATGAAATAACTCTAGCAAAGTTATGAAAATTGATAACTTGATGTCATGCTATCAGTGCTGTTTTGCGTAAGTTTATGTTTTTTTGGTTGATAAAGTAGTATTTTTTTTAAAAACATACGTGTATTATACAAGGTGAGTCAAATTGAATCACACACATATGTATATACAAATTACAAGTTTTTCTTAGAATATTTGTAACGTCATTTTTAGCGTCCTATTCTTTACCTAATCGTAGTTTCCATTGTAGCACATATTAGCTCCAGCAATCATTAGTCTACCTGTAGACGCAATAGATCTGCTTCCATGCTAGCCGGTGTATTAGTAATACTCCATCTAATGTTCTGGTTCTCTCTCAAACAGTTTTGTTTTGCATTTTATCGTTTAGAGAAACACTTAGCATAGCACGCTGAGTAAATTTCAAAGTTCACATCATGGTTTCGAATATCATTACAGGTAGGACGGTTAAACGCCTTGGTTTTAAGCGATAACAAAACTAGCTACCAGAACAGATGATAAAGCTTTCCATATGCTGCACAGGACAAACGAGTTCTTCGATCATTCATCTTTAAAAATCGTCCACATAGTTAAGATTTTCTTTCAAACGTTTGTATGATCTAAGCGACATCGTTTGTTAATCGCAAGTATGAGATGGGCATTAATATTAATTCCCCACTGTTAGAAATCCACGTCTAATTTCTAATGCAATGTATAAGTTGAAAATTATAATTTGTATTTTCTTCAGTATCTCATTTGGAATTTGCTCCTTTTATGATCGTAGTTATCTATGTATTAGAGAGCTGAACACACATGCTTCCAAACACCTATGGTTATTGCTATTTACTTTTTTTACATGCAGGACGCAGGAATACGAGGTGTTTCCACTAAATACCACCCCAACGGCCACTCTCAGGTGTCTTACTAAGAAGAGAATCCGGATCATATCATTTCAGGTCTCCTTCAGGATTAACTCTGCGTCAAGTCAGGTCCTATTTTGGGGAACGCCACAGAGGTTCCTCCACCGATCTAGTTGTTATATACTTTGTAGTTGTTGCGACCTGAATGCATTTTTACGACCAAGCCACATTGCTATCACCGACTACAGTGATTAATTGTCCCCCAGTGGTGGGGAGCAAGTGTGGGCAACTGCAATGGCTGTTGACCTATTTGCTCAAAGTTTACTTTTTTGTCTAGTTTTACAACTTTCTTGTACACATATCACTGTAATCCAATACAAATACTAATATGATTATATAGAGTGGGCCAAGAATTTGTTAGCCTTTGAATCTAACGTCCCGTGCAAGCATGTTACGGGAGTTCTTGGGACGGATGCTACTGGGGTTTGGTGGCTACAATCGTAACACGTGAATTATTTGAAGATTCGTATTTACATTAATAAACCAAATACACTACATCAACTAAAAGTAAAAATCTGCGAATATATGTCTTCGATTTCGCGGTCTCTTTGCCGACGACTCTCCGAAAATTTCGGTTTTCACTTAGAAGAGTAAAACGTCGAAACGGTGGTTATTTAGACGACGTAATTTGAAACAATAAATCTAACTAGAAAGTGAAAGCTAATCTTTCTTGTAAATAAACAATTTTTGTAATATATCAAATGGTATTTTTAAGGATATTTTCAAATATTAACTAATTAGTAACCCACCTTATATTACTCTAAGAGTTGTTCTCTAGGTTCTAAAGGTCAATGACATTTCTATCATCAGCTGAGCACCTTGAGATAATGATTACCAAACATAGTATAGACTGCACGGATGGTGTAGTCACTACGCCGCTCTCTATTTTGTCCGTTTCTTGTATGTTTACGTAAACCTCCACGACATAGGAAAGGATTTTCATAAAAGCATAGTCTTTCAAAAAAAAGAAGAAATACGATGAATATTATTATTAACTAAACGATATACGTTACCAAAAAAAATTGTGATTATTTCGATGTTTTTTCTTTAGTCTAGTTATAGTTTTATTTGAATGTGTGACACGGCATGCTAGCACAATAAAATATTTTTGCCAGCATTAATCGAGCATGTATAAAACTGCCAGAAGAAGCGTCTCAATGTAACCTCTACATTAAGTCTTCTACTCTTAATTCGGTTCATACTTAGGTGCCATTTTGAATATTCATAATAAAATCTCTTTTTAAATATAAAATGATAAAGCAACAACTTGATTTCAATTGATTAATTTAATTCGATTCGTAGGAAAAATCATAAGATTGTTTGTGTGCGAGTATATATACGAGTATGTGTGTGGATAGGTGTACGTACGTACATAAATGTATCCAAATTATGATTTATTGATTTTAATTATGAAAGCATACAAATCAAACAATAGATATCGGCATGATACTCATTTTATTATTAAAAATGAATAAACTCATTCTCAATATACAAGTATCTATGTAAAAGAATAGAATAAAGTTTATTGTACATAAAATTTTTAATAGATTACACAAAAGAACATATCAGTTGAGTGACCATGTATAAATAGTGGCCGTGAAAAAATGGACCGTAAAAAGACGAAATCGTGGGCAGTTTAGGTGTAGGCATAAAGTAAAAATATATGAAAGAAAAGAAATCAAATTTTAAAATAATTGTAATGGTTCAGATAAAAATAAATAACAAAAGAATTATTGAATAGAACACACATTAATACAAATAAATAAAGACATACATGAGTATACACTATTTACATTTCCATTATAAAGAAATATAACAGGTAAAATATGGTTTAGGTATTTAATAAATTAAGATGACAGGTTTGATTGGACAAGATTTGGCAATGATGACAGGACAAGATTTGGCACGCCTTATAGCCGATACAGAAAACGACTTGTCGTAAAACCTGGTACGATGAGTTGGTACTGCCAGTTCCAGAGATCCATATGACCTCGAATGTGTGTCACTGAGGAAAACAAAGCGTTCCTTTAAATAAGGTGGAGTACATGATTGAAATAGAATACCGTAAAGTATAGAAAGTATACGAATGTTCCGTCGAACCCATATTGGTAGCCCCTTAAACCGGTTGCGATATTCAGATATATGATCATATTTGCGTAATCCAAATACAATCCTAATACAAAATATTTGTAGACGCTCAAATTTATAGAGTTGCTTCTCCGTGATAGTATAGGAAGAAGAAGTGATTATGCAAGTACAACTTCAGTGCTTGTTGTAAGAAAATTGCATAATCTTCGTAACGATCCCGTCGACGCAAACAATTTTAGACTCGCCTCTCGTAATTGTACCCACAACAATAAGTTGGGTCTTAGATGGATAGATCACTCCATGTACAGACGTATAGTACGTACATACGTATGTACAGACTTCAGACAATTTATTGAACGGTCCTTGTGTATGAATTTGATGATCATCTGCATAAAAGTGGTAGGAACAAGTCAATGATTTTGAGATAGAATTTATAAACATAGTGAAAAGTAAATGAGATAAAACGCCACCCTGCGGTATTCCAGCAGACGTTTTACACCAAGAAGATTAAGATTTTTCCAGGTGCACGCGCTGTCTTTGTCCAAACAGGTAACTTTAGAACCAATCAATTGTGGCTACGCAAAATGTATGTATATTTTTAAATTGCATATGAAATTAAATATGATGACCAATTTTTTATTATATGTATGTTACGTTACCGCAACATGTAATTGCCATGTAATTTAAGCGAATTTAAAACACAGCTGACTACAAGTATAACATTTTTAACAGTATAAAATTAAGATCAGCTATTATTGGTATTCTTTGTGTGGTGATGGATTAAGGATAAAAAGTATCACCACCTTCATTCATCCAATGGTTGTCGTGAGAGGCTACTAACGAAGCAAATTATACAAGACATCATCAATGCAAAGAGAAGGAGAATCTGAAAAAAAAAACTCACTATCGAGCTACCTGGCCTGCTTGGTGTAGCAGACCAAAACCTTCTTTCCAGTGAGAGAAAAAGTAAAAGCAAAATCATCCACCAGCTGGTTACCATTTCACATACAAATCACAAGCCTCGACGCAGACTAACACATTTACTCGTATTTGCATGATATTTAGCACCCCGGTTAAATGTATTCTTCTACAAAAAATCTGTTAATTTCTACGCTAGAGCATCAATAGATACAACATGCACCTCCTGAGCAGAGACTGACAGCGAGAGGCACTAGCCAAGTTATTAAACCACATGGGCGTACTATAAAGGACCATGGATACTGCAGCCTCCATGTACAGTCGGCTCCTGCTATCCCTTACAGTTCTTCGAAATCTGTCTAGAAATACAAAATGAGTGTGATGTCAAAATATTTATTGTGTGAGCAGCCCTTTTTAGATGCACCCTGTAACAAAATGAGCCAACTAGTGTAGGGAAATGGTCGGCAGTGTATGAATACGGACTGCCTAAGCAGGTTTTACCTACTTAACTTACTTAATTTGCCTACCATATTTAGTGATTGAGAATAACCACCTGTATAATACTCATATGTGATAATAATAACATGTTTTTAAATATGTTATGACTATTTTATCCACCAATAATATTTAGACATGACATCAACTTATCAACTTAATTCCATTGATAAACACTGATATTTATATATAATTTCTATAGGTAATTGGTCAACCACGCATTCAATACGGAAATCAACTTTGATTCGTTCGTACTGTTGTGATTATTTTATTTAATATGGAAAGAGAAATCAGAGACAAAGTAATTGCTGTGACTGGAGGTGCCCAGGGTATTGGATACCAGATAGTTCATCATTTTTTGAAAAATGGAGCATCAACAGCAGTTATTTTAGATATCCTTGAAAATACTGGCATTGAAGCCGTGAAGAGCCTCAACGAAATACATGGATCGGAGAAAGCTGTTTTCTTCAAATGTGATGTTACTCGCGATCTAGAAGTCGTTTCAAGTAACCTACTCTCGAAATATAAGGTTGACGTTTTTGTTAATAATGCAGGAGTTTTGGATGAGACATCGCTACGTAGAACTATGGAAATTAATGTTATTGCTGTTGTGGAGTGGGGTATGAAATTTTGGAATTACATGAGAAAGAATAATGGCGGTTTTGGTGGAACAATTATTAATATTGCATCAATCTACGGATTTGTAAGCGATCCTTGGTCAGTTTATTACAAAACTTCAAAACATGCAGTCATGGGTTTTACTAAAACCTTAGGTCACTCTTACAATTATGAGAAAACTGGAGTACGAGTATTCGCTGTTTGTCCAGGATTCACTGATACTAAAATTTTAGAGAACAAAGAACTATATGAAGTCTCGGAAGATATAAGAAAGTTTATGGAAACTGTTTACTTTCAAAAAGTGGAAACTGTTGGGCAAGCTACAGTTGACATGTTCAAGGTGGCTAACAGTGGTACTGCCTGGGTAATACAAAATGAAGAACCCATCACAGAAATATCATATTAATGGCTGGAGAAATCCATAGCTACAGAAAACTACATTATAATTTTTAGAGGCCAGTTGCTATTATTAATTTTGATTTCATGAAATATTTTTGCATCACAATTAAAATTAGTTTTATCTTCAATTTGAAATATTTAATGCATTATTTAAGAGATTAATATTAATTGATTCCGGTGAAAGTGTTATTTCCATTATACGATCATATTTAATACCAGTGGTATGGAGTATTTGTATAGATGTATTCTATTGAAGATTGTTACTAACATAAACGTTGAGTTGACACTTACATGGCAATTCTCTTAATTAAGATAGGTACCAGGCTTTTAGTACTTATTTTTCTACAACTTATATATCCTACACTTGTGTTCATCTATTTACAATCTATATTATTAAATTCTATATTTGAATTGTTTTTATTTAAAATTAAACGACAACAATCAGTTTATGATGCGAGAGACCGGGGACCCATTCATGCAGGGGTGGCCGTCATGGTGTTTACGTCCTCGAGGGAGGTGTAAAAAAGCATCTCACTAGGCCGACATAATGTGGGTCACCACATTGCATTGTCTGCATTTGCAATGAGTATGGTGAGCACAACTCTTGGATTCTATGCAAGCTTTCCATCGGGCAAAGTAGAGTCACTTTGGTAGGCTTTTAATATAGAAAAAAAAACGTGAATGACACTTTCCCTTATGGGTTAGGTGATATGATGACCGGGGTTCGTGTGCTGTCTGTACGGACAGACCGACTCAAAGCTATGATCCTGTTTTCAGAGGGCCAACTCAGACTCTAGACTGTACCCTGAATGTTCACGAACTCAAAAAAACAGGACACTTCTGTGGTGTGTTTGGGTATTTCTTTCCAGAACTGGTCTTGGATAATGCTGGCACCTTCTAGCTGTAAACTATCTATGAAAGTTGTGTATTTATTTCTGCAAGTAATACAGCAATAAACATAATTTCTCATATACAATAATCCTATGATATCAGATCAATCTTAATACAACGTAGCACGACGATTATTGAAAACTGGATCGGATATATACCTGTAGTTAGGCATCTCTAAAGTTTGAGGTTGCTATTTAAGGGCAAACTGTTGGTCTTGGCTACTTAGTTGTACCTGTACAAATATTCATCGTTAGCAAGACGAGAACAATCAGAAATAATATGCATGACAGACCCCGCAGGGTGGTGGCATGCCAGACATATATCAACCGTACCATTTTTCAGAATATTTAGTATTTAGTATTATTGTGATTGTCTTAATAAAATCATCATAACAGTTTTTACCAGTGTACTACTGGTATGAGTCTCTCACTGAAAAGGAGGTTTTGGCCTACTACACCAAGTAGGCCAGATAGCTTGATAGTGAGTTTTTTTTTTCAGGTTTTTCTTCTCTTTGTATTGATGACGTCTTGTATAATTTGCTCCGTTAGTAACCTCTCACGACACGCATTGGATGAATGAGGGTGGTGAAATTCTGGAGGAGATCTCTCGCTACCGGCCGTCATACGCTCCATGGTCGGTAGCCACAGTTGTTTTACCGCGGTCGCAACCTTCTGCGAAGACGTAATTTCGCGGAAGGAGGCGGTGGAGAAGGCCCGGGAGGACGACCTCCACTCGGACCCAATTCGCGCCCGCGTACAGGGCGGCGGAGACGCGCGTACCAGCGTCTCATGCCGCCTTGAGTGTGGCCGCAGATGGACGGGACGGGTTTTCCCCTCCATCCGCTATAGTGGCCAGCTGCGAGGAGGTGACGTCCGCGTGTGCCGTACGTCGCCTAAAAGGAGAGTTTTATCCGCAGGTGGTGCTCGTGTGAGCGGGCAGGCGCTAGGAGGGATCTGGATGTCGTAATAACAGCTGTTCCCGGTCCCTCCTATGTCAGGCGCAGAGTGGCACACCGTGTGGTTTTAGTCGGTCCGATTCCGACACACCACCCCGCCGTAAACGAACGAAACGTGCGTCGACGGGATCGTTACGAAGATTATGCAATTTTCTTACAACAATCACTGAATTTGTACTTTCATAATCCCTCCTTCTTCCTATACTATCACGGAGAAGCAACTCTATTAATTTGCGCGCCCACGAAAATTTTGTATTAGCTTTATATTTGGATTACGCAAATATGATCATGTTATCTGAATATCACAACCGGTTTAAGGGGCTACCACTTTACCTTCGACGAAACACTCGTATACTTTCTATACTTTACGGTATTCTATTTCACTCATGTACTGCACCTTATCCAAAGAAAGGCTTTGTTTTCCTCAGTGATACACATTCGAGATCCTTGAGGTCACCTGAAGTTCTGGAGCTGGCAGTACCAACTTTCGTACCAGGTCTTACGACAAGTCGTTTTCTGTATCGACTATAAGGCGTACCAAATCTTGTCCTATCATCATTGCCAAATCTTGTCCAATCGAACCTGTCATCTTAATTTATTATATACCTAAACCATATTTTTATCTGTTATATTTCTTTATAATGAAAATGTAGGTAGTGTATATTTATGTATGTATTTATTTATTTGTATTAATGTGCGTTCTATTCAATAATTCTTTTGTTATTTATTTTTATAATATATATATATATATATATATATATATATATATATATATATATATATATATAATGATCCAGCATTAAAATTATTTTGCAATTTTGAATTGCTTTTTTTTCTATTCTATTCTCACACCTAAATTGCCCATATAAATTCGTCGTTTACGGTCCATTTTTTGCATCATAAGGCCAACATTTGTACATGATCACGCAACTGACATGCTCTTGTATACAGATATTTTAGAGCTAGAAGGCGCCGGTATTATCCAAGACCAGTTCTGGGAAGAAATACCCAAACAAACCACAGAAGTGTCCTTTTTTTTGAGTTCGTGAACATTCAGGGTACAGTCTAGAGTCTGAGTTGGCCTCCTGAAAAAAAGGGTCATAGTTTTCAGTCGGCCTGTCCGTATAGACAGCACACGAACTGTGTTGTGTCCTCGTGGCAACAGCAGGTGTAGACCTGCTGTTGCCACGAGGACACAACAGGCGGCCAAGTCAGCAACCAAGATGGTTGCACCGGTTACAGGGAATAAGACGGCGGTAAAGAGTGGAGCAAAATTTCCTCCGCTCCCCACTCCAACACCTATACCTGATCCCTTCACATCTGCCCTCTCCAATGAAGGTTGGCAATTGGTCGGAGGGGCTAAGAAGAAGTCCCGAAAGCGGGGTAAAAAGGCTGCCCAGAAAGCAGCTCTTATCCCGCAGTCGCCATCGGTGGCAATAGCCCCCAAGAAGCCACGGAAGCCAAAGCCGCCAAAAACCGCGGCTATAGTGGTTACCGTATCGCCGGAGGCGGCAAGTGCCGGACTGTCCTATGCGACTTTATTCAAGAAGGCTCGGGATAGTCTCGCCACTGATTTCGGGACGGTAGGGGTCAGGTTGCGCCTCGCCCAAACGGGAGATCGAGTCCTGGAGTTCCCCGGGCCTGAAGGCGCAAAAACAGCAGATTCGATTGCAGAGAAACTGCAAAATATGTTTGCACCCACGGATGGTGTGAAGATCGCCAGGCCTACAAAGTGCGCAGAACTGCGCATTTCAGGCCTGGACGACTCAATAACGGCCGACGATGTCAGTGTTGCTGTTCGGGAGAGGACTGGATGCAACACGGATAACATCAGGGTTGGCACCATCCGCCCCGGCCCAGGGGGCCTTGGCGCAGTGTGGTTAAGTTGTCCCGTAGCGTCAGCCAAAGTTTTGGGCGACGCTGGCAAGATACTCATCGGTTCGTAAACGCTAAAGTCACAGTTCTGGCGGCGAGACCGATGAGGTGTTTCAAATGCCTGGGCGTGGGACACACCTGCATCAAATGCGACAACTGTTTTGACTGCAGCGGACTTTGTTTCCGCTGCGGTCGACCGGGGCACAAGGCGGTAGAATGCTCTGCCGCCCCTCACTGCCCAGCACGTTCGGCGGGTAACAAGCCCGCCAATCACCAGATTGGGCAGGGCGGCTGCAAGCCTTCTCGCAGTTCTCGGCAGACATCAGGGGCTAGCCAATCGACCCAGGCTGCCTCCAACGTCGTTTATGAGTCGATGTCGTCGCCCATGGAGGAGGTTGTAGAGACGGTCCAGTAATGGATCAAGTCTCCAACCTTCTTGTCCAGACGAACCTTAACCACTGTGCCGCAGCGCAGGATCTCTTCCTACAAACCATGGCACAGTGGTCGATCAGTGTGGCCGTAGTCGTGGAGCCCTATTATGTTCCTCCTCGACCGAATTGGTTGGGTGACCGGGACGGTTCCGAGGCAGTCGTCGGCTCCACAGCGGCCCATTCCCCGCCCATGTCGCTAAGAGACAAGGGCACTGGATATGTTGCTGCTGAGTGGGGGGAGATTACCGTATACGGTGTGTATTTCTCCCCCAACCGGAGTTTGAGCGACTTCGAGGTCTTCCTCAACAGCCTGGAGATCTCTATGCGGCGTCTAACGTCTGGGCACGTCCTTGTGCTGGGGGACTTCAACGCAAAGTCCGTTGCGTGGGGTTCCCCCAGGACGGACGCTAGGGGCGAGGCCGTAGAGGAGTGGGCAACCTCGGTGGGCCTCTGTTTATTAAACAGGGGTTCTACCAACACGTGCGTGCGACAGCAGGGGGGTCAATAGTGGACCTTTCGTTCGCTACCCCTGCCCTCGCCGCACGAATAAGGAACTTGTGTGTCCTGGAAGAGGTTGAGACGCTTTCGGATCACCTCTACATCCGATTTGAGCTCACGCGAGGTGAGGTCACGCGGCGCGGCCTTCTCGCTTTCCGCGGTGGGCTATTTCGAAGCTGAATTGGGACCTACTAGAGGCGGCGGCCATTATTCACTCTTGGCTGTCTCCGCAGGCCCCAACCGAGGAAGTTGACTTGGGGGCTGGTCGCTTACGTGATGCGTTTACGCAGATCTGTGATGCGGCCATGCCCCGCATCCGAGGTTGTCGGCCTCCACGGAAGGAGGTTTACTGGTGGTCCCGGGAGTTAGCGGACCTCCGCGCGGCTTGTACTCGTGCCAGGAGGTCCTATACCCGTAGTCGCCGGCGACACCGCGTAGACGGTGAGGAGGACCAGCTTCATGAGGAGTACCGAGAGGCGCGAAAAACTCTGAAGCTGGCCATCAGCCGCGCCAAAGAAGTGAAAAGGAAGAAGATGCTGGAGAGTCTCGATCGTGACCCCTGGGGTTGCCCTGGGCGCGACAAAAGCTCCGCACATCGGGCCCCCCCCTTACAGAGACACTCCAGCCCAGCTTCCTGCAGGAAGTGGTGGAGGGGCTTTTCCCACAGCGGGTGGAGCACACACCCCCGTCGATGGCCTTCTTGTTCAGAGACGACGGAGGGGGGAACGAGGATAATGTTCCACCCGTTAGGGAATCGGAGATAAGGGCGGTTGTTCTACGGATTCACTCCAAGAACACTGCCCCTGGGCCAGACGGGATTCCTGCCCGAGCATTGGCACGAACCCTCGACCACATGTCGGATTGCCTGAGGGAGATCCTGGACGCTTGATTCGCGTCCAGGCGCTTTCCAGAGGGTTGGAGGGAAGAATGGGAAGCTGGTCCTGTTACGGAAGACGGGACGGCCTGCCGATTCGGTCGCAGCCTATAGGCCCACGGTGTTGCTGGACGAGGTGGATAAATTGTTTGAGAGGATACTCTCTGCCCGCATCGTCCGGCACCTCAGCGAGGTGGGCCCCGATCTGTCGGACGCCCAATACGGGTTTCGAGCGGGGCGTTTGACGGTCGATGCCGTGTTGCGCCTGAGGGCCGTGACCGAAGAGGTGGTAAGCTGTGGCGGCGTGCTGTTGGCGGTGTCGTCGGACATAGCCAATGCATTCAATAGCCTGCCATTTAGCTGCATCAGGGAAACACTCCACTACCATGGGGTGCCAGAGTACCTGAGGCGGCTTGTGGCAGACTATCTACAGGAGCGTACCGTCATGTACGAGGCCCGAGACGGTGTTCTGAGGCGGCAGCTTATGTCATGCGGTGTTCCACAGGCGTCTGTCCTCGGACCACTCCTGTGGAACATGGGATACGACTGGGCCCTTCGAGGTCGTCTTCCCCCCGGGCTGGGCGTAATTTGTTACGAAGATGACACATTGGTCACGGCCCAGGGGATGAACTTTGAAGAGGCGGCGCGCCTGGCCACCTCGAGTGTCTCTCTGGTGGTCGGGCGTATTGAGGCGCTGGGTTTGCGGGTGGCCCTGGACAAGACGGAGGCCCTTTTGTTCCAGGGGGCCTCGTCGTGGTCCACGCTCCGGCGCCTCCATCGTTGGCAATTCGGTCCTCGTACTGGTTCAGGCCCAGATGAAGTATCTGGGCCTGATCCTCGACGGCAGGTGGCTCTTCGACGAGCACTTCCGGCAGCTTACTCCAAAGCTGGTCGGCACTGCTTCTGCCCTTGGGCGACTTTTGCCTAATTTGGGTGGAGCCAGCGTCGCGACGAGACGGCTATACACGGGGGTTGTCTCCATAGGCGCCCTATTCTGGGCGGTCAGAGCCGCCCATAATAGGGCGCCTATGAGAGAGGATATTGGCAGTTAGAGCCATACGCGGTTACCGCACTGTGTCGACGGAGTTAAAAAAAACAAATAATAGTAAATACGGGAGTGAGCAGTATCAATGCCAAACGTTGTGTGGTAAGCCTTACATATAGATTTTGTTTTACTAGGGCCTTAAATTTGTTAAAACTCAATTTTTGAAAATTACTTAAAATTTTGTTATTAAATTGCGCACCCTGAGTTCGAAAAGACTTGTTTACTTTTTGTAATCTCATCGTTCGTAAAACGAGTTTATCTCTACTTCTAGTTGATATCATGAATATTGCTTAACCTTGTGAATAAACGAATATGTTTCTTTTATACATTGAATTTTCAAAGAATGACGAAAATGAATTTTGTAAACTGTGTGTGGCAATTTCCACATTACAATATAAACAAAAATATATAACAGCGCCATCTAGCGAAGATACAATAAACTACGAAGTATGAACGAAACGTACGAATGTAATAAACTACAAAGCGACTACTAATCCTGTATCGCGATATAGAGATTCGCGTGGCAATTAGCATATATACAACATCCCAACATCAATCGTTGGGCCGTGGCCCACCAGGCATGATCACCTCGCCTGGTCGGAGGATCCTCCCTTTGCGTCGGAGGGATATGATACCCGTCCCTCCACACTGTGTATAATGTGTATCTGAGTCTATCCAACAGTACAGCAATGTGTTGGCTCTTGGTAGTGTCCGCAAGATTTAATTCCTTTCTATGTATCAGAAAAAAGGTCTTAACTTGTTTGACATTTGGTATAAGAAATCTCATATCTTTCGTTTTATTTTTTCGTTTAATAGTAAATATTAACATTAAACCTGTTCACGACATAAGAGAGAGTGTCATTCACGTTTTTTTTCTATATTAAGAGCCTTCCGAAGTGACTCTACTTTGCCTGATGGCAAGCATGCATAGAATCCAAGAGTTGTGGTCACCATACTCATTGCAAATGCAGGCAATGCAATATGGTGACCCACATTATATCGGCCTAGTGAGGTGCTTCTTCACACCTCCCTCGGGGACGTAAACACCATGACGGTCATCGTGGTGATAGTGTAAGGATCACACAGTTACCATGGTAACTGCCACCCCTGCATGAATGGGTTCCCGGTCTCCCTGATCATAAGTTATCGTTTAAGTTTAAATAAAAACAATTTAAATATAGAATTTAATAATATAAATTGTAAATAGATGAACACAAGTGTAAGATATATAAGTTGCAGAAAAATAAATACTAAAAGCCTGGTACCTATCTTAATTAAGAGAATTGTCATGTAAGTGTCAACTCAACATTTATGTTAGTAAAAATCTTCAATAGAATACATCTATACAAATACTCCATACCGCTGGTATTAAATTTGATCGTATAATGAAAATAACACTTTCACCGGAATCAAATAATATTAATCTCTTAAATAATGCATTAAATATTTCAAATTGAAGATAAAACTAATTTTAATTGTGATGAAATTATAATGTAGCTTTCTATAGCCATGGATTTCTGCAGCCATTAATATGATATTTCTGTGATGGGTTCTTCATTTTGTATTACCCAGGCAGTACCACTATTAGCCACCTTGAACATGTCAACCGTAGCTTGCCCAACAGTCTCCACTTTTTGAAGGTAGCGACTTCCCAAGAACTTTGTTACTTCGTCCGAGTCTTGAAATTGTTCCTTGTTCTCTAAAAGTTTAGTATCAGTGTATCCTGGACAAACAGCAAATACTCGCACTCCAGTTTTCTCATAATTATAAGAGTGACCTAAGGTTTTAGTAAAACCCATGACTGCGTGTTTTGAAGTTTTATAATAAACTAACCAAGGATCGCTTACAAACCCGTAGATTGATGCAATATTAATAATTGTTCCACCAAAACCACCACCGTTCTTTCTCATGTAATTCCAAAATTTCATACCCCACTCCACAACAGCAATAACATTAATTTCCATAGTTCTACGTAGCGATGTCTCATCCAAAACTCCTGCATTATTAACAAAAACGTCAATCTTATATTTCGAGAGTAGGTTACTTGAAACGACTTCTAGATCGCGAGTAACATCACATTTGAAGAAAACAGCTTTCTCCGGTCCATGTATTTCGTTGAGGCTCTTCACGGCTTCAATGCCAGCATTTTCAAGGATATCTAAAATAATTGCTGTTGATGCTCCATTTTTCAAAAAATGATGAGCTATCTGGTATCCAATACCCTGGGCACCTCCAGTCACAGCAATTACTTTGTCTCTGATTTCTCTTTCCATATTAAATAAAATAATCACAACAGTACGAACGAATCAAAGTTGATTTCCGTAATGAATGCATGGTTGACCAATTACCTATTGAAATTATATGTAATTATCAGTGTTTGTCAATGTAATTAAGTTGATAAGTTTATGTCACGTCGAAACATTATTGATGGATAAAATAGTCATGATATGTTTAAAAACATGTTATTATCATTACGTATGAATATTATACGAGTGGTTATTCTCAATTACTAAAGGTCCTAGGGGTAAAAGCATAGTGAATTTGACCTCAAAACATATCGGCACAATACTGGGGAAATGTTTAGGTACTATTAAAATATTAAGATCCTAAAAGTTTCAGGTTTTTAGTCCTACTAGTTTTTGAGAAAATGTAGAATATGTAAAAATCAGATAAAATGAATATTCTCAGATACGCGTGAATCGATTCGCATGAATTTTGGATATATTTTGGGGGCTGATGGAAGCTTTCTAGAAAAAAAATTGAGGGCTGAATCGATTGATAAAAACCTTAAAACAAATAATATTTTAGTTTTAATTTCGACTTTTAACTATAATACGATTCTGGTACAGTTTCAAAACTATTTGTTTCGAATTCCTCATTTATTTTTTTATGAATATATGATATTTCAAGATTTAAAAAAAAAGTATACCATATTACAAATAAATAAAAACCACTTTTTATGCAAATATTTATTTTATTAATGTGTATTAAGTATGAATCTTTATTTTCCTTGCTTCCATATTTTTTAAATTACATCTGAAATAGTCATTTTTAAATCATCAGTTAAATCTTTAAATATCAATATGAATTAAAATAATATAAATATTTACTTTTAACATAAGAAACAGATTTTAATAGGTAAATATAATTAAACAACAATAAATAAAAGATTCATTTGAAAATAAAAATCATATTCTATTAGTCTTCATCGCTATCATGTTCAATCACAAGTGAAGCATTTTCTGTATTAAATAATTTGCTAAGTATTTCTGCAGGCCTTAGAATCTTCGTTAAATATCTCCCGTGTGACAAATAATAAACTATAGCAGCAACGTGAGAGCAACATCCAACTGTTCTAAGACCATTTGCACACTCTTCAACAACTCTTCAACTTTGTCTCAATATGCTTTTTGGACCGATCGAATTCTTCTTATACTCAATAAAACATCTATAAACCTTACTTCTTTTACTGATATGATGGGATTGAACTTGTACCTTGAGTATGTTCGACTGGTCTTTTACATATTGAATAATAAGATTACCCGTTTCATCAAGCATTTCTGCTAAGTAATATACAGCCCGTTTTAATTGATACGAACCGGTGAAAAAAAGTCATAAATCTTATTCCATTATTTCTAGAAAATCTTCTAAAGCGTCAAATGAAATAGTTTGAAACGGCAATTTTTTACGATGCCAGCCATTTTGTTGAACTTTGTCAGCTAACGTATTTTCCACATTACTTTGTGATTTCATTGTTTCAACAACTTCATCTAAAAGCTCTGAATTGGAAGTAAGACGCTTACTATACATATTATGTAGAAATGAGGCAATTTTGAAAAACAACTTCCGATTCTGGAAGCATTTTGTTGTCAAGTCTTTAAGTAGTAGAGTAAATGATATTTTTGATTTAACATTCCATGAGCTGCTTCTACGTGCCAACCAATTTTAGTGACATTCCTTGAAGCGTTAGACTCTGCTGTTGTTAATTGATTTCGTTTTCCCTTAAGTGCTGGCATTAGAACTTTATAATGTTTACTTTCTAAACATTCTTTAATATCTCGGCATCCATGATCAACCACGAACGCATTACCAAGTTCTAATAAATGACATATACCATCGGGTTTATCTATAATATCCCGCATTACAGTAGCATTATTTTGGTTAGCATAATACGATCCCAACATATCAACTATGTATCCATCAGTGGTGCAAATCGTAGATGGCTAACACAGTGGTACTTTTTTAGGACCAAATACGACTTTCTCTGGTACTCGTTATTAGAATTTTTTTCATGACGAGCATAGGTCCCATCACAAATCAAAATTAGTCTGTCGTTCAAATAGTCGTGAAGTTTTTTAGCAACTGCAGATGTATGATTTTGAATAAGATCATTTCTAGATGCTGCACTTAAACTAAAGCGTGAAGATAAAACGTCTTTTTCAGAAGATTGGATGATTTGCTCACAGTACTTTGACACTAATTGCTCTTCATCAATCCCCATAATTGTGGATATTAACTTACTTGAATTTCCCGAGCAAAGTTTGACTAATAACACTAATAGGGTTTGAGCACAACACTTCGAGCGTCAGTATTTTTCATTGACACTAACCAATTCCGTAACTAAATCACATTTTACCATTTTAAGCCCGCTAAAAGTAGTTTTTAACTATTTGTAATATTGCGTACATTTTCTAAAATCTTGAAAGATCATATATTCATAGAAAAATGAATGAGGAATGCGAAAAAAATTGTTTTGAAACTGTACCAGAATCGTATCATGGTTAAAATCGAAATTAAAACCAAAATGTCATTTTTCTGAGGTTTTTTATTTGTTTTGGTTCTGCATCGCCCTCAGGACTGGTAGAAAATTAAGTATAATTAGAAAAAACAACTATCTTTCGTTTTTACAACGATCTTTCATTACGTTGCAAAAAAAAACTATTTACAGAAAATAAACCAAAACCATAGCAAACAATCGTTTCTTTTTCCTGATTAGTTTTAGCCAGATAGCATATCACCTAATCAAAAATTTTTTACACACTTTTTTAAACACAAGTGTAAATCAAATTATTCATTTACCTTGTTGTTACTTCAAACTATGCACACCCAGTGAAAAAAAAATTATCTCTTAGTCACTATTGTAATGATTAATGGCGTCAGATTTGAAAATGGATAGTTACATCAACTTGTTTTCTATATGTGCATTTAGTTTAAACTAGAGTTTAAGTCTACAAAGATGTCTAGAAAAATGAAAAATTAACATCCACGTATGTTTATTAATGTGAAACAGTTAACAACGAATACATGCTACCGATAAAAACATAAAGCCGTAGCTATACCATTTAGATTTAGTATTAGGTATTATAATAGGTGCATTCGTGTATTTAAAAAAGGCTGATAGAACAGTTAAAAAAAATTACCCATATTTTTTTTGTCGAAAGTC
The DNA here is from genome assembly GCA_949316085.1 of Hypercompe scribonia. Classification (NCBI taxonomy): domain Eukaryota; kingdom Metazoa; phylum Arthropoda; class Insecta; order Lepidoptera; family Erebidae; genus Hypercompe; species Hypercompe scribonia. The sequence continues at coordinate 23,252,338 of OX438975.1, forward strand.
ATAAATCAACATGTCTAATAGCAACAACCTGTTTTGTCAAACATTTAAGTGGGGGAGTATTTTAAGGACTGTAGAATTAAGTTTGTCCTTCAAATAGTCTCTTTGACAATTGATTCCACTTGGACTAATGGTGGTAATCCTTTAATACCTGTACTCTGTACATAATTGAGCAATTGAACTCGTGACCTTGTTTTTTGTATCATCAATTTTATCATTTATCATTCTACCGGCTCATGTCTGATGTTTGTTCGTAACTGTCCAGTGTAGTATTTTATTCACTGTAATATTAGACTAGAATTTTCAACCTATATTCTGTGTGCTAGTACATTAAAAAATAATATATGCTTTATTGAATGTCTTTCATTTAGATATAGAGATAAAATTTATATTTTATCTCATTTGCAGATTTTTGAACTTTTACGTACACAGTTTAGTATATACATACATATATGATAAACATAGTATGTGAAATTTTATATTTTTCTTATTTTAAGAGCCTGCCAAAGTGATTTTACTCTGCCTGATGAAAAGTATGAATAGAATCCAAGAGTTATGGTCACCATACATATTGCGAATGCAGACAATGTAGTATGGTGATCTATACTATGGTAGTCTCTCCTCACAGCACTAGCAATTATTGACACTGTGCTTTTCACATCGCTTGCAGCGAATTGACTGAATATAAATGAGGTATCGCTTGGAATCGGCAGAGATTAAAGATAATTTAGTGCTGCAATCTTGGTAATTACCCCATACTTAGAGAAAGCAGTAAGACATGAATTCATGGAATCAACATCAATATTTTTAAATTCCAATGAGCTAAGCAATTCCCAGATCTGAGATGATCATCACCTTCGAAAGATTTATGAATACATCGGTACTGAGCATTCTAATAAGTACGTTTTTCCTATTTTTTGCTGTGGGGTGACTTTTATTACATAAACTGAGCTCTTACTTTTATCTTAGTGCCGCTTTTATTTCTTCAGTGTGCCAAGATGCAGAGAGATCCTTTACCTTTATTTTTCTTAGTGGTGCATGCTTCTTAAAGTCAACCGTAACTGTAGTGTAATTGTAGATTTTCGAATATTTTCGGGGTCTTCTATCGAAGTTACCATCCTACGGCCTGCCCGAGGGTTTGTGCAAGTGGGTGGCTAGCTTTTTGTCCGGCAGACGCATAAAAGCCGTCGTCGATGGTAGCTGTTCCGAAAGCATGGACATAAACGCTGGTGTCCCGCAAGGCTCCGTGCTATCTCCAACGCTGTTCTTGCTGCATATCAATGATATGCTGTCCACGGATGGTATCCATTGTTATGCGGACGACAGTACTGGAGATGCGTATTACACGGGCCGAGCTAACATCCCTCGTACCGTTGTAGTAGAAAGTCGCGAACAACTTGTGTCTCAAATCGAGAGCACCTTACACAGAGTCTCCGATTGGGGTCGGGATAACCTGGTCCAATTTAACCCCTCTAAGACACAAGTCTGTGCGTTTACCGCTAAGAAAACCCCGTTCACTGTGGTTCCACAATTCCAGAATACACCCCTTACCATCTTACAGAGTATTGGAATCCTCGGTGTCGACATCTCCAGTGACGTCCAATTTCGAGCTCATTTGGAAGAGAAGGTCAAGCTGGCATCAAAAAAGCTTGGTGTTCTGAATAGAGCGAAGCGATACTTCACACCGGCACAAAGGCTACTACTTTACAAAACACAAGTTCGACCTCACATGGAGTATTGCTGTCATCTCTGGGCGGGAGCACCGAAGTACCAGCTTGAGCCTTTCGATTCAGTTCAGAGACGTGCTGTGAGAATAGTCGACGATCCTGATCTCACAGACGGTATCGAGCCACTAAGTCTTAGGAGAGACTTTGCCTCCTTGTGTGTGCTCTACCGTCTCTACAATGGGCTGTGTTCTGAAGAATTGTTTGATATGATGCCCACAGCCACTTTCTACCATCGCACCGCTCGCCATCGTCAGGGAGCTCATCCACATACATTGGAACCTAAATGGTCGCGCACAGTGCGGTTTCAGAGAAATTTTCTCCCGCGAACAATCCCGTTATGGAATGAGCTCCCTGCCGAGGTTTTCCCTGGAAACTACAGTATGGGGCTCTTCAAGAAGGGGGTAAATAGGTTTTTAAAGGGTCGGCAACGCGCACGTGATGCCCCTGGTGCCGCAGGCGTTCATAGGCTGCGGTAACCGCTTACCATCAGGCGGGCCGTATGCTTGTTTGCCACCGTCGTGGTATAAAAAAAAAAAAAAAAAAAAAAAGAATAGTAACTCGAGTAAAGAAAATAGTCCACTTGCAATGAAAGTCGATATTATATAGCTAGAAGTATGTTTGTTTAGGAATAATATTTCGAAGAATAAATACTCGTCAGCATTTGCAAATAGGAACTGGGATGACATACTCGTATTTAGTATGGAGAAAAAAATGTGAGATCCGACATATATGACAATTTCATCGGCACTGTGTTAAAAATTACTGTAATCACTGTATTTTATTACTCCGGGCACTTAAACAAAATTATGAGAGAAATGCGCTAAAAGAATTAAAAGTTACTAAAGAAACTCAGAATATACTAAAGTCTATCACAAACAGAACTGAACAAAAACTATTGGCGTCTAAACCTTACTCAGTACAACTGACTGTAAGACTGCTGTGGAACAAATAAATGATTACTTTGCTTGTATTGGTAAGCAACTGACTAAGAAAATAACCCAAAATCAGAGCCCTGAACCTGCAATATATCTATTAGAAACACTCTCTGTACTCCCTACTTACACTCTCTCCATAGTTCTTCTTCCACCTGACGAAATAGAAATAGAATCATTGATTACGATAATTTACGAAGTAGCTGTGCCACCGGATGGGACTAAAATTAGCTACGGCGATACTGGTATCACCACTTACAAAACTCATTGTAATCTGTTTTAAACAAGGGATCTTGCCCAGTATACTCAAACAATCTGTCATTACATCAATTCACAAGAGTGAGAGCAGAAGAACTACAGACCTATTTTCGTTCTACCGGCATTATCAAAAATATTGGAGAAGGCTTTAAACAATAGACTTACAAAATATTTAGAACATAATGAGCGACACTCGAAGACACGATCGGGGAAGAACACTAAAGGTGTGGTTATTTTATTGGTCGAACATGTTACGGGTAAGGATAGTGCTAACTAAAAGTATCTGAAAATTTTCCTAAACTTAGCCAAGGCTTTTGACATGGTCTATATTTCTACTCTTGTGAGAAAGATGGAACACATTGACATTCGAGGAAAGCGCTTGTCATATTCACTAATTTTCTCATGAACTGAACACAGAGGGTCAAGATTGGCGAAGCAGTTAATCAAGAGACAGAAGCAACATACGGCGTGCCGCAAGGCAGTTGTCTGTCTCCCAGCCTCTTTCTGAACTATGTAAATGATCTATGCCAGCGATCTCTCCACATGGGTAAAATATTTAGTTACATGGCTGATACTGCTGTCATATTTCATGGGGGAACCTGAGGGGAGGTGATAATAAATGCTGAACTCGGACTCCAGAAAGTACATCATTGGTTGTTAAAGAACTTGCTCACCGTTAACGTACCAAAAACCTCATACGTATAGTTCACATTCGCTAACATTAAGCCTCCAGAAATAACGCTCAAAGTACAGGCATGCAAGCCTCCGTATAAATCTAACAGCAATTGCTCTTGTCCTTCACTAGTCGAAAAAGACGCAGTAAGATATTTGGAAGTTGTACTAGACGCAAAATTGAACTGGCGACTACATATTAAACAAACCACGCCACGGGTTAGAAAGCTCATCTGGGTATTCAAGAGACGCCCGCAAGTAGCAGAGTTTGAACTGCTTTGATTAATATATGTTTCTTTAGTACGATCGGTCATTAGTTACTGTATAACGATATGGGGAGGAACCTACAAAACTTACATGATTCATTTTGAAAAAGTCCAAAGATCGCTACTTAATGTTATGACTTTTAAACCATACAAATTCCCAACAAAATCACTGTACAAAGAGTACGTACTAGTAACAGTAAGACGAATTAAAAATCAGAATTATAAAACTATATTTAGGCGACGTACGGTACACGCGGACGTCGCCTCCTCGCAGCTGGCCACTATAGCAGATAGAGGGGAAAACCCGTCCCGTCCATCCGTGGCCACACTCAAGGCGGCATGAGGCGCTGGTATGCGTGCCTCCGACGCCCGGTTCGCCGGCGGCGAATTGGGTCCGAGTGGAGATAGTCCTCCCGGGCCCTCTCCGTCGCCTCCTTCCGCGAAATTATATCTTTGCAGAAGGTTGCAACCGCGGTAAAACGACTGTTGCTACCGACCATGGAGCGTATGACGGCCGGTAGCGAGAGATCACCTCAAATAATTGCAGTGAGGACTCCACGCTGCGCCACCCAGGCGGAATAAACCGCTAGCGTGTGCTGAGCCGAGTCCTCACTGCAGTTGCAGTGGTGACAGGCGGGACTCAATTCCATCCTGGCGACCGAGTGCAGATACTTCCCGAAGCAACCGTGCCCGGAAAGGATCTGCGTCTGTCGGAATGAAAGGGTCCCGTGCTGTCGCCCTGCCACTCGGCGATGAACGGCTGGAGAGCCTCCATGGCGGGAAAGCCTCCACGAGCACGTGGAGCCTCCAGTCGGGACAGTGCGGTAACCACGTATGGCTCTAACCGCCAATATCCTCTGAGGGCGCCAGAGGCATGCTCTATTCTGGGCGGTCAGAGCCGCCACCCACACCGGTGCAGCATACAGTGCCATCGACCGAACAAACCCGTGTATAGCCGTCTCGTCGCGACGCTGGTTCCACCCAAATTAAGCAAAAGTTGTCCAAGGGCTGAAGCAGCGTCGACCAGCTTTGGAGTAAGCTGTCGGAAGTGCTCGTCGATGAGCCACCTTCCGTCGAAGATCAGGCCCAGATACTTTATCTGGACCTAAACCAGTATCAGGACCTAATTGACTACGATGGAGGCGGCGGAAGGTGGACCACGACGGGGTCCATGGAACAAAAGGGCCTCCGGCTTGTCCAGAGCCACCCGCAAACCCAGCACCTCAATACGCCCGACCACCAGAGAGACACCTGTGGTGGCCAGACACGCCGCCTCTGCAAAGTTCATCCCCCGGGCCGTGACCAAGGTATCATCTGCGTAACCAATCACGCCCAGCCCGGGGGGGAGACGACCTCGAAGGGCTCAGTCGTATCCGATATTCCACAGGAGTGGTCCGAGGACAGACCCCTGTGGAACACCGCACGACATGAGCCGCCGCCTCAAAACACCGTCTCGGTCCTCGTACATGACGTTACTCTCCTGTAGGTAGTCTGCCACAAGCCGCCTCTGAAACTCTGGCACCCCTTGGTAGTGGAGTGCTTCCCTGATGCATCTAAATGGTAGACTATTAAATGCGTTGGTGATGTCCAACGACACCGCCAACAGCACGCCGCCACAGCTCACCGCCTCTTCGGTCACGGGCCTCAGGCACAACACAGCATCGACTATCGAACGCCCGGCTCGAAACCCGTATTGGGCGTCCGACAGATCGAGGTCCACCTCGCAGAGGTGCCGGACGTTGCGGGGCAGAGAGTATCCTCTCAAACAATTTACCCACCTCGTCTAGCAACACGATGGGCCTATAGGCCGCGACCGAATCGGCCGGCTGTCCCGGCTTCCGTAGTAGGACCAGCTTCCCACTCTTCCAGCCCTCAGGAAAGCGCCCGGACACCAAGCTGGCGTTTAGGAATTCCCCGAGGCGATTCGACATGTAGTCGAGAGTTCGCGCCAACACTCGGGCAGGTATCCCATCTGGCCCAGAGGCGGTGTTCTTAGAGCGAATCCGTAGAACGAGCGCCCCCGTAGAACGACCGCCTCAAGACGGCAATACTTACATCAAGTTACACGTTTATATATATAACAAAATCAACAAAACCTTGTGCATTAAGTCACTGGTAAAACACGAGGTCAAAATCAAAATAAAGTCATAGTGACACGAGACTACACCTAAACCGAAACCTTATTACAGTGAAAACATACACAAATACACTCGCATACACACACACATATACACACAGAAACACAAATATATACATGCACAGACGCTCATACACACACACTTGCATACTTTCACACACACACGCTCTTGCACACTCCCACACGCACACTTTTAAATGTATTTTTATTGTGTAGTTGATATAACAAAAGGGGTGAAGACACTGTCTTCTGTTTGTTGTTACCTATCACAGGAAGCTGAGTTCCATTGCATTTCAATAATGTGTATACTAATAAATTATTATAAATTATAATACGATCAGTTCTTGTCAGTCGAAAGCCGAGTATGGTACGGAGGACAGTCATAACTTGAGCCATGATTACGATACGAGAATTGCGTGGACATTGGTACAGTCGAAGGTTATCAGTATAACAGAGAAATATGCTTTGGGTGTTTATGTAAACAATATTCAAGTTTCTCAGGACATTGTTAGTAGTATTACTATTAGTGATAAACAAGACCTTCAGTACAAAGATTAGTTCAAGTTAAATACGGGAGTGAATATATAAATACTTAAAATATGTGTATTTTACATATATAAAATACTCTTCTCAAACTTTCCCAATTAAATATCTGCCTGCTAATTGTGTTTCACTAAAGTAATCAATACTAATAGGAAATTTATTCAAAATACATTGTAACCAAATTCATTTAAGATTGTGATTCAACAAGAAAACAATTCATATATAGAAATTGATTACATAAATTGTAAATCGTGAACACAAGGACAGGACACATAAGCTGTAGAAAAATTAAATGCTAAAAGACTGAGCATATCCAAATGAAGCGAATGAGAACAGCTACTTAAAAGAGATGAACTGTAACGCAATTTTGTTGTTTCATATAAGAGCATACTAAGTTTGACGTACATCTTATCTAATCTTACTATAATTACAGGTACGAAATTATGTAAAATAGAACCGTGAACCAACATGCAGTATGCGAATAGTAACCATTCTGGGCAAAAGTAAGATTTTAGTGAATGTCATTTAACACTAAGTATACACAAATTAAAGAACAATAATATATATGGTGCTATTATGTTTTAGCGCCACATCTGAGTTTGGTTGCTCTTGCTTTAGTAATTACTACTTGTTTCATTACATCATTATAAATAACATTTAGTTCAGCAAGTATTGTAATACCATGCCATAATTATCACCAGAACTCAAAGTATGGATAGTGCTCGCTCGGACCCGGATCGGCCTATTACAATCTTCTGACGTGCAGTCATGAAGACTTTATGTGTTGTTTTTGTTAGAAACTCGGGTATAATGACCCCAGTGCACATCAACTGCGTTTTGGCGGACAATATTTGATCACTGATAGTGGCTTGTTAAAAGTTAACAATTATAGGCCTGGGCTTATTCGGTGACCCCTTTTCAACTTTTTTTATACAATTTTTTGAAATTACTCACGTTAGACTTTTCATTTATGTTTTTGTTAACTGCTTGCGCTATGTCTTCGTTTTTCTCCTCGAATACACAGTGAAACAGCACCATCTTTTTCCTAATCTGTGTTGCCGTGTTGCCTGCATACTGAACCTGTCATTGAATGTCGTTGAGAGCTTGTAGGACAAGCTTTTTAAAAGTTAAAAATTCTGCTTTCTTGTTAGACTTTACCTCTTGTGTCAGATGTTGCCATGTAAGTGTTAACACCAACATTTATGTTTGTAATGATCATCAACAAAATATTATATTTCTGTACTAATAGTCCATACTAGTGGTATTAAATTTAATCATATAATGAAAATAACACTTTCACTGGCACCAGATAATATTAATCTCTTAAATAGTGCATTAAATATTTGAAATTGATAAAATAAATGATAATTGATAAAAAGTTAATAACAGCAACTGGCCTCAAAAAATTATAATGTAATTTTCTGTAGCCATTAATATGATATTTCTGTGATGGGTTCTTCATTTTGTATTACCCAGGCAGTACCACTGTTAGCCACCTTGAACATGTCAACTGTAGCTTGCCCAACAGTTTCCACTTTTTGAAAGTAATGACTTTCCACAAACTTTCTTATATCTTCCGAGTCTTCATATAGTTCTTTGTTCTCTAAAAGTTTAGTATCAGTGAATCCTGGACAAACAGCAAATACTCGCACTCCAGTTTTCTCATAATTGTAAGAGTGACGTAAGGTTTTAGTAAAACCCATGACTGCGTGTTTTGAAGTTTTATAATAAACTAACCAAGGATCGCTTACAAACCCGTACATTGATGCAATATTAATAATTGTTCCACCAAAACCGCCACCGTTCTTTCTCATGTAATTCCAAAATTTCATACCCCACTCCACAACAGCAATAACATTAATTTCCATAGTTCTACGTAGCGATGTCTCATCCAAAACTCCTGCATTATTAACAAAAACGTCAATCTTATATTTCGAGAGTAGGTTACTTGAAACGACTTCTAGATCGCGAGTAACATCACATTTGAAGAAAACAGCTTTCTCCGGTCCATGTATTTCGTTGAGGCTCTTCACGGCTTCAATGCCAGCATTTTCAAGGATATCTAAAATAATTGCTGTTGATGCTCCATTTTTCAAGAAATGATGAGCTATCTGGTATCCAATACCCCGGGCACCTCCAGTCACAACAATTACTTTGTCTCTGATTTCTCTTTCCATATTGAATAAGACAATCACAACAATACGAACGAATCAAAGTAGATTTCTATAATGAATGAGTTGAGCAAATGTGTGTCATATTTATATATGTAATTATCGGTGTTTATCAATGTAATAAGTTGATAAGTTGATGTTATGTCGAAATGTTGTTGGTGGATAAAATGGTCATAATATGTTTAAAAATATGTTATTATCATCATTTTTCATTATTATAAAGGTGCGTTATGCTTAATTATCAAATTTCTAAATAATTAAATAAATTGGTTAGGAATATATTATTTATATATGTCATCATCAGCGTACCGCCATTCACTGCTTAACGAAGGTTAAGTGGGAGAAATCGTGCTAAGGCAGTCCGTGTCCATACACTGTCGACTATTCCCTTACACTAGTCGACTCATTTTGAATTTTCAGACAGATTTCGAAGAAAATTTCGGGCAATTAGTCCTCTCAGTGTGAGGTGTTGGTTGATCATAGGAGCCAATTGTATATGGAGGTTGTAGGATCCATGGTCAATGTTCTGGCGAGTGCCTCCCGCTGTCAGGTTCTACTCAGGAGCCTATAGCGATTGATGGCCATGCAGATCGTGCAGGGTGACGTGGGACCATATCTTGTATGAGACGACAACGGTTCTGGCGCAATCTCCATTCTTCGACATTCTAGTCAACATAGACATGATACTACCTAATTTGTTCTGTAGATCGGAATGGTGAAGAGGCCGCGCCAGATCATTGACCATGGATCCTACAACCTCCATATACAATTGGCTCCTAGGATCAACCAACACCTCACACTGAGAGGACTAATTGCCCGAAATTTTCTTCGAAATCTGTATGTTAGCCAACACACTGTCGGAACAGTTCTGCCGAACTTCGTAACATGAATAGAGAATGCCAATAGTGTCATTATTTGTTTTTGTTAACGGGGTGAAAAATTTCTTCGAATCTTCTGCTCCGGGTACAGAAGTAAATATTATGTAATGTTTAAACTAAAACCTATTCCGACAGCCGACCTTCGACACCTCATTCTAGGGATGGGCAAGGACCTTATGATTTCAGGTCCTCTCCAAATCGACGTCATGCCTTAACAGGCCCTATTCCGGGGAAAATATTCACCACAGCGGATAGCACTAGTCTGATCATAAATCCTCACTTTTATATCGGTCAGGATGTCAAAAGGGTGGTAACGTGTCACGACTGTCACTACCTCCGACGAGATGATCCGTTATCTTGTACGGTCCGAATGGCCGCTACCCGCTACGCTTGGTTGAGTTAGCATAAGGAGGCCGATAGGGGTTTTATTCATATAAGTGCTCCCTAGAAGGTCATAGATTGTATCGTTACACCATAGAGACGACCAACTTATTTCCACAGACCCCTAAGTTGGGCAATAGCCTTTGTACAGAGCCTGTAGGATTTCTTCGCTGTAGCTTCCCCACTGCTTCTGTCAGTACTGATGTGTCAGCTGTCCTGAGGAGTTTAGATACACCGACACTGATGGAACTCTTGGATTTTGGAGTCCACAACGGTGCCAGGTTTGTCTTTCAACTCCTCCACAATCTCTTTTCTGTGGTGCCGGTGAAGTAGATGGACCTGCTGCTTAGTTCATTCCCTCCATTGTTCTTGCTAGTTGCTGTAGCCCTCATTGGTTTCTTATCCTTAGGGGGACAGTTGTCCTCTGCATGCCCTTTAGTTTACCCGTTGGTAAAAAAAGCAATCGCCTCGTTAAAAAAAAGCTGAGGCTTTTGACATATTTTGTTAAAAACCATCCTAAGAATACTAAATCATCTCCTATTTTAATTAAGCACAAATAGAAGCAATTTTATTTCAAACATATGTGTGCAATTATTGAATGTGGACGGTTTAGGACCGATTGTTGTAGGAAGCCTTGGAGGAGACCTATGTCTAGCAGTGGACATCTTCTAGTTGAGATGATGGTGTTGATGATGATATGCTATGTTAAACCTTTTAAGATTCAATTTACAAAACAATTCAAAATATAAAATATTGTGTCTATACAAATATTAACAAGTAAATAACATAAAATTTAAACATTTTTTTGTTACATGTAAGGGTTTTTTCTCCTAAGCCATGTTTTGTTCTAGAGTATTACGTGGCAGGTTCTACCGTCACGGTAATTGTAATGGTCCCCCCTAGAAACCTAGTGCGAGTATAGTAATTTTTCGGCTATTTAATGAGGTATTATTGTACAAGCCAGCACCCTCCAATGTGGAGGGAGGTCTTACGCTCCTCCAGAATCCGCGTTAGACTGTAGAACTCGACACCAGACTGGACATTCTCCCACTGGCTTATAACGATTCAAATAAATAATAAGAAACCGCGATAAGAGGGAATCAAAATGAGAGATTATGAAACAATTAAATACATTTCTGTTGGTTGTGCTTATCACTCTTCCATCCGTTGTGCACTTAAGATTTAGGTGAATTAACTGACTTTAACTCGAGGGGGTCAGGAACGCTAAGTCCAAACCTATAACTCGCTTTGATAGGTGTATTCAGCTGTATACGGCCGAAGCTAAACGCTTTCGCGCCTCCGCCCCGACGTGGGACTCCAACCCATCGGTTTCCTGTGTACTCAACCCGCTATATGAGTTAACCCGCCTACTGACCCCCGTGCATCCGCCCCTTAAGACCCCTAGCTCTCAAGCACACGGCACACACCCATACACGCTGTAACTACAATATAAATACACCACAGGGACAGATCACTCAGATATAATCGTGTAACGGAACCGCTCCGGCGATCAATCCGGATGGCTCCATTCGATCTATACCTTAGCTCTCCACACCGCAGCGACTTATAAAGAGTTCTACTCATTATCTCTATCAAAGGTACCGATAAACCAACAGTAATGCTCAGCGAGAAATAATAGAGAGATATCATCTAATTATTCAACGATTATTACTATACTCAGACCGGCATATAAATACATATAAATCATTATCCTACGAAATAATAGGCAACAAGGACTTACCTAGTTACTGCAGCGTTATATATGCTAACTTACTCAACGTCATGGTAACCCACACGACCGGCTATGCCCAGCTTTCACGAACGTCCTGCCTTCACCCTGCACCCTCACTGACTATCTCACCGACGACTCTCTCGACCACCTCAAACCCTGTCGTTTTATCTCACCCCGTGCCCCGCTTCCTACCGCTTTTTTGTTAACAGTTCTATCAAATTCTAAGGCATTCATCACTCACGTAAATGTATACCAGATGTCGCGGGCACCGAAGTCCAAAAAGGTCTGTTAAGAGCCCTTTCCAACGAATTCGTGTAAAGAGTGCAATAGATCCTTTGTCCATACTTGCACAAAGGTCGCTTACGAATCTGTTTGTTAAGTTTCGCCCTTTTTATGTTGTCTAAACACATGCACGTGTTGCCAACGGCTAAGAATATATTGTTGCATTGATGTAACAATAATTGTAAATTCTAAATAACGTAATATGATAATACTATCACATTTTCCCCCCTGAAACTCAGACGCGAAGAATGCTTCTAAGCGTATGGGATTTCACTTATCCTTAAATTGAGAACAGTGACTGAATTAGAATTTTCTTTGTCTAAACTTGTCAAATCGCATGTATTGTTATAATTGTATAAGTACATGATCCTCTACACATTCGGAAATCGATTTGGCTGTCACGGCCCGTGTTCCACTTCACACCTTAAAACTCAATAATGGCAGGATACTTTCCAAGCAGTTTTTGTTCTCCAGAACTAACCGCTGTGTTGGAATATTTCGTTGATAAGTTTTAGTAGGTAGTTACCACTATTGCGTGGCATTAGAATGGGATAGTAAGCGTGGTATTGTAGTATCTGGGTACGTTCGGCACATTGATACCAATGGTGGCTTTTCTTTTATAAGTTCCACACGATTTGACTAGTTATGTATTTCCATTTCAACAGAAGACAATTCGATAAATTGATCTGGTAGATTTTTTTCGTACAAAGTTGGTACAAATAAGTTAATCCCATTGGCTTATTCCTATAAGGCCTGCTAGATTCATATAGGATAGTTATAAATATGTTGTCTTTAGTGACTTATGCCCATAGGACCAGCTAGAGTTTTCATCAAATGACCATTTGCTCATAAGTTGTTTAGAGGATTTGCAAAACCGTCTTATGTTTGAACATTAATTACAATATTAAGTTCTTCCTTAACTATTTATACATCTCACTTCTGCCTCATTATCCTGATACTCCTGCCAAGATTCACTAACATAAGTGACCGAGGCAATTTAGTTAAATACATTACAATTATAGTATCATATAAAAGTTACACATAAATATTTGTTTAGCTGCTTTTCAGTTCCCTGTCATTGAATTATATGATGTTTACATACCTCGAACAGTCGAGTATTAACTAAAATTACCAATTAAAATTAGCCTGCACATTCTTTGCCTGAAGCTATCACCACAGCAGTAGAACTTGATTTTCACCCCTTCAATTTCGCTCGGACTTCAATGTTCTGCTTCTATTTAGGTTTCAACGCTGCTCTGTCCTTTCTCTCACGATATAACTTCATTTATTTTATAAGTCGTGACTACATTGAGTAGCAGTCCCCAAAGAGATGTTCACGTCGCATTTGGCAATATCCACCTTCACTGAAACATGATAATACCACAGCAGAGGATTTGTTTGGTACGGATTGATATCCACGGTATTGACTCGTGATATCAACACAAAAGTGTTTTAAATATATATATACACATGTAAACATCTAATTTCAGAATTAGTAATCTAACTAATTCAACAATAAAATTCCTATCATTAGCATCAACTTTTAATATCAATCTCAACTCAAGTTCCCATCATCAACATTATTCATGTGCGTCTGATGAATATAACTTTTACTTAACAAAATCTACATCAACAGCGCCATTTGTATGTACTTCATTCTTATAGTCTAACTTTTAATTTAAAAAAGTTTCCAACACCAGTGTAATCTGTTTATATTCGTACGCATCGAATGAACTAAACGTTGCAAGTCTAATTCTTACCAACAACGTTGACATCATCACCATCCGTGTCTTATGCCTCGAGATTGTTATCTCTAGATACTCTTACTAATTTAACTATGAATGTATTGTATGTGAGACTAATCTGCAACAGTCTGCTCTAACCAATATTATGATGGCTATTAGTTAGTTTAAAAGCTCTGCTCGTAACATACTTTTACATATAACACCCGCATCTACTATTAGATCAGTTCAACCAATCGAGAGATCGAACAACTTGTATGTAAAGTTCAAGCTCAGTTTTATTTACAAAATACTTCACTGTTACATTATCTGCAACAAGTTCAGTCAATTCCTTGTCTCTCACTTTGCCATTACTCTCTATCACTAATATAAATTTTACGTTAACCAATGTTATTTTGTTGTGAACGTAATTTGAATAACTAACAGTTATTTTACCTGACTTTATAAATAATTTCCAACTCATCTATAAAGCTTATCTGACAACTTCAATCAATTTTATGTTCATTTTGAACATTAAAATATTACCACAAGTGTTTGTGTGTAACAAAACTAAATATGTTTCATTTATTATCTTTCGCAACCATGTTAAGTTCAAACCCGTTGCTGAAAAAGTAAACTAAATGTAGGGACAACCTTACTAGTTTATCTTAATAATTTAGTTCGGGAATCGAACCCATTCTAATTAGTTACAATTAATATCAAATCAATGCATATACTTTTCTCATTGCTCATATTCCATTTATGTTTCATTAATGTACATGTGTTCTACACTTGTGATGTACATTTTCTTTTCTTACCAAGGAATCTTAACCAATTTTTGTTAACGTGTACAAATCCCTCGCGCAATGGTTTTGAATTCAACGAAGTCGAAGGAACTCTTAAAAGTAAACCTCATATAACTACACTATTTAGTCCAGGAATCGAACCCGGTAATATCTCAAGAAATTCCAATCCGTAATAAATTACTTTCCTGGATGACATCTGGTTTTTTCGAAATAGAAATCAATGACCCTTTTTTTGTCATCATTTGACATTAATCGACTCGACATGTTGAAGTGCACAATTCCTCAAATACTTGACTCTAACTTACTTTCACATGGTTTTTTTTTCTTATAGAATTTATGAAACACGTGAAATACATTTGATTATAAATGACTTGCAACCCATTTTGTCAAAGTTAGCAAGTTAACATTATATTTATTATCTAATTGAATGATACCGAAGTTGTCGCACTATAACCATTGTAACACAACTGCATATTTTCGTTACGCAATTCAAACTGATCTATAACTCACACAGATGTATTCAGCTACTTACAATGATTTCCTTGCCCGGATATCGAACGCAGTCAATTTCACAAGGTAATAAAACCACACTCGTGTTACATTACAAACCATTCCCCCCGCAATTTACGATTTATGAGACGTTTAGTTATATCTGATCGCAATACTCGTTACACTATATTAACTATTCGAAATATATGTCATCATCATCACCATAACATGACAAATATCTAATGTTAAATAGTTGGGAATCGAACCCAATAATTGATATACATTAGAGGTACGTAGTGAATAAGATTCCCCCCCTACAAAATGATTACAAAACATTTGTTGATATTGTATCATTATACATATTCAATTAGTCTAGCCGAGACCAAACCCGACAACCCTTAACATTAGGATAACTTAGTGAAATTTGAATTCTTGCACAAACTGCACAAATAGAAAACCAGTTTTTTTTTTTTTGTAGTTTTTCGTTAAATATAAAAATGTTCGTCTGGGAGTCTAACCCAGTAATCTTTATAGTTTACGGTTGAACATATACGAAATCTGGATACGCAGTACACGCGATTGCACACATATAAATGAGATTAAGATTAACACTCACCAATTTGTCATCATTTCATAACGTAACATATGTCTTCCTGGCAGACGTATCTCGCCTAATTTTTCTACTTGTAACAACATACGAATAATTCTTTTTTTCTAGAGCTAGGACTTCGAAATTAACCTAGCCAAACTAACAGTAGTCGTTGTGTAGTTTAGCACAATTAAGTTTAACATGCCATATATTAAACATGACATGAAATTCTTATAACACAAAGCAATATAATCAGTGTTTTAAAAATACAACTATAAATACAAATATATCTAAGATTTACAATTATTTCATCTAGTATTGATAATAAAAATATAATATCAGCAAAGTTGTGGCCTATGACATAATTTATGTTTACGTTGATGTAATTTAAATATATTTACGTTGTGTTGTGTATGTAGTAACCCAATAAAGTTCATCCTCGTTGCACTGACGTAATAATTACGGCTCAGTACATTTAATGACGAGGATCCTGGTCACGCGGCACCATATGTAATGGTCCCCCCTAGAAACCTAGTGCGAGTATAGTAATTTTTCGGCTATTTAATGAGGTATTATTGTACAAGCCAGCACCCTCCAATGTGGAGGGAGGTCTAACGCTCCTCCAGAATCCGCGTTAGACTGTAGAACTCGACACCAGACTGGACATTCTCCCACTGGCTTATAACGATTCAAATAAATAATAAGAAACCGCGATAAGAGGGAATCAAAATGAGAGATTATGAAACAATTAAATACATTTCTGTTGGTTGTGCTTATCACTCTTCCATCCGTTGTGCACTTAAGATTTAGGTGAATTAACTGACTTTAACTCGAGGGGGTCAGGAACGCTAAGTCCAAACCTATAACTCGCTTTGATAGGTGTATTCAGCTGTATACGGCCGAAGCTAAACGCTTTCGCGCCTCCGCCCCGACGTGGGACTCCAACCCATCGGTTTCCTGTGTACTCAACCCGCTATATGAGTTAACCCGCCTACTGACCCCCGTGCATCCGCCCCTTAAGACCCCTAGCTCTCAAGCACACGGCACACACCCATACACGCTGTAACTACAATATAAATACACCACAGGGACAGATCACTCAGATATAATCGTGTAACGGAACCGCTCCGGCGATCAATCCGGATGGCTCCATTCGATCTATACCTTAGCTCTCCACACCGCAGCGACTTATAAAGAGTTCTACTCATTATCTCTATCAAAGGTACCGATAAACCAACAGTAATGCTCAGCGAGAAATAATAGAGAGATATCATCTAATTATTCAACGATTATTACTATACTCAGACCGGCATATAAATACATATAAATCATTATCCTACGAAATAATAGGCAACAAGGACTTACCTAGTTACTGCAGCGTTATATATGCTAACTTACTCAACGTCATGGTAACCCACACGACCGGCTATGCCCAGCTTTCACGAACGTCCTGCCTTCACCCTGCACCCTCACTGACTATCTCACCGACGACTCTCTCGACCACCTCAAACCCTGTCGTTTTATCTCACCCCGTGCCCCGCTTCCTACCGCTTTTTTGTTAACAGTTCTATCAAACTCTAAGGCATTCATCACTCACGTAAATGTATACCGGATGTCGCGGGCACCGAAGTCCAAAAAGGTCTGTTAAGAGCCCTTTCCAAAGAATTCGTGTAAAGAGTGCAATAGATCCTTTGTCCATACTTGCACAAAGGTCGCTTACGAATCTGTTTGTTAAGTTTCGCCCTTTTTATGTTGTCTAAACACATGCACGTGTTGCCAACGGCTAAGAATATATTGTTGCATTGATGTAACAATAATTGTAAATTCTAAATAACGTAATATGATAATACTATCACAGTAATTAAACGTCGGATCCCTCAGAGTACTTATGTTGTTTCCATTGATGCTCTAGCGTAGGAGCTAAAAGATTTTAATATATTTTACCGGGATACTAAATGTCATATAGATCTATGTGTTAGTCTGCGTCGGTGCTTGTGATTTGTATGTAAAATGGTTACCAGTTGTAGGATGATTTTAGCTTATTGTAGTAGAAAATTTCAGAATGTTCGAGTGAAGTCAAGGTCTTCCAAACACATAATTCAAATTACACCAATATTTTACAATCATGGTAGCCAGTGGCTTGCGATACACTAAATATATTAAAAATTAAATAAAAATAAAATATTCTGTTGTACTGTACAAAGTTTATTTCTCAATATTTACACGAAGTTCTTTATTCATAGATTGTTACTTATTTTTACAGTTTTTAAGCCCTGTATCTTTATTAAAGACAGAAATGACTGCTTTGTATAGGCAACTAACAGCTATTGTTGAAGAACGGGACAATCACCAAGCCATAGTTAGTAACTTTGACCAGTGCAGTGATGATTATGAGCAGGCCCTCGGTAAGATATCTACCCTAGAACAAGAGCTTCGAGAGGCCCATACATACATCACCCAGTTACAAGAAGATGCTCAAAAAGTCACTGTACAGCATAATATTAGTTTATTTGAAGAGTTGGTGGAGAATGCCCCTCTTGGTTGGTTGTTTACTTGAAGAGTTGGTTTCTCCTGCGATTAACAACCATTTGGCTATGGACTTCCCAGACAATAACTCTTTATCTACTACTAAGCTAACGGTAATGTCAAATTGCAGTAGAAATAAACTGAAAAAATATATCAAAATAATAAGTTCATTCAAAGAACAAAAAAAATAATAAAAAGTCATAACAGTGTCTCTAAATGTGCTAAACTTAGTAAAGAAAAATGTGAGTTGTATGATGATTTAGAATTGTGTACTTCTAAGTTAAAAAATTTTAGATTAAAATATGAAGTTGACACACAGGCATTGTTATTTAAAATTAATAATCTTAAAGACTCCTTACACATACTAAATAACAAGTATGACATCTCCCGGAAGGAGATTCAGGAGTATTCCAAGGCTTTAGATGATTTTTTAAAACTATCATCAAATAATACAGAGCGCTTTGACTCATTGGTAAATAATCATTTATGTGAATATGCTCGCTCACACAATCATCCACAGCTAGAGAGTACTTTTCTTTTTAGTACGCCTGAATGTGACACCTTACATACCAATAAGAGAACAAAGCAGTCATTAGGTGCATCATTTCATGTACAAAGTACGTTAAATAATGCACAAAAATCTATTATGTTCAGCGATGACATTGGAAAAAACATGGGCTCTAAATTAAGATCTAATCTTACTGGTCAGTCTGTTTTAAATATCTGCCTACCAGCTGCACCCTTTGATGTTATTATACAAAGGATTGTAAATTATGATTTCACTGATTGCAATAATCTTATAATTTTAACAGGGAACAGGGGTAATGTTAACAAAAAAGCTTTAATTAAATATTGTGAGTCTCTGTTATCTTTAAGTGTCAATAAAATTATATTGTTTACATTCCCCTACTCTAAAATGTTGCCAGATGTAGAAAATAGACTTAGGTATAAGCTTAATGCTACACTGCATACCATATGCACTTACAATGACAAATTTCATTTGATAGATACTAACTGTGTTACTAAATCTTTTTATCAGACAAAGGGTAAGCAGTACCTCACTCCTAGTTTTACTAGACAGATAGCATCTTCGCTATCCTTTTTTTTACAAACTTTGACCAAAGATTTGACAACAAGACCTGCTTCTATTGAGCAGTCTTGTTCTAATGACGTTCTTATTGACATTTCTAATAATTTAAATTGAATTGTGAGACAATAGAGATAGCAACCTCTAGCTCCAATTTTTTACACTCACCTTTAATTGAGTTAGCAGTACAGTCAAATGAACACTATAACACATGCTACACAAAATATCAACAAAATAATAATTTAAATAAATGTAATGTAATTAACCTGGTTCATCAAAACATTTGTTGCTTGACGGAGGGCAAGCAACTTGAGCTGGAATTATTTATGAATTCAGAGAATATTAATATTATGTGTATTACTGAGCATTGGTTAAAGGGGCATCAACTCATGTTTAATTTCAGCAACCACCAAGTTGGAAGTTCATTCTGTAGAGTCAACACAATACATGGTGGGTCGCTTATTATATTATATAAAAACCTTAAGTTTAAGGAACGGAAAGATATTGTGTCCCTCTCTATAGAATGTTCTATAGAATTCGCATGTGTGCAATTAGAGCAATTCATTGTTATAAGTGTATATAAACCTCCCTCCGCGGATTTGAAACTATTTTTAGAAATAATGGATGAAGCCCTAAGCAAACTTGCCAACTCAGGTAAGTCCGTACTAGTCTGTGGTGACTTTAATATTAACATTCTTGATAAATCAAATTCCACCCTTAAAGTTCTTAGTCTTTTTAAGTCCCACAACTTGCTAAATTTGTTTATGGAGCCTACTAGAATAAGCGCTACTACAGCTACTTGCCTGGACAACATCTATACAGATATTGTTCCTAGACATAAATCTATTAATAATAAGTTAGATTCTGATCACTCTGGTCAGTTAGTTAGTTTTGTAAGTAAAAAGAAAACAGTGCCTAAAAAAAAATTACTCTTGTACCAGTAACAGTTGATCGCCTGGAACGTATGAGAATTAACTTAATTAATAATTTACCTTCCTTAAAAAAACAAATTAGACCCTAATGCACTATATTGTTCCTTTTTTAATTCGTTCCTTAGTCTATTTAATTCAATATTTACCTCCAAGACGGTTACTGTTACTGATTGTCCTATATTCAGTAACTGGGCAACAGTAGGAATTTATAAGAGTAGGGCAACATTGTATAGGCTGTATCATGAAAGACAATATAATACTAGTGAGGACTTTAAGCAATATGTAAAATGCTATTCAAAGATTTTTAAAAGTGTCTGTAAATTAGCCAAATCTTTGTTTATTAAGTCTAAAATCAGAAACAGTAGTAATAAAATTAAAGCAACTTGGAAAGTTATTAATGCTGAGACTGGGAGGAGTGGAACAAAAGAGTCTGAATTTAAATTAAATTTTGATGGTCACATTACCAAGAATGACATGGAAGTGGCCAACACATTTGAAAATTTTTTTTCCACTTTCCCAGTCGCACTCACAGGTAATTTAGGCTCTTCCACCTCCACTGCAGAATCATTGATCAAAGAAAATGTACCAGAATTTTTCAATAATTTTACTTTTCAGTATATAAATCAACTTCATGTTTTAGCTGCCTTCAAATCTATTAATATAAAAAAGACAGCTAATCTTTGGGGAATTTCTGTAAGTGTTGTTCACTCAATAATTGACATTATTGTACCTGACTTAGTTATTATATTTAATAGATGTATAGATTATGGTGTGTTTCCTGACCTGATGAAGTATAGCAAGATAACTCCTTTGTTTAAATCAGGTAGTCCATTAGACCCCACAAATTTTAGACCAATTTCGGTCCTACCAACATTTAGTAAAGTTTTTGAAAAGCTGATACTTACTCAGTTGCTTAATTATTTTAATGAAAATCAATTGCTGCATACTAAACAATTTGGTTTCACTCATGGTCGGTCAACATGTGATGCTGGGGTTAAATTATTAGAGTATATATTTGAGGCTTGGGAGGAGTCACGTGACGCCTACGGGGTGTTTTGTGACTTATCTAAAGCATTTGATTGTGTGCAGCATGAAACACTTGTCAGGAAATTACACCACTATGGAATAAGAGGCAGTGCTTTGGATCTTCTTACTTCTTATTTGAGTGATAGGATTCAAAGAGTAGATGTTAATGGTAAATTATCCCAGGGATCAGCTGTGGCGGTGGGGGTGCCCCAGGGGTCTATTCTGGGTCCATTTCTGTTCCTTGTGTACATCAACGACTTGCCTCATCTTGTGAGGGATAACCATGAGATAGTGTTGTTTGCAGATGACACATCCTTAGTATTTAAAGTTAACAGACAGCAATCGGTAATTGACGATGTAAACAATGCTCTCTCTAAAATGGTACTTTGGTTTTGCGCTAATAACTTGTTATTAAACAGGAGTAAAACCAAATGTGTTAAATTTTATACTAAGAATGTTAAACAAGTAAAAACTAGTGTTTTGATGAACAAGGAGGAACTGGAATTGACAGACAAGGCTGTCTTCCTAGGTATAACTTTAGATTCACGGTTACAATGGGGCTCACATATAGAAACATTATCTGGAAGACTTAGTTCTGCAGCTTATGCTGTGAGAAAGATTCGTCAATTGACGGATGTTGATACTGCGTGATTAGTTTATTTCAGTTACTTTCGCAGCATTATGTCCTATGGTTTATTGCTTTGGGGCAGTGCCTCTGATATGGATTCAATCTTTGTGCTCCAGAAACGAGCTATTAGAGCTATCTATAAGATGGGCCCTCGTGAGTCACTAAGAAACACATTCAAAGAAATTAACATCCTCACACTACACTCACAATACATTTACGAGAATCTTTTGTATGTTCATAAAAATCTGTCTAAATTTAAGAAAAATAGTGATCTCCATCAATTTAACTTAAGAAATAAAAATAAACTTGCCTTGCACACTACTAGGCTCCATAAAATATCGAATTCGTTTGTGGGTCAATGTATACAATTTTATAACAAATTACCAAACAACATAGTATTATTATTTATTAGTAAATTTGAGAAATTTATTAAACTGAGGTTGTCCAAAAAGGCTTATTACTCAGTTTCAGACTATGTCACAGATTTAGATGTTTGGAAATGAATTGCTCTTTTTTTAAGACCTATGATTGTTAATATAACTGCTGTTTTAATATTTAAAAGATTTTGAGTTAAAAGAGTGGTGGTGAGTTTCTTCCTGGGTTCTTTTCTCACCACTCTACCATGAACAAACTGCGAACCCAGCTAGCTGTAATTTTAACCGACAGATTGTTCATCTTTTATTGTTTTTTTTTATGACGTTCATAAGTGTCTTTTTGTGACCTAAATGAATAAACGAATTTGACTTTGACTTTATCTAAATCAAAGAGTGGGTCCACTACACAGCCTCAAATTAAAGGATTCAGTAGAAACTTAGATGGGATACTATGTAGTCGTTTCACTTGGGGATATCTCTATATGCAGCAGGAGTTGGTATGCGATGGCTTTTATCTCACAGAGAGTAAATCTTGAGCCTGTAATAATTTTAATGCTAAGTTTTACGACATCCAACACATTTATTTTTTAATTTTAGGCATTAAATTTAAGGAGCATATTCTGGTACACAGAAGGCATAATAAGAATAGAATAAATAGAAGTGTAATTCAAATATAATTGTTAAGAATGTTGAATAAAGTAATAGCTAATATAAGCGTGCTGTGTTACGCTATGAAGTATATTAATCTATCGTAATTTAAACTCTTTGAAAAAGTAATATCATGTGTCCGGAAATAATATTTTCATTTGTGTTTACAATTGTGTAAGTTTAATGTGGTAGTAAAGACTAACAAACTATACAATTTCTTAGTCCTATATCAAAATGAATATTATGCTTGTTTTCTTCAGAGATGCGCTCGGGATCGAACTTTTTTATGTCAGGAAAGTAATGTGGGTTACAATGAAATGCATACACCGGCATGAAAATTCCTACTCCTTTACGTACTTTAAAAAATACCACAATGGACTTTATATACAAATAATTTAAAATTACGTTGGACTAATGTATCGGGGAAAGAACGTAATAAATTTGATGACTTAAGCCGTAACAGTATCGTAACATAATACGACAACTCGTACTGGCCTTGGAAGTCACTGTTTCAGAACTGTAGACATACACTCTCGAACTAAACGGCCGAAGCTCTTCCTTCCTGTGCAAATCAGTTAAAGTCTGGAATTCATTACCAGACATGTGTTTCCCTCCTACTACGATCCCGCGTCTTTTAAGCGGGGCGTGAAAAAGCATCGCACTAGGCCACCATAGCGTGGGTCGTCGTCACATAATACCCATAAATATTAATAGCTAGACAGGACGACAAAACAATACCCCTATCACGTATTATTTTTCGAACACCTCATTGACTAAATCTTAAACTATGCTGAACCTGTACCAGACGTATCGTAATTAGACTGCTTATAAACATGTTTACTCATATATTACTAAATTCATAAACATTATTCATAAATTACATGTAAACACAGAGTAAATAACGTACTCATCACCCAGTTATTTTTCCTTCCTCATAATTGTAATTTTAAAACAAAAAAGGTGATTTTGATCTTACAATGAAATATTTTTCAGCATTTTTGTTTGGTTTCCCAGAGGTGTAATCCTGATCGGATTGTCTATCCACAAAAGCAGCTGGAGGCCATAGCCTCAATAACTCTGAATAGGGAAAGAAAAGTATAAAACCATCATCAATCAACCTATCACCGTCCACTGCTGAACGAAGGTCTTTTTTTTTTTTTACGTGTGGAAACCCCCTCGGGCCGTCACCCCACCGGGGCTTACGGCGGGGTGGTGTTTCGGAATCGGACCAACTAAAACCGCACGGTGTGCCACTCTGCACCTAAGATAGGAGGGATCCGGGAACCGCTGCTATTACGACATCCAGATCCCTCCTAGCGCCTGCTTGCTAGCGCGGGCACCATCTGTGGATAAACTCTCCATTTAGGCGACGTACGGCACACGCGGACGTCGCCTCCTCGCGGCTGGCCACTATAGCGGATATCAACAGCAACTTAGATTCGTCTAAGTATGAAAGACGACGCGACGAAAATACCTGACTAAAACTTTTACTAATTTGAACTATAAGGGCTAACACGTATTTATTGTTTACTTTTTAGAAAGATTATATTCTGTCACGGGTTTTATAAATTTTTAAGTAATTTTTTTAACATTTGAAATAATAAAATTAGTAAGGCAAAATTTTCTATTGATTTTTTTAAGTGTCACACAAAAATAGCAAACATTAATTTCAGTACTCTGAGTTACCTCCAAACATGACTCAAATTATTTGTTAGTCTTTGGTTCGTGTCTGAAGCTAAAATAACATTAATATGCATTGATAGGTAACATTAAAATTGTTTGTCTTAATAAATAGATGTTTTCACTTTATGCTTTGCATTTGGAAGCATCGGTTGCAGGTTCCTATTTTAGTTCTTTCTTACTCAAATGCTTTTCATCTTTCAGTATTATATTTTTAAGTGCATTGGTTTAGACAAGGTTCTTTTTAATTTTGTGATAATTTCGAATTCATTGCATTTCATTTCATTAAAATTAAACTATTAATGTCAGAGCAAACCATGGCCACTCTAGGCATGTTAAGAAAAACGTTAACATCTGATCATGTGACATCGTCTGAATGTAAATTTTGGGGTTTCTTTGCTCCTTGAATAAAACTGGTTTTCGGTATTCGTGTAAGGTTAACCTTCAAACCAAACGAACAAACCAACAAACCAAGCTGTGACGTAGTTAGGTCCTTGCATTCAAGATCTTCGAAACCGTCTGCAAAAAAATAAACATACTAATTTAAAATATTTTTCCTTGTTTTTTGCAGCCGTGCAACAGATATCGTTAGCATATACTACTAATATTATAAATGTAAAAGTTTGTGAGGATGTATGGATATGTGGATGTTTGCCACTCTTTCACGCAAGAACGGCTGAACGGGTCTGGATGAAATTTACTACGGACATAGATTGTAGTCTGGAATAGCATATAGACTATTTATTCCGAAAAATTTTGCATTCCCATAAAATGTGCAAGGTACAGCAACGATCAGAAAAACTGCGGGATACAGTTATTCACATATTTACATGATACAGGTAAGAATATTACCATTTAGAGTATTAATTTTACTATCTTTATTGGGATATCCTAATTATGTTTCTTTATCATTTTATTTGAGAAAAACTAAGTGAACAACATTGAATTCTTCAAGTAAGATCTCTGAGGTTTCATCATCATCAATAACCTTTCATAGTCCATTGCCAGACATAGACCTTTGAGTAGAAAGGATGTCATATAACGAAAAGTTAGGGAGTATTTGAACGACTTGAAACAGATCAAAGCCAGTTAAATGTTTTAGAGTCAATTTTTGTAGGAGGAAGCACTTGAGAAAATTGGACAAATCTGAAAATAAATTTATAAAATCATCAAAGTATTATTGACCAGTTTGAAATGTTCATGCAAGTACAGTGCATTTTTTTAGTATAAGCTTGCAGATAAACTTGCAGATAAAAATATAATGAACTTTCAGAGAACATTGTATTTATTTAGATATTTATATCTGTATAGTGTATATATGTGTATCATTATGTACTATATATTTTAATGTTCAAATCTAAGTAGGTATTATTATTTTTAATTATATACGTTTCTCTACAGATTCCCCAGTAGCAAGAAAGTAGAAAGAAAAAAAGAGAAATCATTTCTTCTAACATTCATGTGGTTAAAAAAATAAATAGAGTAAAAGTAAGTGTTACAATTAATAGCAATTAGTAGCTTGAGGGACTGCTATTACGATGGGGCTCGGTAAGGGTTGCGGCTTGTTCGTTTGATTTTTAAATAGATTGATTTTCTAAATATATTACTTTAGGAATAGAGAAATTACAGGAACAATCGTCTAATTTTACATCTACTCAGCTTGCGACCAATCGACAGATCAAATACTGTCATATTTAATCTGTACGAGCCGCACGAACATTTGTTGAGTCTCTACCTTCTTTATCTATGAAAAAGAAAGAATTCACAGGAACATAGCGTGTTTTGAAACTTCATTCTAGGCTTCAATCACTTGTCGCACGAAGACGCTTGTGTCACTAGTGGTAAAATAAGCGGTTATTATTTTGCAAGAGTTAAATATCAGAAATAAATAAAAATTATGACAAGTGCCCACAAAACTGCCCTTACGTTTATTTGCTATCCTCTGTTCTCTACTTGCTGCAAGAAAATTTAATTTTTAGTTAAACTTGCCTTTCTAAATGATATTTCCTTATACCTTATATATGTGTGTACAATAGGAAATAAATACTAGAACTAACATTTTCATTGTATAAGAATTGCACTTTTTATTTAGTTATTTTTGCCAGGTATCTACTTTGAAAAAAAACTGAGAACAAGACCTGAATAACTTCTACAAAGGAATAAATATTGTATGATTAATTAAAAAATAATAGTACATACTATGGAATAAATAGTTTTGTTTTGCAATAATAATAACTTATGTTGATTTTCAAATAAAAATAATACAAGGAGCACTAATTGCATTCGATGCGTCTTCTTTCTTAAATTTAGAAAAGAGTATATTTTTACATACTTACTATTTTATTGATTGATTTTATTTTTAAGCGTTACAATCATCTAATCACTACATACAACTATGAAAGGCACTATTATTCTAATATTGGAGCTGGTGAATGCCGATCTAAGTGTGGACCGCATGTCTTTCCATTCTTGGCCTAGTTAAGATTTTTTAAAATGGTTGAAAGTGAAAATTTAAAAGAGAAATAAAGTATACACCTTAATGAAACATTTATTAGAAAATCAAAAAAATTAATTAAATGATTTATTAAGAACAAGTATGCGTTCTTATACTTTAACTTGATTATTTTGTAACTGTGGGTAGTTATGTGCATTAATATTAGAATTTCCATTTTTTTTAATCTGTTAATCTGTTTTAGAGAAATAGACATTACAAAAATGGATCTGACATAGTGAATAAATTCTTACAAAGAAAGAGTTACTATCACTGAGTATAGAAGGCTGATCAAAAAAGTTTTCAGTCTTTCAGAGTTATCTACTTGACGAGGTTCAAGTCCCGAACCACTAACGTTTCATTCGTGAATTCAAATCTGACAAAGAATCTACCCAATGAAACAATGAGAATTTTTAAAATTCACTGCTGGTAATTTTGCATAAGTATGCTAACATGCTTGACGACAAGCAAAATTTATTTTTAATATTCTAATTATAAAATATAACTGATAACTTAGTAACTAGAATATTAAAAATTGGGAAATTTTGTGAGAATGGATGAGAAAATATGACGAGCTTATTGTGAAAAAAACCAGTGACAAACGACCATGACAAAAGGAAGCGAGACTTTTCAAGATCGTTAGACACTACATCTCCAAAGTAAGTACTCTTCAAGGGAAGTCATCAAAGTAAGCATCCTTTCATATGTAGTACGAGAAAGATCTTTCTTGATGTCAGACCTTGTGATGGCATTATCTTATTACGTAATTTAGAATTTAAAATTACAATTTGAATTACAATTATTACAATGACATCAGTGGCAATGCAACAATATATCCTTAGCCGTTGGCAACACGTGCATTTGTAGAAAAGGTCTAGACAACAAAAAGGGGCCAAACTTAACGAACAGATTCTTAAGCGACCCCTGTACAAGTATAAACAAAAGATTTATTGCACTCTTAACACGAATTCCTTGGAAAGGACTCTTAACAGACCTCTCTGGACATCAATTCCCAAGACATCTGTTAAACATTACGTGACGAGTGATGAATGCCGTAAGGTTTGATGGAATTGTTAAAAAAAAAGCAGTAGGTAGTGGGGCGCAGGATGAGATAAAAGTACAGGGTTTTAGGGAGTCGGGGGATAGTCGGTGAAGGAGTCAGTGAGAGTGCTGGGTGAAGGCAGGACGTTCGTGAAAGCTAGTCATAGCCAGTCGTGTGGGTTACTATTACATTGAGTAAGTTGGCATATATAAAGCTGAAAGTAGCTAGGTAAGTCTTTGTTGTTTATTATTTTCGTAGGATAATGATTTATATATATTTATATACCGGTCTGTGTATAGTAAAAGTCGTTGAATAATTAGATGTAATCTCTCTGTTATTTCACCCTAAGCATTACTATTGGTTTATCGGTTTACCTTTAATAGAGTTAATGAGTAGAACTCTTTATAAGTCACTGCGGTGTGGAGAGCCGATTTATGACCGAACGGTGCTGACGGTAATCGTGTAACGAGCTGATCACCGGATCAGCTCCGTTACACGATTATATTTTGGTGATCTGTCGCTGTGGTGTATTTATATTGTAGTTACAGCGTGTATGGGTGTGAGCCGTGTGTTTGAGTCCTAGGAGTTTTAAGGGAAAAATGCACGGGGGTCAGTAGGCGGGTTATCTCTTATAGCGGTTTGAGTACACAAGAAACCGATGGGCTGGAGTCCCACGTCGGGGCGGAGGCACGAAAGCGCTCAGCTTCGGTCATATACAGGTGAATACACCTGTCAAAGCAATTTATAGATTTTGACTTAGCGTTACTGACCCCCTCGAGTTAAAGTCAATTAATTCTCCTAAATATTAAGTGCACAACGGATGGAAGAGTGATCAGCACAACCAACAGAAATGTATTTAATTGTTTCATAATCTCTCATTTTGGTTCCCTCTTATCGCGTATTCTTATTATTTGTTCGAATCGTTTTATGCCAGTGGGAGAATGTGCAGTCTGGTGTCGAGTTCTACAGTCTAACACGGGTTCTGTATGAGCGTTAGACCTCCCTCCACATTGGAGGGTGCTGGCTTGTAGAATAATACCTCATTAAATAACCGAAAAATTACCATACTCGCACTAGGTTTCAAGGGAGGACCATCACAACCTGTCAAAAACCAAGCAAAGGCCTTCGTCAATCAGAGCCAACAAACAGATACAACAATGCATATCACTGCAACTCCAATAAATAATAACCGTGGGAAAAGTCGACCACCACTCTCCAACAAATCAGCCAACCAAATTCAGTATAAAAGAAACGATATGGAAACGAAGCTGTCTATACTTATGTACATTAAACACATGACCATTGAGAACATCGGAAAGCTTGCAAGAGTTAGAGTTAACTATTAAAAATATCAGGTGGGATATTTTGAGTATAAGCGAGATGGGAAGATTAGGGGAAGTACAGAAAAGAAAAGTTACCTTTTCCTGTATCACAAAGGTGAAATTGAAATACAACGAAAAGTAGGATGTTTAGTAAAACTAATAGAGAGTGCCCGAGTCTTTACAACATTGACCGCTAGTCTCTAGTCGTCCAGTGTACGCTGCGTCTTAGTAGCAGCGTTGGTATGACTTTTCGACATCGCGTTGAAGACCACGTTGCGACCAGGTCAGTGTACCAGACATGATTGAATACTTTTTCCACATCGAGGTAGATTATCAGGATCAGTACATGGTTGTCAGGATTATCAGGATCCTCAATGTCACACAGTACCCTCGCGAGCTGGTGTCTCGTGAAGAGATCGGCACGATATACAAGCACAAGCTATTCATCGCATGGCAGAAGATGTGACGTCATGTGCAGCAGTAAGTTTCTCAAACAACTTCAATGTCGTTAATAGGGCGGTAACTTCCCGGTGGGAGGTTGGTCTTCCCCGGTTTGGGCAACATGATTACTCGGCTAAATCACCAAGTGGTAGAAAAGCTTGCAATGCGGCACATGCCGTTGAAGAGATGCGATACCGTCATAATTCCTCATGGAAGTCAGTTTCGGTCACCGGGTCAGGACTGACTGCATATTAACATCGGGATCTGTCCTTAGCCAGTAGGGACTTAATCGGAGCAGGTTTCTTGGAAAGTAGTCAACGTCGACGATGTATGCCTGAACAGTCTTTACAGACTCACTCGTTGGTACTTTGCCATGACTCCGCTGTGCTTGCTGCCAACGCAGCAGAGATCCTCACAACTGTAGCAACGTATTGGGACTTCATGGTCGGATCTAGAAAGTTCTGCCACAGACTACACAATTTCATTTTTCTCTCCATCTTTGATTCTCGATGTGTGATCTGTATGGCCACGCTGAAAGCGGAAGAGAGTTTCTCAACGTCATCAACTATCTCCACTGTGAAATAAGGGCGAAAACTCTACTATGTATTCAGCAAAGTCCCGCCAGTCTAAGCTAATTCTGATACTAGCACATGGTAGAAGGCAGTAGTCTTGCGGGTATATGGAGTTTGACTTCCATAGTGTGTGTTATGCGTTAAAGTCATCGGTGATTATAGTGGGCAGTGGTGAGTATAGCAGGCCACGTATATCAGTCACTGTGAGACGCTGCCTTGTTAGCCCGTAGAAGCTTTTGATACAGACCTCTACGCCCAAGGTGTAGACTGCAATGTCGGTGTTGGTAGCACGTGCTAGATGACGTTCTTCTTGACCAAGACTGTTGATCCCCTATAAACAGTCTCTCTTGGCGATAGTAGATCATTCCAGTAGACATTGTATCTGCTCATTTTAAACTGGTTTACTGTTCTGAGGTGAATTTTACTGATCATGACTATATCTACTTGCCGTTTTACCAACAGTAATTTCAACAGCCTTGGCTTCTCTAGTAACGTCCCATGATAGTTGCGACTATATAGCCTACGTGAATTCAGAATTACAAAACTTTGTTAGACAGTTGGGAATCAGGAGAACGGGGTTCTGCTTCTCTAATAGCGCTAATAGTACCTTCTATAAGGTACCGATAATGCTAGTAACTCTGGAATCCAGATTTACCATGTCCAGGGCTGACTTCAGTTTAACAATCCGTTTCGCCTTCATCTCCGTAAGCAATTATATTTGACAGGCGTGTGAGTGATATATTCAGAGACATCTTATTCGAGTGATATATTCATATCGGACTTGAACTGTGATGTTTTTATAAGTTGTCATAAGTTGCTGAATGAGTAATGTAGATGGCGTTATATATTATTTGCGGCATGGGGCGTAAATAAACAAACGATTAACCTGATAGTCAGTGGGTACCATCATTTTGACCTGCATTGACTTGTGACAGAATTAGAGAGGCAGGTCGAGTTTTCTGTCACCTCCCTAACTTAGTGAAAAGTAACTAAGCGGCAGCAGCAGTGATAAGAAATAAAATGTGTTGATATCGGTTTTTTTTTGTCAAATTTATCACTCCAATCATATTGCTCAAATGTGCCACAAAAATTGGTAGTCAAGGCTACATAATGAAAATAATCTTATTAGTATAGAACGCCTACATTTGTTATCAGTTATTCAGTCTCAGAGACAACTGGATGCCTGTCTTAGTTACACGTTGTGTGTTTTCATGTTAAGAGTGTTTCGAGAGTGGTACTCCTTTTAAATAAGTTTGCTAAGTTGAAAGTGACTAATTTATTTCTTAGTTTTCATTTTACTGTCTTAATACCGTTTGAACATCACCTGGGTTAGAGTAAGTTGTAATTTTTTGCGCTTAGACAATTTTTTAGAAACGATAAAGTACCATAAACATAATAACAGTTGTGTGTTTAATTTTGTTACAAACGCAATATTATGTTTATGAAAAACATTTGAGTGATGATTAATATAAGATATGCTTTGCGCACCATTTCAATGCAAATAACGTAAATGACTGAAAAAGATTAACAGAATACTTTATTTAAAAAATGCAAATTGTTTACTATACTTACCTATTTAAGATCAATGCACTCAGGGTTCAATAGGCCAAAAAAAGTTGTTATTACCTTGAATTAAATATTTTTTTAACAACATAAGTGGTAAACGTTACTTCGTGATGATGTTAACAGTTAGAGTGGTGTGGGGTTCAAAAGAATTGTTCAACACCAACTTTACGTGCGAGCCGATCAATCAATTGTGATTAAGTGTGAGTCTCCCCTCTCTTTTAAATTTACGTATAGGGCAGTGAATAATATTTCTCATCACGTTTAATATAAACTGAGTTAAATATTTGTAGTATTCTATTTTTTAAACATACATATGTTTATATGTATACTTACCCTTTGAAGTTTAAGAGTATACAATTTAATAATAATACCACTAATAAACTACCATCATTATCGACAGCCTGATAAAGACCTCTCTTTAAAATAAAAATTCTGGTCTATTATGGGCCAAGAATTCGTTAACATTCGAATCTAATATCCCAAGCAAACATGTTATGAGAGGTCTTGGGTCTGATGCTACTGGAATTTGCTGGCTACTATCGTAACACATAGTTTTAACAAGATGGAGCCACTTGTCACACATCCAATGAGTCGCTGCCGGTGGTCAACGACATGTTTTCGGAAAAACCGACTTCCAGACAAGGCGACATTCCATGACCACCTAGAAGTCCAGATCTATCCCCAGCAAGCTTCTTCAAATCCTTCTCCAAATACATTATGTCAACTAAAAGAAAAAAATCAGCGAAGAGATGTCGGCAATCTTGCGGTCTCGTTGCCGATGAGTGTTCAAAAATTTTGGTGCTTGCTTAAAAGGGTGCAATCGTGGAAATGGTGGTCATTTAGACGGTGTAATTTTTTGAAAATAAATTTAAGCTAATTAACTTTCTTGTAAATAAACATTTTTTATAATATATCAAATCGTTTTTTATATGATTTTAATTATGGCTTGCCCTATACAAGGTTTGCTCATGCCCTTTTTGCAGTGTGAAGTTTGTTTCTTTAGTCAATTCTTATCACTTCAAAAAGGCTGAATATGATCACTTTTTACTGCGGCGAACCCTTATTCACCACAGTAAATAATCATATTCACTTAATTCACATGTTCAAATTCACCATTAAACTATAGTATATCGAGTATTTTATACTAAAATCTTCAAACAGTAATAATCTAGAGATACAATTCTGGGCAATAACAAACATTGAATTTGATGCGAGGAAAAACAAGGTCACAGGTTCAATTACCCAATTATAGTGTAACTACACCACGATTGAACTGAACATGATTGCTTGTCAACGGTCATATATAGACTGTTATTGCATTAGTTTATTCAACCCCAACAGGATACATACATACACTTTGTTCTGGATGATATAGTTATAAACGTAGATACTGTCTTTAATCTCAGGAATCCCTACCAAATGTTAAAATAACATAAAATAAAGATAAATAACTTAAACATCTAAGATTGTAGACATAATAATGTGATGTTAATTTGATCCTAACATTTTTGCAGATTCAAATACAAAAAGTGATTGTCTAAAAATGATAATATTACTTATTTGGACTGCTGTTTTGATAGCAGTGCTTGTAATCTACTTCCGTGAAATTTACTCAAGATTCAGTAAATATGGTGTCAGATATGAAACCCCGCTACCATTATTTGGAAATGCTGCCCGAATTTTACTGCGTTTGGACCACATTGCTAATAACTTAGTAAATCTGTACAACAAGTTTCCCGACGCAAGGTATGAGGATAAAATATCTGTATATTATGATTAACTCAAGAAGTATGCCTCTCACGTAAATATATTTCTAATTCTACGCTCATGGTCGTCCGATATTTTACTGATTAAATATTTCAAAGTTGAAGTTAAAGGCTGTATATTGCTCTCTTATAATCGTTAAGTTTGTTGTTATTAACACATGATTCCTTAGGTTTGTGGGCAGGTTCGAATTCACCAGTGAAATTGTGATAATCCGTGATATCGACCTAATTAAACAAATTACGATCAAAGATTTTGATTACTTTCTGGATCACCGATCTGTCTTCGACAGTGAAAGTGACTCTTTCTTCGCCAGGAATCTCTTTTCTTTGAAAGGTAACTTTTACTTTTAAATTTGTTTTATTACACTTTAAATTTAATCGTATATTTCATTTCTAGGCAATATATAAAATTTTAATATCTAACATTTCAAAGTAATTATCCATGTGATGTTATGTTTTTTTTATATTAAATCAACTATTTATACAATCGTATTCGTTTTAAATAAACTAGCCGTTCTCTGAAATTTACTCTAATTCGTAGTCTTAGAAATTAGTAACACGCAAAAAATTTAAATCAGTGTCTTACTTTAGTCATATAATTATTCATAACTTTCAAAGTACGAAATTGTAATCCAAACTTACACTTGAAACAAGATTTCACAAGTAATGTTCTAGAACACTTTGATGATAGATTGGGTATAAAATATTCGCATACTATGACACTGGGTCAAATCTTCTAGCATCTTCATGAACTTTACCATAGTAAACTGATACATCCACAATTAACATAACAATAATAGCATTACTTATTGTGGAGGGATGGGTATCATTTCCCTCCGACACAAAGGGAGGATCCTCCGACCAGGTGAGGTGCTCATGTATGGCGGGCCACTGTCCAATGGTTAATGTTGGGATATTGTGTATATGTTAATTGCCATGCGAATCTCTATTTCGTGATACAGGATAGTAGTTGCTTAGTAGTTCATCATACTATGTAGTTCAATGTATCTTCGCTAGATGGCGCTGTTGTATATTTTGGTTTGTATGTGAAGTCGCCACACTTATTATTTATTGTTAGAAGCTTGGACATATCCATGTAATAAATCTTTGCTATGTAGACTTTTCTTTTATATTTTTAGGTTATTCAGTTGCTACTCATAAATATACATAAATATAAGGTGGGAAAAATATTACTTACGTAAAGTTTATTATCGATTATTTATAATTTATTTTATTATTCATTATTTTTCTCTTAGTTTTGGAACATATTGAAATTAATTTTCTCAGGCCAAGAATGGAAAGATATGCGTTCTACACTGAGCCCTGCATTTACGAGTTCCAAGATACGTGCAATGGTACCCTTTATGGTTGAAGTTGGAGATCAGATGATTTCAATACTAAAGAAAAGGATAAACGATTCTGAAAGTAAATATTTTTTGAATTACGTCTATTTTCTTCAAAAATTTATAGTTTTCACTTGATATATACTTTTTTATTTAGAAAAGACATAAAAATCCCGCAGTAGTAACATATTCTTCGGTCGCAGGAGTTCATAAATACATAATGAAACAGCCACTAAAAACACTCAAACACAAAGCAACAAGTTATTGATCACACAAAGTGCTATTTTAATTTGGGGACTAAACTCAATCACTCAGCGCATTAGAAAGCAGTGAGGTAACCAATCAATGACTTACACTACGAGGACTACGATAGTCCTTCAGTTTACTACTACACTACGCAGTCTCAATAATAAATATTTTTATTGCTATGATAACACAAAAAACGTTGCTTAAAATATCTATATTTCTTATTATTTATTAAATAATTAAATGTAATAATTCTGAGAATACTTTTATAATTTATGATTTAAATTCATTAGCATTACTTATCAGTAGTGTTATTTTCATCAATTCTGTTATTTACAGAAGATTATTTGAATGTAGA
Source organism: Hypercompe scribonia (assembly GCA_949316085.1). NCBI lineage: Eukaryota > Metazoa > Arthropoda > Insecta > Lepidoptera > Erebidae > Hypercompe > Hypercompe scribonia. The sequence goes on from OX438975.1 coordinate 23,287,967, forward strand.
CTGCAGAGATTTGACTACCCGCTATGCCAATGACGTCATAGCCTCATGTGTTTTTGGAATAAAGGTTGACTCCCACACGGACCCAGACAACGAGTTTTACTTAAGATGCAAAGAGTCGTCAACTTTTGGCTTTCGTCAAGTGATAATGATTTTTACCATGTTCAACTTACCTAAAGTAGCTAAGGTTTGAAAAACTGTTACTGTTGACTTTATAGTTGTTTGTTTTATAAATGTATAATTAATTTTAACACTGTTGTTACTAAATAGTTAAACTGAAACATTTCTTGAATATTTTAGTTTTAAAATGGGATTTCCCACCTGAGCAAGCCAAGAATTTCATGAACAGTTTAGTGATGGACACGATGAAAAAGCGTGAACTAAACCAAACAGTAAGACTTGACATGATCCATTTGCTAATGGAAACCAAAAAAGGTAATTTGCATTACACCTAATGTTTATTACGTATTAAACACATTCTGATAAAATTAACCTCCCATGTATTTCACACTTTATTATAAATCAGTCACGTGACATTTATTTTTATTTTAATTCAGAGAACATATCAAAAATATGCTGAACACATTATTATTATTTTTTAGGGAAATTGACTCACGAAAATATCAAAACTGATGATGTTGGGGCTGGATTTGCAACAGTGCAAGAGTCTACCGTCGGTAAAAAGGAAATTACCAGAAGTAATTATTTACTGTAATAATTGACAGCAAAACCATTATACTAGACATAAAATAACTAGAGATAAATGTTTAAGACAAACATAATCACATACATATACTCAATATTCAAAGTATGGTCTGAGAGAGACAAAGATGAACGGATGAAGTGTCTGAAGTTATAACGAAGATTTTGCTAAAGGGTTAAGTGCTAGCTATATCTACAATAGCCAAATAACTTAGATTACGCATCTGACATATACGATTATACATTTTTATTGAATAAGGACGATAGTTGGTCTCTTTTTTTTAACTTTTTGTAATCCTGTGAAAGGTAATACTGTAGCTAGCTTAAAATATTTTTCAATACATGTTTGTCATCATAAAGATATACAATAGTATTCGGATGCCGTCTGATTGACCAAGTCGATCATTGATTACTTTTGTATCAACGACGATCAGTTTTAGATTTTTTTAATCATTTTCCGATGTTTAGATTTCTTACATTTTACCTTTCCAGAGTGGAGTGACCGAGATTTGGTAGCTCAGGCAATGCTGTTTTTTATCGCTGGCTTTGAGACTGTTTCTGTTGGCATGTGTTTGTTGCTATACGAACTAGCTATTAATCCTAACATCCAAGATCGTTTATCGAAAGAGATTAGAGAGCATGACGCAAAAAACAGAGGCGAATTTAATTTTAATTTCATACAGGAAATGACGTACCTAGACATGGTCATCTCAGGTAACGTACTGTTAGTTAACAACTTCAGCTGAGAATTTTTTCTACAGCATTTTCTGATGTTCTTGGTACTAGCTATGAAAAGTTCACATTTTTTTAAAAATACATACCTTACCATTAAATATTTTGCAAGTTCCACTATCACAGTACTACTAAAGTAAAAAATGCAATGATTCAAGAAATGGGACTGTGACTAGAAAACGAATCTCTTGAGATTTTTTTAAGAATCATCAAAACAACTTAGCCAATTTAATGAAAATTGTGTTACAATAGTTATCAGAAATGCTATGTGCTTTTAGAATTAATAAGACTGTGGCCTCCTTTTTTTTTTTTTTTTTTTTAACGTGTGGAAACCCCCTCGGGCCGTCACCCCACCGGGGTTTACGGCGGGGTGGTGTGTCGGAATCGGACCGACTAAAACCACACGGTGTGCCACTCTGCGCCTGAGATAGGAGGGATCCGGGAACCGCTGCTGTTACGACATCCAGAAGACTGTGGCCTCCTGGACTAGCCTTGGATCGACAGTGCACAAAGGATTATAACTTGGGTAAACCAAACACAAATTCCGAAAATGATTTTATCGTAAGTTACAATTATTTTAAAGTTAGGCCACGATCACAACAAAACTATATTTTATAGCAATAATAACTTTTGCGGATTGTATTATATCCAATATTCTGAGCAGTGGTACAATGGTCCAGTGGGGGGTGCAGTGGTAGCGTATGTGACTACTGTGCTGAAGTTTCGAGTTCGATTCTTGAACTGGTCAAAATATTTGTATGATCTACAAATATGTGTCTCAGAGTTGTCGCAGACTATGTAAAATATGTATTCAACCAGTCAATTCAGATTTCATGGTAAAAACTTTTTTGCTAGATGTCTGAAATATATATATTTTCATTATTCTTGATAAAAAGTAGGCAGTGCAAATTTGTCACAGCGTAATCTGTTGGCAATATCATTCTGATCTTTTCAGCTGTTGGTGTAATTAAGTAACACACATTCATACAATCGTTCTCGTAAATTTTTCACAAGAATCATATGTCACATTTAGGAAGCATTCGAGTGCAATCCAAAAACCTTATTACTTTCAGATACGCAAAGGTACACCTGTCAGTATTCCAGTCTTTGCTATCCATCGGGACCCAAAATATTTTTCTGATCCTTTGAAGTTTGATCCTGAGCGCTTTTCTGAGGAAAATAAGCACAAGATCCATCCGTTAGCTTACATGCCGTTTGGAATTGGGCCAAGGAATTGTATAGGTTGGTCAATTGTTCATTTCTTTTTTTTCTCTTTAAAAAAGACAACGCCCGCACTAGGAATAAATCCTGTGTCGTGGGGGACTTTACAAACATACAAGAAACGGACACAAAGAACACCCAGACTCAGAACAACAATTTATGGATCACACAAAGTGTTGTCCCATGTGGGATTTGAACCCACAACACTCAGCGCAGTAGAGAGCGGCGTGGCGACTGCGTAAACCACTAGGCCAACCGTGCAGTCAGTGTATTTCTTCGACTATTTTATAAATTGGAATATGTAAGTGGTCATCGTCTAATTATAAGTATTTCATATTTTACAATTTAACGAGAAGTAACAAGTTAAATACAAAGTCAAATTAAAATGAGTAAAACAAAATATTATACACACATTTTTGAACTTAATTTTTTGAACCCATCTGAAATTAGTGAATAGGATTCATTAAATTAGTTTCTTTGTATCTTTATTGTAATCTTGTTTAATTTTTTTAATAATGTCAATCAGTTTATAAATTAGAAAAAAAAAATGAATGGTGTCGTGGGACACCAGGTAGGAACGAAGTTCCTTCGGATAATGTGGAATCGACACAATTTGCAAAAAAAATCGTGCTCAATTTTATGTAGGTTTTCTTGATTTTTCTCTTAAATTTTGCTGATTAGTTTTTATTTAAGTACAACAAAGTATTTAGGAAATTCAGTATGTTAGGAAATAAAATAATAAATTCCTTAAAATAATAAAATAACACACAGGACGCACTTTCGCGCTTGCGCACGTCTCATTTAACGGTTTTATTCCACGCACTTTTTTCCACAGATTTATTCCACAGATTTATTCCACGCACTTTTTCCACTTACGGTTTTACTATCACATTTTTTTCGGTTCGGTCCCGCAGCGAAATCCCTATCCCCTCCAAGCCTGCCGTAAGGAACTTCGTTCCAATTATTTTAGGTTCTTGCAGTTATTGCACTTTTTAAATTTATCTAACATGAGAAAACAAAGTGGGACATGATTTAGAAAATCTTATTTTTTATAGAAGCTTTCAAAGCGCCAGATCATTCTTTATAACCTTTATTTATAATTAAAAGATATCGGCACTCTTCTAAATAAATTTTATTATATGTTTTACTAACGTGTAATAACAAGTTAATAATACACTGTCACCAGGTTCACGTTTTGCTCTCTGCGAGATGAAGGTCATGACCTATCAGATACTACTTCATATGGAGGTTTACCCATCAGAAACCACCTGTATCCCTGCACAGCTCTCTACGGAGTCTTTTAATATCAGGCTGAAAGGCGGAAGCACCTTAAAATTTAAGCTTAGAAATTAAAATTCAATTTTAAAAATTGTAATCAGATCAGGAAATTATAATGATAAAAATCTGTGTACTTGAATATATAGAATGTAAGAAGTTTTAGACGTTTACTATTTTCCCTTTAAATAAAAAGCCTGACTCGTCTGAACTTACATTAGGTATAATATTTACTTTCTGGTTCAAAAATAACTAATCATTTGTTAAGCATAACATATAAAACTAACCATTCCTTAAGCATAACGTATAAAAACGAATCATTTCTTAAGCATAACGTATAAAAACTAATCATTTCTTAAGCATAACATATAAAAACTTTGCTCATTGCCACAGTCAATAATAACTCGACAACATAATATCATCTTTAATTCTTTAAACTACAGTCTATTGAAGTACATGTTAATATATAATAAACGAAAATTACACCTACATAATCGTAGATATGAGACGGATCCAGACTTACTTCGTATGATTATCTTCTATGAAACAATAGTATTTACTTTATTGTCAAGAGATACTTGAGATATGACACGATATAATACTAAATGTGATCCTGTACTTGATTGATCGTATTTTCTGACTGTCTTATTGTATGTTTAACATAGAACAAATGTCGATCCTGTTAAATTATCAATGTTTTTTATGGAATAAAGGTCAGTGTGCATTAAGATGTTGACAAAACATTCTTAAGATTAATTTAACAGGTTTTGTTGATACGGTACAAGCATACTAAAACAAAATTACAAATGAATGGTGTCGTGGGACACCAGGTAGGAACGAAGTTTCTTCGGATAATGTAGAATCGACACAATTTACAAAATAATTGCCCACTATTATCACTGTCAATTGCATTCAAGTCACTTGTTGGTTCACTTGCCATTGTTACTATATTTATTATTGTTTTGATGATTGGAAATTATATAAAAAAAAATATGCACGAATTTTCGATGCGATGTTAAAGCTCTGTGGTTAAGGAATTTTCGACCACACACATCACATTTACACGATTGACTCCGCAATTTCATCTTTTCGGGTGTTTTTGCTCCCATTTTGTTACTAGCATTGGCTTCCACAATCGCATATGCAGTTATATTACAAAAAAAAGGTAAATATCTCCCTTGTGTTCGCTTTTGAGCGGAATTCATATTTATGAGATCGCGTTCCAGATCTAGAAATATGAGACTTTTGAAAACAATTTACATGTTACTGTTTTGTCTAATGTGCATTGTCATGTGTTAGAAAGAGGTAGAAATAGTACAAATGTTAAGTGCGTGATAGATAGTATGAAACGTAGCACACATGACGCGCTTTCACGCCTGCGCACGTCTCATTTAACGGTTTTATTCCACGCACTTTTTTCCACGGATTTTTTCTTACGGTTTAACTATCACATTTTTTTTAGTTCGGTCGCGCAGCAAAATCCCTATCCCCTCCAAGCCTGCCGTAAGGAACTTCGTTCCAAAAAATCTTTTGGGACTTCTTTATTGTTGTAGGAGTTATTACTAATAAAAATTTTGTTCGCAGCTATGGAGCTTCTATATTATTTCGAAAACGTTATCTATTACGGTACAGATTGACAAAATTATAACCAAAAGTATTTGTTAGGAAATACAACGGGTATTTCCTAACAAACACTTTTTATAACTATAAATACAATACAGCTGTACTCAATAACATTTTTTTCTTTTTTTTATATTAAGAGCCTGCCAAAGTGACTCTTCTTTGCCTGATGGAAAGCATGAATAGAATCCAAGAGTTGTAGTCACCATACTCATTGCAAATACAGACAATGCAGTATGGTCACCCACACTATGGCGGCCTAGTAAGATGCTTTTTCACGCATCGTTTGGTTACGTAAAAGGCATGACAGTCATCGTGGCATTGGATTGCACATAGTTAGCACGACAACTGCCACCCCTGCATCAATGGGCCTCCGGTCTCGCACTCACTAATAAAATACGAGAGCACGGATGCCGTTGCTTTAGGTTGATCTTCTGTGGAAAGGTAGTACTGCCCTGGTCGAGATGACCCGTCAGGCCCCTATCTTGGGGGATGTCGCAGAGGTTTGACCGCCAATCTAGTTATTGTAGATTTTGTAAATATTGCGGCCCGATTACATTTTTTGCTTCACATTGCTGTCGCCAACTGCAGCGATCAATTGGCCACCAGTGGTCCATGTAGGCAGAAGACACATTTACATTAAATCTTTATAGATGATTTATACTACTTCCGTTGAGTGTTCTGGAGCAGCTTATGAGTGAATTTGGAGATCATCTATATAAAGATGGTAAGAAAAAAGTAATTGATTTGTGATTGAGATACTAAAAACTGCAAAAAGTAAACGTGATATCACGCCGTCTCGAGGAAAGTCCGTAAACGTAGTGCAAGTGTTGAAGGTTGTAGAATAATTAAAGATATGGCAAATCACACGTAGAATTTCATCCAGGATGGAAATACTCTTATTACGGCTGATGTAGTCACTCCTCACAACATTAGCAATTTTAACACTGTGCTTTTCCTCACATCATTTACACCGAAATGACTGAAAATAAATGTGATATAGCTTGGAATTGACAGAGAATCATATAACTCAGGGCCTCTGTTTTGTGTGTGTAGAAATAACCCTGAGCCGTCACTCCATCAGGGTTTATGATGGGCCAGTATCTCTCTGAGTTAAATGAAAGAAATCCTGCAGTTTACCATATTACGCTTCAATTTAAAGAGATCCGGAATCGGTGCGTAAGTTATAAATAACGACGTGACGAATAATTCGCCTGTCTGACTGTAAATAGACGTAATTTACAATTTATTATATTATTGAACTCATGTATCTTGTTAGGGGCGTATTTTCCAATACTTTCGTATAAAAATTTAACTCATAATTAATGATATCTTTTACTTTCTGTGTACATTAAAAAAAAAGGTTTAGTGAATACGTATGTATAAAGCGAGCTTGTTATACATTATCACGATTCCATCTTCAACAACCAGCTGTGTATGAATAATATTCAATATACGTGTACAAGCCCGAGTCAGCGTGTCATCTAATCAAATTTTTGTCACTATCGAATATAACAAACGTAACGCTATGCAATGCAATTTGTTTTTGTTGCTGAAATAAACTGAGGTAAATTGTCTTCCTAGACATCATAAAAGTAAATAAAATCTAAATCTAGTGTCCAATCATCGAAATACCTTTACATATCGATCGTCTATCAGTATTCTTTGTACTTGTTTATTTATATATTTATCATTCAGAGTACTTGTTTATATTATTTATAAGAATTTGTGTTTATTTTGAAGTCTATAAATAACTTTTGCTACTTCATGATTAATTTTAATAAACGGTATTGTTGCTTATCTAAATGTCACTCAACACAATAACACTACAAATACTTTAGAAGTAATAATAGCTTCAGATTAAAGTAAACGACAATAACTAACTTTATGTAGGTTAATGAACACGTTGAAATGTACGAGTATATTTATATATAATATAAAGCTGATGAGTTTGTTTGTTTGTTCGATTGAATGCATTTATTTTAGAATCTGCTGGTTCTTTCTCTGAATTCTTTCATTTGAGCAATCGTCACGCCTTTTTTATTTCTCTATAGTTTAATCTCTTGGAGAGTTAATATTCTTACTTTCTTCTTTATATGTTGTATGTCTCCAGTACTAGACCATTTAATTTGATGGTTACTTTGGCCTGCAACGGTGTGTCTTGCGGTTGAAGGTTACTTAGCAATCGTAAATCTCTCTGCTATGTCCAGGGAACAATTTGAATTACACAGGACTCGATTATCGTAACACTTAAAATTTTCTATCCGTTTTATGTTACTGTTATTGATTTTGATTTTGATGCGTCACCGGCAGCTTATTCACATTTTTGACATAAACAACACTATCACAACGCACTACAGCAATTATAAAGAGGCAGACTCGTGCTTCACCTAGACAGTAACGTCGCAGATCCTCCGCTATAGCGGTCGTCTTACAGGTAGTCGTGAATTTATCTACATTCCGTACGCATTGCTTTTGTTTTAAAAACAAGGTAAATAAATTACTTTACTGTGTTTTCGGAAATGTGTGAAAAATTGTTTAGTTACGTGATATGTCACAGAATCTCAATAAAAAGATAATCTATATGTGTCTTTTTGTTTGTTATGTGCGTACACAATGTTATCGTTCACTAAAAAACGAATGAGCGCATTTAGCATGTCGAAAAATAACAGATTGAATAAATAAATGATGTATGTAATTAAATAAGTATACAATATTCAAAAGTGATTAACTGGTTATTTTTACAAACAGCAATATAATGTACTTTCGGTACGCAATAGTTCTTTTTTACGATTTTTAATTGTACATCTGTTTTACACACCCAAATACATATTTCCAATCTTTACATTTTAAGTTTTTAACATTTAGAAGGAAGTAGAAAAAAGAAAATATCGATTAAACCATTTTTAATAATGTTATTTTTGTTTCAGATCATGATAATACTATTAATATGGACGGTGGTGCTAATCGCAGTTCTTCTGTTGTATGCTAATCAATTACAGTCAAGGTTCAAAAGGTATGGCGTGAAATACAACAATCCACTCCCATTGCTTGGCAACATGTCAAGTGTCATACTACGCCTAAACCACTTTGCATATGATATGTTGAATTTGTATAACCAGTTTCCAGAGGAGAGGTAAGAGAATCACAAATCTGTGTTGATAAACTTATTTATTTATTTATTTATTATTTATCAAAAAATGCGATTTTACTGCTTGGTCAATAAGGTCAAAGTATAAGGTTAAAGTATATTGAACCCATACTAAATTTTATAAAATGTACTTCCTCAACAAGTACTGCTATCGACTTGGCCTAAAGCCTTGTTAAATAACTTTAAACATTTGCGAAACACTCTTGAAAGTTATTTTTCTTATGCCTAAGAACTGTTTCCTACTTTCTTCAGGTTAAAAAATACCCTATGTCCTTATAACAAAGACACTTTACGCAAAGTTGTTGAAAATTTTATGGCGATATGGTACATAGATATTTCATAAAAAATAAACAACAAATTAACTTTTCATTTAGCTTACATAATACATCGCTCGTATACAACATAGTACTCGAATCATCAAGTAATTAATACCTGAGATATCAATCTCGGGTGTTGTACCTGTTATCAAGTTTCCTTGAGATATAATTATAGTACAACTGCCAAAGAGTTATGAATGTCAGATAGCCATAGCAGAGGACACTTGTAAACAAAACATAATTTGTTACATTGCATTGTATATATAACAGTACTTTAATTTCATTAAGTTTATTCATATTAGAATGAAAATAGATTAAAGTAATTCCAACAAGTTTCCACTGATTTTTGGTTCTTGAACCATGAAATTAAAAAATCTATTTATTTAAGGTTCGTTGGAAAATTTGAGTTTCTCAATGAGTTAGTAATAATCCGTGACTTGGACCTGGCGAAACAGATAACGGTAAAAGATTTTGAACACTTCCTCGATCACCGATCCATTTTCGGGGAAAGCAACTCCTTCTTTTCCAGAAACTTGTTCTCTTTAAAAGGTAAACTACACAAAAACATAATATGTTCTAAATGTCAATTCCCACATTAAAATATTGATCGAATGTCCGTGCCAATGTTCTCAAACTAAACTTTGTCATTATTTTCCAATGACGCAGGCCAAGAATGGAAGGACATGCGTTCAACGCTCAGTGTCGCCTTCACCAGCTCAAAGATACGTGTGATGGTACCGTTCATGGTGGAAGTTGGAGATCAAATGATTGCAATGCTCACGAAGAAACTGAAAGAATCAAAAAGTTGGTATTATGATATTTTTTGACAATTGTAACCTTAAAAATATCAACAATCCCTGATAGCTTTTGCAAGACGAAACTACTATGTAGCATATATTACAATGTATTGTACATGGTGCGTAAGTTATGTTTTCCAGTTTTGTCATCGTAACTACATTAATTAAGCAAATAATCTCTCCTGTATGACGCGTGGTTGACTCAAATATTTATTGATTTACAGCGGGCTACATAACTGTGGACTGCAAAGATCTGACGACCCGATACGCCAATGACGTAATAGCCTCTTGTGCTTTTGGTTTGAAGGTAGATTCACATACAAAAGTCGACAATCAGTTCTATGCACGAGGGAAGGAAGCTTCAAATTTTAAATTCCGTCAAATGTTGATGTTTTTCTTAATGATTAACATGCCCGCAGTAGCTAAGGTAAGTTTATTTTTTACTTTAAGCTTTAGTATAAACATTTAAAGACGTAAATATAAAAACTTGACGAAGAAATCAAAACCTTTCCTTAACAGTTGAGTAAATGATAAAAATGAAAATATAAGAGGCCAAATAAACAGTTATTTTTGTTGTTGTTGTTGATAAATTCGAATGTACACAAAAATATATTTATTTTCAACAATAGAACAATAAATGTTTCTTATCAATTGCTTACTATCAGTGTGACCGTCTGTGAGCTTAGTTTATTTATTTCCATTGGATATTATTAAAAACACTATAAAGGAACGTGTTATCTACGCCACTCCGAAGATTTCTTGTCGTGTGAATACTCACATAGGTAACCCAAACCCTTACTGGATCTAAGGATGAAGTGAAATATCGACTCGACTTTTAAATCGACCGTGTGGTTGATGACACGGTCTTCTATCACAAGTGAACCAATTGCAGGGGATCAGAGACACTCTATCAAGAACTGAACCAACTTTAAAATTTAGGTTTTTGATGTTTAATAGGCGATATATTCACCGCTCGCTAAATAATATTGGTAAATTTCTCTTATTTACATTCGCGTATATTCAGTTGCAGTAGAAATTCAAAAATTCTTTTATTATTAACCGTAATTTGTGCTTTATGTGCATTGATGTCAAGATTATTTTTCAAAGAATATTTTAATTCTTTCAGTTCCTAAGATGGGATTTCTTATCGCAAGAATCCAAAGATTTTTTTAGAGATTTAGTGTTGGGTACAATGAAAGACCGCGAATTAAAGCATATCATTAGACCTGATATGATACATTTGCTCATGGAAGCTAAAAAAGGTAATTTGCTATGTAATATTTTCTCCTGTTTAATTTATTCTAGCTGAAATATTCCTACTGGTAGAGACATCTGATTTTTTTTCGCAATTATTGCCTCCTATTTAGATATGTATATAGAGTCTTCTACTTCATGTTTTCCTACTGATTAAATTGGTAGGAATAGGTGAATAATTTTTGTTCGCTTGTCACTACGAGTAGAGATGAAAGTACTTACGAGTTTTTTATTATTACAATTAAATGTTCTTTGAAGTATTTGAAATACAAATATTATATTTTAACATTATTTTTGGATCAATGAAACATCAAAATCACTTAACATAAATAAAAGGTTTCACGGCCACAAGTAATTCAGGAATGTCTAAATAATCATAAAAAGAAACCTCTGACACATTTTATCTCTACTGATCGGTAAAAATGTCTAATTATCTCTACCAATGCGAATTCCATGTAACTCTGACAGAAGTGATAAGTGACATTTTTAACCTTCTTATGAAGTAAAAGTACGTAATGAAAGTATATAGTTTAAATAATATATTAGTATAGAAAATTGATTTTCGCCTCAGGAAGGCTAACACACGAGACGACGAAGGCTGCTGACGTCGCTGCAGGGTTTGCAACAGTAGAAGAATCCGAAGTTGGTGCTAAGACAACTAATAGAGGTACCTAGAAAAATCAATACTTTTCACAAAGTAACAATGTTATAATGAAGAATGAATCGATATAGGTAAATAATATAACACATAAGTTGTTTTTTTTATAGTATGGACAGACAATGACCTAATCGCTCAAGCAGTGCTGTTTTTTATCGCTGGTTTTGAAACTGCTTCATCTGGAATGTGCTTTCTTCTATTCGAGCTGGCCACTAATCCTGATGTGCAAGATCGATTAGCAAAGGAAATAAGAGATCATCACGATAAAAATAGTGGCAAATTTGACCTGAATTCGATGCAAAATATGACGTATCTTGATATGGTCACGTCAGGTAAGACAAATTCAAAATAACTTGTGGTGGTAACTAAAATTAATAAAATTAAAATAACCTAAAAATTAAATCAGTGAAAGCATTAATTAAAATAATAATAAGTTAAGGAAAACTATTTATTTTTAATTAATACTGTAACTTGAAATTCCAGAACTATTAAGACTGTGGCCGCCAGGTATCGCTCTAGATAGAATATGCACCAAGGATTACAATATGGGTAAACCTAACAAGAATGCTGATAAAGATTTTATTGTAAGATATAATTTAAATTTTACCGATACTATTACTTGATGACAAGAATACGGTTATCGACAACATTTTATTTCTGGTCATACCAAAAAGACGCAGCATTCATGAGTTTTCAATTGTTCATGAGGTTCATTCACACCAGATCTATGTACTCAAATATTTGTCAACAATGTTATGACTACATATACGTGTCACCAGAAAGATTTCAGCGATAATCATTACGAGTATTTTCTGTAGATTGCTTTTTAATTTGTAATAAAACATTCATAGATACGCAAAGGAACTGGAGTCCAGATTCCAACAATAGCCTTTCATCGTGACCCACAGTACTTCCCTAATCCAGAAAAGTTTGATCCTGAGCGCTTTTCTGAGGAGAACAAGCATAATATTAATACGTTTGCCTATATGCCTTTTGGCGTTGGACCAAGGAATTGTATAGGTAAGTTACTAAAAATGTAATCAACATCAGTATTGAACTTGTAACGTATTTGAACAACTTCCCCAATAGAAAGAAAAATGCTTCTCGAATTGCACAAAATTAAATCTAAAAGTAGCTACAGTTACACGAATATTTCTATTATATTTTATTTCAGCTTCAAGATTTGCTCTCTGCGAGATAAAGGCTATCACATACCAAATCCTACTGCATATGGAGGTATCACCTGCTGAGACGTCGTGTTTGCCCATTAAACTCTCCACTGAATCCTTTAACTTAAGAATTAAGGGTGGACACGACCTTAGATTTAAACTTAGGACCTAATGATGTATAACTGAAATTTGCTCAAAAAGTAATTTAGTGATGAATTATAAAACTATATAAGGTGTAATTCAATACATTTATGTGCTGTGTAACTATAAATTAAGTAATTATAGGATAATAATCTAAATAGAGAATACACAATTTAAAAAATATGCACGTGTTTAAATAATGACTAAAAATAATAATTCCTAGATTAGGTACAGTTTGAATTGTGATATTCAGATTATTAATTACTGTACCTAAAAACACATTGAAATCTTGAATGTAAATTTTACCGCACAGGAGCAGTTGCTGGGAAAAAATGCGGGGTAAGCCTATTTTCAGCAGTGGACGACTTTTGGCCGAGATGATGATGAGATTATCCAACCACGTAACAAATAATCGTGATTATTGCATAACTTGTGACGGTGATGGTAAAAACCACTAGCCTAATACTACGGTAGTTCTTATGTGTGAGTATTGTGAGTTTTATTTTCTTATAATGAGCTTTCAAATTTTTGAGTGTCACATACGTATACTATAGAAAATATTTAGAAAAGTGTGTTACGTACTTTTCGGATGCTTTAAGGTTTATTTGTTCTTCTTATTCAATTCCGATTAGTGGCAATACGCTCACCACATAACGTGAAATCAAAACATTGGCGAAAAGTGACCCCTTAATATGCCTCTGTATACTCCTTCAGGGAAACAGGCGTGATTTTATGTATGTATGTTTTCAATCTAGCGTTAACCAACAGAATGAAGTTTTAAAATACACAGGACTAGAGATTCACAAAAGCTTGTCCCAAAAACTGTTAGCAATCAATCAATAAAACATAATTACCTCAAAATTGTGTATCAATGTTATTCTATGACGAAATAAAGTTAGCTTATTAGTTTGATGTACTTACGGAATAATACAGGTGGGCTAAGAGTCTGTTAAAATTTAAATCGAACATCCCGCACAAACATGCTATGGGAGTTCTTAGGACTGATGCTACTAAAATTTGCTGGCTGCAGTCGTAACACATGGTTTCAACACGATGGACCAACACACACGCCTTGTCACACATCCAATGAGTCCCTGCCGGTGGTCAGATATAATAATAAATAATTTATTTCTCACCAAAAACCGAAGTACAATAACTATAAAGATTACGTAACAACATTTAAGAAACTTGATAAATTCGGTTTGTGAATCGCTGGTGCCTGAGATAGGTATAAAACCTGTGTTACTGGACACCAGGTACTCACTCGGATTACGATTTGTTATTTCACAATGTCATGTTTAGATTGTTAGAATAAACAACAAAATACAGTAACTAACAGAAAACAAAACTGTAGCAGTAACCGTGAAAACTTTAAAATACACAAAATAAAATAAATCGTGTGTGTGTGTGTATGTGTGTGTGTGTGTGTGTGTGTGTGTGTGTGTGTATGTGTGTGTGTGTGTGCGTGCGTGTGTGTGTGTGTGTGTGTGTGTTAGTGCGTGTGTGTGTGTTGGGGAATTGCCATTGTAAAGGCAAACATACTCCCCGACTTGCCATATGACACCCAGCATTTATCCTGGTAGGGTTGGGTGGGCTAACGTGTCACCGTAGGACAATGAGGCGATCTTCCGTCTCCTTGTAAGATTTCTTTGAGAGCCATTCCGAAACAATGGTTTTACATTGGTGTGTATTTAATCTAAACAGAGACAATATTTTGTGAAGTCTTTTATACAAATAGAGTCCCAAGAAAATAAAAAATCTACGACCAAATGAAGTTTTAACTGGTAACGATACGACCACAAGATGATTACGACGTGTAATTTCAGGGATGTAGAAGGTTTGGGAGTGTTGTCTGAGCACAGTGGCTTTTACAAACAGTTTCCTTACAGTGAGGACTTGACACAATTCATAGAGTGCTTTAGTGGGGTACAGTCGAGGCCTGAAGTAGCAAACCTTTAGCACGGCTCTCTGGGCATGCTCAACTTGTAAGATGTGAGATTTAGCGGCACCACCCCATGTGGTAATGCAATAATTTAGGATGGATTGACATAGACCCATATAGACCATTTTTAGTACGTGGGCGTCGGCAGAGTGTCTGAGTTCTCTAAACATATAGATAAGTTTGCGTATTCTACCCGATATGTATCCAATATGATTTTTGAAAGTCAGGTTGTTATCAATAATGATACCTAGATATTTAATTGAAGTTACTTTTTCTATTGAATAGGATTCCTTAACAGGTAAACCGAAAACTATTTATAAGGAACTGTCCGACAGATATGAGGAACGGATAGAGATATCAAGCACTTTAGTTTTCGTTACATTTAATGTGAGTAGGTTATCTCTCAGCCAACCATTAACCTCATCGAAGCCCCTCTGAGCGAAACGGTAGGTCTCCTTCCAATCGTCCGATGAAAAAACCAATGCTGTATCATCAGCATAAGAGAAAATTGCCCCATGGTCGAGTTCAATGTTGCACAGATCATTCACATAAACAAGAAATAGAGTTGGGCCCAAAATGCTGCCTTGGGGTACGCCGTAAGTAGTACAGATTTCAGCATTTGTGTAGGAACCGATTTTCACCGACTGTGATCTGCCCGTCAGAAAACTACGTAATAGAGAAAGTTGAGTACCTCTAATACCTATGGATTGCAGCTTTTTCACAAGTATTTTTATCGAGACCGTATCGAAGGCTTTTGCAAGATCTAAGAATAATGCAACACATTTCCGACCATTGTCAAGTTAACTGTCTATAGCGTCCACCAGATTGTGCACAGCATCTTCAGAAGAAAGATTTTTTCTAAAGCCAAATTGTTTAATAGATAGTAATTTACGATTTTCAAGATAACTCATAAGCCTACAGTTAATATTTTTTTCTAAAATTTTTGACATTGCTGGTTGTATAGACATATCATGTTTCCGTAAAAGCTGATTGCCAAACGAGGTGACATTTCATGGCCATCCAGAAGTCCAGATCTATCCCCAGACCACTTATTTTTATGGAATTATTTGAAGAGTCGTGTCGACATCAATAAACCACTACGTCAACTAAACGAAATAATCAGCGAAGAGATGTCAGCGATCTTAACGTCTCTTTGGCGATGAGTAATTGAAAATTTCGGTGCTCGTTTAGAAGAGTGCATATGTCGTAACAGTGGTCATTTAGAAGATGTAAGTTTTAAAAAATTAATTCCTGCTAATTGACTTTCTTGTAAAAATTTTTTATACGATTTTTTCAAATGTTAACTAATTCGTGGTCCACCTGTATATTCGACTCCACAACCTTCTTTCTAAGGAGTAGTAGACTGCTAAACACTCCTCAGGGATGATAATGATAATAATCCTGGACTCAATATTAGTACAAAGTTTATATGATCTAATTTTTATCTCTTGTAAATAAGATAATATTATATAATAAGATAAACAAGATAAGATAATAAGATTAAATTAACTTTTAATTCTTTCTAACAGAGTGACAATTGCACTGAAATATGTCTTGTTGATTGATGAAATGTGACATGTGTATAGTGCACTTTGTTCTATTAGGTTAAACGCTAATTTAGGTCTAATAGGTTATCAGCAAAATAAGCTAATACTTTCTTAGCAAAGCGCAATATTATTCAATCAACTATTTGACTAGACCAGAAAATATTGTTTAACAGATACGTACACACGTCACATGCACACGTCACGTCACACACAAGAAAATAGGTCACGGACACTTAAAACTTAACATGAACAAGTACGTTGCCAATTTTTGAGCCTCCTTAACTCCATTAAGAGCTGCGGTAACCACATTCAAATATTATAAACAGAAAAGGAATCCCGTGATATTACTCCGATCTAACCTATCTGATCAGGCAGCCAGATTATTATACGAGGATAGATAATATTTGTTAAGATTATGATTATAAAAAACATTGATAAAAAACAAATTACAGTTCACTAGCTTCAGTTGTGTGACGTGTACAGACACGCGCTCACATATGTGGTATATATGCGTGCGTGCTGAGTAATGAAATATCAATAACGATCTGTTATAACCGGTAATATGAGATTAGATTTCTGAAGTTTATTTTGTTTCGATTGTATCTATACTTTATACGCGTGTTATCAGAGATAAAGAGAATAGCTTGAACGTGTGAGGGAACCTGATGTCTTAGTCAGCCTTAGTATGTAAGTAACTAGCATAACTTCAAAATTGTCCTCACGAGTTCTCCGACAATAGAATACATTTGATCACAATCTTTTTCTAAACTCTTAAGTTGTTAATTTATACTTTTATGAACGTAAGAATGAACGTTAAGGAGAACGACAGTTCCTGTATCTTTACCAACATGTGGCAGACGGTTGTAAGATTGACAAACGTGCATTCGATTACTATTCAGTTCAACATCCCTCCCTGTTTCTATCGAGATGATCGGTCTGGCTACCTTAGAGCTGCGATGGAGTTTATTACACGGTAGACAATCTGACTAACCGTGTGAGCTAAATGCCTATACGTGAAATCAGGCCCCATTTTTTGTATCTCCACCACCATTGTCTTTGTCCGTCACTAACTCTACTTCATGGGCAGCGGAACTCATTGATAGTTTATTTTATTAAATCTCAGATATCACCCGAATAGCTAAGAATGTTCTACTTTTCTGAAAACATTACTACACAACAATTTTAGCATAGCACATAAGCGATTTGATGTACAATGAATAAAATAAATACATTAAAGCCCGCCATAGGAATATATCCTGTGTCGCAGGAGACTACAAACATAGAAAAAAATGGCCACAAGAAACACCAATACTCTAAACAACAATTTGTGAATCACATAAAGTGTTGTGCCATGTGAAGCTTGCTTCCATAACACTCAGTGCAGTAGAGAGCAGTGTGGCGATCACTTTAGCTGCTACTCCGGCCGTACAGTGAAACCATAAGTCCAAGTCATGTAACAGTTACAATACCGGATTCGTTTATAAATTATAAGTTTATCATTATTCTACACAGATATTAATTGACGTTGTATTGATAAACCTTGTCATTGACACTATATACATGTGTTATCTTATTGTTATTAGGTGTCCTTAGGTATTTTAAATCAATCCTAAAGGGGTGGGCCACGAAATAGTTGATATGAATCAGATCTCCAACTTAATTGATATTGCCACATATCTTTTTCTCTAAGGTGGCTTGTTGTTCCTTAGTCTTATTAAATTCAGAAATGACTTAGCGATACGCTTAATTTCGATCTTAAAATATTTGTAAAAGGCTAGGTTAAACAATGAGACAATACAGAGAAATATGAAGCAACGAGTAAAAAAAATAATTTTTATTTCCTTACAAAATGTCCAATCTCTTCAAACATAAAGATAACATTTATACACATTAATATTACAGATTGTCATATATTTAGATTTATAAAAAGATACGTACAGTGGAACACACAACCTACTCCTATTTTGAAATCGATTAAAAATGTAAGTAGTATAACTACATACGACAATGAATCGATATATTTTAGCTAGTTTTCAAATATTTATCGCTGGCTTCACAAAGTGATTTTGAAACTAAACTCGAAAAGAGATGCTAAACTATATAAAGGAAAACTAAAATCAATTGGCACAGCAGAAATTAATTGCCACGATTAACAATAACCAAACACAGACGAAGGATAAAAAGTTAATAGACTGATATTTTTTCATACGTGAGGTGATGGATTAAGTCCCAAAACTTCATTGCTAAGGCGAGGTACGAAATGCAGGTCGTTGGTCTTTATGTAATAATTTTTTTTACTATTACTTTCTTTCATTAGTTTACATAAGGGGTTAGGGCTCTGGAAATTTCACTTAATACTGGTTTCTGTGAGGCTGTTT
The DNA here is from genome assembly GCA_949316085.1 of Hypercompe scribonia. Taxonomy (NCBI): domain Eukaryota; kingdom Metazoa; phylum Arthropoda; class Insecta; order Lepidoptera; family Erebidae; genus Hypercompe; species Hypercompe scribonia. Next base: position 23,306,868 of record OX438975.1, read on the forward strand.
TCCGGTCAGCGTGTCTTAGACTTGTTCCTACTTTTGGGACACAACGTCTTTCATTGACACTGTCTGAAACCTATGTTAAATAAACTTGTAGTACTGTAATAAACCAAAATTAATGTTATTATTTTATGTTAAAAATGCATAAACGCTTCATCTCAATTTCGTGTTTCTTGTACGCAATTTCGAATTTGTTGTAAACTTTAAAATGTAATATACCGTTATCTTTTGTTCCATGTCCGTATAAACTCAAGGTGAATAAATTGAGAGATAGTTCAGGAATCAGCAAGCAATGAATTATAAGTGAGGGCAGGATCTAGTTTGTGTCTATAGCGATTCATTGAGGCCCATTGATGCAGGGGTGATAGTTATCGTAGTAACTGTGTAAACCTTGCACTGTCACAATGACTGCCATGCCTTTTACGCCCTCAAGTGGGGTGTAAAAAAGCATTTCACAAGGTTGCCATAGTATGGGTCACTATACTGCATTGTCTGCATTTGCAATGAGTATAGTGACCTTAGCTCTTGGATTCTATTCATGCTTTCCATCTGGCAGAGTAGAGTCACTTTGACAGGTTTTTAATATAGTAAAAAAAAATCACGTTTCTCGTGGTACATATTACACTTAGATCAGGTAACTGTTAATGTTAATGTTTAAAAATATTAACAGAGCTTCATTTAATAACATAAAAACAGATTTATTTTCCTTATTTGATCCGTCTCGGGTATATATATATGATTATATTGGTTAACATTTTAAGAGCAGGATATTTCCATAAGATATTAATTAAACCCAGTGGGTGAATACCTTAAATTTGAAGCTATAATATTTCATATATATATATGAACTAGCTGACCCGGCAGATTTCGTACTGCCTCATCGATAAATAAAAGACCTAATCTTTTGTATAAAATGATTTTAAAACAAACAAATCAAATTCGTATTTAATAAAAAAGCATTTATTGAATAAATCATGAAGTTTTATTATTATTTTCGATAGATCATGTTGCTTACTTAGAAAACAGAGTTTTCCTGAAATATTGGCTATTTATAAGGTTTAAATTTGATATTCACAGACACACACTGTTAAAATACAGTCTGTTAATTAATTTAATGCTTTCTCATAAACTATATTTTTTGTTTTGTTTTGTGGTGCGTAAATAAACAAAGAAGACGGTTTTCCGACGCGCGAACACGCGACGTATAAATGTCCATGCGCGAAACAGGGACACTCCAAGTTGATTCCACAAACTTCTAACGACTGTCCTTGCGATTTATTTATGGTCATCGCAAAGGTCAGACGTACTGGAAATTGTAAGCGTTTAAAATCGAATGGTAAGTCCGTTGGAATCATCGGTATCCGCGGGATCAAGACATCCTCTCCTTTGTATTTTCCTTTTATGATTGTCGCCTCAATGACTTTATTCATCAGTCTTTTCACAGCCAGTCTTGTTCCATTGCATAGTCGAGGTTGATTAATGTTTCGCAGCATGATGACAACTGATCCTGATGCAAATTGTGAGGTGGTAATCCAGGCAATTCCAATGAATTTAAGAACTAAGTGGTATAGTTGACTACGTTATCCTGGTTCATTACGGTGTCGACTGATTTGAAGGAAACCAACTGTCCTGGAAGTAAATTCTGAATGGTCGCATTAAAATCCTCGACATCTTTATTTTTCGCTGCTAATATTGCTCGTTCACCCAGTCAATTATGGTTATTGAACTTTTGCGCTATATCTGGGAAAACTCGCTGAATAAGCTCCACTTTTGAGTCTGTGATGTGACAGAAATCTGTAGGTAATGTGATGAATCCGGTCGAGGTGTCCACTGCAACTTTATTATTTCCAATGTCTAACAACTGCTTCGCAAACACATTTGCAGTTTCATCTTGTTGCAAAAATACTCGCATGTTAGTTGTTAAGTGGAGTGTCTTTACGTACTGCCACAAATTTGATGATTTTAGGCATGCATTTAGTTCATCAGCAACAGTTGATCGGGGAATAACTGGAAGAGTCTGACGAAAATCACCTGACAACAGACCTGACGACACCTGAAAATCACGGCCCCACCGAAAATATTTTGCTTGTCACGAAGATCTTTCAACGTTCTGTCCAGTGCCTCCAGTGACCTCTTATGGGCCATTGTGCATTCATCCCAAAGAATCAATTTTCATACCTGTAGGATCTTGGCCATTGCGCTATTTTTGGCGATGTTGCAAATTGGTGTTTCGGTGATTTGCATGTTTAGTGGTAATTTCAAGGCAGAATGTGCAGTTCGCCCGCCTTCTAGCAGAGTTGCAGCTATTCCAGATGAAGCCAACGCTAGAGTAACATCATTTCGCGATCTGATTCTCGCCAAAAGCAATGAAATTAAAAACGTTTTTCCGGTTCCTCCGGGAGTATCAAGGAAATAAATTTCACCAGATCCACTGTTCACAGCTTCTATCAAAGTGTCGTACGCAATTCTTTGTTGTTGATTTAATTGTGGAACATTTGTACGAACTGTTTCGGCCAATGCTTCAATGTCGTACTAATGTTCTCTTCGCAACTCGTGGTTTAATGCATCGTGCATATGACGATTGGGTGCTGTCATTCCCAAACACGACAATACTTTATTTGTCATCAATAAACACATATCTTCTATCATAATCAATGTGTCATTGTAAATTTCTTCAGTCATTTGTAGTGTAGGATTCAAAGTTTGACGGCGCACACGATGCAAAACATCCTCAGACATGTCATCTCTATATTTAACCCACAAATCTTTTGGATTCGAGGGGAAACATATCGATATGATAATCGCAAACAATGTATGAATTTGATGCGGCGACGAAGATATTACGGAATCCTTGAGCGTATCATCCCAGTGCGAATCGTTCTCAAGTAAACTTAATAGTTGACATGCCTCACGGTAAGTCGCACACAGCTGTCCATTAACTGTTTTCAGTTGTTTAAACGATGTCGGACCACGAACATTCACCAACAACAACCGCAAATAATAACATTCATCGTTATTTGGATGTACTGTGTAGATGCGACCCAGAGCATCTGAAGCAAATACATTTGGATGTCCTTCAACTGGTGTTCCTTGTTTTCGACGCTGAAACGATTTCGATGATGCGTTCCATGTGTAATAGCGTGGCATGTCAGCATACAGCAAAGTGCGAGCAAAATCATCAGTTTGACAGACTGTAAAGAAACTTGTTAATGTTGTCGACGGTGGATGTGCCGCCCTGTCTGCCGCGTTAAATTCATTAAAATAAACTCGTTGACCAATTTTTAAATGGACTGCCAAATGGACTACTGTAGGGTGTCTTTCATGGATCGCAAATGAAAAGATACGCCAAATAGCTTCATTGCTACTTACATAGCGACCCATCTGGTACTGTGATATTTCATCATTTGCATTGGTTACACCGAAGACAGCCATATCACTACCTTTAATAACATATTTACATATGTACTTCATCGACTTCACAGAATTACAATATTCCACATTGATGTGAGTCTCAAAAGCTTTGGACAATATTGGCGAGTATGGCACAACCCAACGTTTGTCTACATCAACATTTTGTCCTCTTACCTTCACAACTACCGATCGCCCACTGTCCGCAACTGATCGCCGACGATACAATGGGTATCCATCATTTCCCGTTATGGTTTCAGCAAGCAGGTCTCTTGGGTATCGCTTGGAACACCTACCGTCGACCATACAGGGTGAGTTGTAGTTGAAATGTCCGCAAGGTCCATGTATCATGTGTTTGGTAACTACTGCATGCAATTTTGGGTCAACTATTTCATCTGAAATTTCAGCTGAAATTATGGAATCAATCTCATCGGGCCTTATTTTGTCTACTAACCATACTAAAATATGCGCATGTGGCAATCCACGCTTTTGCCATTCTACAGAGTACATCCAACAACGGACTCGGCTATACACACAATACTTTATTAAGAAATTCCTGAGAGATTTTAATTTTTGTTTAAAAACTCTGGCAGTTATGTCATGTCTATCAACTGGTGTTTGGGTATGTAGTAATTCCTTCTCGATTTCGGACCATTTTGGGTTACATGTGAATGTAACAAATAAGTCTGGGCGGCCATAATGCCTAACATATGACATAGCATCCTGAGCATATTCATGCATGTGGCGTGGGCTTTCTATATAAGTAGCTGGCAAAATTGTCATTCTTCCTACATTATTCACATTGCCATCAGCATTTATAGCATCGCGGAGATGGATGTATTTCTCTGACCGTAGCCGTCGTTGGTTCAAACGGATGTATGTCAATCGTTCAATCTCAATTTTGACATACATGTCAACTGCAAACTGATGAAAAAGTCGTTGACACATCAAAATATGATTTACTTCACCTTGACGGATCATGAGTCTGTATGAATAGAAATTCATAGCACTAACTTTTTTGTTAGTTTCAGCACCTGCAATCAAAAATGATAAATGTTTAAATTGTTACTTAGATGAATTGAATTTAAAAATATTATTTAATCTTGTTCAATTCATTTACCTGTTACTTAATTTACCATTTTGATATTAAAATGGTATCCATCTTCCCCCTTCCAGAAGATGAAAGGATATTGTAGTGCATCATAACTCCTGTGTGTTTCAGATACACGTTTTAAATCACTATTCCGACGATGAAGCACAATATCTCTAGATTGTAAATTTTCTCCCACAATGACAACAGCCACTTCATCAATGGTAGGTGAATTGAACCTCCTTGTGTGTTCATCGGCAGGTGTTTTGTCAGCTCGAATAATAATATTATGGCTACCAGATGGCATCCGATCCAATGCTACTTTGAACATGTTTACTGAATTGTTATACTGATGAAGAAACATTTGTAATTGTTGGACAATGGTTCTCTTCACTGTTGGATTGTGAGCACAACGATTATTAATTTCCGCATCTGAATTTCCCATAAAATAAATTTGTAAAAATTGATGATCTGCATCAGGTAGTGGTAACAGAGTTCCCAGTAAGTGATAAATTTGTCCTTGAATCTGTAATTTTTTAAAATTTGTCCATTAATAATTTCCGATATAGTACAAACTTGAATAATATAAAAAAATATTCTTATATAATACCTTGAAAGTGGGCATGAAATTGTCTTGTATAATATGTGTAGCACCAAATGATGTCATCTGGAAACAGTTGTTATATTTCTGAATGTTGGTCAAGAAGTGCTTAGAATCATTTCCAATCCCAGAAACTAAAGAGTGTAAAGGATCTGGTGGTGGGACCAATTGTGGCAATTTTACTTTGCCTTCAGCACAACATAATCCAGTAGATGCACCAGTGTATTTTAACGCCTTACAATATTTACAAATTGTTTTCATTTCCCCAATTGTTACCGATTTGTCGGCACAATAATCAATTGCCGGATCATAGTGGAATGCAGCTCGTTCAAGAATCACAGGAGCACTGCGTCTGCGGATTCGCTCAATTTCATTATATCTAGCTTGCTGTTGTTGTGTTTGATGTGCACGAACTCGTTGCATTCTAAGCCTATCTCCTACATTGTCACTCACTAAAGAACACAATTCTGACATAGCAATACGACTATTTTCTTGATCTATCTGTCTCTGGTCATCAGTGCGGTTAGCACGTGAGGTAGCTCTTCGCACATTTGATTGACTACGACGACCTAAGTCAGGTCGTCTTCTCCTCGGCATCGTAAATTGTAATTAATCAAAGTGAGAAAATTTCCCGCTCATTTAGCAGTAAAAGAGCACATTACTTGGAATGTCACTATCACAAAGGATCACCAAAGTAAAGAAAGCTCTCGCGCACGTAGCCACAAAGATAGATATAATATCGTAATACTTTTTTCCGTGCTCTGAAAAGCGACAGGATGGATTGACATATTAGTTGGTTGTCAAATCTAATGTCAAATATTATGATTGCGTTCAGAAATTTAACTTAAGATTTATAATTTAATTTGTAACAAAACTTAAGATTTATCTTTCGATTTCTATATAGTCTTATTAAAAAAATAATCAGACAGTTGAACAACTGAAGTTAGCTAAAATTGAGTTTCTTGAAGCCGACCACTATTTATGTACTATGTATTTTGAGACTATGCAATTTTGTCGCGTTCGCGATTCACTTTCACTTTTGTCGAGTTTCAGAACGCGATATTAGATCCTCCAACGCACACGCGAATTTGAACTTTATGCAGGGGTAATAAATTAGAAATTGACTCTCCATTTTATTTAGAAAACGTTTGTATGGGAAATAGAAATATGCTGTTTTGAGTATTTTCCCGGCAAGTATTCAAATTTTTCTCACCTTTTAAACCTTCCCTAGACCTCCACGAATAATTCAAGACCAAGATAAGATAAATCCGTTCAGCCGTTCTCAAGTTTTAGCGAGACTAACGAACAGCAATTCATTTTTATATATATAGATATTAATTAAATACAAGTACATACACAATGGAGTATTAAGTGCTCGAGAACTCTTGGATTTTATTCATGTTTTAGGCAGAGTAGAGTCATTTTGAGATGCTTTCAAAAAAAATCTTATCTGCACCCATTTATTTATTAAGAAATAAATGTAGTGATATGATGCATATGTTATTTAGCTGTGTCATTGTTATTGTTTTTAACAGCTTTTTTAATGATGTTTTGACGTCTAAACTGTTAGTCTGTTACAAACCTATCATTGTTATTAGGTCGCAAGCCTTTAGAAGATTACAGGACAATCTTAAATTTTAAACATACAAAGATCTCAATACATCGAATAAGATGAGTCTTACAATAGTTTCTGATCAAATATCTCTTGGTTTCATGGTCAGATCTGCTTTAAGATTCCCGATTATAGTATTCTTATCATAAGTACGTATTCAAATATATATTTCGCGGCGACAATGAGAATAGATGAAAATGGATTTTCAGGAGTTGTGTGCACGATTGTGGTCCATATTGACATGAAAAAAAAACGATATTAAGCAATTCTTTCATTATTTTCTTCCAAAAGTGTGAATGCCAAACGCCCGATTTTCCTTTTCTTTTGATCCTGGATGAGCATTCAAAGAGCGGCAATACTGGTGCAGTTGAAGGTATTCACCACCTACCATTTAGTTGATCCATGACGTTACTTAAAAGTATCCGTTTTCCATGTACCTTTTCTGTATCTTTGCAACAATTTAATAAATTGCATCATTCTCGCTTTTGTTTTGCATGAGAACATCTGCTGACAGGTCAATGCACCTGTTTATCTACCTAAACGAACAAAACACTTTAACGCAGGCGCATTAGTTGAGGATAATTAGTTACTTTTTGACTGGAGATATTAAAAGTCTTTAACTTCTTTTAATATTAAAAGTAAAGAAGGTATTAATAAACTGATAAATGAAATAGATTTTATGATTGAAACTCACCTAATAGAAAATGTTCAGTGAGTAGATCATTCGTACAAAAATCAAACGCGCTCAAATGTGACAGTTACACAATCAATCGATGGAAGGCGTCTGATCTGATGGTAACATAATTACATACATACATTGCAAGTAAATTAAAGTTGGTAAAAATCATATAAATTGACTAATATCTATATTGGCAAAAAAATCGACATCTAATAGTACATTTTTCAACTCATCCTGCTAATATTATAAATGCGAAAATTTGGGAGTATGGGTTTGTTACTCTTTCACGAAAAAACTGATGGATGAATTTGGATGGAAAGTTTACAGTGATATAAGTTATATATCACAATAACACATAGTCTACAATTTGTATTGATTTTATGTAATTTTGGTCTAATATAACGATACATGTCAACTAAGTTGGAAAAAAAATCTGGCCTCTGAGAGTTGTCTTGGCATACGCTGCCGAAACCATTGAAATTACACAAAGATGATGTACAGTAGAATTGTTTTTATGTAAAAAAAATAATATTTATTTAAAATGATTTAATGTGGCAGACCAAATTCCACGCGATCGCAGCCGCGGGCAAAAGCTAGTACAACAATAAAGGAACAAAGGTTAGAAACAAAAAAGTATCTTTGTAATTCCCGATTTCATATACTAAGCGACATCTAGTGAATATAAAAAGATAATTATCTAACGACAACACTTTTTATTTGCTGTTACATCATTGTCTATATTGGTATTTCGTTTATGTCACTTGTAAACAGAGCGCGAGAGCGAACGTAATTTTTGTGATACATACTCGTAGTTCGCATAAACAAATATAATTTGAATGGGTAAGTAATTTGTAACAGTACAAACAAAAGTATTGAATCTTTTATTATGTACCGGCCATCTTTTGAAGACTGTAGTATTACACAGTCATCTCTTATATTAAATCAATGTAAATCTTTCTAATGTAGCTGTCTAATCTATTTTTAAATGTTTTTTAAGCTTTACATTTTAACGAAATTCTATTTGCTGCCATATTTTTCTTACGTGGTTTTTTTTTAAAAACACGTTTTGTTGTTTGGTTGGAATATATATACTTGTTACACGAATCAAAATTATTATTTAAAATTAATGTTTTCAAAACATAACTGCGTAAACACTAAAAATATAATTTTTCATTATGTATTAACACCACATTAATTGCATTCAAAAACCACTGTTTAGCAATTTATAAAACTGCTTGCCAATTATTTGTTGGTTTTATGTAATATTTTGTTCCATTTCAGCGACAGAATGATTGTAATGACATGGATTATTGTGATTATCGTGGCGCTGGCGTTGTACCTCCACAAGGTCTACTCAAAACTTGCCGACGAAGGTGTCAACCACCTTCCTGTTGTGCCGTTATTTGGGAACTTCTTCAGGCCATTCTTTAAATTAGAGAACGTCACTGATTTCATGACTAAATTAAACTCTACATTTCGTGATGACAAGTTAGTATAAAGTGAAAGTGGAAGTCTACATATTTATTCTTTTTAAATTTCATGAAAGTTGTTAATTAAGTCTCTGCTCTGACAATGACATCCTTATTAATTAATAATTAATTTTCTAAAGCTGTTATTGCAGTTTAATTAACGGGATGATTGAACTGTATTGACTGCTATATTTGGTTAAATTAATTATCTAAAGAAATACCAAAAGTAGAGTGAAACGTAAAATAATACAAAAGTGATCGTCAAATAACAAAAAGTAACTCTAATTTCATTGTAATTTTCAGAGTTGTGGGAATGTATGAAACGTTGAGTCCTATATACATTGTGCAGGATATAGATATAATTAAAAATATTACCATCAAAGACTTTGATCACTTTGTTGACCGAAGGAGTTTCGTCAGCGAGTTAGACCCTACTTTTGGGAGAAGTCTAATTAATCTAAAAGGTCAGTATTATTGCTAACCAATACTTTTTATTATTATTTTTTTTTTCTAAAAAGACATCACACGCACTAGGAATAAATCCAGTATCGCTGGAGACTTTACAAACATACAAGAAAGAAACACAAAGAACACCCAGACTCAGGACAACAACTTGTGTATCCCACAAAGTGTTGTGCATGTGAGTTTTGAACCCACAACACTCAGCGCAATAGAGAGCGGCATAGTGACCGCTTAAACCAATAGCCAACCGTGCAGTCAAATTAATATTTAACAGATACATGGAGGAAAATAATATAACTCCTTTTAGTATTATCTAATTTTACGATTAGATTGTGTGTATGTTATCTACTCACAAGCGTTAGAACTGTAAATTTAGTGGCAAGATGACTTGAAACTAAATATTATTTAAATTAATGTGATGTATGTAGCAGACACTTTTATAGATATGGAATAAAAAAAATATTATGAAAAACTATCAGTGAAAAAAAAAACTTATGATCCCCCAGATGTTATCATCTGGTTAAAGGTTATTCTTTCAGTAGACTTATCAAAAAAAGCATAAAAAATACAATATAATAGTCACTTGAGAGTTTCTGTATCCCGATAAGGTGAAATCTTCCCTGATGAGACAAACTCGTGTTACTAACGGCAAGACTACTAAAAAATGAATAAGTCTTTTCAACGTCAGAATGTGCGATTCTACAATAAAATCAAAGCGAAATTCAAGAATTAAGTATTAATAAATTTAAGCCTTTTGTAAAATAAAAGCTAAGTTAAAAGGCTTACTGTACAGTTGCAAATTACTTAAATGGCAAATTTTGTTTGGATTCTTGCTATTCATTGCCGCATTTATTTTCCTATCATTACTGTTATGTTTGAAAGTGATGTATTTTTTTTTCTATCTTGAGAGCCAGCCAAAGTAACTCTACTCTGCCTGATGGAAAGCATGAATAGAATCTTAGAGTTGTAGTCACCATACTCATTGCAAATGCTGACAACACAGTATGGTGACCCACACTATGGAGACCTTCTGAGATACTTTTTCACACCCCGCTTGGGGACGTAAAAGGCATGACAGTCATTGTGACAGTGTACACAGTGTGTGGTTTCCACAGTTATCACGATAACTGTCACCCTTGCATCAATGGGCCTCCGGTCTCACACTCACCAACGAAATACGACAACACGGATGCTGGCGCTTTAGGTTGGTCTTCTGTGGGAGGGTAGTACTGCCCCGGTCGAGCCGGCCCGCTCGTACTGAACTCAGCGTAGCTCTACTACCTAGAAGATTAGATATTGCATTTATTGCTGTATTTTGTATTTTTGTTTTCAATTTCTTTATTTTTCTTTTCATTTTGAATTGTGTAGTTCATTTTTTGTAATTTTATTTGTGAAAATAGTATAGGGTTACAGTTTTATGTTAGTAAATTTGTGGTAATTTTAATAACGTCACCAGTCGTCTAGTTGTTGCTATATTTATATCATGTAACAAAGATAACATTTACTAAAGACTATTGTAAATTAATGATGTAATAGTACGATAAAGATAAAATTAAATATTATAAACGGTAGTAAGCAAATTTGGGTAAGTTATTTAGACATCCACAAGCAAACGTTCCGTTTGTCAACAATGATGAAAGACTAATTTTAACTAATCTATATTTATAAATCTCTCTCTCCAAACTAATTTAAATAACTACATATTACACATACAACATAAGTAATTTTATGTGAAGGATATATGGTGTGTATAATATACTGTGACTGTAAAATAAAGAACAAAAGGTTGAAAAGAACAGGTACGCAAAAGTTTACTGCATATTTTCATCATGTTTTAGTTTTACCGTCATTTTATTTCATTGTCATCATCATAATAGGTAGTGATTTCAGCACGAATGGGCCGGCTCGACCAGAGCAGTACTACCCTCTCACAGAAGACCAACCCAAAGCGACAGCATCTGTGCTGTCGTGTTTCGTTGGTGAGACCGGAGGCCCATTGATGCAAGGGTGACGGTTACCGTTGTAAGTGTGTGTAATACAATACCACGACGACTGTCATGCTTTTTTCATCCCCAAGCGAGACGTGAACACTCATCTCACTACGTCGCCATATTGCGGATCACCATACTGCGTTGTCTGCATTTGCAATGAGTATGGTGACCACAACTCTTGGATTCTATTCATGCTTTCAGAGTCACTTTGGTAGGTTTTTATATAAAAGATATATTGTTTTAGTTTAGTCAAGCTTTAACCAGTAAAATATAATTGTAAAATACACAAGACGAAATAATAAATAGTATTATAATTATAGACCTATAAATGTAATTACAGGTGAAAAATGGAAAGAAATGCGATCTACTTTAAGTCCAGCATTTACAAGCTCCAAGATTCGTCTCATGGTGCCCTTTATGGTTGATGTCGGAGAAGAAATGATCAAGGTTCTTAGTAAAAGAATTAAAGATTCTAAAAGTAAGTGTATATGTTCAATGTGCATACGTAACAAAAAACTTACGCTAGCATTAAGTACAACTGTCGGAAAGAGTGTCAATCTACAGATCAAAGTATAACAAGATGGTAAGATCTTTAGTAACCGTTCTCATACTAGTTTAGACTCTCACATGTTGAATAAAATTAGGTTGGCTTCCTTCACAGCTACGGACCCCTCCCATTACGTTTATAACAACCGTAACTTATCTACTAGAAGATTCTCAATTTGATTGCATTTTATTTTTGTGGCATACGATGTTTTCTTGATGTATAAAATGTGTTTGGTAAATATTACTAATTTCGGTGAAGTGTTTTTGGATATTTACGAGTACTTTTTTTGAATTTTATTTCAATTTTGACAATTCAATCTACAGACTATGTAAAACAAACAATAACATTTTTTTTTCTTACATATAAATTTAACCTGCAGGTCAGTTCATTGATATGAGTGTGAAAGATCTCACCACCCGATACGCAAACGATGTAATTGCCTCATGTGCTTTCGGCTTGAAAGTAGACTCACAGTCTTCTGACAGCCATTTCTACCTCAAAGCCAAGGATCTCGTTACGTTCGGTTTTACGACGTTTCTGAAAATTTTGTTTTTCAGAGGTTTTCCCTCAATTGCAGAGGTAAGTCACGTACATAATTATTTATTCTATAAAACTCACTTTCACTTTGTTAAAGATATCTTATAGAAAAAAAAATACTGCAATCTCTAAGAAGCTTATGAATACATAGCACATTTCTAGTGGAAACAATAATCGGAATGCTTATTCGGGTAATTAATATTATTGTACAGATGCTGAAGCTATCGTTGACTTCTTCTGAGACCTCCAGTTTCTTCTCACATGTTGTACTGTCCACAATAGAAGAACGTGAGAAAAGAAATATCATCAGACACGACATGATAAATATTCTTAATGAGATAAAAACAGGTATTTTAGCCACTAAATCTAAATTAATTATAAGTTTATTTATTATTTAAATGACTCTGTTTTGTCCGATGGAAAGCACGAATAAAATCTAAAAGTGATGGTCACCATATACTCGTACATACATTGCTAATGCAGAGAGTCACTATACTGCATATAGTGACTCAAACTATGACGGCTTAGTGAGATGTTTTTTCACAACCTTTTTAAAGGACTCGTGATCATGGTGAGAGGAACACATGTGCGCTGATAGCGAGTTTCAGATTTTGATTAATTTGCACAGGATGGAAGAAACGAAGCGCACTACAGAGGCTCAAGAAACTCGCCGTAGCATTTGATTGAGAGTGTTCAGAAAATATTGCACGGAACCTTCGTAAAGACGAGAGCAGTACCCCACGCAGGAGCGAACCATATTTAATAAAGAAGACACAGATGCTCAGGCGAGGAAAATCATCACACTTTTTTCAGTATTAGATATACTACCACAAGGCTGCCTTAGTGACACTCTCGATGTACTCTCACAGGTTGAGATCCCTGCAAATATCAATACCCTGAATACTGAGAGTGAGTTCCCGACTTCCAAGGTAGGCCGCCGCGAAGTTTCGTTACCCGCGTAAAAAAAGATGCTTATGTTACTTTGCAGTGGAAATTAAATATCCTGAAAAGTAGGGAGGGAAAATATCAAAACACAAAAACCTCACTGTCCTAAGGGACCCTATAACAGCGCTAGTATAGGAGAAAACAACTGAGTTAAAAAGTTCGAGGGCAGACCAATTGCCGGAAGTTTGGAGAGAAGTGAACGGTGCCAAACACTATTGAAGATCTTGGTCATGTCGAGGCTGATAGCCAAGAAATCCCCATGCCCACCCATAATCTCATCTAGGCACGTCATCAGTATTTGTGCTAACGGCGTCCATCCATCGGTCTAAAGCATTTATGTCATTTAAGATTGCAGTTGCAAGCGCACGCGAGCCTCGTAGCCGTGGAGCATGGATGTGTTCTTTACGCCATTTAAATGTTGACGTTAAAATTAATTTTCATTACTAATATTTACTGTTTACACTGGTGGTTAACATAAAAAATAAATGTTAATGTAATACGTACGCATACATATATTGTTATACCCGTAGAATATAGGGTTGCTATGAACTATGACTGAATCACTACCAAGTGATGTGGTCTTAAGGATATTTTGTCAGTGACATTACCACTGTCCTCTGCGTGCGGGTACTTCCTATTGTGCGCTCTTACAGGCTACAAGCTAATAACATTATCCATCGTTCATGGTTCTGCTAGGATTATAACCATGTTGATCTGGATGGCGTAATAACAGCTGTTCCCGGATCCCTCCTATGTCAGGCGCAGAGTGGCACACCGTGTGGTTTTAGTCGGTCCGATTCCGACACACCACCTCGCCGTAAACCCCGGTGGGGTGACGGCCCGAGGGGATTTCCACAAGTTAAAAAAAAAAAAAAAAAAAAAAGAGACACTCTCGATGTACTCTCACAGGTTGAGATCCCCTCAATCAATATCAATTCCCCTATATCAATACCCTGAATACTGAGAGTAAGTTCCCGACTTCCAAGGTAGGCCGCCGCGAAGTTTCGTTACCCGCGTAAAAAAAAGATGCTTATGTTATTCTGCAGTGGAAATTAAGTATCCTGAAAAGTAGGGAGGGAAAATATCGAAACACAAAAACCTCACTGTCCTAAGGGACCCTATAACAGCGCTAGTATAGGAGAAAACAACCGAGTTAAAAAGTTCGAGGGCAGACCAATTGCCAGAAGTTTGGAGAGAAGTGAACGGTGCCAAACACTATTGAAGATCTTGGCCATGTCGAGGCTGATAGCCAAGAAATCCCCATGCCCACCCATAATCTCATTCTAGATTTATGTGTAGTATGCTAGACGATTACCCATGGAACGGTTCCATCTAGAGCTTTATTGTTAATCACTCAATAAGAAGTGATCTTCCAGGTAGCCGACTAATTGTTTATTGACGCTACGCTCTCTTGCAGAGAATGAAAATGATGGATATAGATCGGTAATTGGTCAGGTTAGAGCGGTCGCCTTTTTTGGGGATGGATTGAACAATCACCTCTTTCCGGTCTCCTCAAGAAGAATATGACAGACAGTATAAGCACGTCAATACGAGATACAACTTCAGTACACAGTTGTTAAGAACCATTGCTGGAATACTGTCGGTTCCACTGGATTTCTGGCCGTTGAATGACCGCAGCTCATCAGACATTACTTTGCCAAATATGAATATTCCGCATGGTTGAGTCGCAGATCAGAATGGTGTGCAGGTTTATGTTATGGTACTTGATTCCTGAACCAGTGGTTGACTCGTGAGTTAACCACAAAAAAATGAACAAACAGTTTTCTATGGTTGATGAACACGTAATCTGTCGGGATATTCCAGCGGTGGTAGCGAGGACTGGCAGTAATTCGACTGTACGGCTTTAGTCCATCGCCAGAACTTTTAGTTACCAGTACTTATGTGGCGAGTTCTTGGCCAGTCCGTGCATTGCGTTGCACATCCGCTCTAATGTGTTCCCTCTTACATTTTTTAGTAGTTTTGTTAATCGCTACTTTTAGGTGATCAACGTCAAGGTTATCTTGACGGCGGGCTCTGGCTCACACGCTGTACTTCGGTTGCTTGTGTGTAACAGTATGAAAGCACCATTGAACCAGGGATGGGTATTCGTGCTGGTAATAATAATAATCTTCCGTACAGTCAGTAATCTCGTCAGCTAGGGTAAACACACTTCACGATACATTCCTATTATTAAAATATTGAACCTATGGGACGGATCCAAAACAACTCAGCGTTCCATCCCAGTCTGTTATAAGTGTAAGACGAGTAGTGTTATAACCGTCGTCTCGCCGCCGCAGGTTATGTTGCTGGCAACAAGAGGCGCCAGGCGGTGATTGGAGTAAGAGCAGATACTCTGTACTGCGATGGATGCCTTGTATGCTATAGGTCTAGCTAAATACTAGGCACGCCGCGTCAAGCGCCCTAGTGCGAAGAAATACTAGCTGGGTGAGATCCTGCCTGGATGATGGTTGGATCCGCGTGATCAGTTCTGATAGATTCCAACCGGGACTCATAGTGGGCATTAAAATTTCCCAGAAGCACTAATTTGACGATCAGAAACTGCTCCTCAACTTTGTACACTACTTGACTCAAATAAATAAAAAATACGATAAAAAAATGAAACAGACGAGCTATATTGAGACGGCCGCAACAAACATTGCCCTGATGAAAAGACATACTCCAGCATTAGAAGAAATACTCTTCGCAAGTAGCCGGTATAGTGGTGATATACTCTGCCAGTAGGGTAGAGTATTTATGTCTCATATATATCGTAAATGTATCTACAAAAAGCTAGGCTGGCTGCACCGTGTCCAAGTACTGGTATACGGTGCTGAAGCTTAGATGGAGTCAACAGATATTTGTGGATTTCATCTCAAAAAGTGATTAATGGGAAAGAAAACTGCTGCGATGATCAAAAAGAAGCGAAGGGAAATGGGGACGAAAAAAGGCATGACAGACATCGTGGCTGTAAAAAACCGAGACTCAGAACTATGTTGTCATGTAACAGTGAAGCAGGACGTTGACTGAACCGTGCGACAGAAGGTATTCCGTATCCTGGATCTCACCATCCGGTGACCAAACGGTAGGAACGATGGTTAACCGAGGTTGGGTCCCTCTCTATGTCGTTCACGGCCCGCTGTACAACCATTTCAACGTGTCTCTTGGGACAACCGTTTGATCCATTTCACCTTCGCAATGACTTCACGAGCAATCTACTGGTCACATACATATCTCAATAACTGTCAAACCTGCATCGTTGGGCCTCCAGACCTTCTCCATCTACTACATTTCATCACTACATTAACTTCGAACTGTTAAACCAAAGGTTGGCCGATGTCATGACTTTGTCACATCGTTATCATCTAAAGCCTTTAACAGTCTACTGCTGGATATGATTCTCGTTTTAGGACTGATTCAACATTGATTTTGTGTTCAACCACATTTTATTAATGTATAATATTTTCCAAAAAAATAACTGTGTTTTCAGAGCCGTTTTGAAACGACATATAAAGAGTACGGTTGGTTTTGAAAAAAATATCACATCTGTTATTTATTTCAGGTAAATTAAAATATGAGAAAGATACAATTGTTGACGAAGATGCCGGTTTTGCTACAGTGGAGGAGTCACATATTAGTAAAAAGTTACACGAAAGAGGTACCTATATAACTTGATTTACGAAAACAACGCCAGTGACCTCATATTATTTTTGAATTTGAACTTTTCTGTAACTCTTGTATTTTATACGCTTTACAGAATGGACAGACAATGATTTAGTAGCCCAAGCAGTTTTATTTCTCTTGGCTGGTTTCGACACAGTTTCAACGGCGATGACGTTCATTATCCACGAATTGGCGGCAAATCCTGATGTACAAGAGAAGTTGGTACAAGAAATTAAGGAATTCGATCGAAAAAATGGTGGCCAGTTCGATTTCAAATCAATACAGAGTATGAAGTATATGGATATGGTTGTATCAGGTGAGTGATCAATTCTACGAAGTACAAGTAGAGCCTATCTTGAGATTTAGCATATGGATGAAAAATAAAAAACTCCGATTTAAAATTTTTATAATGATGAAGTTTATAACGATCATCTAAAATAAATAGGAATGTGGAAAATGATATATTAATATAAATTATCTTTTTATTTCAGAAGGTATCCGTCTACATCCACCTGCTCCGCTCCTTGACAGGATATGCGTGAAAGATTACAATTTTGGCAAAATAAATAAAACCGCAACCAAAGACTTAATAGTAAGAATAGCACATTTTATAAATTCTTTCTTATTTATCAAAGAATATGCTAGCATCTACGTAACCTTTCAGACTCGAAGATATACTTTTAGAGCGTCGACCATGTGTGTTGTCTGTAATGACATGTTTGTCTGTTGTTTTACCAAACTGATATTCTGGTAAGCTTCATGCAGTATCTTAGTCTTATATTTTATATTGATTGAAATTGCAGAGAAATAATTATTTTACTTATGATGATACACCCTAGCCCATTGCGGCCATAGCGGTCAGTCTCAAAGGAAACTAGCTAACTACGCAGGAAATATTATAGTGCACAAGTGTGTGCACAAATAAAGGTGCATTCTCTGTTCTCTCATTCTTACAAACCAATGGAACGGCTATCCGTCATAACCGGGGAGAGATAAGGCGCAAAGCCAACAACTTTACGTACTCTTACATTTTATTTACATATACATCATTACAAAGAGAAGGAAAACTTGGGAAAAACCCTATTCCAACGCGTCTGGGAAGCGTGGTATAGTAGGCCAAAACCTCCTTGCTAAGGAGAGGCCTATGTCCAGCAGTGGACTGTAAAGGCTGTTGATGATACTGGTAATATTACACAAAAACTTATTAATCGTGAATTTGCTATGTAACATTTAAAGATGTTGGTATCATCTTCGAAGAAGAAGGTCTTTATACATTATATTCATTGATTTGTCAGGATGTACTATTTATTTTGTCAGGTTCACAAGGGTACTACTATTGGGCTGCCGATTTATACATTTCACCGAAACCCACAACTATTTCCCAATCCCCAGAAGTTTGATCCTGAACGCTTTTCCGATGAGAACAAGCATAACATAAAACCATTTTCTTACATGCCTTTTGGACTAGGACCAAGAAGTTGTATCGGTTAGTACCTAAACATTTTATTTTATTAATGTACTCATAGGCGTTTTTTAGTTTATAGAAATACTGATCAATATCTATGTTTTCAGGTTCTCGATTTGCTCTCTGTGAAGTCAAAGTGATGCTTTATCAACTTCTTCGTGAAATCAAAGTGAGCCCCTGTGAGAAAACTGTAATTCCACTTGAATATTGTAAAGGGTTTGTTATGAATGTTAAAGATGGTACTTTAGTTCGACTTGAGCTAAGAGGAATAGAATAAATCTAGAATTTACGTTGGAAACTTTATTATGGATTGTGTATATACTTCGTAAGAATACTTTGTGTGAGATTTGTGAAGCGAATATACACGTTTTAATTGTTGTTGAGCTGTATTATTTCTCGCATGTGGACCCTTGATTCCGTACAGGTTAGCCACTTAGTATGGATATTGAAGAGTGTAGGTTTCAGTATGCTATCCCACTAAAGATCTTTCTAATTAATTCATTTTGCAAATAAAATTTTTAACACTTTTACTCATTGTTTAGTTCGGATAAAACCAATAATACTATAAATGACTAGACTTTAAAATTTGCCGAAATAAACTCGAAAATTCAGAAGTATAAATATCCAATAGGCATCTAAGGTCATCTATAAATGAAAGTTGCACTGCTATGTGCTTTAATTCATTATCACTTTCAAGTTACCGCTTTTAAATAGATAAATGAATATTTAACTGAGAAATAATAGAACGTACCGAAAATCGATATGAATCTTTACATTATCTTAATTCACTTTTAAGCTTACCTTTTAACTTATACTCAAAAAAAAGAAATAGAAAAACAAGTAAAAAGCTCGTTAGAAGATGTTATAATTGAGTAAAATGCATAGTCCAGTCTATTTCGTGTTAATTTTATGAATCAATGGTTTTATTAATAAGATTACAATACATTTTCAGTAGTTCAGTAATTATTAAACAAGATCACAATAAGTACTTTATCTGGTAGTCACACTGTAATGCGATACTTGCATAATATGTCATACACAATTTTTGTTTGTTATTTTTATAATAGATAAAGTTCTGAAAATAAAGTTTTTTTTTTTAACTGTAAGTAGTGAGATAGCACTTGTGGATATTCATTCATAAGATTCTAGATATAAATAAGAAATAATATCTGAATAAAATAGGACAAGGTTTACGATGTGTGTATATTAGGTATATCAAAAAAAAAATTAAGTAAATTACTTGCCGGGGACCAAATTGCATGGTGCGCCTTTATTTTTTTTTAGTAGCCTTTAGTAGCGAGCAGTGTTATTCTTGTGATTAATACAATGATTCTAAGAGAGTCACTCAGAGATAAATTTGAAGAAACTAACATTTTAAATGTATACGAATACAGTCAATATACATATATAAATTGTTATAACGAATACATAAAAATCTATAAAGTTTATAATTTCAATACTCTATATTTACCAAAATCTATCTAGCCAATCCGACATGAATACGTATAGCGGGACCATAAATGTAAACAGAGATTACTCTATAATTACATTGCACTTGCGTCATGGACAAACAGTCTTTTTAGCCACAAAACCGAAACAGGTGATAGAAGGTGACGTTGAACACGAAAACGGTACATTGACTAAGGATAAACCTATTCCGTCCACTCCTCAATGTTCCATGATCATAATGGACTTTAGGACAATGGTTTGTAAGCGTTGCTGTCCCTGGTTTAGGTTTTATCAATCTTAATGTTTCACTTCCTTATTACGCTGCAACAAGATCTATTGAATAAAGATAATTTGAGTCGAATTGGTGTTTAATTACACTTGAGGTAGTCGTATATATTCGCAATAGTTCAGACCTTTGCTATCTCATGAATGTGAACGATATTTTTTTCCAATAACGATATCTCATGATCTTATGACAGTCGTTTGAAAGAAGTACACGTGAACTCACGTAGTTTTTGTGATACAGTGTTTATAGAAACAGATAATAAACATGTAAGTTTTACGAACAATAACAAGTGTGTTATCTTTTATTGTGTCACTGTTATCTTTTAAAATTTCGGTCTGTTTACTCATATTAAAGGTCTAGGTCATATTTAACAATTTTAATCTTTATAAATAATTTTAGTATGCATTCATTTCGGTATTTAAGTTTTACATTTGAAGCAAATGATTGTTTTTGCATATACCTTGGTTAATTTAAAAATATAATAATTTTTTTGGGACTATGGATCTGTGTTGTATCTTTTGCTATAGTAATACGGTGTTTCACTACATTTATTCATCCCGCGGGTGTCTTGAGACTTAGCGAATCTTGTTTATAATCTAAGTTGTAGTAATCAGTCGCTCAGGCCTTGCTCGATCCGTACGTTTCCTTGATATCGCGGACCGTGGAAAGCTTTATTCGGGCAACCACAATATATACAATTAAATTTTCAAGCTTGTCTATAGTTTCTGCATTATAGACTACTAACTTAATTAAAAATTGTACATTAAGATTTGTTTCGTAATAAATTAAATCAAGAAGACCGTTCTGAATAATGATGAATAATATTGATGTGGATATGAATGTTGAAGTTGCTCCCGAACACATCAATATTCCAGCACAAATGCTTGATAATTTTGCGATAGGTAACTTTATGCAATAGTCATGGCAACAGATTATAAGCTTATTATAAAATAATTCTTTGTATGTAAAAATAAACACATTTTTTACACATAAAAACCCCATTTACTTAATAACTAAGTCAGTTGTTTTGTCTTTTTACATATATGTAGAAATAAATGTACTGTCATATTTCTTATGTCTGTTGAAGACGAGTGACGGTTTCCATACAAAATTTATGCTGTTTTAATTTCTCATTCTTGATTATGTTTGCAGGAATTATTTCTGATTGTAAGGATTTTGCAATTTTTCATCAGATAGAGAGATTTACATACCCACTTAAACACTTACATAAACGTTAATGTCTTCAGTATAGTATGATGTTCAAAACACCAATTATGGACTATAGAAGTAATATGAATTTAAGTATTGCTTGAGCAGTCATGTGGAAAAACACTGGCCGACAGTGATTACTGTTGTTAAAAATATATTCATTCATTTCATTCAGTCACTCTTGTCGCTGGATTTTTTGACAATATTTGCCTGCATTTTTTCTGTTGTAGTTTTTTTTAGTTACACCTATGGTAGTCTTGCCGCTTTTTAAGTTAGTTACTCAACTAACATTTATACTTTATGTATTTAATTTGGGTGAGAGTTTACTTCATACCTAAGACTTAACGTAAACGTAATCAAAAGTAAAGAAACAAATATGAATAAGCCTTTTATGTAGCCAGTCAATAAGCCCCTTCTAAAATGTAAAATTTTTAAATATCCTTTTCACGTAAATAGATATGAGTGCTTAAAATTTTAATACAGTTGAAAAAAAACACACTTTATACAATATTTATGTGTGTTACCTTAGTCAAGAATAAAAAATGCCAAGTTATAGGGTGGGTCACGAATTAGTTAACTTTTTAAATATTACATTGTCTAAATAAATATCGTTGCGACGTTTACACTCTTTTAAGCGAGCACCGAAATTTCGAATACTCGTCGGCAAAGACACCACGAAATCGCCAACATCTCTTCGCTGATTTTGTCTTTTAGTTGATGTAGTATATTTGATTTATTGATGTAGACACGATTCTTCAAATAACCTCTTAAAAAGAAATTTGTTGAAGATGTAGATCTAGACTTCTGGATGGCCAGGGAATGTCGCCTCATCTGGCAATCAACTTTTCCAGAAACATGTCATTGACCACCGACAGGGACTCATTGGATGCATGACAAGTGGCTTCATCTTGTTGAAACTAAATGCTATAATTGTAGCCAGCAAATCCCAGTAGCATCGATCTCAAGAGCGTCCGTAACATGTTTGCGCGGAATGTTAGTTTCAAATATTAACGAATCCTTGGCCCACCCTATATAATTTATGCAGATGCAAGTGTATATTGCACTAGAGTGCTATAAGCTTAAAAACACGGAAAATGCTTTTCCCTACTTGGTAAGATCAGCTTTAAACTTCAAGCTGTGCCTGCCAAGTCTCTAGAGCTTTATTATTTGCTTTATTATATACCCCTTTCCTATTCCAACTGATAGAACGAATCGAATTTGGTGCTCGACCATCGCGTCTACATCTTGAATGATGAAGGGCGGAGATCGTGCCAGGATCATCACCGCCTCACACGATATAGAACGGTAGCCGCACACGATCCGTATAGTCATCAACCGCTGCAGACTATTGAGAGGATACTACACCATGGATACCACAACGTCCATGTGGCGGCTGCGAACTTCTTTCCGTGGTTCTCCAAGATTGGGTAGCAGATGTTACAGTACACCTGATATGTACTTACGTATGCCACGAAATCATATCGTGATTCAATTTGATAAATGTAGTGGTATAATACTTATGTTTTTTAGCTAATTCATTGTTATTGTTGTTACCAGTTTTTTGTTATCGTGTTTTGACGTCCAAACTGCTTGTCTGTAATAAAGCTATTATTATTATTGATTACATACATCAAGGCAAATAACAAGACAATAAAAGAATATGTATCGTCAAGACGAATTAAATGTAGTTAACTTATATAATTCTAATATGTATATCCAGGAGTAACTTACATAGTTACTTCTTCTCATGAACTGTCATATCGTGGGAGTAACATGCCTTGGCATAAATGATGCAGCGACTGCAAAGGTACCTTACAAATCTCAGCAATTCTCTTGTTCCTTTTCATCGCTAGGGGCTATTACCGAAGGCTCAATCCCCCTCTAATATAATCCTGGGTGTGTTTTCAAAGAGCTGCAACACTGATTCAGTCGGAATCATCCATAGGTGGGAATAGCCACCTACCATTTACTTGACCTATATCACCTTACACCTTTCCTGTTTATTTTTAATATTTTGATTCATTACATCATTATTACTTTTCACAGGTCAATAGACTTACTTATATGTCTAGACAAACAAATCACTTGCATGCATGAGCAATCTTTGAGGATAATTAATTATTGACTTTGACTGAAGGAATGAAAAATCGCTAATCTTCCTTTCAAACACACACAAAACATTAAATTTATTACAAAATTTAGCGACATTCATGATATTAACACAAGAAATAAGGATGCACTCGTGTTGCCAACAATTAGACTACAAAAATTAAGGAAATCTTCTACACACTATTTTCCTATCCTTTATTATTGCCAATATTATTTAGGGTCAGCTACTAGTTCAACCAGTTTTGCCTGAATATCAGTTTTTCCACGGAGTGACTGGCATGTGACTTCCACAGCCTTGAAGATGAATTAAATTCGAATATCAGGCTGAACTAGTTGTCACTATATTTAAGGGACCTGATTTTCTAATTACAATTGTAATAACCACAAAGCAAGTTTACTACACAGTTTTAGATTATTTAAACGACAAGTTTACTTGGCATTGATACTGTTGTGATACAAATGTAAATATGGCAGACATTTGCGTCTGATACGAGATTTGTTTGTACTGTCAAAGAGAGCTTTATTGCTTACAATAATGCATTCAGAAACTGACAATCGATGTTCCAAGAACAAAAAAAACAAAAATTTTGTATTTTTGTTTTATATATTTGATAAATGACACAAATCCTTCAACACAATAACTAAGGTCACCCTAGATAATGTTATTTGTTGTTATGACTAAATAATCAACAAATTATTCACAAACTTTATCAAAAAATATCGTGTTGTTTTAGCTTAAACTTTTGTGTCGTGCAAATTGCCTGACGTTAGGTTATACTGGAATTGATCAGTGGTCGAAATTGTAAATAGCAGTTCAGACGAATATAATGTAAAATAGCTTACTATTGGATAAATATCTCCATGGAAAAGAGCTTTTGGTCCATGCTTGCTATACGAGTTGGTGTGTCTAGGGTTTGTCTCAAATATTCCTTTTCTTTCCAGTACTTAGTCGGCTCTTACAACACCCACGGTATGAATAAGGTTGATGTTACTCCGTGTTCCTAATCCGCCAATACAGGGATATCCAACACCTGCTCGTTATAATTCAGATAGATTGCGTATATTATGTTATCTAGGTATGATAAATGGTAATTTAATTTCTAAAAAAATGAATAATGATTATATGGCTGTCTCACGACAGTCGCTTGTATGTTGAGCTTGAGAACGAACGTGATTTCTGTGACACATAGTTTTGTATAAACAAATTATAAATAGGTAAGTGAGTCATTATAGCATACAAGCAGAAGTATTATATCTTTTGTTATGTAACTTTTATCTTGAATACTTTAGTATTATACAATATCAATGCCAATCTGTCTAATTAAATTTATCATTATCATTTATGTGTTTTAGTCGAGAAATAATTTTAATTTTAATCACAGTTTAAACAGTGTTTTTTTCTTTCTTTTTTATTTTGTAATCAATATTTTTATTGAGTTATTAACAGTGCTTGATGTATTATTACTTACAAAAGAAAACTGAGCTGAAACTTAATTTTGTTGTCATTATATTTCTTCACCATATTAATTATCAATTTGTAAGACTGCTTTTCAAGTTATTACAAGTTTTAATATAGTTTTACCTGCATTTCTAGAGACATAATGATAGTTACAATATGGATTATTGTGTCTATCGCGGCGCTGGCGCTGTACCTCCGCAAGGTCTACTCAAAACTCTCCGATGAACAAGTCAACCATCTTCCTGTTGTTCCAATATTCGGGAACCTCTTCTGGGCATTCATTAACGTACAGAATGTCACTGAGTTTATGACGAAGTTAAGCTCTACGTTTCCTGATGACAAGTAAGCATAAACGGGCAGAGAATGTAAATATATTTATTAATTGTTGATTAAGTCTCTGATCTGACATTGACATCGTTAAAAAATTAATGTTTTATTTAGACTATAATGAGATTTCAATTTGGCTACTAGAATTTATTTAATGGCACAATTAAACTGTATTGGTTACTATGGAATGTGTATAATAACTAAAGAAACTATAATTAACAACTGAACAAAATACTACAATAGAGTAAAACGCAAAGTAATACTAAAGTTCGTGTGTTGTAATTTCCAGAGTTGTGGGTATGTATGAAACGTTGAATCCTGTATACATTGTAAAGGATGTAGACACAATTAAAAATATCACCGTCAAAGATTTTGAACACTTCGTTGACCGAAGAAGCTTCGCCAGTGAGTTAGACTATACCTTCGGAAGAAGTCTCATTAATCTAAAAGGTCAGTAATTCTTAAATTAGTATTTAATAGACACGAAGAGGAAAATAATATAATTTTCTGTTCTATTATTAAGTTATGCGGTAAAGTTGAGCTAGTGTGTATGTTATACTTACAAGCGTAGAAACTGTAACCCTGATTGCAAGATCGCTTGAAACTTAATTTATATTAGGACAATATATGTAGCAGACATTATGCTTACATAATAACAAAAACTAAGAGACCGGCGGCCCATTGATGCAGGGGTGACAGTTATCGTGGTAACTGTGTAAGCCTTACGCTGTCACAATGACTGTGATGCCTTTTACGTCCCTAAGCGGGATGCGAAAAAGCATCTCGCAAGGCCGGCATAGTGTGGGTCACCATACAGCGTTGCCAGCATTTTCAATGAGTATGGTGACCACAACTCTTGGATTCTATTCATGCTTTCCATCAAGCAGAATAGAGTCGCTTTGGCAGGATCTTAAGATAGAAAAAAACACTATCAGTAAAGTGTGGCGACTACCACTTACAGCACAAACATAGAAAATCACTACAGTGCTATCCAGTGGAGACACATCGAACGGAGCAACTACTAATCCTGTATCGCGAAATAGTGATTCTCGTGACGATTAGCATATATACAATAAACCAACATCAACCATTGGGTCGTGGTCCGCCAGGCGTGATCACCTCGCCTAGTCATAGGATCTTGCCTTTGAGTCGGAGGAACATGACATACGTCCCTCCACAAAGAGAAATAAAAATTAGTTTTTGACCCATCTAAAGAAAAGTTTTCACTAGATTTAGTATATACAGTCTAAATAATAGTGACAACAAGATAGGACATTGACTTAAGGGCTTCTATATCCTACAAAGGAAAGGCCCTGATGAAGCCATAATTTGAAAACAAATCTCCTACTTTCACCTCACATTTCTATAATGTTCGATTACTTCGTTATTAGTCATAATACTTAACAAAATTGCTATCACTAACTGGAGACTATTATAAATTCTTGATAGAATTGATAAAGTCAGAATCAAATATCATAAATGACCGATTGTAAGTTGATTAAATATTTTGGTTCGTTGATAATGCATGTGTGGATAATAATATACGTGTGCAAGGCTTGTGCACTGACAAAAAAGTAAAAAAAAATCCTCAAAAGAGGAAAACAAATTCGTCATAACAGGAAGCAAGGTCCTATTAAAAACCTTTGAGTTCTGTATACAGACCTATTGGAAAATGGAGAGTAAGGATGAACACGGAAATAAAAGCTATCATGGCGTATCCCAATATCGTTCGATCAGTAAAAACTCATACACTCCGGTGACTTAGCCACGTTGATAGAATGGGAAAGAAAGAGGAGTAAAGAAAACCTATTGGGTTCGATCAACTGAGCGTGTCCTGAAGTCGACCGAAAGCTCTAGCGGTAGAGCTTTACAGTGGCCCTTGAGGAGATTTGGCGGTAATTGGCGACAACCTGAGATCACCCAGAATGGCATTCTTTCATGTCGAAGAAAGTTTGTGAGGATGCATGAATTTTTTTATTACTCTTTCACGCAAAAATTACTAAACGAGTTTAAGTGAAACTACATTGATATGGCTTATACATCAGATTAACGCATAGGCAACTAATTACCGTTATAACCGACAAATACGCGGGCGCAGCTATGCGCAAAAGTTAATCTATACATATACAACACTTGTCCTGACTTACTGACTGATTTAGCAACACCGTAAGAAAACCGCTGGGAGTATACACTTAAAATTTTGGTAGTTGATATTTTTATGTCGTGCGTACCCACAAATATTAATTTTTCAAAATGGCATAACTAAGTGGGTAAAACATGCGGTAAAAGGTTGAAAAAAATTGGTTCCAGAATTTTCTCGTGTTTAAGATTTATTTGTTTAGTCCAATCAAACTTTAACCATAAAATTAAGTTTTTAAATATACAAGACCATATAAAGTGTTATAATTCTATTTCTTCACATTTACAGGTGAAGAATGGAAAGAAATGCGATCTACTTTAAGTCCAGCGTTTACCAGCTCCAAGATTCGTCTCATGGTACCTTTTATGGTCGATGTTGGAGAAGAAATGATCAAAGTTCTTAGTGAAAGAATTAAAGCTTCTGAAAGTAAGTATGTATGTTACACATGTATATGTGTACATAACAAAAAACTTATGCTTAATTCTAGTAATTTTTTTTGGAAAGAGTGTCAGTGTGCATATGAAAGTACAATAAGCCCTAGTATAGACATTTATATAGAGTGGGTCACATATTAGTTAAAATTTGAATTCCTTTTATAAGAATAGTATTTGATATATTACAAAAATTGTTTATTTACAAGAAAGTTAATTAGCTGGAATTTATTTTTAAAAATAACGTAGTCTAAATGAACACCGTTTCAACATTTGCATTCTTTTAAGTGAGCATTGAAATTTTCGAATGCTCCTCGGGAAAGAGAATGCGAGGTTGCCGACAACTCTTCGCTGACTTTTTTTTATTAGTTAATGCAGTGTGTTTGGTTTATTGATATGTATACGATTCTTCAAATAACTCCAAAAAAAAGAAACCTGCTGGGGATAGATCTAGACTTCTGGGTGGCCATGGAATGTCGCCTCGTCTGGAAATCAGCTTTTCGCCAAACATGTCTATGACCACCGGCAGGGAAAGTGGCTCCATTTTGTTGAAATCATATATTACCATTGCAGCCAACAAATTCCCGTAGCATTGGTCCTAAGAACTCCCGTAACATGTCTGTGCGGGATGTTAGATTCAAATGTTAACGAATTCCTGGCCCTCTCTATATTTTTGCATGTGCCTCCAAGTGAACACGCATGTTGCAATTTTGAAACTTATAATATTCTATCTCTCTGATACATGGTTAAGTAATCACTATTATTCTAAAAAAATTTCAAATTTGACAGTGATTTAGAGCGGGTCACTGTAAAGGTTGACTTTTAGAACATCAGCATTATCAACAGCCTTTCATAGTCCGCAGCTGGACATAGACCTCTCCTTAGAAAGAAAGTCCTGGCCTACTATACTACAATACAGACGAGTTGGTTTTGTATTAAGTTTTCCTTCTGTTCTACGACGATTGCTTATAAAGACAATAATATATTGGAAGTAGTGTTCTATGCTGTTCTCTTTAATTTAACAGAAGCTAATTTAACAGAAGAAAGTGAAGGGTAAATGAATCATTAAATTAAGACGTCAATAGCTTAATGTTACTGAAGCGAGCTGAAGTGAACTTCGGTGAATCTTATTTCATTTTCAAACACTGAACCAATTACATTGTCTTGATAAGTGTATTTTATTAACAGGTCAATACATTGATGTGAGCGCTAAAGATCTCACCACCCGATACGCAAATGACGTAATTGCTTCATGCGCTTTCGGATTGAAAGTGGACTCACAGTCTGCTGATAGCCATTTCTACGTTAAAGCCAAGGAAATTGTCAAATTTGACTTTGTCAGATTGATGAAAATTTTCTTCTTTCGATGTCTTCCCTCAATTGCTGATGTAAGTCCCATATATTATTATTTATTCTATAAAAAGCTTTGCTCAACGATACACTTAAAAAGTTTAATAGAATTAATGAATAGTCTATGTATAAATAGCACTGTTTTGGGGCAAATTAATTCAGGATGGTTGCTAGCTCACTAGCCTATTCACTGCAAGCAAAGGGTACAGTTGGATTATAAACTCTATCATCAAAGGATTTATGATTGCTGATATTGGTTGGATAATAAAAAGGTTATAACTAAATTTGTGTAAAACAACCAGTACCTTATTCAGTCACGTTTCAATGTGAAACTACTTAGAAGATTATTAAACAAACCACCAAAAACTTTAGATAACACCTCAAAACTCTGATTTCTTTTATTAGTTTAGTGTTCTAGTGTAACATAATCTCAATTAATATTAATGTACAGATGATGAAGCTGTCGTTGACTTCGTCTGAGACCTCCGGTTTCTTTTCACATGTGGTACTATCCTCCATAGACGAACGTGAGAAGAGAAATATTATCAGACACGACATGATCAATATTCTTAATGAAATAAAAAAAGGTAAACAAAACATTAAATCTTATAATAATTATGATTTCTAGTCATTAAGTAAATAAGATGGTCTCCTTGATGACTTGATAATATCGTTTTTAAAAAAATGATTTTCATTCTCACGTGCATTATAATTATATTTCACAAAAAAGTACAAATTATGTTTTTCTCATCTAATCTTTTAATCTAATTAAATCTATTATTTCTTTCAGGTAAATTGAAACATGAGAAAGACACTGACGAAGGCGCCGGTTTTGCTACAGTGGAAGAGTCACGTATTGGTAAAAAGTTGCGTGAAAGAGGTAAATTGGTTTAAAAAATTAACGCACAACTATTTTTTTTGGATTTTAACTCTTCTGCAATCCTTATCGCTTATATGCTTTACAGAATGGACAGACAATGATTTAGTAGCCCAAGCAGTTTTATTTCTCTTGGCTGGTTTCGACACTGTTTCAACGGCGATGACATTCATTATCCACGAACTGGCTGCAAATCCTGATGTACAAGAGAAGTTGGTACAAGAAATCAATGAATTTGATCGAAATAATGGTGGCCAGTTGGATTTCAAATCAATAATGAGCATGAAGTATATGGATATGGTTGTGTCAGGTAAATGATCAATTCTACGAAGTACAAGTAGATTCTGTCTCGAAATTAATCATATTAATATAAAAAAATGAATTTCGATTTTAAATTTTCATTGTGAACTCACAACGTCCAACAGCGGCAATGTACACTTATAATCTAAAATAAATAAGAAATATGGAAAATGACATAATAATTTAAATAATCTTTATATTTCAGAGGGTATCCGCCTACATCCTCCCGCTCCGTTCCTGGACAGGATATGCGTGAAAGACTACAATTTTGGAAGAGTAAACAAAGCCGCAACCAAAGACTTAATAGTAAGCAATACACGTTTTTTTTGAACAACATTGACAACTAAGAAAGATCTTACATCTACGTAACCTTTAGCACAAACATAAACTTTCACAGTTACACACACATACGCATAGTTTTATAGTGCAGCGGAACGTATTCATGATAAAATTATTAAAAAGGTACCTTTTATTTACCAATGTTTCGAGCGGGTAACAACACTCTTAATCATAGGTAGAATGGTGTAAGTTATAACTACCTGCACTTAGTCGCGTTAATAATTTGTACCGTCGATACTTCTTCACACTACACTTACGATGTCTGCACACTTTGTAATTACACCCGCTGATGACAAGATTTCATGATGTTGATAGTCGATATTAGTCTTCTTGGTTGAAATTTTATTTTATTTCAACCGCTTCATCTACTATTTTACAGAAACAGTTACGATCTGTGGGGAGGACTCGTGGCTTATGTAGTTCAAGATTGAACTACATATTAGCATTAGATAATGGTTTAGTCCTGACTCCAGCAAGTGCTTTGCGACCGTCGACTTGTTAAGTTGACGGTTTTTTACAGCCGCGATATGCTCCTTTATATGTTCCGCTATTGTGCACTTAATTGTTCTTAAGCACTTAACTACCTTAGAAAGTGGACTATATACAGTCTTAATGGAACACTTTTTCAAAATTGTTCCAACTTTGTCCGTCACTCCTTCGCCATGCGTTTCTTAGAGCAGCTTGTGTCCATCGATATCCGTTTCGTCTCAGTACCTCCTCAGAGTTACAGAGTTCATGGACTCGGTTATTCAATGATGACACCACGGACTGCAGATGGAGTGGATGTTGGTGTGAATTGTCGTGTAAGTGTCTGTTTGTGTGCGTAGGTTTTCGGTAATCGAAATTGCCGAGCGTTATATTGACTTTAAAAATTAATTTTGTATTGAGAAAGATCAACGATCTGTCTATCTCCATTTTATTCGTAAACCGAATATTCAGTTATGGAGTACATGGAGTATGTGTACTTAAAAATTGTTCTACCTGATGGATACTATTTGTAATGTAAAAAATACGTTGTAGCTCATGCTCTGTCCTAGTTTTTAAATATTTTAGAACTGATATTATAGATAAAACATTATTTTATTCGTACTACTAGTGTATTGAAAACCACACTATGATTCCAAGAACTTGTAACATTAACGGTTATTATCATAACACTACTCTCTACTTTCAACAATTTTTATATTTAAAGCTTTGCTACCAGACGTTGTGCTTAAAGGTATAGACCGTGTGCATTAAATTATACACTTACGTGATCATTTTTATCGTAGACTGACAGTTGTAAAGTATTTCAATGCACATAAGCGTGTGAAAAGGTGAGTAAACGATGATCGAGCAGGAGTGAACCTCCTGAAACCGCCTACATTCTAGGCATCTAAACTTCCCATAACCGCTTCACACACTACCAACAATTATGACGTAGTGGTAAAACTACGATAATAATAGCAGTGTACCAACCGAATGTGTTTATGGTTCTGCACCGACTGCGCCCGTCGTCATATTAATATCAACAGTAACTCGTACACCCTGCTATCCCACTTAAATTGACATCTATTACATAACAAATTGTATAACACTACAACTCGTTAATAACTATGTAACAAAAAGGTGCGGGTATAACCTTATAATGTAAAGATCTTGTCTTTTATCTTTATACATTTATCTGTATGTATTATTCTTACCAGGTCCGCAAGGGTGCTGCTATTGGATTTCCGATTTATATGTTCCACCACGACCCACAACTTTTCCCGAACCCCCAGAAGTTTGACCCTGAGCGCTTCTCCGATGAGAACAAGCACAACATAAAACCATTTTCTTACATGCCTTTTGGCCTTGGACCAAGGAATTGTATCGGTTAGTATCTACAATATTTTATTTTAATAATGTACTCATAATCGTACTTTAATTTATAGAAATACTGATCAATATCTATGTTTTCAGGTTCTCGATTTGCTCTCTGTGAAGTCAAAGTGATGCTTTATCAACTTCTTCGTGAAATCAAAGTGAGCCCCTGCGAGAAAACTGTAATTCCGCTTGAATATTGTAAAGGATTTCTTATGAATGCTAAAAATGGTGCTTGGGTTCGATTTGAACTTAGGGAAAAGTAATAAATATAGAACTTAACTTGGTAACTTAATTGAAAACTGTTTTATTGAAGTGATGATCATCTTTATTCTTATCTTATCTATAACAATACTTTAAACGATTTTGGTACAGTCCTAGGCAACGTGGATTGTATATGAGATATTGCTTTTATAAGTCGTAAAATATTCAATGTTCTGGGCGCACAGGGTATGGCCTATTATCGATGGAGGCACGTCACAGTTCCATTTTTTGCAGTTAGGCTGATACATCCCTACATTGATAGATTGTCCTTGGATCAGACAACCTTTGTGAGCAACTTGTTAATAATATTCCAGGTTAAAAGGATATAGTTTTTCTTCCAAAGAAATGAAGACAAAGAGAGAGAAATTGTCACTACACATTTATGTTTTCGCTTCCTTTGGGAGCATTCTATCTGACGGCAGAAATGGTGTTAAGAAAACTGTTCGGATTTAAAAATATTTTCGTGATTTCTTTGATTTAGATCATATTGTGAGTGTCTTGAATCAGTTTTCTGCCTGGACAAAGGTCAAAGTTGCTAGTGCCGAGTCATTCACGTAACCAACTTGGGTTTCCAGAACCATTATCCATTTAGTATATACATTGAAGAAGTTGAGCTCCAGTACACTATACTGCTGAAAGCCTTTCGAAATAATTCATTTTACAAATAAAAATACAAAAAATACATCGTCTAGTATGCAGGGCCCTACTAATAATACTAATACTTAAGCGTGAACCTTAAAACAATAATAAAAAGCCAAGAGTAACTTAATATCCTACAGGCATTCATGGTGGTGTATATATGAAAGTTGCACTACTAATCACTTTTTTTAATTTGTCGTCATTTTTTTAGTGGACGCTTTTAAATAAACACTAAAGTCATGAGTTTAGTAAAACTACAGTTAGTTTAGGAATGGTAAAAACTACGTTCCGTTTGTTAAATTTTCAGCAGTAAGCTAATCACAACCCGTTTAAATATACGCACAGATGATTAACATAAGTCCTTACACTGTTCCTATTTAGTATTTACTCTAAATCTTACCGTGTAACTCATGCATAACAATAAGAAATAGAGGGGTAAGAAAAATGTTTATCATGTGAATATTGAAATAAGAAATGAAATAAATTAGTAAGGCCTCTTGTTCTTCAACGCTAACAAGAATGAGAAAACCTTAAAATGTTACTAGTTCAATAACTATTTGAGAAGATATTACTACCTTTTGCGGTAGCAAAACTGTGATTCGAGACTTGCATAATATAAGTCATTCACTATTTTTTGTTTGTTTATATTATAATAAATTGAGTTTCCTAAATAAGTGTTTTATTTACTGTAGATCACTAGATAGTACTTTTAAACGTTCACCTAGAAGATATAGGCTGTAAAAAAGAGGCAGTATTAGAATAAATTAGGCCAAAGATTACACTTGATTATGTTGATTGTACATAAACGTAAAAACATGTTTTTCGGCCACCATGGCATCTGAGTTGCACAACTAGTTGTGCAAAAAGATATTTTAAGTCTTTCTTATGTGTTCTTTCTTTTCAAGATTTAAGTTTGGCATTTAACACAATTAATCATAAATTACTGCTAGAAAAATTTAATTATTATGATGGAAGAGGTAAAGCTCTTAAACTTTTTACATCGTATTTAAGTAATAGATAAATATTTGTCGATAATTAAACTGCGCCTAATAC
Source organism: Hypercompe scribonia (assembly GCA_949316085.1). NCBI lineage: Eukaryota > Metazoa > Arthropoda > Insecta > Lepidoptera > Erebidae > Hypercompe > Hypercompe scribonia. The sequence goes on from OX438975.1 coordinate 23,341,402, forward strand.
GGCTAACGTATTGAATATGGATAATAGTATAATCTGCGAGGAAAAATATAGCTTTAAAATGACTCATACCATTTTCTTTATAACTTTCATAAACAACTTGATACAACGTGCAAATAAGGATGTGCTTAATTAGAAGTTTTTGTTGATGACACTAATGCAGTAGTGTCGACCAGCCATATAAATAGTCTTAATATGGTTGTAAGTGATACTTTGGACATCTTTTATTATTTGTGGCTCAACTTCTTAAAAAGCCAAACCTCTAAGATATAATTACTAGAAGTTTACACCAACGATAGACTAAGGTGGAAAGAGGAATTAATGAATTTGGAAAATTCTTTTAGTTCAGCTTGGTATGCTCTCAAAAGTCCAGAAGGTTTAGAATTGAACTTGGGTCTGAATTATTAAGAATGGTATACTTTGTTTTCCAAATTCCATCTTAAATTCAAATTAAGGTATATCATTCTGTTTTGTGAGGAAACTAGGAACACAATGTTCATAAAACTTAAGTCGCATAGAAAAGGGTCATTTGAACAATTGAAAGAATTGAAACAGAGCTACATGAATAGTAAAATTATTTAGGTGTAAAGAGAAAGTATTATTATAACATATCATGATGCAGTTCAACTGAGGTTTCGTTTTTTAAAGTCACTCATAACAATTCCCTTTTATGTCGAATTTGATTAAATTTTCTTTACAATACAATATTAAACAGAAAGTTTGACGCTCCATTTATATTAATACACAAATTTTAACAACAGGTCAATATATTTACGTGAGTGCAAGAGATCTTAACACTCGCTATGTAAATAATATATTTTCCTCATATACTTTTAGCCTGAACTCTCAGTCTCAGCATTGGAAGCCATTTCTACGTCAAAGCCAATATTTTTCTATTCAAATGTCTTCTCTCGATCGGTTACGTAAGTCACAAACGTAATTATGTTTCAAAAAAACTGCTTTAAAACAAAATGAAATTTAAATAAAATAACTTTTTGCTTGTTACTTGAACATCCCCCTCTTGAATTCACATTAAATTAACTATTGAAATCAGACCTCCTTACAATAACAGCACTCCCAAACCTAATTATTATAAACTTAACTATAACATTTGTACACAGTTAGGTTTGTCGACTAACAACATAAATTTGAAGGATTGACAGATGTAATGTAATGTAGTTATACAATCGGTGTATTTTACGATGTCCTCGAAGATATTATTCATACTAATACATCCACCAAAAACATCTCAAAAGTGAAATTTCCTGTTTGGTTCTACAGAAGCTTAAAAGAAGCACTAAAAGAAAAGAAGAAATAACTGAAGAAATTGAAATAAAATAATAAATATCTTCAAGTCTTACACAATTTTTTAATGAATAATTTAATATAACTCAAGCCCTTAACCTAAATCTCAACTCGTGTCCACCTTCTAATCTCATGCTGAAGGATTCAGTAGAAAGCTTAGCCGGAATGCACGTGGACTCACTCGGTGATATCTCCATGTGTAGCAGGAGGTGATACGTAATGACCTTCAGTTCGCAGAGAGCAAATCGCGATCCTGCAATTATATTTTATGCTGAGTCTAACATCACAAAGTATAGATTTTAATGAGTTCTTATTTTAAATAAGTACTAGATTGCAAAAAACGTGTGTGTATAATACTTATAAAATAAAATGTAAACTAAGGTACTTAATTACATAAATATTATTATTATTATATTTTTTTTCTATCTGAAGAGCCTTCCAAACTGACTCTACTCAGCCTGATGGAAACCATAGACAAAATCCAAAGAGTTGTGGTCACCATACTCATTGCAAATGCAGACAATGCAGTGTGCTGACCAATACTATGGCGGCCTAATGAGATGCTTTTTCGCGCCACGCTTGGGGACTCAAAAGGCATAACAGGTATCGCGGCAGTGCATGCCTCACATAGTTATCACGATAACTGTCACCCCTGCATCAATGGGCCTCCGGTCTTGCACTCACCAACGAAACACGACAGCACGGATGCTGGCACTTTAGGTTGGTCTTCTGTGGGAGGGTAGTACTGTCCCGGTCGAGCTGGTTATACAAGTATGTTATGATTATTGTATATGTAAAAGTAGCGATTGTACAATAATGTGAGTGTTTAAGTACGAGAGTAAATGAGTATTTGAAATGAGTATTATTGGCGTACACATTGTGTCACGAGTGGACGGTGCAAGTTGTGAGAGTTTGTGTACGTTTGGTGTGAATAAGAATAAAGGCGCGTGCATGTTATTTGTGCCTGCAGGCTACTCTGCACTAAAAAATTCTACGATTATAAAAATAAGAAAGGTTTGGTCTATTATTAACTCACCCAAACAATTCCTTGGTCCAATGCCAAAAGGCATATACGCAAACGGATTGATCTTATGTTTGTTCTCCTCAGAAAAGCGTTCGGGATCAAACTTGTCAGGATTAGGGAAGAACTTTGGGTCACGGTGGAAGCCGTACACGGGGATAGTAATTCCTGTCCCTTTGCGCACCTATATGAAAATGTAATATATAAAGTTGAAGTGAAAGAAAGAAAAAAGAAAGTAAGTAGCTATTTTTATGATGTAATTTTTATAGTGTACGTAGTATGTAAAATATCTTACAATAAAGTCTTTTGTAGCGTTCTTGTTAGGTCTACCCATGTTATAATCTTTGGTGCATATTCTGTCTAGAGCCATACTTGGTGACCACAACCTTAACAGTTCTGGAAGAATAGAAACAAAAAAAATATCATGAGGCTTATTTATATACTAAATTTAAACACCAAAAATCAATAGTATAGTCTAATCCAGGTACGATTTCAGCATATTATTAAAGCCCTGCTTTCATCGAAATAATTATATTAATGTCGCCTGACTCGTCCATGGGCTTATGCGAGCATTGGCGCTTCAGACTTCTATGTTCCTTAAAAAATATTAGTTTTGTGACATCCTTAATTTATTTTTCAGTGTGCTCTGGAAAAGTTTTTGATGGTAACCGTCAAAATGTTAAATTCATATAGTAAAATGTCAGATGTTACTCATCATAATGCTACTCGTTACATAATAGTACTCGTTAGTTACATTAGTTTTAATGGTAACTTGGCAGTATAGACAATTTGCTGCGGTTATGAGGGATGCCCTTAGGAGTTGCGGTAATGGTATTTCCTTTAATGTTCGCATGGACAAGAGTGTACGTATTTATCCTTGCCCGTTTCAGAGCAAAACATAAAGTCCAGTGGACCTCTGAATTGGAAATTCCTTATGCGGATGATGTTTGCCTTATGGCTGACTGTATAGAGAATTCGCAAAGATACGTCGATAATTTAGATGACTCCTGTCGAAAATTTGTCCTTGTAATCAGTGCGATGAAAACTCAGATTCTGCAACAGCCTGCAAGGGGAAAATCTGCTGGTGACACTGTTGTCTACTTAGGTGGGAAAAAACTAGACGAAATCAATACCTTCCGGTATATAGGAAGTTTAGTTCGTGGCGACAATTGTCTCGAGTGTGACATCTGCACAGATCGTTAAAGCCGCTGCTGCTTTTGGTAACCTGAACCAAAGAGTATGGAAGTCTCACGACCTAAACCTCCACACGAAACTTGCCGTCTATAGAGCAATCATGCTACTTCTGCTTCTGTATGCTTCGGAGATCTGGCGTCTATACAAGGGTGACATCAGACGTCTTGACGTCTTTGACATGAAGTGTTTTCGTATCATCCTTCATTTGAAATGGTAGGATCGTGTCTTTGACTCTGAAGTTCTTCGTCGGACTGAGATGACCGGTAAAGAGAGTTCACTAATGAGGTGTCAACTGCGCTGGTCTGGACACTTCGTGCGTATGGACTCCACAAGGTTGCCAAAGTCGCAAGTCGAAAGCGTAACCCCGGAGGACAATATCTACGCTACAAGAATGTTCTGAAGCGTCATCTAACATCCTGTGGAATATGTTGCGACTCTTTGGAGGAGCTTGCTACTCAGAGACCAGAGTGGCGAAATGCTGTCAAAACGGGTATTAATAATTTTGAGCGCGCTCACATCGAACACCATAATTACACATATAATGATGGCGGGCAGCTTCACTGCGCTATCTGAAATCGAATCTTTAAAACTAAATTCGGTTTTGCGAATCACATTCGCGCTCACGAACGTCGAACTAATTAAAATTATTAATAACAGTATGTCGCCGTCGATGGATACGTCTGAGAGGACATCATCATCAGTATAGAAAAATTCTCACAAACTAATAAAATCATAACAATTAAAATAAATAAAATAAAATAAAAATAAAGTTTTTATTATTATTATTATATTTTAAAAATATCATATTTTATTTAGCAGTAACGCTATATTCATTGCATTTTCCAAATTATGATATCATGACGTATATGGTGGCAGATAAATTTCAAGTACAAAATCAATATAATTTAAAAGTCCTAGTTATAATACTCGTAAGTACGTTTAAATAAGTCATAAAAAAGTCATCTTACCTGATACGACCATATCTAGATACTTCATATTTTGTATAGTATTGAAGTCGAACTTGCCACCATTCTTGGCGTTATGCTCCCTTATCTCTTTTGCTAAACGATCTTGGATGTCAGGGTTAATAGCTAACTCGTAGAAAAGAAAGCATATTCCAGAAGAAGCAGTTTCGAAACCAGCGACGAAAAATAGCACACCCTGGGCTATAATGTCGTCGTCAGCCCATACTGTAAAAAATGTTGATTAGGGCGGTTACTGGTCAAGGTTTATGAATAAAATGTAAGTATTTACAGAATTTTATATTATAATTAAGTTAATACTCAGTCTAGTGACCATAAAATATACTGCTGTACCTAAGTACAGACTATCAGGAATAAAATCAATACAGGAAAATAATACTAATATAATCGAAATATTAAAATTAATGTTGTTTTGTAGATATAAGTTATATTACCTCTATTGATTTCCTTCACTCCCACTGCGGATTCTTCAACTGTTGCAAATCCTGCATCATCATCCTTTGTTTTAGCATTTTCATGTTTTAGATTTCCTGTAAAAAGCAGTATGTCTTTACAAAGTTCATGTATATTCAAGTTTTGTTTTAAGAAATCACAATTCGGTCGAATATAATATCTCCTACATTTGTTAATTTATACATTATCGTTGGTCTAGCGGATAATGTATGCGACTGCCAATCAAAAGGTCTAAGGCTCGGTTCCCAAGTCGGATCAAAAGAATGTCATTGAGATTTACTAGTTGTAGTAATACTTATAAATAGCCTAGAGTTTAGAAGTTGGGAAAGTTTATTCTATTCTATTCAATTGTTAATCCCCGTGCTTCAAAGAGCACGTAAAATTATCGGTCTTGCATTTGATCTTCATCCAGTCGTCTCGGATGACAAGTACACCTGTATTTTAGCACGTAATTGTGCACTATAACATGTCGTGCTAGTTGTCTAGTCTCCGTTAAGACTGAAATTGATTAGGAGTACATCATCAGCATCAATACACATTATTGGAATAAATATTTATTCTTCATATCACACATTTTTTAAAATTTAATTTGTAATATCTAATATTTCAACTGCCGTTGTACACGATCCGCGCTTTGATAAGATCAAGTTAATCTGCTCGGCTTCCCGTTAAACACTTACTTAACTTTTCACGAAATCACTCCCATTCAGATTGCCGGCAAGTGACAGTAAAGATGTTACACACCAAAAAGTGATATTAGAATAACAAATATACCAACGTAAGTAGCTACTTCAGTTATGTTACCTTGTTTGGCTTTCATGAGTAAATGGATCATATCGTGTCTAGTGATATTTTTTTGTTCTCGCTCTTTCATTGTGCCCATTATTAAGTTTCTGAAGAAATCCTTCGTTGCTTGCGACATGAAATCCCAATTAAAGATCTGAAAGAGACAACTTTTTTACATTTATTACGTCTACTGTTTAATCATTCTATCCGCTAAAGTTCGTGGTTTTGATACTACCGTTATCATTTTCATCTTGTACAAGTAATTTTATAATCATTATAAAAGACAAGGCAAGTCAACCTATTGCTATCCGCTGCTGAATGAAGAGTCCCCCATTATGCGCCAACTGTTCTGCTCTTGAGCAGTAAACGTCTATTTGCTATCAACCACTTTCTTCAGGTTGTTGATCTATCGTGTCACAGGACGGCTTACACTTCATTTGCTTGATCACATTGGCTCCAACGACCATCGGTTCATCTAGAGATGTGACCGGCCCACCATCACTTCAGAGTATTGAGTTAACGTTTTATGTTGGTTACTCTAGTTAACTTCGATACGAATTTTATAGAACAGAAAAAACATCCAGCACCACAAGCCCGATTTAGCTTAGTGAGTGTCCACGTCTCAGTTCCATATGTCATTACAGGTAGTGTAATTATTATAAATATCTTGTAATTTTTCTAAATTATTGTATATTTAGAAATGCGTGGTAAAATAAATGTTTATATATATCAGAAATATTAATCTATTAAAATATAGTGTCATATGCCAGATCCACCATATGCCATACTATCTGAAAGTTTATCAAACTGCACAGAGAAGAAAAAATTTGAAACAAACACTACACCAATCTGTCTGGCCAGTACGACAGAGTAGTTCCAAATCTTGTTTCTAAGGAGAGACTCGTGTGTACCGGTGGGTATTAAAGGTTGATGTGATGATATATGAGTCGTGATAAATTGTTTTAAATATCTTCACGAATAATATTGTAAGAAATTAACGTACCTTGGTCACAAATGGTATGTTCATTATCAGAAAAAACATCAGTATTTGACGAAAAGAAAATATCGCAGTCTCCTTCCCTCGTACATAGAATTCATTATCCTTGTTTATTAGAGAATTGACTTTAAGGCCAAAAGCACAGGAAGCTATGACGTCATTAGCGTATCTCGTAGTAAGGTCTTTACAGTCAACATCAATATAATCTTCTGCAAAAAATATACAAGTTACGTATTTGTTTCGATTCTTCTTATACAGAAGCGTACTTGTTGATTATTCCTTTGAAATTATCAGATGAGCAACTAAAATAAGTGATGCTATTATGTCGTAATCATCATGATCATCATAATAATATCATAAAACTGTAATGACAATCTCGTGAATACGTTGAAAAGTGCCATTAGGAAAAGAAATGATGGCAGTCCAACGCCTACCACGGCAACAGAATTCTGATTCTGAAAATCTGGAGAATTCTGGACAGAAGGAAGAAGTTTTCATTATGCAAACGGGATCCATATCCCAGAAATACGACTAATCAAACTAGTACTATATTAACAAATTAAATATTAGAAGCAAAAACTATCAAGTCTGACAAACACTGAATGTGACAAAACATGAATAATAAACTTTATAAACCTGAATACACACATCTAAAGTCATCATTATTAGTATCATTCATCACTTGCCCTGCTGCTAATTATGTTTGGAGTCATCGCACTCTGAGTTATTGCAAAGCTGTATTCCATACCACAAACCCAATTTGTAAAATTAGACTAAATTTGACAATTTGGGAATCAAATTCAAATGTTGAAATTAGAATACGAATTTGAAAAAAGAATAGAAGAGGTGCTTGTGAGACCGTGTCTTGTGATAAGAGACTCCACTTTTACAAAGATATCAACTGTTCATCATCAATATTGATAATGTTTAATTTTAGTGATTCCGTTTTACAATCAGTTTGTAAATCTTAAACAATATGATATAAAATTACATAATTCTGCATTTCGTTCAATTGTTAAAACATGGTAATTATATAAATTTACGTTATATTTTTACAAAAGTTTATTTTTGTTATTCCTTTCGTGATAATGTACAACACAAACACTATCACTACCTCCATGGCGTAGCGGTAGCAAAAGTGACTGCTGTGCTTGAGGTCTTGGATTCGATTCCCCGGTCGGACCAAATGTTTGTATGATCTGTAAATATTTGTTTCGGGGTTTGGGTGCAAATGCAAATGTGTTTTTGTATAATATGTATATATTTACAAAAAAAAAGTACATATGTATTCTATCAGTCAGTCTAGTTATCATAGTACAAGCTCTGCGTAGTTTTGAAACTAGATAGCGTTGTGTGTTAAATGTTTGAAAATATCTATATCTATGCAGTAAAGTCTCTATCCAAAGCTTGCCTATGAGAGATCACAGAATGTGACATAACCGCTTACTGTACCTACTACTAATTTTTAGTTAAAGTATAGGATGGAACAAGAATTCGTTAATATTTGAATATAACATCCCGCACAAACATGTTACGGGAGTTCTTGGGTTCGATGCTACCGGATTTTGCTGGCTACAATCGCAACACATGGTTTCAACAAGATGGAGCCACTTATCACACATCCAATGAATCCCTGCCGGTGGTCAAAGACATGTTTCCTGAAAAGTTGATTTCTAGATGAGGCCACATTCCATGGTCACCCAGAAGTCCCGATCTATCCCCAGCAGTTTTTTTTTATGGAGTTATTTGAAGAATGGTGTCGACATCAATAAACTAAATACGTTACGTCGATCTATATCGGCGATCTAGCAGTCTCTTTGCCGACGATTATTCGAAAATTTCGGTGGTCGCTTGAAAAAGTACAATAAGTGCCATCTAATTAGGTTTCATGTAAATAAACAGTTTCTATAAAACATGAAAAGGTTTTTTATACGATTTTTCAAATGTTAACTAGTTCGCGGCACAGCCTATAATATACTATATATGTTTCCTATTCGTGATCTGCAATAGAATGCCTACCACTCTAAGTAAATTAAAATTTATTATTTGCAGCTGGTGTACCTTTAGTTATTATATAACTTAGTAATGTAATAACTAAAGGTATACCAGTAAATTACATTTTTAAACTCATTCCTATCTGTAATGAATGTTGATGAATATTTGGTTTGAATGTGCTTTTGTGTATCTGCATCGATGAAAGAGTCCATAACAACCGTTCTCCTACTGTGTATTTATATATAGAACCAGTAGGCAAGTGATTCATGCTGTATAATTTCTAACTTAGTTGGATAATACAAAAATATCTATTCCTACTTGTACTATCTTTTTAGATTTAGAAACCTCATCGCTTAGGACTAAATTGCAAGTTTTCTTTTATAAAAAATACTTACTGTTAGATTCTTTTATCTTTGCTTTCAGCATTGCAATCATCTGATCTCCAACTTCAACCATGAATGGCACCATCAAACGTATCTTAGAGCTAGTGAATGCCGGACTTAATGTGGCACGCATGTCTTTCCATTCTTGTCCTATGCGAGTCAACATAGGGTTATTATAAAATGCAAGATAATTTCTTAAATTAGACATACAAGTAAATATTTACTTGTTATTTGAAGTATTGAATTGTGTAGAACTTACCTTTCAAAGAAAATAGATTTCTAGCGAAGAACGACTGACTCTTACTAAAGAAGGAACGGTGGTCGAGAAAGTAGTCGACGTCTTTAATAGTTATCTGCTTAACCAGCTCCAAGTCACGTATTAAAACAGTCTCCTTTACGAATTCGAATCTTCCGATAAACCTAAGAAATGGAAATTCCAATAAGGAAAAAGATGGCGAAGATACTAAGCTAAATATTCAAAACGTAAAAAATATTTTTTTTATGTACGTGTGGTGGCAGATTAAGAACACAGTGGCACTGCCGCTGTTTGTCCCGTGTGTGTCGTAAGAGATGATTAAGGCCAACTACAGAACAATGTCAGACCAAAGACAAAGGAAAATTTAAAACAAACCCTATGTCAAGCTGGTTGACCAGCGTGAAATATAGGCCAGTAGGTTGTTAAAGGCTATTGATGAAAGTGTTCTTTTGTTAAGAATAGCTTCTCCTATTTTGAACAGAAGGTTCACCCAATAGTATGTAGTAAAAAACATACTTGAATTATGCTTCTGTTATAGTTTTACCCAAACTTGTGAATTACATTATATTTAAATGTTTACAAACGCACTAACAAACAATTGCAGGACTCCTTATTAGATTTCTTTTCTGCAGCATTAAATTTAAACTTTCTAAGTGAGGTAGAATTAAAATTAGTTAACAGTCTCATAATACATAGAACATATGTATTTGTCTTACCTCTCTTCTGGGTACTTATTGTACAAGTTATAAAGGCCTTCCGCAAAGTGGTCCAAACGAAATATTGTCCTTGTCATGTTGCCCAGTAATGGGACCGGCGGGTCGTGTTTAACGCCATACCGTTTAAATCTTGAATAGACTTGACGAAGATATATAACGAAAACTCCGATCAATACAAGAATCCAGATTAGAAGGATGATCATGATCTAAAACAAACACAAGAATATGAATATGTTCATACAAAAAAATCAGGTCAACTCATCGCGTCTTTCTGCCCTTTTTCTAAATTATAAAAATGTTAAATGTTACGAACATATTTCGTTTGTATATTTAATTAATTATTGTAATGGCATAAACATAAATATTTAAATTTATTAGATAGTATTATATTTCTCTAGGTAGTAGTGCCACGCTGATTTCAGCACGAGCGGGCCGGCTCGACCGGGGCAGTACTACCTTCCCACAGAAAACCAACCTAAAGCGCCAGCATCCGTGTTGTCGTATTTCGTTGGCGAGTGTGAGACCGGAGGCCCATTGATGCAGGGGTGACAGTTATCGTGGTAACTGTGTAAGCCTTACACTGTCAAGATAACTGTCATGCCTTTTACGTCCCCAAGCGGGGTGTGAAAAAGCATCTCACAAGGCCGCCATAGTGTGGGTCACCATACTGCATTGTCTGCATTTGCAATGAGTATGGTGACCACAACTCTTGGATTCTATTCATGCTTTCCATCAGGCAGAGTAGAGTCACTTTGGCAGGCTCTTAATATAGAAAAAAAAATGCTGGGTTAAATCAAATTACGAAATAATATAATAATTTACTTATTTGGAAACACTACTGATTAGATCGTCTCATACACATTTGAAATTTATTTGAAAACAAATGCGGAAAGTCGCTCGTTTGGTGTTTTTTTTTAGTTACATTTAATTACTGTCGAAACGAACTCCAGTTTAAGGAATAATGGTCCGTAATATTGCACGTATTAATGTTGTTTTCTGTTTGAACAAATCTATTTCCTTGATTTGTCCTATCTTTATACCTCTGATTGTTTACTGAGAATAGTTGCATGTACCTTGATAACTGTAACGTTGAAATATATGGTAGTAAAGTTAAAAACGTTACTATTTATTAGAAACAAAGGTAAATAATTATTAATTTTCACCTTTGTAAAGGTCACCAATCGTGAGCAGAACAAATTGAAATTAGATTTCTCAAAACACACGCTAGAAAAAAACTAAATCAACACAAACTCATTTCTATACAGAAATTTATTGTCGGTATAAAAATCCACGTCCTACATATTGCCAGTACTTACTACAAACTACTAAACTCAAAATATTTGCATCAATATTAATGTAATTATTAGGTAACCACTAAAATTTCTAGGTATATACGTTCCAACAATGTTTCATAACACGATAAAATAAGAACGAAAAATATTAGAAAGTACATTCTTAGGTAATTAATAAATTCATATTTTTTTTTGACTATTGAAACAAAACAAATGTTAGTAATCTAATCTTCGTTACGACACTGAATAACAAATTAATTGCGAGTACTAACCGGTTCACTGTTATTTACACTTTACACAACTTGTCGTGGCAAGCATATGTTTTCAACTAAGCACGTGTCTGGTAGAGCACGAGAATTGTCCAAAACTAACGCCATTCATTTATTTATTTTGTTTATAATCACGAATCACATAAACAACTTCATAGAAAAGAGTGTGACGCAAGACCGACAGCGCGTTTCAATAACATAGTATTACTGAGGACTGGATGACAGGTCGCTTGCATAAAGTTGCACCCTTCTCATGAAATTAGGTCCATATCTATAAGGCCTGAGTGATTATTTTATTAAAATGCAGACGAAAGGCTTACTGTTATCACTAAAATTTACTCAATTAGGTATTTAACCTTTAAAATTCGTTTGTATGAAGTTACATCCTGCTTACAAAATGTTGTACATAATTTTACTCTTAACGTAAAAAGTCAATCACAGGCTTTGTGGGAGTCACCGTAATGTGTTGAGGATATTGACCTGCGATTTCATCAACCAAATAACCGGTTCCATGTCGACGTGGAGTAATACTGATGCAAAATTTAATGACGTAAAAATGAGGTTAATCATAATAAGCATAAGGAAAAAGCATTAGAACGCTTTTTGTTGGAAGTGATTTTTGAGAATAATTTACCTGTGCACTGCACTAATGTACTCTGGTGTTTTGTATTCTTGATCGAAAGAAATAAATAAACTTCTAAGTTAAACAATAATACAAAAATATGTCTTGTCATTTAATATCACTTCATTGGCAAACAGTTGAATAGACGTATTCTCTTATTAAAGTTATAACATCTCGTAAGAAGTTAATGTACGTAGATTAAGAAAAATTTGTTGAGTGAATAATGTAGAATAAAATTTTATTATTATACTTCTCTTTATTTCATTACATACACATATTGATTACATTTTGAAACATGTAAAAAAAAATATATACGTACTTATATTTTATAAAAATAGTAGACGATCTTTGTACCCGATGTAGGTGGACATCGGGTACAGGAACCAAGACACCGGTGATTAAAGTTCCAAAAACAGAAACCTCCTCACTATACGGGCCGTGTCAAGGAGGGCTGCCTTCCGCATCAGACCCTTTTTTTTTAACCTGTGGAAATTCTAATGTGAGCCTCTTAAGATGTTGGTCGAGGCTCTTGGCTATCAATCCGTGAACAGATATGATTATTGAAACAATGATCACCGAATCCATATTGAACATATCGGCAAACTCATGAGACAGATCCAAATACTTCAATTGTTTTTCTTTTTCAACTTTTTCAACGTGAGGAACGGTGATATCCACAATTATTTAATATCATTATATATTAAAATATTTTTTTAATAATAATTTATTAATTTTCTTTGTTTTGTATGTTGTCTGTTCAATTGATAATGATTTGAAAGATCAAATATCTATTGAATTTAGCTCAATAACTTTCGTCTCAATTACTTAAATTATGTATAATTCCTTTTTGACAACGAGTATCCGAGAATCTCGGTGCTCGCTTATAAAAGTGTAAACGTGGAAACGGTGGGTATTTAGACGATGGATTTTTTAGAGCATTAATATTTCAATACTTGTACATAAAGAGCAGGAATTGTGTAATTTAAAATCATACAATTATGTTGTAGGTAATTGCTTTAATATTGATGTAGATTTCACTCAAAGTTAAAATAGATAAAGTCTACAATACTTAAAAATACCGTCTCCGTATTATTTACACATACTAATGCTAAAAATTACATAATTGCAATTTTAATCGTTAGTTATTATCTTACCAATTTTATAAGAAATTATATTAATTTGTGTGAAAAATTAAAAGTAAAAAAAAATGTAAATATCTTCAAAGTTAATATTAAGAAGTTTATGAATGGAATCCGATGAGTAAACTACTCTCTCTACTAAACGAGGGGACGCTGTCAGATATTATCTCATCATCATCGTCATCGACAATACTAAATAATTCACTGCTGGTCATAGACCTCTCTTCAGAAAAGAAGTTTCTGGCTTCTCTTTTACTGCTAGCTACGTGTAGACGGGTTGATACAGCGTTCGTATCAAGTTTGGGTGGAGCCAGCATCCCGACAAGACGAAGACGTAGAGCCCTACATGGGTATTGTCCGGTTAATGGCACGTTCCTGGCAGAATAGGGCACCTCTCTGTCGTCTTTAGAGAATATTGGCGGTTAGAGCCACACGCGGTTACCGTATTGTGTCGACTAAGCCAACGTACGCCTTGGAAGGAACTCCTCCGTGGGATTTGGAGGCGGAATTGCTCACCGATGTTTATCGGCGGAGGGCTGAATTCTGGGCGGGTAGCAGCATACGGCTTCCGCCTGAAGTGGTACGTGAGTGGCGTGAGGCGGACGTGGAGTCACAATGTCTCGTAAGTCGTCTTGGCTGGAGGCTTCACGTGTTGGCTCTGCCGCCGTAGACACGCTGCTGGCAATCATCGTCGAGTGGTAGATCAATTGATGCCAAGTTAAAATTTAGTTTGTGTACCTAGAACTTATGGTATCGTCTAACATAAAAAAAAATACCTTAGTTTTAATCCTGATACATGCAGATACGGCAGTCCTTTTATCAAGTTAAACGTTTACAATCAACCCAATCTGCCACCGTCAGTTTTTGTGCCATTTGTGCGGACACTGCTGTTGTCGCTGTTTGGATTGTTTGTGTATGGTGCAAAGATCTTTATTTTTTTCCTTGGAGAAAAGTCAATCCTATAAATGAATGCGTACGTACTCATTCACAGTGCATGTACACTTTATCAGCATCGTCATCGGCGATATACCTAAGCATTCACCTTCAAAATGCTTGAAAATGATCAAATCAGTATTATAAATCATTACAGCGGTCATTGACCTTGAATGATGTCTTTCATATGATATATTTTTTTGTAATTAACATAAACGTATCAAAAAACATTGATAACTTAATTGTTATTGAGTAGATTTTCGAATCAACAATCAGATAAAGTTAAATGACAGTCCACGTATGATTGTATAATTATTAAACATATTGAGTTCCGTGTCGTGTAACCCTTGTGGCAATGGAATAAGATTATAGATCAGTGTTACTGTTCCTTTTCAACCCGTGGGTGTCGTAAGATATTAGTAAGGAAGTGAATTGAGCAGGATAGCACTAAAAAGAGAAGGAAATCTTATCACAAACCAGATCAACCTGTGATCTTCTTTCTAAGAAAAGAAAATACATCCGGTAGGGGACCACCAAAGGTTGTCAAAAATGTACAAAATTAACAGTCGTATTAAGTGTCTTGAGAAATGTTATTCAAAATCTCTTTAGATTTTAGTATGTACATAATAATTTAAGGATATAGAAACTGCAAGTGCTATTTCTAGCCAAATGCGATCTAATGGTTTTTTTTTACCGGGGAGTGCTAATGTGCCACGGTCCACATTGTTTCTGTTAAAAGTATTCAAATAAAATATTTAAACATATATTAACCCAAAGTAAAGTGTTATTGTGGAAGCAAACTTGATAACTTTAGTGATATATTGAAGAAATCAACAAAGACACGGTCCGAAGAAAGTTAAACGATAAACTAGCACCACCGACTGTGAACTTTTTTCATGTAGATTTTTCGTGTTTACTACCCATAAGAAAATATCAGTGCTCAAGAACGATTAAGAACGAACAATAGTGCTATGAAATTACATTTAAGATAAAATATTTACATAGCCTTTTTGACAATAAGGAACCATGTTTTGCAAAACCATCAAACAATATTATAAAACTAGTAACGCCATCTGTTAAAAAAAAACACGAAACACCTCAAAATTCAACAACACTGCTTGGGTTCTGTTACAGTAACGCATCGATCTAACGCTCAATTCAAAAACACCAAGACAAGCCACTAGAGGGCGACATATACAGGTAAATAAACTATTTTTAAAACACTATAATTAAAATATCGATGATATTCTGAATACTCTTAGAAAAATTCAACTGGAACTAGATGATCAAAAACAAGAAATTCGAGAAAGTGGGAAAAACGTGACTGAACAAGTTACACAAAATATCAATAAAATATTAGAGACAAAATACAGTGTACTGGAAGTAAATCATGGGAAATTAAAGGAAAAAGTAGAAAATCAAGAAAAAAGAACCTATTCCTTAGAAAAGCAGGCGAGACAAAGAAATTTGGTTTTCTTTGGCATTAAAGAATTGGGATCGTCATATGACACCTTAGAAAAAAATAAGCTCAAATGGTTAGAACAGCATTTCTCAATCAAACTATAGCGACCTACAAGAAGTTAAAAGGCTGGGGAAGAAAGGTGATAGACCACGCCCAGTGGTGATATCCTTTTTCAACTTGCAATATATTATAGAAAATGTCTCTGAAATAGAATTGATAGACGAACTGAAAGTGTCAAAATTAATAAAAAGTTTGAAGGTGGAAAAGTGCCCAGGCCCAGATGGTATTACAAATGAAGCCATGAAAGAAGGCTGTCACTATCTTGCACGCCCTCTGGCAGGTCTTTTTAATTCTATACTTGAGTCACGTACAACACACTTTCAATGGTCAGAGTCTTCCATGATCCTGCTCTACATAAAAGGCGATCGAAAGGACTCTTAAGATTTTGTTATGTACATAACAATTCAAGGATTTAGAGACTACAAGTGCTATTTCTAGCCAAATGTGATCTGATGGTTTTTTTTGTGTATAAATATGATCATCATGATTTCCCTTGAATAGAATGGTTGAATTAGATTTCAAAATGACTAAATATAAACGTATAGTTCGAATTTATTCTTAGAATTGTCCTCGACAATTAAATAATATAATATTCTCTCACATCTCACACATGACCGTCTGATTCCAAACTAGACAAAGCCTGTGCTATGATAACCAGCCTGTTTCTTCTATGTTTAGACTCATATACCACTTTTTTTTATAATTGTAAGAACATCCTAAGGTTTGAGTAAAACTCATGATAGCATGCTTTGGAGTTTCCATAATGATCAGGATGATGAATTAATAAAATAGTTATCATTGTTTGGGAAGTTGCGAATGAATGCAACGATAATATCCAATTTATTAAAAATGTGCCCAAGTCAAACCAAATTTCCTCCTTTTCATGATACGCCGATTCTAGTCTAGAATAACTGAACTACTAATCAATATACTTGTATATTTGTAAAAATAGGAATTCTATAGATAAGTTAATCACAGCCAGACACAACATACGATTTTGCTGCTCACATAATACTTATACCGGATAGAAATTTAATCCACGACCTTGGGCTTAGCAGTAACGATTAATACCATCAACTAGGTCGACAAATTGGTGAATATTTCTAATAACGGATTGTCTCTGAAGTATTTACTAAGTATGCATTTTTAACTTACCTATACAATACCTAGGTCCAACTCCAAAAGGTATATACGCAAAGGCATGTGTATTGTGTCTGCTCTCTTCAGAAAATCACTCACCGTCATTAGGTAAAGTAAATTCCAATCTTTCAACGAACCTTAAAGTCATTCAATTACTAAGATTTAAATAGGGCAGGTAGTAAATAAGGAAGGAAGAACATAATTCATAAAATGTATTTAATATTGTTTGTTGTTGGTTGATAAAGTGCTTTTGGCACTTTTGCACTTCTTTTATTCAAGATGTGAAAAACTATCTAATCTGAAATGAACTTAAAATGAACTGACACCAAAACCAAAGATTCACTTACCCTTCCTCAGGCAACTTGTTATTCAAAATCAAAAAATCGTAAGCAATAAGTAGTGAGTGGTAAATTTTTGGCTTACCCAAACCTTTACCAAGTAACATAACATTGCGACTGGAGTAATGTATTTGATACTAAATATTGAATATAACAAAAACACTGCGATCAACACCGTTATCCAAATTAGAAAGATTATCACGATTTATAACAAAAATCACATCATTATGAAAAGTATAACAATAACTCTAAATCGTAAGCAATGTGTTTAAAGCATAGCTAGACCCTTGCAGAGTTGCATAACACTTTGACGGGGTTTTTATAATATCAATTTACATTTGGATAACAGTGAAGATCTTAATGCTACACATTCTATTCTAAAGTTTGTGGCTGTTGCAGTTTGTCGAGTAACTGGTGTTAAATTGGTTAAATGTATCAGTGCTATATTTGTATAACGCCATCTATCGCAACATAAGGAACAAAAATAAAATAACAGATTTGAACTTAACGCTACGTGAACAGCTATGATGAATATTTTGTTAATAATAACTAATGTTATTTGTATCCCCACCCTTATGAACGGGTTTGACAAGGGTAATCTTGAAGGGTTTAGGAAAATCAACTGTTGTAAAAGCAAGGTTGCAAATACGAGTATATGTCAGAAGGGGTACGAACGTAATGCTGTTTCTTTTATAATTTTTGCTGAAATTTGATCAATTCCCACAGCAGCGTCTTCTCTAAGTCCCAGAATTATTTGTTCTGCTTGCTTATCGTCAGTAGATAACAGAGCAAATGAGTTTATCGGCGAACAGTCAGAAGATTCTGCACATACATCAAATCGATTATTAATAATTATTTTCTCTGCTAAATTTCTACCTATGTTTGTGAAGAAGTGGTTTGCTCTACCGATATGGCATTTAGGGTTATCATAGTTAATGAGTACACTAGAAGCACTGTTTGTTTTAGAAAACTTTCGTATATTTTTGATTGTGTGCCATGATTTTTTCTTGTTGTTTTTTGTCTTATTAATGCCCTGTTTTTTATAATCAGTCTTTAATTTTCTTGTGAGGACATTACAATAATTTCTATAGCGCTTATGAATTGTCTTAAGGACTTTATCTTCAGGGCTCCTTCTTAATTTCTTGTTTAAATTATCACGATTCGTTGTGCAAAGTAACGGAGCAACAGTGATCCAAGGTTTATTGATTCTCTTCCTGTTTAGTCACCTTTAAAATTCTAAAATTATTCTCAATTATTTTGGATGTAGTGAAATCAAGGATATGTTGAAAGTCAATATTTTTAATAGCTACATATATCTGATCTATCGTAGTTAATGCGTATTATACATTTGGTACTCCGTTCAGGTTGTGTGTTTAGACCCAGGATAAGGCCTACACATACGTGGTCAGTGATAGAAGATATCACTATGAAACAGGTACCGTATAATTTACTTTCTATCATAATATTATCCAGACATGTTTTTTTACGAGTAGGTTAATTGTGAGCCGAAAGCATACAATGACTCGCTAGAATATTTAAATAGTCATGTGAACGCCTATCGCTAGTGTCTTGTGCAATATCTACGTTAATATCACCACACAGAATGATGTTTTTGTAGTGGGCCAAATACTTAGCAAGACACTCTACTGTATTAAGATTAGTATTAAAATTAGTAGTATTATATTAGCTAGGAGGTTCATAAATACTCATAATGCAGGTTTCGATACTTAGTGTTAAAATTAGACACTTAGCGTCAATAGAAGTGCGTTCTTCATACAATATTTTAAATTCGTTTTTATAATACATCACGACTCCTTCATTTTAAGTTTTGTGAGCGGAAGAAGCAACAAAAATATATTCTTTAATAACTGGTTATATTTTGAGTAGTCAAAAGCTAGTACTCTGTCATGACAAGCACATCCCAATCGATTTCTGATCGACAACCAAGACAAGTGTATTAAAATCATGGAAATTGCAATTTAAACTTGTAATCTTTTGGCATATAATTTTTAAAGTTTCGTCAGAAGATATTAAATTATTGACATCCTTAATGACACACCTTGTAACTCTGGCTATCGAAAGAGAGTCCAATTCACGATTAACAGTATCAAAACCTTGACTATCGAATTTTATTAATAAAATAAGAAATAATTGTTCTTTCACTACAACAAAATGATCTATATACAAAATACACAATAGTATACAAAAAATATGATAACGAAATGTAACTATTTAAATAAAAAAAAAACTCAAAGGATGACGTTCTCGTATCCCACGGTTGTAGACAACTAAAGAGATCTTACTTAGTAATAATCACAATACTAAAACGTCTTAATTGCATTAACCACAGAAGCCGCAGACCTGGGATTTGTGATGTGCGTCATACATTAAAATTCAATACTAAAAATCATATTCAATACAACTATTCAACATTTATTCACGATTTAGCATTTGGTTTTCAAGCACCTATACAATTTTAATCAAAAGGGAAACTCCCTGTGTTCTGCATTAAATGTAGTACAATTCAACTTATAGTCATATTAAAAGAGTCCAAATAATCGTAAAACAAATAGCTAGGGATAAATATCTACATAATAGTAAGAGTTTAATTTAGTTATTTAAAAATATATAGGTAGTGTAGTTTTTATAGTAGCTACATTAGAGCCTACTTAGTTAGGTATCAGATGTCCGAAAAAAAAAATTAATTTTTTTAAATATGTAATTTGTCTTTTTTGTAGAGTTAGTTTATGATGTAAAAATTAACAGAACAAACAAATGACGACCAGCATAATGAAAAGCATCTTGTGGTTTCATTTAAAATTTACAAGAAACATTTGTTTCAAAAATTGTCTCCATTGAGCTTCAGAATAAAGAAACAATATTTTATACCATAATAACTGATAATTGAAAATGTGATTTCTGATCGCATAAATCAATCAAGACGACGTAAAGGAATGCTGGCTAAATGCTGCTAAAGAAATGTAAAGGGATTCAAATAACTATATCGTATTTTTTTTCTGTATAAGGAGCTAATAAACAGACCAGCTACATGATTATGAAAAAAAAAGAAGTATCAAGAGTATAAGTCAACATATCAATATTGTCTCAATATATTTTAAAAGTTGTTCATATCAAACATTTTAAGTTTTGCATTAGAACACTTTAGATTTGAACTGCGTCATTGGTATAGCAGTAGGAGTATGTGACTGCCGACCAAGAGGTCTTCGATTCGATTCCCGGGTCGAGTGACAAAGTGTATCTGGTTACAGAAATTCATTATTGCAGAATGAATTTTGGATGTTGTGGTTTTATCTCCATGTCCGGGAGAGCACGTAAAGAAGTCGATCCTGTCTCTCTTCGGTCGCGTCGAATAGCCGTCTCGTCGAGTTGTGAGAGTGAGGGAACAGAGGATGCACCTGTGTTTACACAGACACTTGTACCTTACAACATCTCTTTCGTAGTTGACTAGTTTCTGTTGAGACAAGCTGCCGTGGCCTAAATAGGCTAGAAGTACATACGTACATCATTATCATCATCATGGCTCTTTAACATAAAATTAAATAAATGGTTATATGAAATACTATATAGATCTGAAAAATAATTCTCGAGACTAGTCTATGTGACTATGATGATATGATGTTTATGATGACTATGATGAGTAGTCTATGTCTAGTCTACAAAACAATGTTACTAGTAACATTGTTTTGCGTATTTCAGGGATATATCACATTACAAATAAGTCGCTGGTGGATAAAACTACCGTTTGTTAATTTCAATATATTAAAATTTTAAAGTATATCTTTTAATTTTTGCGGTACAAAGAGGAAACGAGTAAATGGCTCACCCGATGGTAAGCAACTACTGCAACTTATGGACGTATAACTCAAAAGTTACAAGTGTCATCTTTTGGAGTCCTCAAAATTTAAGTGGAGAAGAGGTGTTTGGATTCAAGTAAGAAACCGCACTAACTTAGCGTAAAACAATAAAAACCGAAAAACAATAATGTTCATTATCGATTTTTTGTGAGCCCATTGTATCAGTATTAGAACAACTCTGATTTCTGCATGAACGGGTCGGTTCAACTGCGGCCGTCCTACCTTCTCACGGGAGACCAACCTAAAGCGACAGCATCGTGGTAAATGTGTAAACCTTACACTGCTACGATGACTGTCATGCTGTTTTAGTCCTTGAGGGGAATGTGAAAAAATATCTTACTAGACCGCCATAATATGGGTCATCACATAGCATTGACTATACTCACAACAAGTAAGATGACCAATACTTTTGAATTCTATTCATACTTTCTATCAAGCAGAGTGTGCAGTTTGGCAGGTTTTTAAACTGAAAAAAACCCTCTGGTACATTGTTCATTTGGTTTCGATATACAGTAAATTAATACAGAACGGAAACATGATGGATCAATTAATAGAAATCTAGTAATGCTATCCATGTTTATCTGGAAGATTTGAAGGTCATATTATTTTGGAAATTGCTGTACAATGTTGCATTGAATTACACGAATTTACTGTATTGAAGTTGTAGTTAGTGAAGTGTGCATTTTTGTGTATATGACGAGATTTATTTAACAAATGGCAAATAATATTGATAATAGTTTCAAACAGACCATTAAATAAAATTGTTAGCCAATGTCATCATTTTCTTGTTCTGTTCTCAATTTACAATGCTATTTGGATTCTTTTCAATTCAATAATATTTATTGATGGTAAATTTTAGGGCATATGTGTATAAATTTATTGCGATAGTTATTCACCCTTTTTTAAACACAGAGACCGTTCAATTTTAAGTAAAGAAAGTATGAAAACTCAACGATTTTAATAATAATATCATGAACAGCCTTTAGTAGTCCGCTGCTACTTATATGCCTCTAAAGAGAGGCATGTAAGCGCCATAACAATATCTTGTATCGTAACAGATTTTTTATATAGAGTCAAATTTGTGTCGTCGGTTACAATATCGTTAAAAATTACTTTAATCTTTAAATATTGTATACGAGTACATGAAATTCATAAACAGCGAAAATTTTCAGCTTAATTGTTTTCAAAAACAACGTCAATACATGCATTTTTTAATGATAAAGGGGCAAGTGCAGAAACAATAGACTAAGTTTTCCGTCATTTTAATTTTTTTAATAGATTAAGATTTAATTAACCACAAACAGATTATAAAAATATATTTAAACTTCTAAAAAATAATGTATTGAAATGATGCTTTATATATGATAGCAATAACAATAATAATGATCAGGAACTGAAATCAAACTGGAAAGAGAGGATTTTCTCCCTAACCTTTATTAATTGATTCCAAGATTTTGAGTCAGCTACCAGTTCTATCGGTTTTACCTAAATATCAGTTTATCGGGCTAACACACCCTGAGAGCGAGCTGGACTCAAAAACTGAACTAGTTATCAATATATTTGAGGCCACTGACTTCTCAATAACGACTGCTACAGATGTTGATGACAACCAGGACCGACGTCTCAACGTGTCCTCTCAACTTTCATACTCCAGGCTGTATTCTGAATCTTTTGTAACCCAATAATACTTTTAAGTCCGACCCGGGAGTCAAACCCAAAACCTCCTGATCGGTAGTCGCTTAAGCTTATTGCTAAACCAACAAGGCAGATGAGGCATATTCACTAGGAAGAAAGCGTTTATTATCGTAATTAGACTATTAATTAATTTGTCTTATTTGGGAATGAAGCCTACAACCTGTGGGTCTGCAATAATTATCACTTAAC
This sequence comes from Hypercompe scribonia, assembly GCA_949316085.1. Classification (NCBI taxonomy): domain Eukaryota; kingdom Metazoa; phylum Arthropoda; class Insecta; order Lepidoptera; family Erebidae; genus Hypercompe; species Hypercompe scribonia. Next base: position 23,364,502 of record OX438975.1, read on the forward strand.
GCGTAAACAAACTAGTAAAAACAAAATGGGAAGGAAAAACTGCAATGTAAAATATTTTAACATTTCTAAGAAAGTAGTATCGACGCATGTTTTAAAATATTGTTATTTTTAGGTTAACAATATTTAACCGCATAGATTTACGTCAATTGAGTAATAGTCTAACGTAATATTCAATTGTTACAAACTCTTTTGTCTTACGAAGCTTTATTTACTTAAGGGTATTTTGAGAAAAACCTTATCTGACATATAATTGTGTTCGTAGTTCTAAATTTTTGTACAACACACAATTAGTAAAATTATACTGGTCAATTACACTAGCTTAGAAATAACATTGCTAGTTAAGTATTAAACGTAGAGCAACTCAGGAATCCAAAAAAAACTGAAGTTGTAATATTCAGTGATGAGATTGAGTATGAGTCAGTTGCTGGCAAAAATTGTTTAGACTATTGTCGAATATTCACAAAAATTTTCAGTTTTAAGTTCAGCCTGGATATAATTATGCTAGTTTTAATTGAAAATAGATTAAAAAACAGTGGCCATGAATGCATAGACCACGGTACAATCCTGTTTCAACTAGAAAGTTATTTTCAAAACAACCTATCGCCGTCTGTTGTTAAACGAAGGTATCTCCTAAGAAGCACCAATCATCCTGGTCTTGGGCAATTCGCATCCATCCACTGCCAGTTTTCTTCTTCAAGTAGTCAGTCTATCGCTCTGCAGGGCGCCGTACACTACATTTTTCTAATTGTGGTCGATCGGTTCGTCTGGAGACAGAACCGGCCCACTTCCACTTCAGCGCACTGCTACTCAGCGCGAGGTCATTTACTCCCGTTCTTTGTCGTATAATCTCGTTACGAATTTTATCAACCAGAGAAACACCCAGCATCACACGTTCCATCGCACGCTGAGCTACTTTAACTTGTGGACCAGTCCAATGGTGTGTGTCGACGTCTCAGCTCCGTATGTCATTACGGGTAGGAGAGAAAACTATTTAAGAAGATTTCAGTAAGACGACTAAGTAAAAATTGAAGGCGAATCAATACTAACAAAGAAAAAATATCGACTACTGTGTTCAATATATCATAGCTTTTAGTTCGACTACAAAACAACACTCACCACATCATCATCAACATCATCAACAGCCTTTTACAGTCCACTACTGGACAAAGGCCTCTCCTTAGCAAGGAGGTTTTGGCCTACTATTCCACGCTTGCCAGACGGGTTAGAATAGGATTTGTTTTAAGTTTTCCTTCTCTTTGTAATGATGTTGTCTTGTATACTAGGTTTCTTGGTCACCCCATAATGTCATGTTATAAAACTTCTTTTATTTGAGTCTTATGAAAACTTATTAACATAAATAAAAAGTTGTTTTTAAAAGAAGTTCTAGTACAAAGTTATACGGCCTTAGTAGACAAAAATAAATATAATAAATAAAATTCTGGCACGCTTAAAAAAAAGAAAGAAAAACTTTTTTTTTCTACTCATACAAGTAACGCTTACATAATCGTTTTAGAGTTACATTCTATATTTAACAAAATAAACTCATTCAAAACAGGATAATCTTGAAGTTCGTTTTTATTAATACAGGCAATCAGCTGTTCTTTACACAATAAGGATATTATTCAGTACTTAATATTATGACTCAATGTTATTTTTGTAGCTTACATTCATAGTACCTTATCTACGAGTATGTGGTGTAGATAGATGGACAGAATTGTACTCGTGTGCATTAATAGAAGAATGAATCATTATCATCATCACCTCAACTAAAAGATGTCCACTAGGGTTTTCCATAGCAGCCGTTTCTGCCATGTGGGCAACAGTAATAGTGAAGGTCGTGTCTCCGACTTAACTGACGTTGTATCCTACGTGAGTGATGAATACGACACGACGCAACACGACACTGTGTAATACAACGTGATGTTACACGCGACAAGTGTCCTGTGTGATTTCAAGCAAAATTATACTGTCCTTCCTCATGATTCGATAAGTATTAACCAAAATCACCACAAGTCGGTACCAAGCCAAAAATAACAACAACAAAATGCCAACAAAGTGACAAACTAAGCGAGTGAAGTGAGTATGAGCTGGATCCCCTCTGTTAGTGATGAATTACGAGTATGTTACCAGATGAACTATTACTTATACGGTTAACCGTTACCAAGTCGTCCATTACATATGTATGTCACCCACAGTTAAAATATCTAATAACTTTAAAATATTATTAGATTAATTGTTGTTATTTAATGAAAATATATTTAAAATATACTGAATTATTTTAATTAACTTTGAAATAAACGTTTAACAATGTTAGCACTATTGACATCCACAGAGTAGAGAGTGAGTAGTGCTGCCTACCACCACAGACTAATAAATCACAAAAATATAACGAAGGTGAGAATTTATATTACAACATTAATTATATGTCACAAATAAATTTAAATATCACGTATAAATAATCAAGAAGTAAGATTTAAGTAAGTATAATATTTATAAGTAATATGTAAGTTGAAATTTTTAATACGGTCAGCGAATTAAGGCTTTTATTATTATATTATTATAATATGTAACGTGTCCCACAACTTAACAAATTTGAATATAACCTTTAGATGATAAATATGATCTATATCCTATAAAAGAAAAAACTAAGAGACTGGTTTACTGATTAATCAATCAATGAATAGCACAATACACAATACATAATGGTATTTTACACAAAAAGTATTCCTTTTAAAAGAAAATTTGTAGAAGCATTTCTTAACGCTGAGTTATTAAGTACCTAGTCTTGCCATAAATATTGTAATAAAGAAAAAAGAAAATTGTTAACTGCAAATAACATTTATTACTTTTACAGTGTGTCAGTTTAATACATAAATATAAAACAATTAAAAATATAAAAAGCTTATTCGAAGTGGTCTCCATTGGCTGCAATACAGTCCTTTAAACGATGAGGCCAGTTATCAATAGAAGCACGCACTCTTTCCATGGGAAAATTCTTCACTGCCAATCGTATAGATTGTTTTAGGGACTCCAAATTATCATGGCGTTTAGAGCAAGCTGTACTCTCTAAAACTGACCACAAATCATAATCCAGCGGATTAAGATCGGGACTAGACGACGGCCAGTCTTCAGCTCTGATGAAGTCCGAAACGTTCGATTCCAACCAAGACTGCGTGGACCGAGCTTTATGACCCGGCGCCGAGTCTTGCTGGAAGGACCATACTTGGTTATTGAACATGGTGATGTTAAGGGGCTTAACTACCTTCTCAAGAATGGTATCTTGATACACTTGTGCCGATGTTTTGATACCTTTTTCACAAAAATATGGCTCAGTCACTCCTTCATAGCTAACACCCCACCAAACCATCACTGAAGTCGGATAATGTCCACGTTGCACTCTGTCGACTAATTGGGAAGCTTCCTTAGAGCTTTGAGCATAAATACGGTCATTTTGTTTGTTAAAATGTTGCTCAATTGTAAAAATTTTCTCATCCGTAAACAAAATTTTTCTGTGACCTCCCTTTGCGTACCGCTTCAGTAGTTGTTTCGATTTTACCACCCTATTCTTCTTTAAATTATCAGTTAAGAAATGGCCAGTGCGTCTCTTATAGGCTGCAAGTCCTAAGTCATCTTTTAAAATACGCGACATGGTTCTAGGTGCTATCTTCATTTCCCGAGATAAAATCTTTTGCTTTCGGACAGGATTTCTTCGAATTCTTTCCCTTACTGCTTTGACCACCTTTTTCGTACGAACACTACGTGGACGGCCAGATCTTTTTCTGTCACAAACAGAGGAGGTCTCATTGTACCTATTAATAGCCCGGTACACAAACATTTTACTAATACCAAGTGTATGGAGAGTTTTAAAAATTGCATTTGGCTCCATACCTACTTTGTGTAATGCTATCACAGCGATTCGGTTCTCTTTATCACCCCACACCATTTTAATATCGCAAAATATTTTACAATGTATTGGCGCCAAAATGAGAAAACACAATGAACAATCGTATAAAAATGACAGATTCGAAATTCAAATGTAATATTTTTTTATAATTAAGTGTAACAGTATTTATGGCCAGACTAAGTATATAGTAATAAAAAGATTAAAGATTAAAGAGGGAAGTGCTACCAACGGACACAACTCTGATCTCTGTGAAGCTTTGTCCTAGCTCTTTTACGTTTGATTTCGCAGGAGGAGGTGGCGGAGAAGGCCCGGGAGGACGATATCCACTCGGACCCAATTCGTCGCCAGCGAACCGGGCGGCGGAGGCGCGCGTACCAGAGCCTTATGCCGCCTCGAGTGTAGCCGCGGGTGGACGGGACGGGTTTTCCCCTCCATCCGCTACAGTGGCCAGCCGCGAGGAGGCGACGTCCGTGTGTGTCGTACGATGCCCAAATAGAGAGTTTATCCGTAGATGGCGCCCGCGGCAGCAGGCTAAGAGGGATCTGGATTTCGTAATAACAGCTGTTCCCGGATCCCTCCTATGTCCGGCGTAGAGTGGCACACCGTCTGGTTTTAGTCAATCCGATTACGACACCGCCCCGCCGTAAATCCCGTTGGGGTGACGGCCCAAGAGGGATTCCACAGGTTAAAAAAAAACAAAAACTCTTTTACGTTTCCGTTACAGGGTGAGACTATATTTAGGTTCAGATTGACATTTCAAACATCTAAATATTCACTTTCACAGAATACTGAGACCTCCACTGTCACTTGCCTGCTTGTTGATTTGTCTATTGAGTTTTCTGAAGAATTTAATTGAGTATTCGCAGTATTTAGAAATTATGATCACATATACGAGATCCATTTATTTTTATATAATAAAACATCCAAACTTATTTAACTAACTAACAAACTAACTAACTAACTAACTTTGGTAGGTAGTAGAGTCACGCTGATTTTTTTTTTTATACCACGACGGTGGCAAACAAGCATACGGCCCGCCTGATGGTAAGTGGTTACCGCAGCCTATGAAAGCCTGCGGCACCAGGGGCATCACGTGCGCGTTGCCGACCCTTTAAAAACCTATTTACCCCCTTCTTGAAGAGCCCCATACTGTAGTTTCCAGGGAAAACCTCGGCAGGGAGCTCAATCCATAACGGGATTCTTCGCGGGAGAAAATTTCTCTAAAACCGCACTGTGCGCGACCATTTAGGTTCCAATGTATATGGATGAGCCCCCTGACGATGGCGAGCGGTGCGATGGTAGAAAGTGGCTGTGGGCATCATATCAAACAATTCTTCAGAACACAGCCCATTGTAGAGACGATAGAGCACACACAAGGAGGCAAAGTCTCTCCTAAGACTTAGTGGCTCGATACCGTCTGTGAGATCAGGATCGTCGACTATTCTCACAGCACGTCTCTGAACTGAATCAAAAGGCTCGAGCTGGTACTTCGGTGCTCCGGCCCAGAGATGACAGCAATACTCCATGTAAGGTCAAACTTGTGTTTTGTAAAGTTGCTTGCCTTTGTGCCGGTGTGAAGTATCGCTTCGCTCTATTCAGAACACCAAGCTTTTTTGATGCCAGCTTGACCTTCTCTTCCAAATGAGCTCGAAATTGGACGTCACTGGAGATGTCGACACCGAGGATCCCAAAACTCTGTGAGATGGTAAGGGTGTATTCTGGAATTGTGGAACCACAGTGAACGGAGTTTTCTTAGCGGTAAACGCACAGACTTGTGTCTTAGAGGGGTTAAATTGGACCAGGTTATCCCGACCCCAATCGGAGACTCTGTGTAAGGTGCTCTCGATTTGGGACACAAGTTGTTCGCGACTTTCTACTACAACGGTACGAGGGATGTTAGCTCTTCCCGTGTAATACGCATCTCCAGTACTGTCATCCGCATAACAATGGATACCATCCGTGGACAGCATATCATTGATATGCAGCAAGAACGGCGTTGGAGATAGCACGGAGCCTTGCGGGACACCTGCGTTTATGTCCATGCTTTCGGAACAGCTACCATCGACGACGGCTTTTATGCGTCTGCCGGACAAAAAGCTAGCCACCCACTTGCACAAACCCTCGGGCAGGCCGTAGGATGGTAACTTCGATAGAAGACCCCTGTGCCAGACCCGATCGAACGCCTTTGCTATATCCAGGCTAACTGCCAAAGCCTCACCTTGACTCTCAATGGCTGAAGCCCACCGGTGAGTGAGATACACTAGAAGATCACCAGTCGAGCGACCGTGGCGGAAACCATACTGGCGGTCGCTGATCAAATCGTGCTCCTCTAGGTAACTGAGGAGCCGTGTGTTGATTACACGCTCCATCACCTTAGAGAGAAGGGAAGTTATAGCTATAGGCCTGTAATTCGATGGGTCCGATCTATCACCCTTTTTTGGCACTGGATGCACATGGACAGTCTTCCACGAAGACGACACTTGCCTTTTGCGGTAGGCAAGCGCGAAAAGTCGCGTTAGTACAGGGCACAACTCAGGAGCACACTGCTTGAGCACCACTGCAGGTATGCCGTCTGGCTCACTCGACTTATGAACCTCTAGACAGTTTAGTTTCCGCCGCACTTCTCTTTGCGAAATGTGTATTTCCGGCAAAGAGTGTTGGCACGGCGGGTTAGTAGGCGGTACCGTACTTCCATCCTCGTTCATGGTCGAGTTTGAGGCAAAGAGTTGCCCAGATAGGTCGGCTTTCTCTTTGGCACTGTCGGCCAAGTTACCATCGGCATTTCGCAATGGTGATAAAGACGACTGGCAAAAGTTTCCCTCGGCCGCCTTAGCAAGAGACCAAAAGGCACGACTCCCAGAGGGGTAGCCCGTAAGTCGCTCACCAATCCCGCTGATGAAATCGAATTTGGCTCTGGCAATTGTCTTTTTGCAGGATCTAAAAACAAAAGCGACCGTGGTTTAACTGGCTTTGCAAGAAAGCCAGACTAGTCAAGCAGACTGCCTACAGGGCTTGGACCACGGCCCGTGCTAATAAGGATCAAGTAGGTCGTGATTTCAACAAATGTGTGATTTCAACACGAGCGGGCCAATTCGACTGGGGCAGGACTACCCTCCCACAGAAGACCAACCTAAAGCGCCAGCATCCGTGTCGTCGTGTTTCGTTGGTGAGTGTGAGACCGGAGGCCCATTGATGCAGGGGTGACAGTTATCGTGGTAACTGTGTAAGCCTTACACTGTCACGATGACTGTCATGCCTTTTACGGCCCCAAGCGGGGTGTGAAGAAGCATCTCACAAGGCCGCCATAGTGTGGGTCACTATACTGCATTGTCTGCATTTGCAATGAGTATGGTGACCACAACTCTTGGATTCAATTCATGTTTGCCATCAAACAGAGTAGAGTCACTTTGGCAGGCTCTTAATATAGAAATAAAAAAACTAATGCTCAAATTACTTATACGCAGTAACAATATGTCTCAGTTCTTTTACTGTAGTATTGTAAAACGGAGACGAAGCACGGTATCCCGAAATACACACTTAGCCCAGTTTGGGTTTCTGTACATTTTGTATTACACATTCCATAAAAGTTTCTGTAAACTATAAAAATGTCTATTACTGTCATGTGTTGTGGTCTATGTCAATAAATACTTTTTCAGTCATAAAATTCTTTAGATACTTTATGACTATAGTTGAAAAATCAAATTGAACTGTAAAGCAGAGTAGTAACAAAAAATAGTACTTTTAGATAAATTGAAATGAAATTAAATTCAATTCAAATGCTATTATTAGTACTATAAGTCTCGTACTAGCATCATCATAAGACCATTTTTGCCAAGCCTGGTCGAGTGATTCTTTTAGTGATCTGATGGAATAAGTTAAATTTTAATAGAAAATGTGTAATATTTAGAAGTTTTACTTTGTGGAGGGAATGGGTGTCATGTCATGTGTCAACACAAAAGGAGAATCCTTTGACCAGGCGAGGTGATTACGCCTGGCGGGCCGCGGCCCAACGTTTAATGTTGGCATGTTGTAGTTATGCTAATCGCCGCCAGAATCTGTATTTCACGATTCAGGATTAGTAGTTGCTTCGTAGTTTATTATACTCCGTAGTTCAACGTGTCTTCGCTAGATGGCGCTTTAGTATGTTTTTCTGTTTGCGCTGTACGTATGTAGAAGTTGCCACAACTACATTACATTATAGAATACAAAACTAAAACATACACTTATCCAAACTATTGCAGTGAATTGTTCTTTTTTCATTTTAGCCTACCTATCAGTGAGCATTGCCACGATAGTCTAGTAGGTCACAGTTTTCAGTTTCCCTGTAATAAAAGTAATGTAAACTAAATACGTGACAGTTGTAGTGTATAACACTATCAAAAATTGCTGCTTACGTCAATTTGACTGTACGGTTGGCCTAGTGGTTTGAGCGGTTGACACGCCATTCTCAGAACAACAATTTGTGGATCATACAAAATGTTGTTCAGTCTTGGCGTCTTTGTGTCCATTTCTTGTATGTTTGTAAACTTCCCCACGATACAGGATTTCTTTATAGTGCGGCTGATATCTTTAAAAGAAAAAAGACTTGAAAATGAAGACAACATGAACTTTATCATTCTTGAACGCGCTCTTGCGCTCTTTTGAAAGAGAGGAAAATATTCTACATCAATTTGCCATGTGTCATGGGTTTTATTGTTTAAGAAGCTCTATTGAATATCTATTTTTATCTTTAGAATCCTCGTTAGTATCCTTGTTATTCACTATTGTTTAATAACAATTAATTATTATTTACACGTTCGTTTATTTATGAAGAGTAGATATAAAGTTCTAACTAGAGATAATTAGGTACATTATATAATTATGAATAATAATATAAATATTTCGGTTATTTGACCCACAACGCTATCTAGTTTTAAACTAAGTAGAGCTTATACTATGATAACTAGTTCGACTGTTATAGATGGATACATACTTTTTTTCTGTAAATAGATACATATTACACATAGAGAAAACCCAAACTTTGAAATAAATATTTGCAGATCATGGGTTAGATCCAACAATAGAACTCGAGACCTCAAACACAGCAGTCACATTCGTAGCCGTTGCACCACCGCGGCAGTTGTTTATTTGTTAGGGGAATTATTCCTATTGAATGACATTGTTGACTACGTCATAGTTTTGTACTACTGTACTCATCGTTGGACCAAATATTACATCCCTTTGTGGTATTTCTAAAAGATAGATGCTAATAAAATAAATCATAAATAAATATTTCGGACATGTGACACACAGCGTCATCTAGTTTCAAACTAAGCAGTGCTTGTGCTGTGATAACTAGACTGACTGATAGAATACTTATATACGTAAATACATACGTATTATACATAGAAAACACCTAAACTTCGAAAGACATTTTTGCAGATCATACAAACATTTGGTCCGACCCGGGAATCGAACCCGAGACCTCTAGCACAGTAGTTGCATATGCTACCACTGCACCATCGAGGCAGTCTTTGGATTGTCTGACGTTCAGACTTGGTTGCACTGGCTACGTTTCAACACTGATCATCAGTTTTTTTAATGGTGTGGGAGGGCAACAACCCCAAAAACATTGGCTTTTAGGAAAGTGTAATAAAACATTTGTTTTTAAATAATCACCTGATCTACAACTTTATCCTGATGTCAAAACGCAAGTTTTACAATTAAATTATGAACTCATGATAAATAAAACTCGTTAATCGCTACCAAACAAAGAAATAAAACTCGCTTAAAAATACCAACTGAATTATTACGTTACGCCTATAGTTATGTAACTATTAACATGCCTCTTACCCAGTCCTGTAAAACCTTATTTAAGGAACAAATGAGACTGCCGTAGTCAGTTGTATTATGTCAACGTTGTACAACTATTGTTCTCCACGGGAGCGATAGTAGTATAGGCACTGATAGTTATCGTTCATAGATTACACAATCTCTTAATTTGTGATCGAATTTGTATATTATTTTATTGATGCCAAAGTATATACCTTTCGGTGGTAAGTAATTTCGAATATTTTTTGCTGTAGTAAAATACTTTTATCGAAGATTTACTTACTAAAAGGAAATCACTAAACTTAATCAGTGGAAAGTAATATTTACACACAGAAGTTCCAGTTTTGCTTTTTTTTTATTCTGGTCCTACCAAAGTACCTAATGGAAAGCATAAATAGAATCCAAGAGTGTGGTGGTCGCCTTACTCATTGCGAATGCAAACAGTTCAGTATGGTAGCCCACACTATAATTATGACATTTATGTGAACTTAGGTTATGTATATATACTTGATTTAATTTCAAGCTTAAAGCCAAAGCTGACCGTACTATACCATAAAAATATATGAAATTATATTTTCAGTTATAGTATGGTCAGTTATCGTGACGATCCTGTTACTGTATTACTGACACTATTTGTGCTTATATCAGCTTTTATTACCACTTCTTTTGTTCGTTATTTGCAAGTATATTCCCAATGGATTAGGCAGAGCTGTTTTTATAAATGACTTGTCAACATTGACCGCAGCGAGTAAATCTGCTGACTATAAATAACACAGTTAGACATTCGACTTATTAAACTACTTACATAGCATTTAACTCATCGGGACTACCCCTACATTCTACAGAACCAAAGTGTTTCAACTAACATCTAAAAGTTTTTTAAATTTGCATTAAATGTCAAAATCTTAAACCGTTAGCTCGAATTTTATAGTAATTGCAATTTACATTAAGTAATGCTCTAAAAAAATTTTAAAGTAGGCTATCTTCCCTTTGGTAAAGTGAGCCGACCTTCACGAAGTGATACAAAGGCCTCACAGAAAACTGACGTTAAATAATTCTTTCGGTACTTTTTGGAGTTTGCTCCTTAAGAATCGATTTTTTGATATAAGGCGCCCGGTATGAGAAAAATGTGAGGAGTAAAATCTACTGAACGAATGACCTCGTTACGTTTTTGGTGTAGCTGCACTGGTTTTGGTGCGGCTGCACTGGTTGTGAGTGTATTTAGACGTGTATAGAGTATGCTGCAAAGCGACTATATTTATATGTTATTTTCATTAATTTGTTAATTTACCCTTTCATACGGTATCCATCTTTTTTCAGTTAATTTCATTTAAATAAGCTTTTTTTGCATCTGTTTTCACAATCGTACTTAAGGAGTAAACACCAGTCGTGCGTAGGAGCTGACACACACAATTTTTTTTATTGAGTCAGCGTGATTATCAGAGTCTGAAATTTCCCGTTTCCGTATTTTTGGGGACATGGTCTGATGTTTCTTGCCTCACATTTTGATATCAGTGTACTAGTGAATACTTGTACTAAAAAACTGCTCAAGCATGTCGCCGTCCTTACTCCCATTGTGTCCATTGTCCGACCCATCTTTTACTTTCGAATAAATAGCTATGTAGAGTGAGAAACAGAGATTGAATATGTATTGAACTTGTAGATAATTTGCACGTTTGTTAATTTTGTTAAGTACTCTTATAAAATAGCGAACATACACGAACTGCGTCATAACATAATCAAAGAGATCATTACGTGTTAAAGAACCTCACAAGAAAGCACGATTCTTTGTGGTTAAAATTTAAGTTGATTTAAAGAAGTAGAATAAAACACTTAACCACAAAGTACTATTAGGGTTCATGATGACTGAAAAGTTATGTGTTGTCCATGACCGTGCTTCGGCTCATATGGGTCAGGTTGGACCGGAGTGATACTGCAGCATCACAGAAAACCGTGGTTACCGGTGAGTCAGGGTTACCAGATCGTAAAACCCCTCCTTCCTCTAATTCTAGTGATGAGGATTCAAGAATGTTAATGAACTTACGACTCTTCGGTTTCTGGTGTCCATGGACGAGGATAGTCACATACCATTAGTACACCAGGTAGTAGAGCCACGCTGATTTCAGCATGAATGGGTCGGCTCGTTCAGGGCAGTACTACTGTCTCATAGAAGACCAACCTAAAGTGACAGCATCCGTGCTGTTGTGTTTCGTTGGTGTGTGCGAGACCGGAGACCCATTGATGCAGGGGTATATGACTATCTACGCATACACAATGCTACGATGACTGTCATGTCATTTACGTCCCCTAGTGAGGCGTAAAAACTCGTAATAGGCCGCCATAGTGTAGGTCACCATACTGCTTTGTGAGCATTCGCAATGAGCTTGGTGACTACGACTTTTGGATTCTATGCATGCTTTCCATCAAGCAGAGTAGAGTCACTTTAGCAGACCAATAAAATAAAATAAAATAATAAAAAAATTAGATGACTCGTCTGCTAGTTGGCCAGCATTGCAATAAAAATAGTTGGCTCTAAAATAATATCTTTATGACAAAAAGAAAATCTACGAGACGATCGTTATTTACTATATTAAGGCCAATGTATAGAATTTCTGAAATTGCAGATCCGACTTCAGTTAGTCTTAATAGATTTAGACTGCACATATGCTTAGAAAATCTTTCACGATACAGAATATATTCCTATTATAATGCCTGGGGGTTGTGTTGTTCCTAATGCCGTTGCAATAAAAATGATTAGGATACATATAGTATGTGTATTAATTATGTAGTCAGTTTTGTGTAGTCAAGATATATAAGATTATTTATAATTATGAAGTTCACAACGAATTTAATATTTTATACAAGAACTATATTGTAGGACACTAATCAAGAGAATAATTGAATGGTCACAATTATAAAGTTGGATGTTTCACGAGACCGTAGCCGCATATGTTTCGTAGATCTGTAGCGCTTACAGTTCGTAGCGTTAAGACTAGCCACGTCGTTAAAAAAATCATTTCAGTTAGTTTTCGTATATGATCATAAAATTGCATGACTTCTTTGTATTTTCTAATAGCAGCCAATTTTAAATTACAGGCAATCTTTTCCAAAGCATAAATCAAAGTTCAGTAAGACAGTTACGAATAGAAAAGGCAACAAAAAAGATATTCAGGGTTTGGGATGTGGCATTTCAGAGTAAAAACTATTCGTGATAAAGGTCCCTACAACTTTTTAAAGTATCTAGGCCGACTTATGTAACTAGTAACCCTGTATTTTTATATAGCTCAAAGAGATCAAACCCATATGGCTTTTTTTTTTGACGGAGTGGAAAATTTTTAGGGCCACCTGCTTCTTTAGGACTCAAGAGTCAATAGTACGCTGTGGTTCCGGCTCCTGCCACTCTGCCCTGAAAGGAGGCGGACAATGTGATTTCAGATCCTCATCAAATCAATGCCAATCTAATCAGGCTCTATTCGGAGGGAAAACACTTTCCGCCCCTCAATGTTGGGGTGGTGGCTCACTTACAACTTGATGCAATCAGATCACTTACATATACCCTACTCACTCTGACGACCAGACCCATGCAGTTACATTCCTCAACCCATCTATAATTAATTTATCTTCTTGTATCTATTTTTAATTATCTACTTTATTACTTTACACTATATTTTTTACTATCTATCTTTAATTTTATTATAATTGTTGCGAGTATATTACTGGGACTAAAATTATAACATATTTGGTATGAAATGGGTACTTAATGAACTTCAACCAGCTTTATCGAGGTTAAGAACGGTTATGAAAATATAATAAATCAAAAAGGTCACTCTCGTTCACACAATCTGTCAATTTAAGGGTCAAGCCCTTATCGCTAGAGTTATCGTCCCACGTCTCTATTTCTTGCGATCTGGTTAATCTCCTTTCTAGCTAGAATTCTAGGCCGTCGTCATTTTCTCTTACTCATAATTTTCTTTCTAGTACTATTCAAAAGAAATCGTCAAAAAGAACTTTTCGCAATCAAAATACGTAAATATTTACAATGTTCCTATTTGTTCCTATTTGTCAGGTTTAAATTAAAAAAAAAAGTAAATGTTGTAATTAATTTTTTTTGGATGGCAACACAACAATAGTTCATAGTAGGAAAATCCCTTTTTCATTTATTACGCCCATAAGGCTATTAAATACTAAATAAAATTATTTATTATATAATAAGGATATTGTATCATGTTTACTAGTTATTTATTTCCATTGTTTATTGCGAAAATAATGATAACAATGGTTAGTTATTTTTATGAACTTTGATCATAAAGTTTGTAAAGGGAGGAAAATAACGATTAATTAATTGACATCATGGCCATTCTTTTTACCAAACTTTAGGACAATTGGCACCATACATATAGCAAAGGGTTTTGGGTTCTTTTTTAATAGTATCGGTACCTTGATGCCTTCTCTGCTCTTTACTTTCCATATTATGTCTAATTTTCTTTTTTGTAATTAATTAATTCATTCATTACTGATTAATGTCAAATTACAATTTTCAAAAGATAATTATTCAAAATATATGTTTTCTTAATCTAAATTTACTTTTGTTGCAGAAAATGTTGATTCTTTTCATTATTATTGCTATAGTTGTCGTATTAGGCATTATTTATCTTCGCCAAGTCTACTTCTCGTTCAGCAAGTATGGCGTCAAATTTGTCACGCCGATGCCGGTCGTTGGAAATATGGCTAAACTTTATTTACGCCGTGAGCATTTTGCAGAACACACAATGCGGTTATACAACGAGTTTCCAGAAGAAAGGTAAAACGATAATGCTTTCAATTTTATAATACATAGTTTACAAAGATATTACGCGTATGCACACCTTTTTTTTTACTGTGTGGAAATCCCCACGTGTACCACCGAAGGGTGGTTATATCGGACTCGAACCGACCAAAAACCGCACGCCGTCTCAGGTACCAATAGCCATGGGACTAGGTGCACTCTAGTAAGAAAATGACAAAAAAAAAATTTATTTCGAATTTCGAAATGCATACCCTCTATAATTTTTACTAATGCTATAAGATACTTAAATATAAAATTTTATCAATCTAGCATAATTGCAACCAGTGCCGACCGAGCTTCAAAGTTTAGTAAAAAACGTGTTTTGTCCTAAAATTTCAGTCTGCTATAATTTCACTATAAATGCAATGAATTAAGTGAATAAAATTAAATAATAAATTAGATGAACATTAATCTTTAATTAAAAACATAAAGAAATAAGAATCATTCAGGGTAACTTCTTTTTAGAGTAGTTTTTTTACAGTCTGGATACAATTTTAGATGTTCCTGGACACAGCGCAGCAAGAACTGTTTTTGTTCTTCTTCAGCCGTGATAAGTTCGTTAAAATCTTGCATTAATTTAACAGCCCTTTCAGCAGTATCATTTACAACTCTCAAATAACTTATTCTTCTTTTAGCCTCCAGAAAAGCAGCATTGTTATTCCAAGAAGATACATCTTCCTTTAGAAAACTGTCGTCGATCTGCAGTCGTGATAAAAATTGTTTGCTCTTTTCCGATACGAAATCATCCAGTGCTTTGTCTAAAAAAAAAGAAAAATAAGTTAAATAACAAATAAAAATCAACAACAATTTTGAAAATAAATAAATAAGTATTGGACATTGAAATTGAAATCTTGATTAAGTGCTTTGGTCGCCACTGTACATTCGAGCCAA
Source organism: Hypercompe scribonia (assembly GCA_949316085.1). Classification (NCBI taxonomy): domain Eukaryota; kingdom Metazoa; phylum Arthropoda; class Insecta; order Lepidoptera; family Erebidae; genus Hypercompe; species Hypercompe scribonia. The sequence continues at coordinate 23,379,933 of OX438975.1, forward strand.
GGTTTAACATACAATATTACGAGAAATAAGCAAACATCTTGTAGAGCCTTTTTGTCCTTCGCAGTTACTCTGCATTGTGACTGAAGTAAACATATTTTTAAAGAATAGATCGCTCTCGCCATCCAGCGTGCCTGATGTATAGCTCCGGGGGGCCTTAGTTTTAATTTTTCCTCTGTGTCTTCTCCTAAAAATATTACGCACAGTTCGACCAATTCGCGGTAATCATCTCTTACAAAACCTTTATCTAATTCTGCCTTATAAAATAGTAACAACGCTTGAATGTCTGTCTCGGCAACCCGTGCTTTTACGAAATTAAGAGATGGTTTAATTTTAGTACAATCAATGTTTTTCCAATTTTCTTGGCACTTTTTGAACATCGGAATATCTGGGCTACTAGTAATTTGCTTAATCTTGGTTTCAAAGACAGCTTTTAGGACCAATTCATAAACATGATGACGACAGGCGAAAAGCAACAATTCTCTTCCTAAAGTTTGTTCCAAAATAGCACAAGCTCCGTTGAAACGGCCCATATTGGAAGCTGTTGTGTCGCAGCACATTATTTGCACTTTATCATAAAGGTTCCAGTCAAAGAGAGCTGCTGATACAGCCTTCGCTTGATGTTTTCCAGAAGAACTTTCTAGTTTCGGCACTGCAAGAAGCTGCTCTCTATCGTCAAATGAAGCTATAACTGGAAAGCGTTCTTCTTTTGAACTCCGTACATCCAACCCTGGTAATAGTTTTCCATCCCAATGGACTGTGACTATGTCGGGTACATTGTTTTGGAAGTTAGATTTTATTGCTTCTGCCCTTGATTTTCTAGTTTCAGTATGAATTCGCTGAATCGAGGATTTGTTAATACAGAAATCATCGCTGCTCAGACCAAGCGCTTCTACCACCGCATTAAGAATGTAAACGGTATCTCTAATGTTTAACTGGCATCGATCTAAAGCTGCAACTAGTTTAGGTGTTATAGGATTCTTTCTACCTCTTTTTGAACTTTGTTCATGGCAGGGAACGTCCGGCAAGCTGAGTTCAGAATTCAAGATCTGTTCTTCGTCTGAATCTTCTACACTGTCTAAGTTATTTGTGGTGGAAGTAGATGCAACAGCTAGTGATTCTCTTTGTCTTACAATCCTTTCCTCTTCTTCCAATCGTTATTGTCTAGATCTTTGTTCTTTTTCCGCCAATTTTTTATCTACACCACCTAAGCATCCCGGTCGACCTGGCTCTCTCTGTTTCATTAAAAATAATTTATCTTCCTCTATTTTCATTCTCTCAAAAGCATCAGCAAGTGCAATATCAAACAAATTATCAAGATTAATTATAAAATTGTTCTCACGACTCTTAAACGTAATCTGAGTTTTCTTACAATTTTTTTGCAACTCTCTCCAAACATGATATAAATCAATAAGTTTCTTCACGCAGTTAGGAAATGCCCTTGTTGGAATTCTTGCTTTTTCCCAATATATGATGCACTCCCTAATCACAAGATTTGCACTTTCACTAACAGTCAATTTAACCTCACGAATATTGTAAAATAGGACTGAGAGAACTTGTCGATTAGATAGTAATTTTGCACCATTTATTTGGTAGCTAGTCAATCCGATAAGAAAAATATTTTGTTTATCACTCCGTAATTCCACCGACATGTTTACGCACTAAACAATGAAGCACTAATAGTCTCAAAAATCACGTACGAAATATCAAATAAAACATGTCGTAACAGGTCACTGGGCAGTACTTAAGCAACTTGTATCGACAAGTTTAAATAGCAAGTCGGCACGGGTTATCGTTTATATATCGAACTAATATTTTTTTCTAGACAATATAGGGTTATTACAAAACTTTTAAGAAGGTATGCGTAAAAAAATATCGAACTTGAAATTTAAGGGACACCCTAATGCGTATGCACACCTAATACATTTAATTGACATTTTTTCGTGACTTCATTACCCAACCACTTATAGCTCTGCATTACACAAAAAGTTGATTGAGACAAAATGCCTATAGGATATAATTTACACATTTTTAGAAAGTATCTATAAATCACAGTTAATTAAGGAAAAAGTTGGCATGACCTTTTATGTTATGTTTTGTAATTGTTTTATGTAATATTGTTTCCATCATGAAAATATCTCGACATGACAAAGTACTCGTAAAACTATATGCTATAAGCTAAAATACATATACGTCAAGAAGTGTTTCTTAAGCTAATTACAGTTGTAAGAAATCATGTTATGAAAGAAAAGTGACAGAAATGACATTTTATTATTTCTCAGGTTTATTGGCAAGATCGAATTCATCAATGAATTAGTGGTTATTCGTGATTTGGATCTGATAAAACGAATAGCACTACAAGACTTCGAATGCTTCGACCACCGCTCTGTCTTTAGTGAAAGTAATTCTTTCTTCGCCAAAAATCTATTTGGTTTAAACGGTAAGTTTTTTTAATTTTTGTTGCATTTGTATTTGATGAATACTGACAAAAATTTTTTTTATAATACTTAAATTTATCGCGGCATAGGACAAGAATGGAAAGAAATGCGTGCTACATTGAGTCCAGCGTTTACCAGCTCCAAGATTCGCAAGATGGTGCCCCTTATAGTTGATGTAGGAGATCAAATGATTGCGATGTTTAAGAGGAAGATTAAGGAATCTAAAAGTGAGTATTGTACGGTTTTCTATCGATCTGGAAATAAATAAATAAATATTTTGGACATTTGAAACATAACGTCATCTAGTTTGAAACTAAGCGGATCTTGTACTATGATACCAGCAACTCGTAGCAAGAGCGACTGGTAAACTACTTACATTTTATTTGTAAATACATACATTTTATACATAGAAAACACCTACACTCCAAATAAAATATTTGAAGATCATACAAACATTTCGTCCGACCCGAGAATCGAACCTCAGACCTTAAGCATAGCAGTCACATTCGCTACCGCTGTGCCACATAGGTAGTCTATGAAGGGTTGATCTGAGATTCCGCAGAACATTTTCAAAAAAGTCATTCTCCTCCTCTTTATACTTTTTTGATGATGGAGTGAAAGATTCTTAGAGAAGTTTAAGACAACTTGTATAGGGAAGAGGAACCTCTATAAGGAAAGCCACTCGCAGCGGTAAAAGGTTAACCAGACTATTATCTATTAAAAATTATGCATGCTTTCCTCCACTTACTACTTGAATTACCAGTCGCATATTTTATTGAACTGAAATGAATTCATTCTGTATTCTGTTCACAGCTGATTACGTCGATATTGATTGTGAAGACCTAACCGCATGCTACGCCAATGACGTCATAGCCTCTTGCCAGTTTGGTCTTAAAATAGATTCTTACTCAGACCCACAAAATCCATTTTTCACGGGAGGCAAGGAATTTACTCATTTTGGTTTTCAAGAAATGGTCACATATTTTATAATGTCAAATATTCCAATTCTGGCCAAGGTCAGTTATCTTTCTCTAAATACCAATAGAAACATTAAATTATAAAACACGATTTGTTTAAATGAACTGTTTTAACTTTCAGATGTTAGAGTGGGATATAGTATCAAAGAAATGTAAAGAATTTTTCAGGAAAGTAGTATTGGACATGATGAAAGATCGTGAGGAGAAACAAACCGTCAGACCTGATATGATATATTTGTTAATGGAAGCTAAAAAAGGTAATTTACTTATAAATTGATTTTTGAATTATTTTGGCCAGTTGATATCCTTGTGGCGACTTCCACATACAACGCGAATCGCGATTTAGAAATTCTGGTGGCGATTAGCATATACACAACATCCCGACATCAACTGTTGAGCCGTGGCCTGCCAGGCATGATCACCTCGCTCTGGACGGAATATCCACCCTCAGTGTTAGAGGGACATGAAACTCGTTTCCTCCACATCCTCGTTCAAATGGTCACAAAAATTAACTTAAATCAAACTATTAAATAAAAGTATTTTGATTTCAATTTCACAAATTTAATAATTTTCACTGTTGTGTAATTTTGCAACTGTATCTGTTTTATTTTTAGGTAAATTGATTGATGATACACCTGCGTGTGATGAAAGTTTTAATGGTACAATTATAGAGGAATCTGCTGCTAATACAAACGTAATTAAAAAAGGTAATAATATTATTCATGAATTTAATACAACAGTCTTGACCAAATTACATTCATTCTTTCGGCTTCTGTGACGGCATCAAATATTTTACAACTACCAACAGACCTAAACTATAGTTAATGAATTTCTTAAAATCAAGTGCTTTTTGGTAACTATATATATGTGCATAAAGAGTTTAAGTTTAAAATTCACTAAGGTTATTATTCTATACAACAAAAAATTGCATTATCAGAAGACAGATGAGTTCAGAAAACTATAATTACATATGTGTACGAAATACATGGTGTACACATTTATCGAGTCAAATATACACTGTACCTTATTTTTTTGGTTTTTCTTTACTGGATTATTAAAAATATTGTAATAACATATGTTTGTTTTTCTTCAACTGTACGTGTTGACATTTATCTTTCTTTCAGTTTTAACGGATGATGACATCATTTCACAAATTGTATTATTCTTCGTCGAAGCCTTTGGAACGGTTTCAACTTTGATGACTTTTTTGCTATACGAATTAGCTGTTAACCCAAATATCCAAGATCGGTTGGTGAAAGAAATAAGAGAATTTAACGTCAAGAATGGTGGGAAATTAGACTATGATTCTTTAAAAGACATGAAATATCTTGACATGGTAACATCAGGTAATATTTAGTACTTTAATCATAGCTGACTTCTTTAAAGAGTAGATGCAGGGCATTTGTCCCAAAATTTAAGAATAATTTTTAGAAGAAAGCCTAATTACTAATAATACAATAAATTGATTTTGCAATTCGGAAGTAGTTAATAAGGTCAAAGTTTTAACAATCCTGAATTAATAGAAAGGCAATCAGTTAATTAAGTGTTCAAAGATTTTATTAAAAATTATGAAACCTACTATGGTTTATCATTTTTGCTATAATCTTTAACAATTAAATATGGTTATCTCAAACTTTGATGACATGATAGTAGTTTTACAAAACTACTGTGACGTCATAAGTATTGAAATACTCGATCTTTTATATAAGCTACTATAACTTGTTGAATGATTCAACGTATAGTTTAGTTTCTGTAAGTTTTCCTTCCTACCATTCAAAAGTTCAATTACGTAATAATATTAACCACAAAGAATTTTTTAGACTTCGTGGTTTGCATGACTATAACACTCAAGTAAAAATATACGTTCTACTAAAAAACTTATGTTAGACTAAAACAAAAAAATGAGTACTATTATCATAGAAATGTCATAAAAAACAACGTTCAGTAGATAACACATAATTCTCATATGCTTTCAGAGATAATAAGGTTGTGGCATCCGTCTATAATCTTGGACAGAACATGCAATAGGGATTATAATTTGGGGAAACCAAACAAATATGCTGAAAAAGATTTTATCGTAAGTTCTATACCGATATGAAATACTTTGAAGCGTCTTTATTATTAAAATATACGTACTCGTATAATTAACTACAGAGTATTTATAGACTTGAATTATAAAGTAAATACAATTTGTGCTACATTTTTCACTGATATTGCAGGTTCCGAAAGGCACGCTGCTTACGATTCCTATTTTTGCTATACATCGCGATCCTCAGTACTTTCCAAATCCTGAAAAGTTTGACCCTGAGCGTTTCTCCCCGGAAAATAAGCAAAAAATCCCCGCATTCGCTTATAATCCTTTTGGACTCGGACTAAGAAATTGCATCGGTAAGAACTTCAGTTTTACGTTGCAAATATGAACAATTATTATTTACATGTAGCATATATTACAATACACAAAGTAACTTAAGCTTTTTTTTTTTTTTTTTGGTATTGACGTTTAGCTGTTGGCCTCAGATGGCCTCTACAACTTTACCCGGATTAATTTACGGTGAGCGCTGAGGGCTCTCAACCGGCCATTTGTTAAGCAACATTGCCCAAGGGCACCCCCTGCGGGGTACGAACCTCGGCTTGGGGTGTTGCTGATACGCTGGGGTGGCCTACTCCCATGTTTTGTGGACGGTTTACGCGGCGCGTGTTCCGCCCCCGCCGACGAGGACGAAAACGCGGACGGTTCGTATTAAGTGTGTTCGCTCTGCGTTGAGCGAGTGTAATGTCGTCATCTAGCTCCTCTAACGCGTGTTTGGGTCGACGTAGTTTTGAGATTTTACTGGGTGTGTAGTTTACGGCCGCAACCACTAGAGGGTTGGGGTGAGTCGGAGCAGAGTCAAAGTAGCTAAGGGAGCACTGTTTTATGAGTAACTTAAGCATAGCTGGCACATTATATATACGGATGGATCAAAAAGTGCAAGTGGATTAGGATCTGCGTTTCTTGATCCTTGTAATGCATTCAGTGGTAGTTTTAAAATATGCAATAAAAATTTATGTATTATGACGGTGGAGCTAGCTGCGATTTTAGAGTCGTTACGATATGTTAAAAGTACTTGTTATGAAAAGGTGGCCATATTTACTGACAGTAAAAGTGTCCTGCAGCATTTGGCTTGATGCGCTTCTGGCCCCAGAGGTGCACCGATAGCCTATGATATTTTAAATCTGTTGTATTAGTTTGGAAATAATAACGTATCTCTGAAGTTGGAGTGGGTGCCATCGCATATCGGGTTAAAGGGAAATGAGCTGGTTGACACTTTAGCGAAAAATGCAGCTGTTTATGGTACCATTATTGATATTAAATCTTGTTATTTTGAAATCCTTCCTAAATTTAATGCTAATTGTTACGCAATTTAGAAGAATATTTTGATAAACTATCACAAGAAAAGGGAATATGGTACAAAACGATGCAGTGTGAACCTTCTCGTATTCCATGGTTTTCAAATACCATTATCAGTAAAAGACATGTTGTTACTGCACATAGGTTGAGATCTGGACATATTCCGCTATGAAGAAAATCAGTAGTCCTAACTGTGAACAATGTGGGATTGTTGAAGATGTCCATCACTTGTTAGTGGAATGTGTTCGATACAGAAAAGAAAGGGAAACATTATTGTCTTGCTTTAAAATCAATGTCTTAAATGTAGGTACTTTCCAGTCCATCTTGTCCAAGCCGTGCAGTGAGGATGCAATCAGAATTTACGAGTTTATTTACAATTTAAAGAAGATCTCTGCCCAAATTATGAATCTTGATTTGAATCTTTGCTGTTATTGTTATATTTATGCTATTATGTAAACATAATTTTAGAAATTTCCTGTATGATGTGATTGGTTATTGTGGGATATAATGAGGCTGGCATAATCATGTTTGATTAAAAGCCTCTACATTATATATGTAATCAATAAAGATTAAAAAAAAAAAAAAGAAACTTAAGCGTTAAGCATATTTTGTTAAACATTATTTCAGAACACCCTAGCTCATAATTTCACAATTTAACACTCTACTGTAAATGAGTCTACCTCAAACTATTCAATATTTTAGTCACGCATTATCTGTACAATTTCAGGTTTGAGACTTGGCCTGAGTGAGATGAAAGCAATTACGTACCAAATCCTGCTTCATATGGAAATATTACCAACGAAATCAACTTGCATACCAGCAAAACTATGCCCCAATTCATTTACTTTAAAGTTGCGAGGTGGGCATACTCTTCGATTTAGACTAAGATCGGAATAATTGTAAATAAAATTTAATTTATTAATAAAATATAAATATTTTTCTGAAATTTGGTGTCCATTTAATATTGTGATACACTGCAGATGTACACAAAATGTTTTGTAATAATTGAGACATTTAATATATCTCTTTGTATTAAATATGCCTGGGAGTATTTTAATTCACTGTGAATGACGTAATAATGTTTATTAAATTATAGTATATACTAATTAGTATAGCAATATATAATTTTAAAGTGCTGTTACAATTCCAAGCTAAACTAGACGGTAAAGAAAATTTTGACAATAATTGAAAGATTTTCAAAATACATACGAGATTTTATTTTAATACGTGATTAGATTAACATATAATTCAAATACAATAACAGTAATATAATTATGTCAATTATAGCAAAACAATCTTCCATCATTTATATTTACTAATTTGATTTGAGTTATTTGTATTTAATTCAAGTAGTGACTTGGCCCTTCTTTACGAAATTAAGCTCCTAATACAATGAAACGCCTAATGCTGATAGCATTAGGCGTTTCATTATTTCATCCTGTCACATATCCTGAAACCACATCTTTGTGAATTTTTTGAACGAAAATAGCAGATGTTGACTGTATAAGGAGGTGTATGAGTGGTATCATCAAGTCTTCTTTGACTTGGATCGTCAAAGAATAAAACTATATAAATCAACCAGAAGCCTAATATCTGATTTTCAAGCAATCATTCTACAAGTCGTAATTTATTAATACTAAAAGTGGTTAGTGCTGTTTTCTTATATTTGCCTTTACTGTTATATATAACTATGTTTCCTAAATTGAGAATTGGATGCGTAAATTCAAGAACCAATGCAGTCAATTTAAATAATATTTGATTTCAAAAATTCTAAGAAGAATATGTAGTCTTCTGTAAAAAAATATATAAAAAGAAATAACCCTGGTATAATATAAATAATTTATTTCGAAAACTAAACACACTTTCACATGCATATGTTATCTAGTACCTAACATTACAACTTTGGTTGTACGCATTATACATAGTGAATTTTCTATTTAATTTACCCACAAAACATACTAAGTACAAAATAAATTTTAATATGTATGAGTACGTTATCGATGTACTGAGCTACCCACAACATCTTCACGTCACGCTCAATATACTGAATACTGTTTCATTCTTTGTCAGTTTAATTATTTTGTCCTAAGTGCTGTTTCAGTTGCTCTAAATTTAAAATTTCAAGTGTGAGCCCTTAATCTAAACCTTAGTGTATGTCCACCTTCCAACTTGAGGCTTAGAGAGCTGGGACATAGCTTCGCAGGAATACAGGTTGTCTCCATTGGTAATACTTCCATCTTTAGCAGAATCTGGTAAGTTATCGCTTTCATCTCACACAGACCGAGTCTTAGACCTGAAATTAATAATTGAAATATTTAAGTATGTATATGTAATTAACGAATACATATATATATTAAATAACTAATCACAGTTCACTACTCGGCATAGGCCTTTCTAATTGCAACTATTTGGTTCGATCCTCGGCTTACATATGCCAAAAAAATATTTCAATAAAATGTAATCTACGTGGTACTTCCTGGACAATGTCTCTAAGTGATTAACTGTGACTATAAAAATTATGACTTACCAATACAATTTCGTGGTCCGATTCCAAAAGGAATATATGCCGACGGGTGCATTTTATGTTTGTTCGCAGAGGAGAAACGTTCAGGATCGAACTTTTCAGGATCATAAAAGTATTGAGGGTCACGATGTATAGCGTGAATTGGAATCATAATTTTAGTTCCTTTCTTGATCTAAATAAAGCAAAATAGGACATTAATATTGACAAATTTGTTACAAATATAAAGAATGTCAGCCATTATTAGATCTTGGGTACTACTTACAATAAAATCTTTATTAGCATCGTTATTGGGTTTACCCAAGTCGTAATCTCTGTTGCACTCTCTGTCTAAGATGATAGATGGATGCCACAGCCTTACTACCTCTGAAAAAAATTGTGAAAAGACTATTATTAATAAGTGACGAAACTCATTTACAAACATTTGTATTGTAAGTCATATCACGATCAAAGGCACTATTTATTTAATATTAAAATGAGTCAATAAGACGTCTTACCTGATACGACCATGTCTAGATACGGCAGACTCTTCAGAGAGTCATAGTCCAACTTGCCGCCATTCATTGCATGATGTTCTCTTATTTCCATAGCTAGTCGATCTTGGACATTAGAGTTAACAGCCAGTTCATAGAGAAGGAAGTTCATCAGAATGGAAACTGTCCCGAAGCCTTCCAGGTAGAGAAGCAAGATTTGAGCGATGATGTCGTCATCAGTCAAGACTGTAAAAATAAAAAAAGAACTGGTATTATTTTGAGACTAGCGGCTTCGCTGGCAGTCTTAGCGATATCTTTAATACTATTATTTTCTATAAAATTATTTTTACGTACATTGGCTATAATTTATAGTCCAACTTACTCTAAATTATATAACATAGATAATTACCATTTTCCGTTTGTCTTGTAGCGACAGCAGATCGTTCAAACTTTACAGATTCCGTTTTCGCTTCATCAGGTTTCACCGTATTGTCTGACAAGTTACCTGCAAAATGTTGACATTAAATTACTGTTGAAGGAGTTTCATAAAATAAGTGCATTTTAATCTCGTTTTTAAAAAGCTTAAGGTATATACGATATAGGGTATATATTACGAACCTTTTTTAGCTTCCATAAGCAAGTGAATCATATCAGGTCTAACTGTTTGCTTCAACTCGCGGTCTTTAATAACATCTAACACTATGTTCCTGAAAAACTCCTTACAGCCCTCCGACAGTATATCCCATTTGAAGATCTGGAAGTAAAATATATCTATGAGTATTAGAATTCAAAATATAATTGTTTTTTTTTCTTTTTTTAATCTGTTTTCATAAAGGTGGACCAGACAAATTACAGTAAACTCACCTTAGCTAATGATGGCAGATTTGATATTAAGAAATACATGAACACTTCGCGGAATCCAAAAGTGGCAGATTCCCTGCCTCTTGCATAAATTGGGTTTTCAGGATCTTTGTAGGAATCAACTTTGAGCCCAAGAGCACAGGAGACAATGACATCGTTTGCATAGCTCGATGTTAGTTCCTCACAGTCAACGTTAATATAGCCGGCTGTGAATAAGACAAAGAAGACGGTGAGTAATGAACGGTGCTTGATGTGTTATGTTGCTAAATGAAATTCAACATATATTGTGAGATTAAACATGTATTAATCCAAAACTATAGTTCATCTTTGCTGAAAAAAACACAACACTCACTTTCCGATTCTTTCATCTTTTTCATCAGCATCGCAGTCATCTGATCACCCACTTCCATTATAAAGGGCATTATTTTGCGTATTTTAGAGCCAGTAAACGCTGGAGTCAATGTGGCTCGCATATTTTTCCATTCTTGACCTGGGAAGGAAATGTAGAAAATATTTATGAAACCTGCTCAATCGTTTACTGGTAATATTTAAGAGAAAATAAATAAATACATTTATCATTTAAACTGAAACTTACCGTTTAAAGCAAACAGATTTCTACCGAAGAAAGAATTGCTTTCACTAAAGGGTGAGCGGTGATCGAAACACTCCATGTCTTTAGTAAACACCTGTTTAATCAGGTCCAGATCTCGGAGGACCACCAATTCATTTACGAATTCAAATCTTCCGACAAATCTGTGAAGCAAGTGATCAAATGATATTTAAACGTCTGAAATATTTTCTTTAGTCCGTAATAAAAATATTATATGTAAATAATAATCACCTTTCCTCTGGAAACTTATTATATAATCTTGTTATATGATCCGCAAAGTGCTCCAAGCCTAGACACTGCCTGCCCATGTTCCCGACCAATGGTAAGGGGGTGATGTGTTTGACTCCACACTTGCTGAAGGCTGAGTAGATCTGACGAATATAGATAATTCCTGCCACGGATACTCCAACAATACAAACGACTAAGATAAACATGATCTGTAAGCAAAATAACATTATTAAAATCTATTTTGAGTTACAATTCTAATTAATTCCCTGTCTTTGACGTCCATTATATTTCCTCAAAATGTAAAAAAAATATGTTCCTATCAGACTAAATCAAAATATAAACATAGTTCATACACGGTAAACTTTTGAAAATATGGGATACGTTTGATCAATTTTCAAAATATCTTACCAATTTTTTTTAAGTAGATGTCACCAAATTTGATTGCTATATTACGTATTATTTAAATTGAAAGTAATTCTTGAATTGCTGAAATTTATTCTTGAAAGAAATAATTTAATTGAAATACAGATCAATGCATTCAAGAGCGTGGTATAGTTACAACTGAAGAAGAAAGGATAATTACTCCTTATAAATACATAGAGCTAATAGGAGAGCCAACCCGTAACGCGTCACAAACTACGTATGTAAATCTTCGCTAGCTATTGTAAGTAAAACGTTACTGTACGTCATAAAACAATTCTCAATTACTTAACTAAATTGCCTACGTAACAAAATAATGATGTCTACTGTTAGGCGAACTATTTCACCGTCTTAACTTTACCTAAATTATAATAAGTTGTTGTTGATAATGATTTGCAATGGGTGGCATGGAAATCGACTTTTAGTAGCTTTTGGTGATTAACGTGACCATTTTAAAATACGACAAGCCTGATAGTGTAGTATTCAGGGATCCTGAATAATGACCGGTTCGATTCTCACACTGAGAAGCTGCAGAGTGGCACACCGTGTGATTTTAGTCGGTCCTATTCCGACACACCATCCCTTCGTAAGCCCCGGTGGGGTGACGGCCCGTGGGGGTTTCCACACGTTAAAAAAAAAGAAACAAAAAAGTGGTTTAAGCGGTCACCACGCAGTTCTCTACTGCGCTGAGTGTTGTGAGTTCAAACCCCATATGAGACAACACTTTATGTAATCCACAAACTGTTGTTCTGAGTCCGAGTGTTCTTTGTGTCCGTTTTTTGTAGGGTTTTAAAGTACCCGCAACGTAGGATTTATTCCTAGAGCTGGGGAGCCTTTAAAAAAATGTATAATAATATATTGTACTCGTTACTTGTAGGTATGCTAATTAATAATTTACTCACACTAGGATTGGGAATAACTAATAAATTATCACGTTACATAATGTACGATTTCAGGTTGTAACTATGTCGATTCGATATTAAATGAAATATGTGAGTAAATAGAGTGAAGTTTATATCTACTGGGTGCACGAAAATACGAGTATAATTAAAAAAACAATAAAAATTACATTGAAGTCAAGAATCCCTAATACTAAGCAGAGGGAGGTCAACTTTGGCTTAGCTTCCAAATTATAAGTTTGTGTTTATCAGTGAATTTCAGTCAGATGACACAAAAGGAAAAGTTATTATATATCCAGAAATGTTGAGACTCTGAAGTTTCCCTAAACGCATTATGACGCTGCAAAACTTCTATTGTAACTATTAACAGTTAGAAACGTCATTATGTCACCTATAAATCACAACCGTCATAGCATTCGACAGCGAAGTGGGACAGTTGTCACCTTGGCAACTATGAAATATCGTAGGTGATACTTTCAACTCAAAATCGTGACGCAGTCGATTTGTGCTTCTTCGTGTCCGTCCATATAACAGGTTACCCGGTTAAATTAAAAATTTACAAACAGATTTCCAATGAAGGCTTAATACAGAATAAAGAAAAGAGCAGAAGTTTGACTTTTAATCCAATACATATACTTGATAACAAATAAAAGAAAATAATTAAAATAAAGATTCTTACATACTTATCGAGATTTTATTAGCATTGGATGAAATGAACATCAATTAGTCATACATTTCAGCTCAAGAATCATTGAAGCTAAGAGAAGTCCTGAAGTTTCTGCATGTGACACATTATAGTAACGTTTCAATAATCTCTGTTGGGAAACTATGGCAATTATAGACGTCACTTTTAGAGGAATATGTCATATGTGTGTCATAGATAGTTGTAAGTCCTGTGGTTTGATTGCTCTGCAGTTATAATGAGAATATTCGTCTAAATTGAACTTTACTATCCATTTCAATTTGAAATATTTTAGGCAATAAATATGGGATAGGGTTCAAATGAGGATTTTCCACGTTCGATTGAAACCTATTTCTTTAAAATTATATATAAAAATATTCCTAAACGTTGATATACTCGTAGTTAGAAGTGATATATTTTATATAAATTTATATTTTTTTTTTATTCTACATTAAGAGCCCACCAAAGTGACTCCACTCTGCCTGATGGAAAGCATGAATAGAATCTTAGAGTTGTGGTCATCATACACATTGCTAACGCAAAAATGCAGTATGGTGACCCACACTATGGCGGCCTAGTGAGATGCCTTTTCACACACCGCTTGGGGACGTAAACGTCATGACAGTCATCGTGATAGCGTAAGGCTTACACAGCTACCACGATAACTGTCACCCCTGCATCAATGGGCCTCCGGTCTCGTACTCACCAACGAAACACGACAACACGGATGTTGGCGCTTTAGGTTGGTTTTCTGTGGGAGGGTAGTACTGCCCCGGTCGAGCCGGCCTGCTTGTGCTGAAATCAGCCTGACTCTACTAGCTAGCAATCTCTTTATTCTTTATTAAATATAACTTAAAATTTTTGAGTTAATTTTTGAGTTACTCCCCATTACATACTGCTATGTGAGTAGGGAGCCAACAAGTACGTTTTAATTGTTACCACGCGAACAATAAACCTACTAGACTTTGGACTTAGTGTGACGATCGTCACTCAGCTGTCATTGTGACGTTTACTATTGTTAAAAGTCCAAATGGAGAGTTCTGAAGCGTCAGCATAGTACGTACGTATAGGGAAACTTACGATTTTTAACAATTTTAGAGTTATGTAACTAATGTCCCGTAACTCTGAAATTGTTAGTAATCTGTAGTTATTTGAAGTCCACATAAATATATGTAAATTAAAACTCAGAAAGATAAATGTAATTTGACCTCCCCTGAACTTATTATTAAGAGTTCCTGGAAATCGAGCTCTGTTCGGTATTTTTCTTGGTGAATCGTGTTTTGGCATAAAGCAACGTGTTCTAAAAATGAAACCTAGCTGGAATGATTTATCGCCTCCGAATATCCCTGCATACAAAATTCCAGAAAATCATTGGAATGGTTTCTGAGATTCAGATTATAGATATACAATAATTGCTTGTTTAAATACATTAGATTTCGTTTTGAATAAACTAAATACAAATTGATGAAAAATTTTCTATCATTTCTAAAACAATTTCCTCTCAAAATCTACTGAGCGGTTTTCAATCAATAGTTCGATGGTCAATGTAAATTAAAAGTTATAATATATAAAGAATTATATTATTATAATATACATATAAAATATGGACACAATATAAGAAACGTCACGTGTGCTGATACGGTCTAGGAATTTTTTTACGTGCATTCGTTGTTGAGTTAATGATGATTTTGTTCATCTAGTAGATAACGTTCCTAACTGTTAAGCTAGATGCTGCAGGTTTAATTCTCTGTTGATTTACTTTGATATGATGTTGATATTAATGTGGAGTTATTTTAGAGTCACTCGTACTCTGTGTACTTACTCATATGAAATGTAAAGCGGTTGTTATTGTTATATACAAACTTTAATGTCGATCGTAAGTCTCTACAAGTATTATTATTCAAGTATGCGTAACGTTAGAAGTCGAGGATTTTTGTATTAGCTTGCATGGTTTGGAAATAAATTCATATGTTACATTGAATTTGAGTTTTGGTTTTGTAACATTTTGTAATAGTCGTTTTTTTCGTGCCTTTGTCTGTTGTTCGATACCAATTATTTCATTTCATTGCTATGTCTGCAGTATCAACCAGGAATCCTTTGTGTTCAAAAACTGCTTTTTAATAAAATAGTTATATTTAGTTAGTAGTTATTTTTAGCCTCCATAGTGACTCTACTCTACCTGATGAAAAGCATGAATAGAATTCAAAAATTGTAACTAAACTCATTGCCTCAAAATGCAGTATGATGGCCCACATTATGGTGGCCTATTAAGATACTTTTTTACGCCTCACTTGAGGACGTAAAAAGCCCGACGACAGTCTTTCTAAGAACTTCGAGTTATGGACTTCTGAGAGCAGTCGCTTCATGTGTAAAATTTAAATTTAAGTGAATTAAAAAAAAAGCAGTATAGTAGTAAACTTAAAAGGAGACTCTAACCTAGTTCAGGAAAAAAGTTCGGCAAATGAAAAAAGTTTGTACTATCGATAAAAGTATTGCGGTACCAACTCAGGATTTGCTTAAGAGCCAGCAAAATAATTGTAAATTAAGTTTTTATGGGAGACGAATGAGATTGATCGTGGCCTTATCAAACACACAGAGACAATATTTTTAGTGTAATATACCTTAATAACATTCTTGATTTAAAAAATAGAAGTTATCGTGACACTCTTTCAGTTGCCTATAAGTTTTTCAGCCAGCGTGTGTCTATGATTTTTCATTGCAGATTTGATAACAAGCTATGGAGAAAAATTTATTGTATTATTACTCAATTTTGTAATTCTGAATTTACTCTAACTCGACTGACTAATACTTATATCTAGTGACATTTCATAAGATGTCATTATAATAAGCACTAAAACGGTATCAAGAGACTGGCCGCTACACCTGAAGACCAAGTAGTGGCGGTGTAAGATGCACATCATCTCGTGACGACCGCTTTATTGTGTTAGAGATTTTAAGAAATCGCTTCCTGACCGCTGTTGAGATCCGTCAGCGGCTTCAAATCTCCAGAGGTGTGAATGTTAGCAAGCGTACGGTGAGAAGACGTATGGAGGAAGTTAATTTGAGAGCAAGAAGACCAGCCCGTGGTCCACAGCTCCTCCCACAGCACAGAGTAGCTCGACTTCACTTCGCCCGCGAACACGCTAACTGGACTTTTGAGCAATGGGCAAGGGTTTTGTTTACAGACGAGTGCAGGATCGCTTTAAATGCACCTGATGGTCGACAACGTGTCTGGAGAAGGAAAGGGGAACGCTATTTGGCGATGACAACCACACCGACGGTCAGTTTTGGCGGAGGCTCTATAATGGTATGGGGTGGCGTGAGTTCTGATGCTCGTATGCAATTAGTCATCGTCAATAACGCCTTAAATGCAACTCGATACGTCGAAAAAATTCTTCAAGATCATGTTGTGTCCTTCGGAGGGTTTATTGTTTATGACTAATTCATTTTAATGGATGATAATGCCCGTCCACATGTCGCTCACATCGTGAATGATTACCTTCAAGAGGTTGGTGTTCAAAAATTGCAGTGGCCAGCTCGCAGCCCGGACTTAAATCCGATAGAACACGTATGGGATAAACTGAAACGAGCAATAAAGTTATCATCGAACCCACCACAAACCCTTAACCAGCTTCGAGATGCTGCACTTACTGCCTGGCGCGACTTATCACAAGTCAACATCAAGAACGTCATCCAAAGCATGCCAGACCGAATGCAGGCGGTCATTAGGGCTAGAGGAGGCAACATACGCTATTAAAAAGGACAGAAAGCGACAAAAAATCAAACAATTTTAAATTCGTAGTGCTTTTAACTCTAGTGTAAAATTTTGTGAAAACGTGATTTTTGCATAAACTTCATTATGAACCCGAAAAACCTTTTAATGTGAAAAGAAGTGATCAGGAACGTTAACTGGATAGACTCCGATCACAATTAGCCAAAATTTGTAGAGCTAAGTGAAAAAGAAAAGGAAGTTGTCATACGTTTTGTACTTGGCCAAGTTTCCGTGCCGGTGAGTGTAGTTACAAGCTTTAATATAAGGTAAATATCAATTTATCAAATATTACAGCACCATGATATAATAGAGTCGGGGAATTAGTCTGTAGTTTCCTTGTACGAAGCGTTAAGGTGACGTTTCAATTATGACTCAGTATTAAAATAATTAGTATTAACAAACGTGACTGCTAGGCGTGAAGGTCTGTTGACCACCCCATTACGTTAGAAGTTTTGAAAAAAATGAGTAAAAGTAGCTAACATCGACTTACCTGTTTATATTTGTCAATCTAATATACATGCCAGAGAAAAAAAACAAACAAAAGTATAATTTTCTACAGTCCTCATAATTTCCGTTGATATTAAATTTATTTATTAAACTCAGTAATACAATAAAAGTCATACTAAATATTGTGCTCAGAAATATTGCAGCTTACCAAGTCACAATTTATTTTTTGAAACATTACTTCTCAAATTATACTTTTTTGTCATTAAACAGTGGGGTGAAGGTCCTCTCTATCTTTGAAATAGATTATCAACTATCAAAAAACTATATGTATGTTTTAGCATACTTTCTTGTATTGGTACATTTTTTTTTTTTATCCAGCCCAATTAATATAAATATGAAAAAACTTGATTAGAAAAACTTTACAGCCATAACGGCTTAAAGGCCAGTTATAATGTGAAAGAGGGAATTATTGTGTAAATAATACAAAATATTAAGCCTCTGTGGCATTAATGACATTTGTATTTTAACACTCTTTTGTGTAATATGTGCTTCCTCGAACTATAATGTTTAATTTCATAGTTAGTTCGTGGCCGAATTAATTATAGTTTGCCCACGTTTCAAAAACTATGCGCTTATGTCTCTCTTCCATAACTGTATGTTGGTATAAATTAATTTAGTTACAATTTATTTTAACTCAGAAATAGGTGTAAACGTACAGTTTTTTTTATAAGTAACAACTCGGTTAGCTGATACAATTTATCTGCTGTAGGTATTGATTACAATTATAAGTTAATAATAGTAATTATGTATATATTTAAACATTTCAGATTACCATTTGGAAAATAAAACAAACAAATGTTACGAATTCCGTACAAAAGCAAGGAATTTCGCAAATGCTGACATGGTTTGTTCTGCTGAAGGAGCTTACCTTGTTATTATAAACAGCGATGAAGAAGCAAAAGTCATTACTGAATTGTTTGCTGAGTACCCACAAGTAAAAATAGTTGATACTCTTTTTCGTTATACTGCTACAATACGATTTAAATATTGGCACTCCAACTTCGAATGGACAACAATTCATCAAGTTGTATTGTTTTATCTAAAATTCATTCATTTTGAATTTTTGTACTTGCTATTATGCCTGATGGAAAGTATGAATAGAATCTAAGAATTGTGGTCACCATTATGAGTGCCGAAAATGTAGTATGGTGACCCACATTTTGTCAGCCTAGTGAGATGCTTTTTCAGTTTCCCTTGGGAACGTAAAAGGCATGATAGTCTGTAAATTAGTTTAATTTAGTATTAGATAGTGTGGCAGTATATTAGATTCAGTATTTTAACATGTCAAAACCATACTGTTTTGTGTACTGTCATCCAACTGTCACAGTTATAATCTCACAGTTGAAATGGTATTTGACCAAGATAGCCGAGTTTATGAGGTATATTTCATAAGCCTAGACATTTTTGAGGGTTTCCACTTTTTGAACAAGATAATTTAGTTACTGTAGTATATAAACATATAAATGATGCAGTTAGTAAGTGCTGCCCAAAACATCACATCATACAGTTTTTATAATTAATAAATATTGAAACAGAATCTATTAGGAAACAATTTTTTTGTAGGTCAATCTATTCCGAAGGCTGGATATGCAAAATTCGCTCCCAGACAACCATGTTATCAATATTGTGGTACAATATTGCGTACTGGATTACTAAACGTTGGTAGCTGTGATGTTAATTGTCAATTTGTTTATGAAAAGATGCATAACTACCTCCCTTTTTGTGACAGTGACAGTTACACAAGCTATAGCCGTTCGTGCGTGCGACAATGATGTCGATGATGACACTAGGCAACCCGATTCTGAATCAAACAGTAACATAAAGCACCGGAAGGGTGCGGATTAATAGGTTAATATTATTCATTATTGTGTTACCTATTAATATTCTGTTTCTATATCTGAATCAGCCAAAAACCAAATCCTGTAAAGGGCCCATTCGACCCTTGGATGACTTTTGTGCAATCTGGTTGAACTCAGTGTCGCGACTAATTGGTTTTAGATGGAGGTTATGCGATCAATGGCACTATACTCGTATAAATGTAGATCACTAGAGCTAAACGCGGTTGCCTCACCCTCTAAGCGTAGGCGGCTTAAGCGTTGGCCGGAGCTCCCCCATGGTACTTTCAGGCGAAAGTACTTGCCGAGGGTTATCGACAGACGGCTGACCGGGCGGGTAGCAACCGGTCCTCACCTGTAGAGGTACGCGAATGGTGTCAAGTACAATGGCTCAGTGGTCGTCAAGGCTGAAGGCTTCACTGCCAATCATGGCCGAATGGGCAGGATGATCGCGCGGAATTCTTTCTTTCTGGCTGACACAGGTACTTGCCGGGCACGTTTGCTTCGAGAAAAGCCTGCATTCGGTCTCTAGGATGGAATTGAATCTTGCAGTTGCTACCACTGCGACTGCAGTGAGAATCTAGTTCATCACACGCCGGCAGCTTGCCCCGCCTGAGTGACGACGTATTGGATCCTCACTGCCATCGTTAGAGAGAATTTCTCTGATATTTTTTGTTTATTATTTTTTAATTTTTAATTCAACTTATTATAAAAACCTGTCTTTTAGTTTTTTTTTAACTATTGTCATCTTTAATAACTATTCTCAATTTAGAAAAGCTATTTATTACTTACTCCGTATTGATTTTTAAAATTTGTCCTCCATAAATTTATCATATGTATTTTTTAGTTTGAGGCAGTAAAATATGATATTTGATGACATAAAATAACCTTGACTAAGGAAAATACAGAATATCATTTACGTTTATACAATTATTGTGACGTTTTGAAACCTTTAAGGATTAGTCATTTTGACTTTTAAATAGATACGTCACTATTATAAATGTAGATCACGAGTACATTACATTGAAAGTTTTAAGTTGCTATCTTATAGAGTTATCATCAATATAATTGCTACATAATAAAACATAAAGAGAATATTAATTCGTTGACATAAAAGAAAGTTTTCAAGTTGACTTAAGACTAAGTTAGTTAATAAACAATTTATCTTTTCAACTTTACCAGTATTTAGTAGATATATGTCAAATATAGAGAGAATAAGTATTATGTTTTAAAGTACTTAAACGCATGCGTTGCTTATTATCGTTCATTGACTAATGTCAGACACGCCCCATATGCAATCATTTTAGTGATTTAACTTAGTTGATTTTGTACATTTAGTTAATTTGTCAAGTGCCTTGGTCAAAGTCCACTCATATCTCAATAGGAAAACGTACGTCCAAATGACACACCTCCAGGAAAAACGTTCAAAGAAATATCAGATTTATTAAATAAAGCACTTAGAATGTATTTATGATCAATAGTCGAAACAATCTTCGGTATTATTTAAAAAATTAAGGAGATCATATCTATTTAAAAGTAGGCCTGAGATAAATGGTACTCGATAATAGTATGGATATGTTTGAAGAGAAATTAAAACACAACTCATTATTAATAAAAAACCCTATACAAAAAAAATCTAAGAGAGTTTTTTTTGTAACTAACAGAACTAAAAAGTATATTAAAAATAATTGTGTATGTGTAGCTTCGAAAAGAACAATAATTTTATAGTAAAAACGCGTGGAGTCCTAGATATTAATGTTTTAAATATTTTATTGAAAAATATTGGTAAAAGTAATGTTAAGGCATTCCCTGACATTTTGACGATAAAATGGTTTTTCTTTATGAATTTACACAAATTTGCTTCTACTTTTTAGTTAGGCTAGGGAGGTAATATTATTCGCGTCCGTAGGAGTTACCCAACCACAACCCTACACGTGCCTCCCGGGTGGTGCTAAATGAATAACAACGCCGGGTCTCGGGCGGCGGTTAATTAACCCAACCATACCAGCCTAATCAGCTTGGTTTATCAGTAAGAATAGGAAATGATTCTCACAAACCGCAACCCTGTAGGATTCAACAGGATCGGCGGCCTTGGCTTAATTTTGTAGGCCATGAAGAAGACAACTTCTATAAAAATCACCCCAAGTCTACGGTGAGATCTCGTGCCAATAGACTGCATGGCTGGTGGGTGTCCAGTCACTAGTCTGTCAACCTCTACGGACATGGCAAACGTAGTTGTACTCTGCCTTCTTAGGGAATGGCGTCACCCCTAAGTGACCTCTTACTTAGTCCAATACTCGTGGGAACAAAATGAACGAAAATCTTAAGAGAGAAATTAACCCTACAGTGATCCAACAAACACTACAAGAGAGTATGCTCACTAAAATGCGTAGCAACTCACTTGGCAATGTATCACAAGATATTAATGATACAGAAATTGCATTTAGTGCAAACAACCGTAAAAAAAAAGATTGGCAACAAGATCGAATACCTTAGGCCAAAAGGAAAAGAATAGAAACCAACTCACCACAGGCAGAAAATGAAAAGAAAAAATCCAGCCCAACTGTATATTCAGTACCTACACAAAATCAATTTGAAATATTAGACAATGTGAAAGAGATTTCAGACGATAAAGAGTCAGTCAAACCTTCAAAGCCAGAACCAATTTTTGTAACTGGAGTCCTGGATATCTCTGCTCTTCGAAAGGAACTACTAAAAATTACAACCGCAGAAAACTATATTATGACAACGCTTAGATCAGGACACATTGTGAAAATAATGCCAGTAAGTATAGAAGTATAAAAATCAATAAGAGAAAGCTTCATTAAGTGCAACATTAGTCACTACACGTACATGTTAAAGTGTGAAAGACCCTACAGAGTTGTACTGAGAGGCCTCCATAGTTCAGAAGATACCACCCGAATAAAGGAAGAACTCAAGGAACTTGGACATGAAGTAAGACAACTGATAAATGTACGCCACCGAATGTTCTTCTTACCTTTATTCTATGTAGACCTGGAACCAAAGCCGAACAATAAAGAAATATTCAAACTGAAATTCTTAAATCATACAAAAATATCTTTTGAACCTCCATACAAAAAAAAAAGAAATCCTCCAGTGTAAAAGGTGCCAAAGATTTTGTCATTCCAAAAATCAATGCCACCGACCCTTCAGATGTATCAAATGTGGAGACGATCATTCAACAACCACTTGTACCAAAACCAGAGACATAGAAGCTACATGTGCAAACTGCCAGCAAAAATACCCGGCTAGCTATAGAGGATGTATAAAATACAAACAATATAAAGAACATATACTGAAAATCCAACTGAAACTAACACAGTCCAATAGAAATCAATACAGCCGGACAACGGAAATTGACAAACCTCAGACAAATAAATGAATACGTACAAAAGAACCACAGCAACATACGCTGAAGTGACTAAAAATACCACAGACAATATTATTTATTAAGACCAACCTTCCCAAATACAACAACTCGATGACATCTTAGATAAAATGTTCAACAGAATTCAAACCATGATGATAAACATGGTAGACAGCATGATGGATCGGTTTCTCCAAGTCTTAAGCAGCCAAAGGAAAATTTAATCATAATCTTAAAATTACAACATGGAACGCTAACGGACTGGCTGCACGTAGGCTAGAGCTAAAAATCTTTTTGAACATAAAAAGAATTGATGTGGCACTCATATCAGAGACCAGATTTACAAGCAAGAGCTTTATCTCAACAAAGGGATATACTATGTACACAACTAACCATCCATCTGGAAGAGCTCATGGAGGAACTGCTATACTCATTAAATCTAACATAAAACACCACCCGCTTGAACCCTACGCAACCGACAAGCTACAAGCCACAGTAATTAATGTCAATGACAAAAATTCAGACATTACACTTGCTGCAATATATTGCCCCCCGAAACATCAAATATTAAGAGAAGACTATAAAGTTTTCTTCTCTAAGCTTGGGCGTTGTTTTATAAGTGGAGTCGATTGGAATGCGAAGCACTCTTACTGGGGTTCTAGACTTATAACTACTAGAGGCAGACAGCTTTACCAAACTGTGCGGGAACTCAATCTTGATTATTTGTCCACTGGTGAACCTACCTACTGGCCCACTGACCCACAAAAAACTCCTGACCTATTAGATTTCTTTATAACATAAAACGTATCAATTAATAACATCAATATGGAATCAGATTTAGATCTAACCTCAGATCACTCTGCAGTTATTCTTAATCTGAACAATAAGTTAATACTTACAGAAAGACTACCCAAAATATACAATAAGAAAACCAACTGGAGAAAGTATCAGGACATCATCACAGCGGAGAGTCAACTTACAATCTCTCTGAAAACCACAGAAGAGGTAGAGCAGGCTATAGAAGGATTAAATAAATTAATTCATGACGCGGCAAACAGGTCCACACCTCAAAACAAAGCAGGAAGCGTAAAAGAACATCAAAGACTGTATAACAGTAAGACGTAGACTTCGCTCTGTATGGCAAAACACCCATTACTCTAGAGACAAGGCCGCCTTTAATAAAGCCTCACAGCAACTAAAAGTACAAATAAAGGAATGGAAAAATGAGAACCTGCAATCATACCTGTCAAAACTGACACATACTAGTGACACAAACTATTCTTTGTGGAAGGCTACAAAAAACTTAAAGCGCTCTCAACAACAAGTAACACCATTAAAAACACAATCAGAGACCTGGACCTACTCTGACAGTGATAAAGCTAACACGTATACCAATCATCTACATAAAGTTTTTGAACCACGTCCTAGTAGCAATCAACAGCTAGACAATACACAAATATCTCACTTCTCCCAATCAAATGTCACTATGAAGCATATCACACCACAAGAACTAAATCACTAAATCCTTAAACCCAAGGAAGGCAAGTGCCCCGGTTACGATCTTATTGACGCTACTTTGCTGAAGCAATTTCCAAAAAAGGGGCTACTGCTTATACTGATTATCTTCAACGCGTGTCTGAGATTGTCCTTCTACCCAAGCCAGTGGAAGATTGCTCAAGTAATAATGATACTGAAACCAGGCAAAGTACCTCAAGAGGTAGCATCGTACAGACCCATTAGTCTCCTTCCGGTAATTGGAAAACTACTGGAAAAGGTCATATTGAATAGAATGAGAGAACACCTAGCACAGATAATACCAACTCACCAGTTTGGCTTCAGGGAGGGCCACGGTACAATCGAGCAAGTGCATCGGCTAGTTGATGTTATTGGTAGAGCGCTGGAAGACAAACAATATTGTAGCGCACTCTTCCTAGACATTAGCCAGGCATTCGACAAAGTTTAGTATGAAGGGCTACTCTTCAAAATCAAAAGAACGCTTTCATATTCTTTCTTCCCATTATTAAAATCTTACCTCGAAAATAGATGCTACGAAGTGAAATATAATTCCGACGCATCTCAAATGCATGAAATTAAGTCTGGAGTACCACAGGGTAGCATACTGGGACCTGTTCTCTATCTTATATTCACAGCAGATTTACCCACCCATGCTTCGACCACTACTGTAACATATGCAGATGACACCGCAATCCTATCAACACATGAGAATCACGAGGCTGCCTTCGAAATGTTCCAACAACACCTGATTCTGATCGAAGCATGGCTGCAGCAGTGGCGTATTAAAGCCAATACAGATAAGTCGGTTCAAGTAACCTTCACACTCAGAAGGAAAACCTGCCCACCTGTAAAACTTGGCAATATTGAAATCCCACGTTCAGATGACGCCAAGTACTTGGGTATGCACCTTGATCGACGCCTAACCTGGCGCAAACACATATGGACCAAAAGGAAACAATTAGACTGCAAACTTCGAGGCATGTATTGGCTCATTGGTCGTAAGTCACAATTAACAGAAGCCAGTAAAATGGCTATCTATAAGGCCATACTAAAGCCTGTATGGACCTATGGCATACCGTTATGGGGAACAGCAAGTCATAGTAACGTTGAAATACTGGAAAGGTTTCAAAGTAAAACAATGAGAGCCATGTTTAATATTCCACCGTACATAAACAATCGATATGTAAACCTAGACTTGAACCTGTGAACAGTGAAAGAAGAAATAGAGTCATACAGCAATAATTATCAAAATAGACTAGACCAACATGTTAATCAACTGGCCGCTGAATTGGGGGGAGTGGGCAGTGTGAGATTCTCTCGACTGAAGAGAAATAGTATACCAGATCTAGCAATGAGATTTGCGGACAGAAGATGAGTATGGCATCAATGGATGCTCAGCTCAGCTGTAGATAATAATGATGAACCGATGTAAATCTGATACCATATTAGATTATTGTTTCTTGGAAACAGATTGCTAAGTAGCAGACACAAATCAAAAAAAAAAACTTTTTAGTTCGTCTTGTTACAAAAGCATGTTTTACTTAGTTGTTAAAACCATAATTTATTTCAGTTTTTTTAATTAATAATAGTAATTATTTTCTTATTCAGATTAGTAAAGTACCAAGTTAACCAATTGTGCCTTAGTACACATCTTATTACATGGCACGAGACACTATTGTATTTTTAGACGTAGAATAACTTGTTAATCCTGAAGGTTATGATTCAGACAATCGGAGAAATTAAATTATTGTGTTTTTATTGGTACTAGATAAATGTGACGAGTTTCAATTCAATTCAATGTTTCAGAGTGGGTGAAAATTATGCCGTTACATAGATACACACACACGTACAAAGGTTATTAAAAAGATTTTAAAAACAAACACAGTGTTTTATAATACACCTGGATGCAATTAAAAGAAATGAAGATGTAATAATCTGATGCCAAGTGATAAAAGGTAGCTTAATGCCAAAATTATCTACAAATAAAGCACATTATATTTTTAATGAAACAGATTTTATGATAAGTGATAAGAAACTGATACTACATGATGTGTTAGTGCAAATCGCTAACACAGAAGTACTATAAGTCAGAAAAATAGTTTCTTTTAAAGTTGAACCGATTTCAAACAATTCAAACAAAAAGTACAAAAAGTGAAATATAATTACAAATATTACAAAAAAAACGAAAATAAGCACAACTCTGAATTTAACAAGTAATATTATAGTAGCATTGGATACCTTCTAGTCTATTCGAAGTCAATGTTAAACTCAATGCATAAGCAGTATTAAATTTGGTCTATTTCAGGTTTTAATTTACCCTTTTTAGTATAATATACTTTCTTAATGATTAAATACGATTAGCGATTAGGCAAGAAATCTTTTCTTCACACTTAAAAAGAACTAAAGGAGAAATTCTATTACTGTGAGTATTTTTCAAAAACTGGACTTGGATTAACTGTAAGTGTACTGCAATACGACTTACAGCAACCAGAATCAATGGTTATTGAGAGCACGTTAGCTCTCCTAGGATTGCTCTCCATTTAGAATAAAAGAAATTTTCCAAATCGATTTAGAAATGGAACTGTTATGTGTTCACAAATATGACAATAATTACGTAACAAATATTGTTTATCATAATGATTTGTGATCTCATTTATTACTTTCTTGTACACATCTCTCTGAAACCCGATACAAACATCTAACAAACATCTTGAAAGGAAAAAAACAACTCGATTATACAATTTTATTATATTGTTGAAAGAGTCATCTTTTAATATAATTATCAGTCTCGCTAGCTTTGTGCCAACGTACGGGTGTTCTCATATCGGCAATGAATGTTAATACATTAAAATGTGTAAATTGCAATATAATACTAAGTGAAGTGCTAGCGTTCATTCAATATAGCAAGATGTTATGGACATTGAAAGTCTGATTAGGATATGTGTATCAGCATTCTCAGCCTCGGATATCGCAGATGCAAAGAAACTGTTGTTTGAATTTATGGCTACTAGCAGGCGAAATATTATACATACAAATATTATATATACAAGACATTATAAATCAAAGGTGAGCCCGAAGACCCGTCGTGTGTAGATGATTTGCCCGTCGCTGTCGCACCGTCCACCCGCTGTTATTGGAAAATAGCATTACTACATTTCGTAAACTCAATCTACACATACTAATAAGACTATGATGAAAGTGTGAAAGTCAATAACTTTAAAGGGAGGTGTATGATGTATAAATGAGGCTAATGCTGGTTAGAAATCTATTCTGAGTAAAAAGACATAAATCGTTTCGAAGGAAAAATGCAAACCGCAAGTAACTAATAACAAATTGAAATTTAAGGCGGTTGAGTTGAAATTTTCATTCTTTATCACTAACGTCGATAAAGAGAATTTATGAATTTATGAATACATACATAATAAGACCCAGGAAATCGTTCAACTGGAGAAAATAAATATGATATTCGAATAA
The DNA here is from genome assembly GCA_949316085.1 of Hypercompe scribonia. Taxonomy (NCBI): domain Eukaryota; kingdom Metazoa; phylum Arthropoda; class Insecta; order Lepidoptera; family Erebidae; genus Hypercompe; species Hypercompe scribonia. Next base: position 23,407,918 of record OX438975.1, read on the forward strand.
CCCTGTAATGCGTTTAAGCTACTAATTTCTACTACAGACAGACTGCAACACACGACCAAATATGACCTGTAGGTGTTCAATTCAGACGATTTTTTACTTTAAAGATAAAAATCACAGCCTACAAATGAACGGGAAAGCGATGAAAATATACAAAAAACTAACGAGCGTTGAATGGTAAACTTTGTACATTTAACTGTACAATGTTATATGATCAGCCGATTGCGTTCAAAGATTATGTGGTCTGGTATCCCATGATGTTTTATATCAAACAACTTTTCATATATCGGAAAGTCAGTTGTAGACACTTCTGCCGAAATACTTGTTGAAAAACAGTTTGGAGGTGCAGCGCTGTTGTACAATGCATCAGTGATTTTATACAGTATTTTAAAGTAGAACAGGGTGATCGGTTAATGTTAATATTTTGTGTGTATTTGCCCACAGACTGTGTAGATTAGACGGATCTATACGAGTTCACACTTTATCGTAGTGAAATTGTTTCAGTGATCGAAAGCACTGGAGTGGAATCCGTGTTTATATTTGTGAGTGATTCAAGTGAGTTATTTAATATCTGTAACGATCAATAGTGATCTTATAGTGATATGGAGTTTCTGCCTTAAGACTGTTATACAACAAGAGTGAAAGAGGGTCAACGGATTCCTGGAACATGGAACCTTCCGCAGGTTCCACTGTGTTGTCACTGACTCCACTGAATTTTTCTCGAGTAATGTGTTCATTTTATACAATGTTTATGTCTGACCGTGCTCCGTTATTAATAGATTATCATATTAATTTAATTTACTATGTAATTTATTCATAACTATTTTGGATTTTGTAATGATAAGTTGAAACAAATATAACACTTTTTCCATCAGAGTTTTATAAGTGCGTTGATAATATGTGTCATAAAACCCAACATCGGTTGCTGTTAGGTAGTATTTATAGTAATATTGTTTCCATATTAAAAAAAGGTACCGAACATGCAAATTCTGGCTTTGTGAAAAAGTGTTATAAGGGCAAACATGTAATAAGATGGAATAAGTACGTGCACAAGACTCATCGTGACGCCCAACTGTCTTTTCAAACGTGGTTGTTGTACAACAAAGCTACTCATGGTTTTATTCATGAAAACATGCGTAGAACAGGAAATCAGTTTAAATCTATATTGAAATATTGTCAAAACAAGCAAGTACAAATTAAAATGGACACGTTAGCAATATTTTATAAAAGAAACAACTACCTAAATTTTAGAGTGTAACTGTGTGTACCGCTGAGCGTCGTGGGTGGGAATTGCGAAAGTTTTCTTAGATTACTGTAAAGTAAGTATACCTGTCTGATATTAGGAAGTTATTAAGGGCACAGCAAGACTGGGGTGGCCATGACCGGGACACGAATTGTCCAGTTCTCTATTAAGCAAGTTACGAAATCTATGCAAAGTATGGGGAAGTAGAAGTTCCTCAGTCAAGATGACCTCAAAATCGAATATTTTAAATATTCTGGAGTACACTTACCAAGAGTACTTACTATGTTTTTCAACCTATGGTTAAGTCATGGTTAACTACATACTGAACTTACTGAGACAGTTGTCGTAACAATTATAATAAATAAAACTGGGGATGCCTCCGATGTTACAAACTATAGACCTACCTCGCTGGCAACGGTTACTGTTCAGGTATCGGGTAGTGTACTTGGTAAAATCTTAACAGATCATATCGTTCTAGAGGGTAACCAATTTAGTTTTAGGATGAATTAATCCACTTGTAGTGCAATTATATGTTTCAAGCAGACTGCCCAATGTTATACACACAAAAAGACCCCAATAATAAATTGTTCTCTAGACTTATCGAAAGCATTCTACTTATCAAATTATCATGTGCTCTGGCATAAACTTGCACACGTGACTACTGTTCTGGCTAACAAAAGGAACATATATGGAATGTAGGAAAAGGTACGGAGGATTGAGTTCCCCTCGTTTGTTCAACCTAAATATAGTATGTAAATAAATTGATTAAGGAACTAAATTGTCCCAAAATAAAATGCCATTATAAATTATAATTATTATAATAAATTCTTTATTTGGCACTGATAATAAAAAATACAATTTTATATGTGTTCGATAATGACTACATTAGTGAAACACTGTAGTGCTGACACTAATGCTCACCTTAGAATGTGGCGCACACGTTTCTGATTATACCTAAACGTTAAATAACTAAACCTGAGGAGTAAAAATTCAGTTCAATTCAGTGTCTTCATAGGCTAAGCCAAGCAGCCATTTAGTTGTACCCGGATCCATCCTGTCTCAGGCGCAGAGTGGGACACCGTGTGGTTTTAGTCGGTCCGATTCCGACACAACTCCCCGCCGTAAAACCCGGTGGGGTGTCGGCCCGAGGGTGTTTCCACGTAACAAGTAACACACATAACACGTAACAAAAAAAAGGCAAACGAAAATAAAGCAGCCATTTAGTAACTCGTGATTTGCACTCTAGCATAGTAGTAGGACACATGTTCAAAATTTTATTTATTTTGTTGTACAAACAGCGGGCAAAAAAGTTAAAGTGTCTTTTGGATAATTGTGCTTTACACAATTATATTTGGCAAAACTTTATCTATTCTACATTTCTTTGGATGAGGAATAAAAAGGAGATCTACGTGTTTGTGTTGTGTCGAAGTACAACTGTTAAAAGGAAGAGTTTTCTAACACTTAAAGTCCTACGTTCATTGTATAACTGACTTATAGCGAACTATATAGGCTTAAAAGACAATTTAAAACTTAATACCTGTCTATGTGCTCTTTCGAGAGTAAGGAGCTTGACTTTGCCCACACAGCCCCAGGCCACAATATAACATCTTGCCACTGACTGTACTAATGCCAAAAATATAACTTTAAGTGTCGGGAAGTCGATAACTGAACGCAACTTCCTGAATATATACATGAGTTGCCGAATTCTGCCAATAGTTATTTTAATATCTTCTCTCCAAGAAAGATGATTGTCAATCCAGACTCCAAGATATTTGATTTTGGTTTCACAATCGATTTGCAAACAGTTACAGACGGGTTTTCTTATACAAGAAGGTACATGAGCTACCAAAATACTGCATTTTCTGTGGGCATATTTAATATTATTTTCACGAAAATATTTGATAAAGCACTGCCCTAGAATACAAATATACAAGTGAAACACTGCCTTATATGAAAAACACAATCTTGTATTTAGTAATATGATAAATGTCGTTTAGGATTTACATTCATTAAATCCTTTGGACGAACTAGCAAACACTTTGTTATCTTCAACAGCCTTTTACAGTCCACTGCTGGACATAGACCTCTCCTTAGGAGCAGGTTTTGGCCTAGTATACCACGCTAGTCAGACGGGTTACAATAGGGTTTGTTTCAAGTTTTCCTTATCTTTGTAATGATGTTTTCCAGAATAGTTTCTGCCCTTAGTCGCCTCTTACGACACCCACGGGATGAATACGGGTGGTAACTCTATGTATTCTTAATCCGTCACCACATGGACTTTGTTATGTGTTTATAATATTATTAATCATTTATGTGTGCGTACAAAAACTCTCTTTAAATTTAGCATTGATCACACTCCTAATGTTTATTTCTTTTTTCCGTGAACTTTGCTTACTTGGTGACAAACATGACTTTTTGATAACAATAAAAACTATCTATTATTTCAAAACGTTACCTGTTTCAAAAGCATAATAAAGGAAACCTATAAACATTTTACGGTTAAAATGAGACACAAATTTAAAACAATGTATTATGGATTTAATTAAAAACATATACATGTATATAATAAGTTACTGAGATCGATTACTATGACACATCACGTTTATGAACGCTAACAACAATAGCAGCCCAAAAGTTTCAAATATTTATACAATATTGCACTTATTAATGAAATTAATTTAAATAGTAACACATTTAGAGTAGTGTTTGAAATAGACTAGCTATGTATCACATAAACATTAGTTGCAATCAGTGCATAGGGCATTACACAACATCTCATCATGTTATTCTCAAAATATCATTTCAGTACACTTCTGATCAATGTTCTAGACGAATCAACTTGCTTACAAATATTTTTACTACCGAATGGTTTTTAATTAAAATTTCTTGATCTAAACCTAAGTGTATGTCCACCTAGCAACTTGAGACCAAAGGAGTTGGGACACAGCTTCGCAGGAATGCAAGTTGTCTCAACAGGTAACAGTTCCATGTGTAGCAGAATCTGATAGGTAATTGCTTTCATCTCGCAAAGCCCGAGTCTTAAACCTAAAATAAAAATATGAAGATAAATAAAGAAGCACACAAAGAAGAAATAGTCTTCTTTGTAAATAAAGGTCTAATTACTTGTTATAAGCGAGATAATTAAGGATATAAGATATAAAATATATACAATAGACGACTTACCAATACAATTTCTGTGTCCGACTCCAAAAGGAATATAAGCGAGTGGGTGGATCTTGTGCTTGTTCTTGTCAGAGAAACGTTCTGGGTCGAATTTATCAGGATCGGGGAAGTACTGAGGGTCACGATGAATAGCGTAGATCGGAATCGTAATCGTTGTTCCTTTTTTAATCTAAAAATAATAAAAAGTTTATTAAAAATGGTACTTCTTTTATTTTACAGGTTAATCATTTAGAAAGGTTGTACTATTACTCGTACTTTTTTTTGGGGTGCTGGGCTAGAAAACCTCCACGTGGTGCACCCTGGAAACGTTGGCGATGGTGTTATTCATCACTGCCAACGGCTAATATTCTAGCACGAAGAGGAAGCCATTTCTTCGGCAATTCGGCCGAGACTTGGTCCAACAGAGCGGGCGTGTCTGTCGGATCCTCTGTTGGCTCTTCGCTCTTCGGAGCATTGAGGAGGAAAACCTCGGTAAAAAATCACGATGGTGGGACCCTTTCTTGGGTCGGAAATCCTCCGCTCAGCGGTTGAAAAGGTAGGGCGGGCTCGGTGTGTACTTACACTGCCACCGAGCAGGCATCAGGAGACGTAGTCTCCCTGTCGCCGTCGGCATATCGTAGTCCCGAGTTGGAGTCTCGCGACTCCAATCGGGGGCGAGGGTCTTGGCTTAACTGCCCGGACTGTGAGGAAGAAAACCTCTCTAAAAAATTACCCCGAATCCCGTGTTCTGGTGCGTGACCAGGGGATGCATGGCTGATGGGTAGTTCAGTCGTAAGCGCACTCCCAGCCGGGGTACCTGCGGACCCCTCGGTTGGGCACAAATTTACGCTTGCCCGGGTATTGGGGATCTCTGCCTGGGTCGACCTTTCTTCTCCCCATCTCGTGGGTTCAATTATGGAAATTCAAATTAAAAATATAAAAACTAAGGAAGGAAAGAAGGAGATCGATGATAGGAAGCAGAAAAGTGCAAGGGCGGACTTCTGTTCCAACGACGAGGAAGCATTGGTTGAGATGCCTACCTCGGTGGGGCTCCCAGAAGTTATTATGACTGCTGGGAGCCGAAGAACATCGGAGCGATTACGCTCCAGATCTACCGCGGGCGGAAGCTCCAATGCGAGGACGGACATGCTGGACTACATGGAGACGGAGCCGAGTGACAGCCGAAAACGCGGACGCTCCAGGGATGAGGAGAGCGATACATCCCAGGAGATGCTACCTCCTAAGGTAGCAAGCAGCCGCAGAGGGAGGTCGCGAACCCCGATCTCGGCCCCGTCAGGCTCCGTCTTCTGTAAGGCGGAAGCCTATAGACGGGTCAGGGCGGACGGCGAAGTTTTAGCGGAGGAGGAGATCGCCGATCTCCTGCTAAAAATAAAGGAACCGATGGTGGGGGATTCAGTTTCTCAAACACCATCGTTCATGCAGGAGAGAGCGAATGCGGCGGTGGCCATTATTCACAAAGTGGCCACCAAGTCGAGTAACCTTAAGGGCTCTTTTGTGAAAGCCCTTAAGGACTCCTCTTCCGCTATCGCGGGGGTCGTGGATACCCTCATCGGGGACGTGGCTCGTCTCCAAGCCGCCAACGATCGTCTGACGGGGCAAGTGGCTGAGCTCAGCGCTCAGTTCGCCCAATTCCGGGCGCGTCGCCCGACAGAGGATCCGGTCACGTCCCCGTCTCAGCCTGCCCCCTCTTCCAACCTCGGTGGCATTCCTGATGTCCATCTGCGCCAAATAACAGATGCAGTATGGCGCATGATGGACGGGCGTCTGGCTGGTCTGGAGGCAAGGCTGCCACCAGCCCCTGTTGTCCGGCCGCCGCTCGCGGCCCATAAAGCGAAGGTCGCATCGGTATCAGCATCGCTTCCCGTTGCGATGTCGCGTGTCCTACGCGGCGGCGGCGGCGGTCTCTGCTGCTCCTGCAACTGCTACGAGGGCACGGCAGGCGGCCAGGGCAACAACCCGGACGCCTGCACTGAGGTCAGGGACCAAAGCAGCGACAGGGGCTGGGGCGGAGTTCCCTCCGCTCCCCACTCCAACCGCTGTATCTGGCACCTCCACAAGTGCTCCCTCCACATCTGCCCCTTCCACGGATGGTTGGCAGGTAGTCGGGGGGGCTAAAAAGTCCCGAAAACGGGGTAAGAAGTCTGCACAAAAAGCAGCCTCTACCCCGCAGGCGCCATCGGCTGCGGTGGCTGCCACAAAGACGCCGCGCAAACTACAGGCGCCTAAAAGCGCGGCTGTGGTAGTTACCGTTTCGCCGGAGGCAGCTAGCGGCGGGCTGTCCTACGCGGCCATTTTCAAAAGGGCCCGGGACAGTCTCGCACGCGATTTCGGGACAGTAGGTGTCAGAATGCGCCTCGCCCAAATGGGAGCTCGAGTCCTCGAGTTCCCTGGGGCTGAAGGTGCTAAGACGGCGGACACAATTGCCGAGAAATAGCGAAGTATGTTTACGGCTACGGATGGTGTCAAGATCGCCAGGCCCACCAAGTGCGCAGAATTGCGCATTTCGGGCCTGGACGACTCCATAACGGCCGAGGATGTCCGTGTTGCAGTAAGAGAGAAGACGGGTTGCAACACGGACAACATTAGGGTCGGCACCATCCGCCCCGGTCCAGGAGGACTTGGCGCAGTGTGGGTCAGCTGTCCCGTAGCGTCGGCCAAAATGTTGGGCGACGCCGGCAGGCTGCTCATCGGTTTCGTGAGCGCTAGGATCACAGTCCTGGCGGCGAGACCGATGAGGTGTTACAAATGCCTGGCATCGGGGCACACACGCGCCAAGTGCGTCAGTTGTTTCGACTGCAGCGGATTATGTTTCCGCTGCGGTCGACCGGGGCACAAGGCGGCAGATTGTTCTGCTGCCCCTCACTGCCCCGCGTGTGCGGCGGGTAACAAACCCGCCAATCACCAGATTGGGCAGGGGGGTTGCAAACCTCCCCGCAGTTCTCGGCAGGCGTCAGGGGCTAGCCAGTCGGCCCAGGCTGCTTCTGACGTCGTTCGTGCGTCTATACCGTCGCCCATGGAGGAGGCTGTAGAGACGGTCGAGTAATGGCCCAAGTCTCCAGCCTCCTTGTCCAGACTAACCTGAACCACTGTGCCGCGGCGCAGGACCTTTTTCTGCAAACCATGGCACAGTGGTCGATCGGTGTTGCCGTAGCCGCGGAACCCTATTATGTTCCTCCCCGTCCAAACTGGTTGGGTGACCGGGACGGTTCCGTGTGCAGTCGTCGGCTCCACGGCGGCTCATTCCCCGCCCTTGTCGCTAAGAGACAAGGGCACTGGATATGTTGCTGCCGAGTGGGGGGGGATCACTGTATATGGTGTATACTTCTCCCTCAACCGGAGTTTGAACGACTTCGAGGTTTTCCTTAACAACTTGGAAACCTCGATACGGCGTCTAACGTCTGGGCACGTTTTAGTGCTGGGGGACTTCAACGCAAAGTCCATTGCGTGGGGTTCCCCCAGGACGGACGCTAGGGGCGAGGCCGTAGAGGAGTGGGCGGCCTCGGTGGGCCTCTGTTTACTAAACAGGGGCTCCACCAACACGTGTGTGCGACAGCAGGGAGGGTCGATAGTGGACCTTTCGTTCGCTACCCCTGCCCTCGCCGCACGAGTAAGGAACTGGCGTGTCCTGGAAGAGGTTGAGACGCTCTCGGATCATCTCTATATCCGATTTGAGCTCTCTCGCTCCCAGGACCCCAGTAGGGGTCACGCGGCGCGGCGTTCTTCTCGCTTTCCGCGGTGGGCTATAGCCAAACTGAATAGGGACCTACTGGAGGAGGCAGCCATTATTCACTCTTGGCTATCTCCGCAGGCTCCGATCGAGGAGGTCGACATGGGGGCTGGTCGTTTCCGCGATGCGATTACGCAAATCTGCGATGCGGCCATGCCCCGCATCCGAGGTTGTCGGCCTCCACGGAAGGAAGTTTACTGGTGGTCCCAGGAGTTGGCGGACCTCCGCGCGGCCTGTACTCGTGCCCGGAGGTCCTACACCCGTGGTCGGCGGCGACACCGCGAAGAAGGCGGGGAAGACCAGCTTCATGAGGAGTACCGAGAGGCGCGGAAAACTCTGAAGCTGGCCATCAGCCGCGCCAAGGAAATTAAGCGTAAGGAGATGCTGGAGGGTCTCGATCGTGACCCCTGGGGTCGCCCTTATCGTGCGGCGCGACAAAAGCTCCGCACGTCGGGCCCCCCCCTTACAGAGACACTCCAGCCCAGCTTCCTGCGGGATGTGGTCGGCCTTTTCCCGCAGCGGGTGGATCACACACCCCCGTCGATGGTCTTCATGGCCAGAGACGACGGGGGGAACGAGGACAATGTTCCGCCCGTTAGGGAATCGGAGGTGGGGGCGGTTGTTCTACGGATTCGCTCTAAGAACACCGCCCCTGGGCCAGATGGGATACCTGCCCGAGTATTGGCACGATCCCTCGACCACATGTCGGACCGCCTCAGGGAGGTCTTGGACGCTAGCTTGTCGTCCGGACGCTTCCCTGAGTGCTGGAAAAGCGGGAACCTGGTCCTATTAAGGAAGCCGGGACGGCCTACCGATTCGGTGGCGGCCTATAGGCCCATTGTGTTGCTGGACGAGGCGGGTAAACTGTTTGAGAGGATAATCTCTGCCCGCATCGTCCGGCACCTCTGCGAGGTGGGCCCCGATCTGTCGGACGCCCAATTTGGTTTTCGGGCGGGGCGTTCGACGGTCGATGCTGTGCTGCGCCTGAGGGCCGTTACCGAAGAGGCGGTGAGCTGTGGCGGCGTGCTGTTGGCGGTGTCGTTGGACATCGCCAACGCATTTAATAGTCTGCCATTTAGCTGCATCAGGGAAGCACTCCACTACCACGGGGTGCCAGAGTACCTGAGGCGGCTTGTGGCAGACTATCTTGAGGAGCGTACCGTCGTGTACGAGGACCGAGATGGTATTCTGAGGCGGCGGCCCATGTCGTGCGGTGTTCCACAGGGGTCCGTCCTCGGACCACTCCTGTGGAATATGGGATACGACTGGGCCCTTCGAGGTCGTCTTCCCCCCGGGCTGGGCGTAATTTGTTACGCCGATGACACATTGGTCACGGCCCGGGGGGCGAATTTTCAAGAGGCGGCGCGTCTGGCCACCGTGGGAGTCTCTTTGGTGGTCGGGCGCATTGAGGCGCTGGGTTTACGGGTGGCCCTAGATAAGACGGAAGCCCTTTTGTTTCATGGGCCCCGTCGTGGTCCACCCCCCGGTGCCTCTATCGTTGTAAATTCGGTCCTCGTACCGATTAAGGCCCAGATGAAGTATCTGGGCCTAATTCTCGACGGCAGGTGGCTCTTCGACGAGCACTTCCGACAGCTTACTCCAAAGCTGGTCGGCGCTGCTTCTGCTCTTGGGCGACTTTTGCCCAATTTGGGTGGAGCCAGCGTCGCGACGAGACGGTTATACACGGGGGTTGTTCGGTCAATGGCGCTGTATGGTGCACCGGTGTGGGCGGCGGCTCTGACCGCCCAGAATAAGGCTCGCCTCTGGCGCCCTCAGAGGATATTGGCGGTTAGAGCCATACGCGGTTACCGCACCGTATCGACGGAGGCGGCGTGCGCCCTGGCCGGAACTCCCCCGTGGGATTTGGAGGCGGAAGTGCTCGCCGAAGTTTATCGGCGGACGGCTGACTTCCGGGTGGGTAGCGGCATACGGCCCCCGCCCGAGGAGATACGCGAGTGGCGTGAGGCCGCTCGTCGAGCCACGATGGCTCGTTGGTCGTTCCGGTTGAAGACTCCACGTGCTGGCTTTGCCCTCGTGGAGGCTCTCCAGCCGGTCATCGCCGAGTGGGCAGGGCGGCAGCACGGGACCCTTTCCTTCCGGCTGACGCAGGTCCTTTCCGGGCATGGTTGCTTCGGGAAGTATCTGCACTCGGTCGCCAGGAGGGAATTGAGTCCCGCCTGTTACCACTGCGACTGCAGTGGGGACTCGGCTCAGCACACGCTAGCGGTTTGTTCCGCCTGGGCGGCGCAGCGTGGGGTCCTCACTGCAGTTATTGGAGGAGATCTCTCGCTACCGGCCGTCATACGCTCCATGGCCGGTAGCGACAGTTGTTTTACCGCGGTCGCAACCTTCTGCGAAGACGTAATTTCGCGGAAGGAGGCGGCGGAGAAGGCCCGGGAGGACGATATCCACTCGGACCCAATTCGCCGCCGGCGAGCCGGGCGGCGGAGGCGCGCATACCAGCGCCTCATGCCGCCTTGAGTGTGGCCGCGGGTGGACGGGACGGGTTTTCCCCTCCACCCGCTATAATGGCCAGCCGCGAGGAGGCGACGTCCGCGTGTGCCGTACGTCGCCTATATAGAGAGTTTATCCGCAGATGGCGCCCGCTTTGGCGGGCAGGCGCTAGGAGGGATCTGGATGTCGTAATAGCAGCGGTTCCCGGATCCCTCCTGTCTCAGGCGCAGAGTGGCACACCGTGTGGTTTTAGTCGGTCCGATTCCGACACACCACCCCGCCGTAAACCCCGGTGGGGTGACGGCCCGAGGGGGTTTCCACACGTTAAAAAAAAAAAAAAAAAAAAAAAAATTACTCATACTTTTCCCCTTACACACTCACTCATTTTTCTCTTCATATACTTATTGAAATCTATTTTTACAGACAAATAATAATTGAAATTGTGTAATTACGCATGTACGTAAGAACACTGACTAAATTTGTAGAAATGATTATTCTGTTATAAATTCTCATCAAGTTTTTACTTTACAACTATGATTAATGTAAAATTTGAACTGCTAAGTTGACAGAGATATTTGTTGATCAATAACGCGTGTATGGTTCAAATTCCAACAAAGGAATATTATAATCTTGAATTATTTCATAAAATATATGTGGTTATTTTCTTGTATACATAATTTGACAAAGCGATAGATCGATCTTATTCACTCGAGCAAAATTACGAGCAAATTTAAACATGTCATATACACAGAAAAAGGATTTACTTACAATGAACTCTTTTTCAGCATTCTTGTTGGATTTTCCTAAATTATAGTCGCTGTTGCAATCTCTGTCTAAGACGATAGATGGATGCCACAACCTAATTACCTCTGAAAAAAATAAAAAAACATGCTATGTGAAGTAACTTATTATTTATAAAGATAAAATAACAATACGATTTAATTTGGTATACTAAATGTTTGAAATAGGAAAAGTAACATAGGATGTTTTTCGTACCTGAAATTACCATGTCAAGATACTTCATATTGTTTAAAGAATCGTAGTCTAATTTGCCATCATTATTGATATTGTGTTCCCTAATCTCCTTAGCCAGCCGATCTTGAACGTCAGGGTTAACAGCCACTTCATACAGCACGAAGTTCATTAAGATGGAAACTGTACCAAAGCCTTCAAGGTATAGCAGCAAGGTTTGGGCAGCAATGTCATCGTTAGTCAGTTCTGTTTAAAAAGTAGGCATTAAAAACATGTCTCTGGAAGTGTCTAAATATATTTCCACTGACCAATCAAACAGCCTATTATCAGCCGTGGACGTCTTCCAGCTGATGATAATGATGAGTCAAACAGCAGTGTAAATTCCATTGTACATTATATACCTAGTCTTGCCATAAATATTGTAATAAAGAAAAAAGAAAATTGTTAACTGCAAATAACATTTATTACTTTTACAGTGTGTCAGTTTAATACATAAATATAAAACAATTAAAAATATAAAAAGCTTATTCGAAGTGGTCTCCATTGGCTGCAATACAGTCCTTTAAACGATGAGGCCAGTTATCAATAGAAGCACGCACTCTTTCCATGGGAAAATTCTTCACTGCCAATCGTATAGATTGTTTTAGGGACTCCAAATTATCATGGCGTTTAGAGCAAGCTGTACTCTCTAAAACTGACCACAAATCATAATCCAGCGGATTAAGATCGGGACTAGACGACGGCCAGTCTTCAGCTCTGATGAAGTCCGAAACGTTCGATTCCAACCAAGACTGCGTGGACCGAGCTTTATGACCCGGCGCCGAGTCTTGCTGGAAGGACCATACTTGGTTATTGAACATGGTGATGTTAAGGGGCTTAACTACCTTCTCAAGAATGGTATCTTGATACACTTGTGCCGATGTTTTGATACCTTTTTCACAAAAATATGGCTCAGTCACTCCTTCATAGCTAACACCCCACCAAACCATCACTGAAGTCGGATAATGTCCACGTTGCACTCTGTCGACTAATTGGGAAGCTTCCTTAGAGCTTTGAGCATAAATACGGTCATTTTGTTTGTTAAAATGTTGCTCAATTGTAAAAATTTTCTCATCCGTAAACAAAATTTTTCTGTGACCTCCCTTTGCGTACCGCTTCAGTAGTTGTTTCGATTTTACCACCCTATTCTTCTTTAAATTATCAGTTAAGAAATGGCCAGTGCGTCTCTTATAGGCTGCAAGTCCTAAGTCATCTTTTAAAATACGCGACATGGTTCTAGGTGCTATCTTCATTTCCCGAGATAAAATCTTTTGCTTTCGGACAGGATTTCTTCGAATTCTTTCCCTTACTGCTTTGACCACCTTTTTCGTACGAACACTACGTGGACGGCCAGATCTTTTTCTGTCACAAACAGAGGAGGTCTCATTGTACCTATTAATAGCCCGGTACACAAACATTTTACTAATACCAAGTGTATGGAGAGTTTTAAAAATTGCATTTGGCTCCATACCTACTTTGTGTAATGCTATCACAGCGATTCGGTTCTCTTTATCACCCCACACCATTTTAATATCGCAAAATATTTTACAATGTATTGGCGCCAAAATGAGAAAACACAATGAACAATCGTATAAAAATGACAGATTCGAAATTCAAATGTAATATTTTTTTATAATTAAGTGTAACAGTATTTATGGCCAGACTAAGTATATTACCTCGTATCAGAACAAAAGCCATTACTTTCACAACAAACAGTTAATTGTACGGTTTTCATGTTGTAATAACAATGTCGTTAAGGAAATTCTCGATGAACGAATGTAAAAAATACCTTATAAATATAATATAATACTAGCTGACTCGACGAACTTCGTACCACCTTAGAATTAATAAATGATTGTTTAGTTATTAATTGATAGTAACATACTGGTAGCAGCGCCACCTACCGGGTCTGCTTATATTTTCAAAATATTCAGGAACCCGTTGAAATATACACACAAAATACTTTCTTAATCAGTCCAGTTAATTGTGAGGAATTAGATGACAAACACAAGTACAGATGAATCATATACATTAAAATATTTAAACCCACACAAACTAATTACCTGATTTAACTTGACTCGGGACAGTACTTGATTCTTCAACTGTTGCGTGTGTGGTTGTAGAACATTGTGAACTAGTCGTATTTTCTGTCAATTTACCTGCATACAATAAAAGTTTCACTAAATTGTGTTTAAAATGCACGAATCAAAAATATTTAAAATTAAATCTTCAATGTATGTCGTGTTACTTAATTAAATAAATTGAGGAACATTTAGAACTTGAAGTCGTATAGAAAACATAATTTTCTAAGTGATAAATAAGTACACGACCCGTGACAGTTTAAATTTTTTTTTTTTTTTAAATAGAAACTTAACAAAGTGACGCTATTCTGCCTGATGGAAAGCATGAATAGAATCTAAGAGCAGTGGTCACCGTACTCACTGCCAACAATGCAGTATGGCGACCCACGCTATGGCGGCCTAGTGAGATGCTTTTTCATGCCCCGCTTAAAGGACCCGGGATCTTAGTGGGAGGGAAACACGTGCACTGGTAATGGATTCCAGGATTAGAATAAAAAAAAATATAAGAACGACTCATTAAGAAATAACAATATGATACCTTTCTTAGCTTGCACAAGTAAATGGATCATGTCAGGTCTGATGGATTGTTCCGTCTCGCGTTCCTTAATTACGTTCAAAATGATATTCCTGAAAAACTCCTTGCTACTCTTTGATAGTAAATCCCATTCAAACATCTGAAAGTCACAAGATTATTATAGTTTTGTTTGTTGAATAAAACAAAAAAATTATGTAATGGAAATTAAATCTATAATATTAAACCCCACCTTGGTCAATTTGGGTACATTCGTCATTAGGAAATAAATAAACATTTGTCGAAAACCAAAGGTGGCAGACTCCTTGCCTCTTGTATAGAAAGGGTTGTCTGGGTTCAGATAGGAATCAATTTTGAGACCAAAAGCGCAAGAAGCAATGACGTCATTGGCGTAGCATGCTGTAAGTTCTTCGCAATCAATATCAATGTAACCGACTGTAAACAGAAAATGTTCAGGATGTTAAACTTCTTTTTCATTTAAAGTGAACAAACGTAAATAATGCAAAAACAATATTAGTTACTTTATTTTAATTACTGTATAAATGCTTAGTGAATTTGCGCTGTAACATAACAAAATATAAATATTTATCTCAATTACAAGATTAAAGGAATTTTTTTGCAAATATGTTTAGTCCTGTAGCGCTGCGGGGTGACCGAATATCAGTATCATCTGCATTACAAAATCTATGTTACAAAGTTTGGATTTTTCTTATATAAAGAAGTATGCAAGTATTCTATTAATCTGTCTAGATATTAAAGCACTAGTTCTGTTTAGTTTAAAACTAGATAACGTTGTGTGTCAAATGTTCGAGATATTTATTTATTTAATTTGAAAATACTATATTATATACGACAATAAGACTTACGTTTCGATTCATTCATCTTATTCTTCAGCGAAATAATCATCTTCTCACTGACTTCAGTAATAAACGGCACCATCTTACGAATTTTGGAACTGGTGAACACAGGATTCAATGTCACACGCATTTTCTTCCATTCTGAACCTGAACAAATTAATATGTACAAATTAATAACTGCCTCGGTGGCGTAGCGTTAGCGATTGCTGTGCTTGAGGTCTCGGATATGATCGGACTAAATATTTGTATGACCTGCAAATATTTGTTTCGACGTTTGGGTGTTTTCTATGTATATAAAAAAAGTACATAAGTATTCTATCAGTCAGTCTAGTTATCATAGTACAAGCTCTGCTTAGTTTGAAACTGGATGGCGTTGTGTGTCAATGACAATTGGGTAGATGACTGTATCGTAAATAAATACCAATGTCTACTTCATTAAAACTAATATCGCGAAACATCTCGACAAATGCAATTAACATAGCTTTTTATTATTATTACGAATTTAAATCAAATATACAGTGAAATATATTGTTCAATTGAGTAAAACAATTGAGTGGTCTAAATCAGTGACGTCACAATTCAGTATTTGGTACATTTTGCATACAAAATTGTCGTTTTGACAGATGATAAAAAGTAACTAATTTGACTAGGGTGTCATCTAGCCTATTTCGTTCAAAACGATTATAATATGTCTATTCGTAAGAAATAAATTGCTCCAAAATCAGATGGAACTGTAAATCTTACCGTTCAAAGCAAATAGATTTCTAGCGAAGAAAGAGTTACTTTCACTGAAGAGTGAACGATGATCAAAGCAGTCGAAATCTTTGAAAGACACTTGCTTAATTAAGTCTAGATCTCGAATGATCACCAATTGATTGGTGAACTCAAACCTTCCAACAAACCTAAAAATAAAAAATGAAATTCAATATAAATAAAGTTATTAAAGTTAAGTAATATAGACTGATCAAATGAGTCTACTTTTAAGTCGTATCCTAGTGACATTTGGTGATGAGTTTCAACATACCTTCACATCACATCACATCAACTGCCTTTAACAGCCCACTACTTTAACATATTTTTCTTTGTAACTTTGGTAGAATATTTAAGAAAGTAATATATCTATTGGTTTACCTTTCCTCTGGGAACCTGTTGTATAATTTCTTAATATTATCTGCAAAATGTTCTAAGCCCAGGTAAAGTGGGGCACTATTACCAACCAATGGCACAGGAGTGATGTATTTCACGCCATGCTTGCTGAAGTTGGAATAGATTTGTCGAAGGTAGGCGACTAACACAACGACCACTCCCACAACGCATACATAAAGAATAAACATGATCTGAAATTAAAACAAATAGGTTTAGAAAATATTTTAGACTTCGTACAAAAGTTATAATTTTTAAGCAGAAACATGCAAAATACTTACTGTTGCTCTTTCAAAACAATCTTCAAGACTCAAATTTTATTAAGTCGTAATATATTTTTCAGTTGCGACACACAGCAGAGTGGTTCGATCACAACTGAATGTTGTATTTGAGTTATTCTGTCTTCTAAGTGTAACGCTTTTATATGGACGGCATGTATGCGACATGTCACAACTTACGCAAGAGAAATCTCTAATTACGGTTACAGATAAAACGTCACTTACTGTAACAATGGCTGTATGTTACTACCTAAAACCAAAGTTTGTTTTCTTATGTTTTACTAAAGATAGAAAATGAATCTATGTACTGTCAATAGTGTTATTAATTTTATAAGAATTTAAACGATGTGATGGAATCCTTCGCATTACCTTTGTGTACTTTTTATCTATCTAATTTATAGACTATAAAAAGAGCTAAATTAATCGAGATAGGTGTCATAAAATTATGACACTTTTCACACAAAAGCTCCGGAGAGACACCTTTGACATACAAAATTTAGTTTTATATAAATAGATATTTACGTGCATCAAACTGCTTTTACTACAATCTGGCAATGAAAGATAACTGAGCAGTTTTGTACCCGTTTTTTTTTGTTTTTTTTTAACCTATGGAAACCCCTCGGGCTGTCACCCCATCGGGGTCTACGGCGGGGTGGTGTGTCGGAATCGGACCGACTAAAACCACACGGCGTGCCACTCTGCACCTGACATAGGAGGCATCCGGGAACAGTTTTGCACTTATTGTTTTTTTTTTTCATTTTCATGTTCAATGAGTATAGTACATATGTTTCTTAACAATTGTCTTAAGGTTAACAGTCTACGGCAAATAATATCAATAAGTTACCACTCGCGTATTGCAGTTTGATTATTACGCTAGGTAGCATTAAGTTAAAAGTTTGATATTTAGTTCAGAGAATTTTTATTTTTTTTATTTTGAGAACTGACCAAAGTGACTCTGCTCTACCTGATGGAACGCATGAATAGCGTCCAAAATTTGTGATCACCATACTCATTGCTTAGGCAGACAATGCAGTATGTTGATTCATATTATGGTGGCCCAGTGTGATGCTGTTTCAGGCTCCGTTTGGAGACGGAAAAGTCATGACAGTCATCATGGCAGTGTAAGGCTTCCCACAATTACCACGACTGTCATCCCTGTATCAACGGGCCTCCGGTCTCGCACTCACTTACGAAAAACGACAGCATGGATGCTCTCGCTTTGGGCTGTTCTTCTGTGAGATGGTTGTACTGTCCCGGTTAAGCTGACCCGTGTGTACTGAATCAGCATTAATTAGATTAATGATATTAGTTGATACTGTCTTGTTTTGTGAACATAAAATTCGTTATAACAACATACAACTCTGTTTCTAACTTAGTGCTGATCACACACTATTGGTTGATTGCATCTACATATCATTTTGTTGCAGTTATGAATATTGCATAACATTATATTGCTGCACTAGAAATTACTAGTGTGCCCGATAAGATGTGTTATTTGATTTATATGAAAATTAAAGTAAAGAGCTGAAAGAAAGGGTAGGAATAATGCTCGATCAAATATATATCAATTGTTCAATTATTTCATAAATATTTGACAGAACACAATGTTATAACTGTAATATTTATTGTGTAACATTTATGAAACATTTATTATCGCAACATCATACTAAAATGTGCAATAATATCATTTACAAAATATTTATTTTGCACATTTTTCTAGTATGAACAATACATTATCTTCATAGACCGATCGTCGTGCTACGTAAATGACATCACTGCTTCGTTCTCTTTTATTTAGTATTGCGAGAAACGTGTATATTACAATAATTATGAAAATCGGTAATTACTTGATTCCAGAAACATTTTAGCCTCAACATTAAGTGATATTTGTATGAATTTAAAATATATTGGTGTTAAAATGTAGATAGTATATTCTCCTAAACATTGTGGCTATTGTTGAAAACCAAAATCTTGAAAATGGTTTAATTTTTTCATTTAGCTATGTGTATATGTATATATAAAATAAATACTTATGCTATAAATAAAAAAATAAAAGAAACTAAAGTTTTTACTCCTGTTAATATTCTATTAAAGTACATAAAGAACCGCCATTACCAGCGGACACGTAATTGTCCGTTTTGTTTATGTAATCTAACAGGAATATTCCTGTTAGATTGTACAATCAAATTTGATTACTGTGTGTAATACTTACAAAATTTTTAAAATGTTCTGTAAAATTGTACATGAAATTTGTTTGACATAGGAGTGACAAATTAGATATAAGTGTTTCAATAGGAAAAGTGTGGAATTTCCTCAAGTTCGTCATAGTGACATTTTCAAAGTATCTATTGGATTTACTACATGTGGACGTCACTTTTACTTCAGGTCAAGTTCATTATAAAAATATAAATGAATCACAAGTATGTTGTTACCATGCTGTTGAAGTCATTGTACAGTATTTTAAAAATATGTTGCACATTAAATGTTTATGTCTTTTTGTTTCAAAATCTTAACATTTTAATATTTTTCTCATTTTGTTTTTTTTTTTTTTTGGTTCGAAATACATTAAGTCGAAAAATGTGTACGTGACGAGACAGGTCTAGAAAGGGGACTGGTACTGCAGGCTTAAGTAGGATAGATGAAGTTCATTCTACCATAAACACAATCCTGGAAGTAACAGGTGAGGCCTTATACACCCTAGGAGAATTAGGGCTGCGAAGGATATCGCTTTCTAAGTTACACCTAAATTCCTAACTACTGGTACTGGAGATTATCCAA
Source organism: Hypercompe scribonia (assembly GCA_949316085.1). Taxonomy (NCBI): domain Eukaryota; kingdom Metazoa; phylum Arthropoda; class Insecta; order Lepidoptera; family Erebidae; genus Hypercompe; species Hypercompe scribonia. The sequence goes on from OX438975.1 coordinate 23,427,202, forward strand.
TGAGTTTTTTATAATATAAAAAAACGTGACTACAGTAGTGTCTTCTTGTTTGTGGAAGATAGAATGGAGCCATTCGGCGTAAAATTAAAAAAAAAATACCCGAAAACAGACACTCGTCGTTTTTTACTTATTATGTAACATTTAACATAACAGCAGTTAACCATTTGTTTGTACAGGTCCATCGTCATCATTGTTATATTATATAATATTAAGGAAACGTTGGGTTGGATTGCATATTAGTAGCTTATTCATAGAAAAGAAAAGAAAAGCCATAAAATGCCCTCCACGTGTTACAGTGACGTTTCAAGGCTATGTATCGACGCTATTAGAATTTGAAGAATAGTGACAATTTTACCTATTACTCTCAAAGCCCAAAAAATTGTGCAAGACTACAAATTGTTTAATTGTTAATGTCATCTCACTTCGTTTATGAGCTCAGTCAAGATATTTCTAACAGACTCAAAAAAAGACATAGATCCAAGAAACCCAACATCGATCCAAGTGGCTTGCAATGAGTGAGATCTATAATCAACAGTGGATTGCGATATTCTGACGAAAATGACCAAAAAAAGACATGCTTCTCAAACTCAACGGTTTGACTTTTATTTATTTATCATCCCATATTATAAAAGCTAACAGAATATATTTACCAAAATAAGAATTAGTTTATATCGCTGTGGTTTTACTTAAATTATGAACCAGTGAGGTCTTGCATGCGTATGTTGTGACGTATATTGATTGGCCCTAAGAACGCAGAAAATTAATACATATAGAAGGAAATTATCCTTTTATGTTCAGTTGTAAAAACGTTATTCACCTGAGTACAGCGTTTCTACTTCCTGTAAGTTGAAGTCGCTAAATAATAACATTAGAAGTATTATTATCTTTATTACATATAAATATACATATTGATTACATTTTTAAATATATAAAAAATAAAAAATACATATTTAAAAATATAAAAAATAGTAGACCACCGACATCGGGTACAGGGACCAAGATACCGGTGGTTAGGGCTCCAGAGACAGGAACCTCCTCACAATACGTGCCGTGTCAAGGAGGATTGCCTTCTGCATCAGACCCTTGATCCAACCTTCTAACGTGAGCCTCTTAAGGTGTTGGTCGAGGCTCTTGGCTATCAATCCGTGAACAGATATGATTATCGGAACAATGATCACCGAATCCACATTCCACATGTCGGCAATCTCGTGAGACAGATCCAAATACTTTAATTGTTTTTCTTTTTCAACTTTCACGAGATTCTCGTCATGAGGAACGGCGATATCGACAATCATTGCGCGGCGCTCTAATCGATCTATCACCACAATATCAGGCTTATTGGCAACAATAGTCCTATCTGTGATAATAGATCGATCCCAATATAACGTAGCACGACCGTTCTCGAGAACTGGGTCGGGCACATACCTGTAGTAAGGCACTTCAAAATTGACAAGTTGGTATTTAAGGGCAAGTTGTTGGTGTACAATCCTGGCTACTTGATTGTGCCTGTGCAAATACTCACCATTAGCAAGACGAGAACAACTAGAAATAATATGCCTAATAGATTCTCCAGGACGGTGACACGCCCGACAAATGTCAACCGTACTATCTTTCAGGATATATTTCATTACTGCAGTAATGACACTCACAGAACAGACAGCAAGGAATATCATTATCTGCAAAGACAAGGTAACTTGTTAAAATTTTTGAATACTCCATGTAAATATCCGCTTCAGCATTCTACTTTTGTTTTTGCTTACGTTATTGTCAATTGTACTCTGTGTAAAATTAAATCTAGGTTCGTTACGGCGTGATTGACTTACAAACATCTATCAGATCTTTCTCAAGATTGAAATTACCAATTGGTGGTTACAAGTCTAGAAATACTGAAATAGAATACTAATAATACTAATAGAATAATACTGAAGTATTATTATTATTATTATTATATAATTAGCGTGGTTTATATGTAAATAAGTCAATAAGTAATACCAAAAACCAACTTGAAAATATTTCAGTATTTCTAGACTTGTAACCACCAATTGGTAATTTCAATCTTGAGAAAGATCTGATAGATGTTTGTAAGTCAATCACGCCGTAACGAACCTAGATTTAATTTTACACAGAGCACAATTGACAATAACGTAAGCAAAAACAAAAGTAGAATGCTGAAGCGGATATTTACATCGAGTATTCAAAAATTTTAACAAATTACCTTGTCTTTGCAGATAATGATATTCCTTGCTGTCTGTTCTGTGAGTGTCATTACTGCAGTAGTCATCTTTCATCGTCAGATCCACTCGAACTTCAACAAGGGAGTCAAACACATAGTCTCACTGCCATTGTTGTACAATATGGTCAATAAATACTTTGATTTGGAGTATTTTGTGGAAAATAAAATATCTATTAATCTATGGGAAAAAAGGTAATACTACACAGTAACCTTCTATACTCTGACACTCAGCACATATTATCGATATACAATGGCATTTTTTTTAATTTTAATTATTTGACCAAATAAATGGAAATACAAGTGTATGGTGAAAAGTTTTGATAGAGAGTAAAATAAATAACCAAAATATTTTATTCATTTTTCAAGTTTATTGAAAGGTATATCAACATGAATTGCAGAAACCAAACAGCTTACCATAAAAACATCGTCTACATCTTCTGCACTTTCAAATTTAAAAAATGTTTTGATGAGAATCCTTGCAACAAATTATTTGCAAGAGCCAGGGATTCTACAGTGCCTGGATTCTATGAAATAATTATGTATTTCCTAATATTAAATGTACCTACATTGGCTAAGATGAGTTTATTTAAGTCTTAGAGCTCTTAAGAAATAAAATAAAATTTTGATATACTACTTGTGATTGAGCCTTGGCTCTTGTAAAAATTAGAAGAAAAGATCACAAAGATTAACCGGGTTCAATTTATTCACTTTCAGATTTTCCAGCGTGATTTTTTATCAAATAACTGGAAGGACTTTTTGAGAAACATGGACTGGAACTGAAACTGAACATCACAAATCAGGAGTTAACTATAACCATATATTTTCTCAGAGATCACGGAAATGGATCAATTTTAATTCATTGTAAGTATTAATGCGAAGTAAATTATTCACTTGTAAATGTGGATAAATTTCACAGGTAGATTACGAAGTCATTTAGCAATCTATTTTTTTTTTTATTGGACCGGAAAGAGTGTAAAGTCTTTATCAATTTTTTTTACAGTCACAGCTGATTGCGACATCATTTCTCAAACTCTACTGCTAAACATTAAAGGTTCAGAAGCAGGATATAATTTTGATGTTCGCTTTGACAGTCAAGATCGATTAATAAGACCTGATACTGTTAATAACTTTAAATCAGATACTAATACTCTCTATAATATGACATGCCTTGAAACTGACACGTTCAGAAATTCTAGTTTAGATACCCGAATGTATTATCTACTTGTGTATTTATGATATAGTTTTCTAGTCATTGCTTTAATTACCAAAAAGGTTTTAATTAGGATAGTGTTAATATGTTTGAATGCTTTATGAACGCAAAGTTTCTTCATGCTAAACTTTATATTAAGTTTTAGGTTTATTCCTACTGATCTCAATAATTTTAATGAATATATTTATACATGTATATACTTATTTTGTTATGTATTTTATTAAACCGTGTTGTTTAAATGTTTTATTTTTATTTCGATCACTTTTTTTATTATTTGTGCATAGATAGAAAGTATGATTAGTACGATCCACTTTCGTATGATAGTGGTACTACTCATATGAGTATTGTTTCAAAATAAGGTACTATTTGATGATTTCTTTGTAATTTGGAGCAGAAACCATCTTGGGAATTAAAATCACGTTTATTAAAAAAAAACAGATAATATTTATGTGTTTAAAAACGTCTTAAGTATGGACTATTTTTAGGTTTTCACATATACAGATAGTGTTTGGTAAGTAGCAGGACAAATATGCGTTAAAATTTGAAAAATATTTAAAAGGATACGATATTTTTTTACTTTTAATTTTTTAATTAGAAGTTTGTTACCATGTACCATTTTAGTACCAGTACCACGACTTCATCACAGTGTAAATGCAGTGCCTCATACCAAACACGCCTAACATGCTTATAAAGTTTTGTTTTTTTGTTATTTTTTCTATGTATTTAGCTATGTATTTGGTGAACAACATCATTTTGAAGTTTGAAATTTTGTAAACTATACTTGAATGAAGGTCTCCCCCAAGGAGCGCCAACCATCCCGGTCTTGGCCAATCCACATCGATCCGCTGCCAGTCGCCTTCTTCAAGTAGCCGGTCCTTCATTCAGCAATGGATGGCGATAGGTAGATTTGAAACTATACTTAATATAGACAATAGCTTAATAAACACTTCGTTTACTTTACTTCTTCGTTTAATATAGACTAACTACATAGTTATGCCACAGGGACATAATTTTAAAGGGGTACCCATGGCAAAATTAGTTGTGCCAAAATAGTTGATTCACGGGGTCTAAGAGGCCCAGCTATATAACAAAAACTATGTCCACTAAGCAGTTGTACTTAAAAGTATACGTAATAACCTGTTTAAAGTAACTCATAACTTATAAACACGTTATAAATATCATACGTACGTATTATATGTCATAAATATGTATATACTGCTAAATAAAAGATGTCTTACAAAGAAACCATAAAGGGATATCCATTTTTTATCAAATTAAACACCGACGAATCTCGAACCATACAAAATTTACAAATTACTGATTATTTAGTCTATAGTACTCGTATAGTAAAAATATAGAGCACCCTCTGTTGGTACATAGCGAAACGATTATTTGTACTAGACATCTGGCGGAAAGTAGAGACAACACCACTCAATACAGTTCAACTCATTTTACTGCCTATGAGTGCAACTATTCTGCTGAGTTGCAACTAGAGGGCGCGTACTATTGTGTCAAAGATTTATCTTCACTAGTCTTTCGTTTTAAATGTTTACTATTGAATTGATTTATATCTATAGAAACACTTATGAGATATCTACATAATCACACATTCAATGTAATATTTTCTACATACATAAGTATATTATCATGGTGCATTTAAAATTTAGGACATCAGGCAAAGAAAAAGTATCACATGAATTTTGAAAAAAAAAATTTGTTGTGAACGTTTGTCTAAATATAAATGTAAATGTAAATAATTTAATATACTTCTTATATTAGTGTTAGTCGGCCATTGAAAGATATAAAAAAAAATACAAGTGCATGAATTGAATTGAATGAATAGAATGATAGAAATTCAATCGACAGTAATCTACGAATATCCTAAGTGTATTTATGCCTGTATTCCAATAATGTTTCTTTTCAATAAGCTAACTGTTATCTTTTTACTTCACTACATAAATTCCTTACGTGTCTAATAAGATAATGAGATGTAGCATTACGTGGACCTCTTGTGATACGAAGTACAGGAAGTAATAAATGAAAAATATCGCACACAAATTCTTGTCAGTTTTTTAGAAGGTCGTTAATTTCTAGTTCAAGCAGGATGATGTTTGTTGTTTAACTCATTTAGTAGATATAACAAGAATTGATTATGTTTCGCGTGATTGGTCAGGTAGGTGGGTAATAAATTAGCATACTCGTGGTGTTGTCAGTATAGATTTATAAAATCTTTAGAAAACTGATCAGATGGCTCATACCTTTATTTCTAGATTTAGAGAAATAACGTTAGATCATCATCATCACCATCATCAACAGCCTTTTACAGTTCACTGCTGGACATAGGCCTCTCCTTAGCAAGGAAGTTTTAGCTTACTATATCACGCTAGCCAGACGGGTTGGAATAGGGTTTGTTCCAAGTTTTCCTTCTCTTTATAATGATGTTGTCTTGCATACTTTGTTCCCTTAGTCACCTTTCACGACACCCATGGGATGAATAGGGGTGGTAATACTATGTTTTCTTAATCCGACACCACACGGAGGTTAGAGTTTGAGTTTAAATATATCGTTGAATTTATAACAGCATAAAATTTTGACCACTTCCAGTTTTGAAAGTGTCACGACAAAGCCATCAAATAACCATAATTTATTCACCATTTCCCTTATTACCCAAGTTAATCCATATGGCACTATTATACAGCATTTGGCCTCTACTCTACAGGTAATTAAATTAGAAGTTTGGCACGAAAAGTTTCGTGTTAAACTTTGTAATATATTATGTAAATGTGGGCGGCTGTTGCAGCTAATCTCACCGGTGCGGAGTACTACGTACATTGTTCGTTTATTTTCATTCGGCTAATGAGCTTTTAATACGGCACAACTCTAAGCTAGCTTTGTTTGACCAGTATTTGAATTTTTATGTACTTGCCTGAATTTTTATAGCGAAATAATGAATGTATTTTTACATTCAAACTTTACAGCAAGAAGACACTGGCATTTCTTAAGACTCACTCTGGGAAGAAATGTGAAAACAAACTACAGAAGTGTCTGTTTTTCAGTCCAAAAATAATATTACATAAAAATTAGTATCATGCGAGTACAGTGCAGCTTCTGGGTTGACCTTTTGGAGAAAAGACTATAATTTTTAGGTGTCATACGAACCCAAATCATTGTGAACCCAAACCGACATTAGTTAAGAGTAACGACCCAAAGCACGACACTATTGCCAGTAGGACATTTGGTTAGACCGTAGAAACACTTAAAACCACCAGAAAGCTACTAAATATAGCCTAAAATTATAAGCCTACACTATATCCACATTTACGTATACAAAAAAGTCACTATACAATTCAAATAGAAATGAAAAATCACATTGAAAACAAGTGAAGTACGAAATATAACAATAAATTAACTGTACATCATTTCCAAACATAACAACAAGGATAGGAACTACGGGAGTGAGCAGCATCAATCCCAAGCAAATAATCATTTAAATAATCTGCAACTGTACGGTATAGAAGAGACTCTACCTAGCTAAAGATGAATAAATTTCAAGAAATTTGTTTTTTTTTTTAAATAAATTACCTGTACCAACAAATAAAATATCCTGGATTTACATTATATAAGATTATGTTTATAATTTTCTTCTCCTCTTCCTTCCTTATTTATTTTCTTTTCGGCTTTATTTTATCATTTCCTGCTTCTTCCTTTTCTATTTTTTATACATAGTCTCCGTCTCTAGTCTAGTCTAGTTTAATTTTGTAAAAACATCAATAAATTGTTGTTATAAGTTTTCGTTTCACTTGCAACGAAATTGTGTAACTATGTTTGTTCAGGTTAAATCTTGCAACTTAATTTTGAAGCAGATACCTTCCACCGATTGAGATGAAATTTTGCACTCATATGTATATTGCGTGACAATGCAATATTATGCTGATAAAACTTGAACAGGGAAAGTGGTCATTAGAATGATCTCCGTAATGAAATGACGCCATCCCATCGTGTTAGGACTCGTTTGATTCCTGATGACGTAAATTTATCTCTAAATGGTATCTAGGGTCTGATAACGGAGCTGATGACGGTCATAGGATTTTTTGAAGACTGATTTAGTCTTAAATTCTTGGTTTGATGATGAAGCTGGAAGGTGGTTATAGACTCTCAGTAATAGAATGGCGTAACCACTTTGAATTTAGATTTTTTTGATTTGTCTTGTTGATTATTTTAGTCAGAAATTGAAAAAATAAAATCGTTCCATTTGTTATGAATGTCAATTCTACAATGAACAGGCTGAAAAACCTGACCCGTGATAAGTAAAGAGTAAAAAAAATATTCAAAGCAGAAAACTTCTTTAAAAAGAAACTTTTACTTAAACGCGCTAACGTGAACAAAATAAACTTTTCCTTGAACACTTTTACTATCAACTTTTAAAGTCATTACACAATTTGTAAAATATAAAAGCTTGTCGCGAGATTTGGCTCTGTTAATTAACAAGTAAATTACAAAATCAGATTCATTTTAATTTTCAAAATTACCAAACTTAGCAAATACGAGCACGTCAATCTCGCAACAAGTTTTTGAATCACAAATTGTGCAGTGATATTATAAATAATAAATAAATATTTCGGACACACACAACGTCATCTAGTTTCAAACTAAGCAGAGCTTGTACTGTGATAATTAGATTGACTGATAGAATACTTATGTACTTTTTTTTTGTAAATACATACATATTATACATAGAAAACACCCAAACTTTGAAACAAATATTTGCAGATCATACAAACATTTGGTCTGGCCCGAGAATCGAACCCGAGACCTCAAACACAGCAGTCGCATTCACTACTGTTGCGCCACCGAGGCAGTTAAAGTATAAGTTGATGGTAGAATAAAATATACTTTATTGTAAATCATTACAGTTGAATATTTCAGGAAGATATGTAACACAATGAGTAGCGTGATTGCTAAAAGCAATCTCTTCCAGGCAACCTTCTGAAAGACAGGTCGACAGGTGAAAAAAATATATGAAGGGTAGTTTTGGTGTTTTGCAATGGTGTATTAAAATAAATATGTAAATACACATACATACATAAAAATATAAACACAATATCAATATGTATAACACAACGTAAATTTCATTTAATATTGTAAAAGTTATTTTCAAGTTGTTAGTTTCAAAGAAAAGTTATTTTGTTCTTTTAATAGGTTTAAACAAAATCTTTCAATTTTTACTTTCAATTTTATCTTAAGTCACTAATGAACGCTTTTAAGGCAAGTGAGTTGTTAAAACAAACACATCACCTCTCCTATGTAGCAATGATTCAACTTTATGACACATGTTTTAAGGGTAAAATTTTAAGATAGCAGAAATCGGTGTAGATTTTTAGTAATTGGTATAAGATTTACTTATTTTTATGAATATTTAAGTAACCTTGCACCGCACCGAATTTGCCCGGATCCTTCAACAAAAGCCTAAAACAGTTTAAGGATTTATAAGGACGTCGTCAATAAAGCGTTAAAGGCCCCTAATCGGCCTATTGCCAACTTCAATGAACATCTATCAAGTGGCTCATTAGTAGCCCACTGCCGCAACGTGCCTGCCGACTTTGTGTATTACTCTTACTAATTAAATTTGTAAGTTTATAAATTGCGAGACTATTTTATTTACTTTGTTGAATCAAAATAACTTAGTATCTTACCAAATAAATATTATTCTAGTTAAGTATCATTTTACATCATCGTGATGGTAAATATGTGATACTACTAAATATAAATGTAAAAGGTGATTAATATGAGAATTCGACAAAAACTCTCATACAAGATTAGAATTGCCTGTTACTTTTAGATTTTATAGTTAACCTTAATTTCTTAGTGATATACATTTAGCAGGTGTTGTTGAGTATACTTATCAGTAAGAGAGTTAATAACTCTCTCAAATTGGTGATCTATTTCTCAATTATTACGATTGCAATTAAGGGACGACATATAAAAACGTACCCAGTACGCTATTGATGTCACTCCACAACTAATATACTCGTACCAATTTAGTTTGTAAGCTTTAACGAGAGTACCATTAGAGTGCGTCATTAGTTAAATTTTTGGCCAAGGACTATCAATTTTGAAAAGTGAATATACCAGTTTTTATAATGATATCGGATATGAGAAATTGATCATCAGATTTTGGTAGACCTCTACTTTTATATAGAGCACAGTTTGATAATTGGTTTGCTCGTTTAATCCTTAAATATAATAGACATAGACATAGATTTTGAAAAATATTTGGCAAGTCAAAACTCTGTTTAATAAAAGAACGAAAAAGAACTATAAAAATCTAATTGCAGAATTATTTCTCTTTAGTAGATATAAGTATAATATAACGTTAGAACAATAAGTTCTGACAATTAAACATTCATAAGATTAATATTATGTGAATAGTAACCCGATATCTCTCTTGTTATGGTTAACAAGGTTCCAGCTTGCAGATTAATTTGCATGTAAACCGCTTACGCCGCCCGTCACATGTCAGACTTTAAGACTCCCTGAGTGTACAAAAAATGTTCAGATAAGCTCCCATGTGAGGCATTTTTATGACCTTAATGGAGAAAAAATTGGCCGATAATTTTGTGTTTGAATCTTTAACAAGATCTGAGAAAAAAAAAGTACTGAAAAGGACTGATTCATTGGAGGAGGATTCATTGAGAAATTTCTTAATATTGTGTATTAAACCATTAAATAACATTTTTATACAAATGATCTCACTACATAAAGTAGTAAGCTTTGCAGTAGGCTTTTTTTTTCTATCATAAGAGTCTGCCCAAGTGACTCTACATTGCCTGATGGACATTACTCATTGCAAATGCTGACAACGCAGTATGGTGACCCACACTATGATGGCCTTGTGAGATGCTTTTTCACACCCCGCTTGGGGACGTAAATGGCATGACAGTCATCGTGACAGTGTAAGATTTACACTGTTATCACGATAACTGTCACCCCTGCATCAATGGGCTTCCAGTATCACACTCTCCAACGAAACACGACAACACGGATGCTGGCGCTTTAGGTTGGTCTTCTATGGGAGGGTAGTACTGCTCCGGTCGAGCCGGCCCGTTCGTGCTGAAATCAGCGTGGCTCTACTACCTAGAAATCTGAGTCACTACTAATATTCTAACATGGATCACCAGCCATGACCATTTGCGTCTTTACGTGGCCATTAATTCTTTTAAGAACTGTGTCATGATAATTTTGTCATATAAAATATAAATAACAAGGTTGTCGTGGATTTTTAAAAGAGTATACGTTCGTTACGATTATTTTAATTGCAATCGTTAGCTTCGTCAGGACTGTCAGCAAAACTTTGGTTTGCTTTAACATTTGCCCACAAAAAGGAAATTGAAAAAGTCTCAAGATTAGAACTGAAATTTTCATTCCAGAATTTGAGAATTGATTAAACTGAATTGAACTTCTTACAGTTTTTGTTGATGTTACATCTTAAAGTGCTTAAAGACTGGTTACTTTTGCATATTAATGAAGCGTAACGTGTAATTTCTGTTAATTAATTTATCTATCTAGCCATAAAAAAGTTGCTTAATCATTTATCAAAATATATTTATACGTATTATTTGACCATGCTGTGTCTAGATGTAATTTATCTATATGTATTATAGTGTGATAGTATTTAAAAATATTGTGGTTACGTTGATGAGAAACAAAAATGTCGTGAAAATAGCGATTTTTAAAGTATTTCAAAATTTGTAACAAATATCAATTCAAAATTTAAACTCAATCGGAACCGAACTTCTTGAGTTTTTGAAACGTACACACAACATTGTTATAAAACTTTATGGGTATTAATTTGGCATTCTGTAGTATATTTTTGTAAATCTTTTCCAATTCGACCTTCGTTTTAGTCGTAAGAAAATTTCTATGCAGTTGTCAGCACGAACATTGGGCATCACTATATTAACGTGGCAAGCCGCTGCTGTACAATTGAAGAATACAATGTTCTGTTTTTTTTCTGTAACGATATTATATAAATGAAGTGTTGTCTCTTCATCATAGAATAATTGAATATTCTTGTAGTATAATCAAACTTAACCGCTGTTGCTGACTGTATTGTATTAAAAAACTAAAAATAATGAACTTCTCGATAGCAATCCAGTGTGACATGAGGCGGTTTGTTTGGAAATGAAACGAGTATCAGGTTACTGGTTACGATATTTTTTCAATTTAATGAATGTTATCCTCCAAAATTAATGGACATTTAAGGGCAAAATTGGTTTGCACCCTGAACTGCGTCTATATTACTTTGGCAAACTGTACCTTAACTGACTAGATGAACTTTGGCACTTAGATGGCATTATGAAAGGTAAAGTGGCTAGTGTGTAATTTTAAGTAAATTAGTAGCGACATAGGAATTGGATAAATGCGAGTATAATATCTACGCAGCTACTGAGTTTGTAAGCTAATATACTGAATGATAGACCGCCATTAACCAATTTAATGAAACCCATAATTTTGTTAAGTGCTCACAATTTTCAAAACTATAATGTATTTGAGGACATAAATATATTTATGTTAGCGTATACTGGTTTTAAGCCGTTATTAAAAATGTACTAAAAGCGAATACTTTACGAAGTTTTTAGAGCAATTTGGTTTATTAGGTAGGACTATTGATTGATCAACATTCAGCTCGTTTCATGTGATTATGAAATTCTCATGCCACGTTACTAGGCCTATTTATCCCTTGGATGCCACAAGAGGGACTTAGGAACCAAATTATGCAGGGATAATTCACTGCAAAGAGAAGAAAACTTGAAGTAAACCTTAAATTCATTTATCAAGCGTAGTTTAGAAAGCCAAAATTTCTTTTCTTCAGAGAGGTCAAGTTTAGCAGTGGACTGGCAAAGTTCACTTCAAAGGCTGTTGACGACGATGACAATTACGAAATTTTCCGTAAATAGCAATAATAATATTCGGATATAAAATTCTTACTACAAATAAGTTTTACTCCTTTTAGATTAGACATGAAATCCAAAGTAGTAAACTGACAACTAATCTTTTCATGGGTAGCAGAAAACTAATAAAATAAGTTTCAATTATAAATCTTTAGAAATCCATATTGTAGCAACGTAGCAAAAATTTCATAAAAAGTTATTAATTATGGTATAATTATTTAGGATTAAAAAGATTTATTTTTAAAATCAACAAAATGATTTAATTAAATTTCGAATTAAATCAAAAATTCTTTTCAGTTCGATTTGTGAAGGTCTGGCATTGTCTTCTGCTGAAATTTTTCAGAAAATTATAATTATGAAAAGTTGAAGAGAAGAGTTGATTAGTTATTTACCCCTTTCGCTTTCAGTATACACTTCTATCAAGAGGAAAACTAACATCTATTCCATGTATCAATAAATCAATGTATGTTTTTTACATATATTGAACAATTTTAAACATGTTATTTATTGGCCAAGGACAACCATCTTCGATCAAAAGATAAAAAAGTGAAAAATTACGGGAAACTGACAGAGATTACCAACTGAATAACTTCTGTCATTTATCAACTTCATGTAAAAAGTTTGGCCGAGCGTCGGAGTAAAATACGAGATATAAAAGTAAAAAATCGTAATAAAACCAGTATTTCAAACTACTAACAGAAATGTCAATTGTATTTAAGTATTATAGTGATTGAGCCTTTTTGGCCAATAATATTTAGGTTTTTACACTTCAATCAGGAAAAATTGAAGTAGATGAAGTATTACACCTTGTAAAATTATTTCTTGTTTGGTTTTTCGTTTCATTTCTAAACATTTTCTAACATGTAAAAGTAGATAAAATGTTCAAGATGCCGACTTGCCTCAGACAAGAAAAATCCTCGTTTGATGTAAGAAAATTTTACGCTCACGGAACTCTTTCATCAAAGTAACAACTTTCACAAATGTTTTTACGGCATACGCCTGTAGTCACTTTTATTACAAGAAGTAAAACTAGTTTAGAGATATTTACGAATTTACCAAAGCATTCTGTCACGTCAATGTCAGGTGTCTGACAGCTTGTTACTAATCGGACTGTCTTGTTATTAAATTCATAAATTGTAGTTAAACAAATAGTGTTGTATAATTTGTAGTAACAAACGTTTTAAAATATGTAATTGTACTACAATTCTGCATTAAAGTTATTTGAACTAGAAGAATAGGATTAAAATCTGACAAGTTTATCTGTAAAGTTTTAGTACTTAAAAATGGCGTGTTACCAGAATTGTTCGAAAAAACATGAAAAAAAACAATAACAAAATTAGCAATAAAAGTATTACAGGCTCTTTTAGCAAATATTGAAATGATGACTGTAATTGTTTTAATAAAATCTAAATAATATTAAACGGTACAAAAAATATCTACAACATAGAATATTTTGACGAGCAAACTAATAATCAAAAACACAAACTGTTTCATCCCTAATCTCAAATTAATTACTAAAATTAATTAGAAATATGCGTGTTTATCCAACATAATGAAATTTGAATCATTGAAGTCCTTTAGTTTCCCATTAAGAAAAACGATTAATTGATAAAGTAAACATTTTTTTTAGAATCAAAGACCTTGAAACTACTAAAATTGATTCAAAAACTTATTTTGAGTGTCTGAAAATAATAAATTGAAGAAGAAATAGAAGAGGCAGTTAAAAACGTATTGCAAGTAATAAGAAAGTCAAAAGTGAAAAAAGTATTTGTTCATGTCTAAGCATATTTGTAATCGTTAAATATAAAATATGTATTCGTCAAATTTGAATTTAAAATAACTTGGACAAATCCATATAAAGAAAAATATTCATATTACTTCTCAATTGGCAAATATACAGAGAATATATCCTACTGATACACAAAACTTGCCGAATTGGAACATATATGAGTGTATACATAATAAACTGTAGGAAAATGTAAAGTAAACAAAAAAATGATACTTACGCACGCATTTGCATTAATCATAGAATTATAAAAATTAGACAAAGATTAGGTTTAAAACGAGTTACAAAGCCAGCCATGCATGAAGACTGTCATATTAGCTTATATGCAAGGACAACGTAACAACAACTCGCAACAACAATGCCAATCCTGTAAAACAAAAAAGTAATATGTTATGTAACAAACTTTATAATATTCAGGTTCCAGAAAACATGAAATCTGGTCACACTAGGATAGCGTTACAGGCAAAATCAACATTCTGTTGACTTTGTTTGTAACTATCCCTATTTGCTCATATGAATTTCAAGATTATTTATTATTATTGTAATATTAATCATCATCATTATTATCATCAACAGCCGTTTACAGTCCACTGCTGGACGTAGGCCTCTCCTTAGCAAGGAGGTTTTGGCCTACTATACCACGCTGGCCAGACAGGTTGGAATAAGGTTTGTTTCAAGTTTGCCTTCTCTTTGAAATGATGTTGTGTTGTATACTTGGTCCCTTAGTCGCCTTTTACGATACCCACGCGATGAATAGGGGTGGTAACACTATGTATTTTTAATCTGTTACCACACGGACAGTAGTAGTATTAATAGTCACTTGACTTAAATAGGTTTTTAATAAGCAGTACAAAAGGGATACGTGTTTTATTACTTACTCGTAAACTGGAACATGAGAAAAGAAAAGAAGAAGAAAAGAAAGTAATAGGATTTCTTTAAAAGTGTTAAAATAAGAACGAAATTTTTGGCATACACAAATCTTTTAACAAAATTTTTATAGGGTCGATATTCGGACAGTCATAAAATATTATTATACTTATTCCTAAATAAAACAAAGAGTGTAAGTTTTCTAGATAAGTCAGGATGATTTTACGAACAAAAAAATATTACAGCTCCAAGTTCGTTTTTCCAGTTTTATTGTCAGGTTCACAACATTTTTTATCAATAATCAGCCTGTATTTGACGGAAATAAATATATTTGCTTATAGCAACATATAACATTTACACTTGACAAGATATCTAAAAACATCATCTGGCATTTTATAGATAACATATTGCGTAACAACAACAACAATTATGTTGAATTTCAAGGACAATGTTTTGTGTGGACGTCCATAGTCTGTTTTTGTATTCGTTAGTCATCGACTGGGCTCATGCATGCTCGTACTTCTATACGTAAATCCTGTTTTTGTAAATTAATAATATTTTTTGTGATAGTTTGATTGTGTTGGGATTTATTTTGGTGGTAAATATTCTTTATATACTCATATATAATAATATTCAAAGATATCATATTTTTATCGTATGTGTATTTGTTAATACATTTTGTTAATGTTAATATCGCTGCGTAGTGATAACACTGATTAACGAGGAAGTTCCGGTATTTTTTAAAATAAAACGTAAGTATCTCATAATAACATATAATTGTGTGATTCAGTTCATGATGTTTTTCGTTATAAACAAGTAAATTAGATCTCTTACTGAGTAATTTATTTTACTTATACAAGTAAACAAATTATCCAGAGCTGTCAAATTATCTTTATCCATCTTTTCGGTGTTTTTAAATAAATTTGTGTGAATGTTCATGGAGACAAAACATATGTAATTTAAACTTATAATAATTCTAATAAAACTGCACGAATCTTCGTAACTTTTTAAACTCTGTACTAATTCATAATTATACTTGTTTCATTATCATTGTATGACGTACTGTTTAATTTCTTAAAAGTGAAAATAAGCGAATAAATTATTATTAAACTAGTATTTAAATAATCACATCATGGATATACAATTATGTATGCAACTAGTTAATATTTCTGTAATTTTTTGTCAAAACGTAAGACTTAAATTGATATATGATGACTAAAGCAGAAGACCTAAATACCATTGTAACAGGACACCAGTTAGCTGAAGGTTTTCTTGAACTTATTTTCAACTTTACTTATTTTGAAAAGTCTTATCTTCACTTTTATGTATTTTCCAGTAGTAAGCTAAAATTTAATTTCTTAAACCTATACCCAAATAAGGTAAGAAGCAGATAGAATGTAAAACAAAAATGATTTCTGTATAATTATATTTGTCTTTTATTATAGCATAAAACGTCTAAGAATAAGTAGGTCTTCATTTAATCAATTTTAGAAAAGAATGTAATTGTTTTAAAGTTCATCAATGAAATGCTTGTGAGTCATGTTCTTGCTAAATGTAATGATGTGATGAGTGCAGCACGTTCATGCTAGGTTTCAACTGCCACTAGTTACAATAGCTAAAATACACAGTTATAGGTACTTTGTTATCTAACGTATTATAGATCCTATGTAATAATAGATTAATACACTTACAAATTACTTTTATAAACGTAATAATATCTTTAGAGTAAGTAAGTTTTCAAGCTGATTCTATTTTAAATTCACTAAAACTGTATGCATATTGTTTGTGGTTTGGTATTTCAATTTGTCATCGAAAAATGACCTATCTGACGTTAGATAATCAGTACTTGGTGGTACTTATTAAAATTTATTCTTGAAATAGAACTCACTTGTACTTTTATTTCACCATTTAATCAAAATTGACCTGATAGGTTAACAAATCATTGTTGCCAGCCTTGTTATAAAGTCAGCCGGTTGACGTTCACGAGCTCTGAGCACATAGGTGAGATTAAATCGTTAATATATTATGGAGAGAAATAATCATGTTCTCATGTAAATCGTAAAGACATAAAATTATTCATAATCTGTGATGCTACTACATCAAGCCTCTTCACAGGTATTATTTTCATATCTGAATTCACTTACTGTAGATAATAGACTGAGTAACATCATGAATATTAGTAAATTAAAATAATATAATATTCCAAGTAAGATCAAATTCCATGAAAAAGACTTGGGAATAATTTAATATTCTGCGAAATATATTGTGTTTTCCACGTAAACAAACATTGTATTGATTGCTTAAAACTTGTTGTTGACTTTGTTTAATATTTTCATTTAATTTAAATAGTATACTAAATTGTTGAATTTATAACTTGTATATTTTAAACAAGCTCTTAAATTTGCATGACAGAGATTTTACTTAGAAATTTTTGCTTCGTAAAACTGATGCCTTGTTTCTTTTTTCAGATCATGTTATTTCTCCTTTGGATTCTTTTAATTTTAATAGCACTGGTATTATATAATCGAAAAATCTATTCAAGATTTAGAAAACATGGTGTTAAGCACTTTCAACCGCTGCCGTTGTTGGGCAACCTTGGAAGCATGCTTATGAGGACTCAACACATTACTGATCAACTCGATGATTTGTATTATAAATTTCCTAAAGAAAGGTGATGACCATGTAAACTTTATAAATGAACATCATAATTAATTATGATCAGATGAGACTTATAGATTTTAGAATGTTCTAGACAGATTTCATCACCTAAAAATGTATTAATTTTTTACTCTGCAGATCTTATATTATGGCTATTTCATTTTACCGCTAGCGTAATATATTTTTATGTGTGTAAAATACTAATATTATTAAATTCATACCTATATACCTATCGTGAATTCACTCATTCATTCAAATCATTCAATAACCCTTGATATGTTTTCCGGTAACCCCAAATTACAGCAATCATTAAAATCAAATTAAATTTTTTTTACAGGTTTGTTGGTTGATTTGAATTCACGAAACCTGTTCTATACATTCGTGATCTCGAATTAATTAAAAAAATAACAATAAAAGACTTTGAACACTTTCTTGATCACCGTGTAATGGTAGATGAAAATATGGATCCACTGTTTGGAAGGAATCTACTAAGCTTAAAAGGTACGAACCTAATTTTAAAGAGAATATAGAATGGCATACGACTTTGACTCGGATATTGAATAGTTCGAACTATTGCCTAGATTGCCCAATTCACCTGTATAGGTCATATCCTCTTCATACCAGCCTTTTCTTTCACTTTTATAATGTAATCCCAATTATCTTACTCGTAAAAAGCTCGATTAACAGCATTAAGGTTGCCTCCTATTACGTAAATTGGATTAAAACTACAGTAGGTTAAATGTGAAATTTTAGTAGGTTTTTGGTAATAGATTGAAAACAGGACTGTTTTAATAATAACAGAAACATTTGAACAGGTCAAGAATGGAAAGATATGCGCTCAACACTGAGTCCGGCATTCACGAGTTCAAAGATACGACAAATGGTTTCGTTAATGGTGGAAGTCAGTGATTTGATGACACAAACTTTAAAAAAACAAATCAGGGATTCGGAAGGTATTAAAATTATTTTTTGTAAAATTTAATATTAAATTATAAAAACAAACACCATGTTGTAACACCTTTGTGTATATGTAATCCTTTTTGAATTGTTGTTGATGGTATACCAATCAACTGTGCATATAATTTTATTTCGTGTACAATTTTATAATTAAATTATAGAAATACCTATTAATTATTTCAAAACTACGTACAAGATAAATATCAGTTTTGTACTTGAAGTAAAGTATACAAATGAAAAGAAGTATTTTCTCTTTTGTTTCAGTGGACTACATTGATGTTGACTGCGTCGATCTCACCTCTCGATACGCTAATGACGTAATTGCTTCATGCGCTTTCGGTTTAAAGGTGGATTCACACAGTGACGTTAACAATGAGTTCTATACTACTGGCAAAGAAATCAGCACTACGCAATTTCAAAGAGTACTCGTGTTTCTTGGGTATTCGGCATTTCCATGGCTAATGAGAGTGAGTGACAAAGTCTCAAAATCATTGAACATACTCCATGACTTAAAGAAAGCTTTATTTCACGGGGTCTTATAAAATTATAATATATGGAATTATAACGAAAAATCACACGGAGGAAAAATAACGGGTTTGACCGAAAAAAATCCTACTACTTCGAAGTACCAATAAATGTTTAACTTTTATAAATTTATGGATAATAATATTTAAAAATTTAAGGTATGCCCTTGTTTCAGACACTCGGAATAACACTATTTACTGATAGGATAAGTAATTTCTTTAGGAATATTATTCTACAAACAATGAAAGAACGTGAGATGAAAAATATTTTGAGACCAGACATGATACACCTTCTAATGGAAGCAAAGAAAGGTACAGAAAATATATACACGCTGATGAAGAGTAGATCAAATTGTGGGCTTTAGGTCTTTATGTAGTCTGCCTTTCAGAACCTAAAACACAAATTATTCGCAGGGGATCTTACACATGATGAGATGCATAAAGAAGTTGATGCTGGATTTGCTACGGTAGAAGAGTCTCACGTTGGACAGAGAAAAGTAAATCGAGGTTAGTTGTTCGTAATTATCATGAGAGTGAAAACTAGTAAAAATGTAACAATAAAGTAATATACAATTTTAAATAATATTATCAAAGAGTAGAACGCTGGTCGGGTTAAGGAAACTTGGACGTTGTGCTAATTAGGCCGTGGCCTATAGGTCCATCGTGTTGTTGGGCGAGGCGATTAAATTATTCGAAGTACTCTCAGTCCACATTTTTCATGCTATGGAGATCCCTCTGCGAGGTGGACCCAATCTAGCGGACGCCTAACACGGTTTTCGAAATGGGCATTCGATGGCCGACGCTCTGTTACGCCGTGATCGTGACCAAAGAAGTAGTGGGTTGTGGTGATATGATGTTTGCGGTGTCGTTGGTCGTTGCGAGAGTTGAATTTTCAGAAAGCAGTGCACCTGGCTACCATAAGAGTCTCAGAAGTCTCTATTCCGGGCGGTCTTTAATAAGAGGGATGCCTTCTTATACTACGGGCCCCGTTGTGATCCGTCCGATACGAACCAAGATCGTCGACCAGAGGGGATTTTCATACGTTAAAAAAAAATTGTCGTTATATTTGAGGAAACTGACTTCCCAATAGCTATTGCCATAAATATTCTCGACAACCGGTACGGGCGTAAAACATTACCAAACTGCCACACTCCAGGTTCTCACTAAGAATTTCTTAAAAAAAGAAACCCAACAACACTTTACGCCCGACCCGGCAATCGAACACGAGATCTTTTGATTGGATGTCACATGTGCTAACTAACTAATGGACCAACGAGGCAGTCAATGTATAAACCAATTTGTCACATTTAAAAAAAAAAACGAATAACATGCCAGTTAGGTTTTATTTTTTTGTTATCAAGAATAAAAATGTGTGTACAAGGGTGTAAAATTAGAGTTAAAAATATAATTTATCATTATGAATATTTGTTTTTTTGTAGCATTCAGTATAGTCTATGACAATGTTTTAAAAATTAATTACAAGAAAATTAGTAATTTTCCAACTATACTGACATGATGGACCCTAAAATTGAAAATAAATACCAACCGAATACAATTAATTATCAGATTATATAGACATTTCGTTTAATCATCAGAAGCATATTTACTTAATATTAATATACATACATAAATATTTCAGAATGGACTGATAATGATCTGATAGCACAAACAGTGCTATTCTTCATAGCGGGATTTGATACGGTGTCAACGGCTATGTCGTTCCTTTTGTACGAACTTGCTTGTAATCCTGATATACAAGAACGTCTGCTGCAAGAGATTAAAGTAACTGATATTAAAATGGAAGGAAAAATTGATTTCAACTCTGTACAAAACATGGTATATCTGGATATGGTGGTATCAGGTAATGAAATAAGTATTGGTGGTATTTCTGCCAGCTATTTGTGTCAATCAGTCAAAAATTTGGTCACCATACTACATTGTCTGCATCATCATGAGTGTGGTGACTACAAATTTTGGATTCTACTCATGCTTTCCAGAGTAGAGTCACTATCGTAGGTTCTAAATTAAAAAAAGAGGTAGATGATAATGAAAAACTTATGGTGTGCAAGCCTGATAGATTACAACTAAAGTGAAAACTTTTGAAGCCTAAAGTGACCAATCAATTCCGTGGATAGATCATTCATTAAGCATAATTTTTGAATCCAAGTGCCTATATATACTGTCCTTGGGATATAGTCTTTATTTGAGACATGTGTTAATATTTGAATCATACGTTAAAAGAACTTATTAAAAGGGAAGATGATAATTTAACCGGTTTTAATCTGAATTTCAGTTTTATGTGTACTTTAAATATATATACTAACTTTATGTTTATGAATTTACTTAGAGTGTTGTGAAAGTAGATCACTTATTTACCTTACTTACAGTTACTTCTTACTATTCAGATTTGACAATATTTCTATCTACAAAGGATTTCCGTAAGAGATCACAGTGAATGATAAGACCGCCTATTGTAATACCACATGTAGATGACTATCTATGTACGTCTATAGATCTAGATCTAGATCTATAGTACACATTATAGTAGTTGTAAAGTTAAGATATGTTTAGTATGTATTTCCTAAGAAACAGTGTTTTTTTGCAGAAATATTGAGACGTTGGTCACCCGCCTTAGGACTCGATAGGCTTTGTGTAAAGGACTACAATATGGGCAAACCAAATGACACTGCAAAAGAAGATTATATAGTGAGTTTTGTATCAAATTTATATTAAATGCATATTTTTCACATTTTTCTTGATTCAATGAATTTAAGATAATAAGAGTTAGAATTTGTTCAATAATGATAACGTTTTGTTTTGTTTCTTAAGGCCAATAGAACCTTATTCATTTTTTCTTTAATACAATTTCTCATTCAATTTCTTCGATAAATAAAAAATTAATTACTTTCACAGATTCGCAAAGGTGAAGCAATGCTGATACCAACATGGTCTATCCATCATAATCCTGAATTCTATCCCAACCCCAATAAGTTTGATCCAGAACGTTTTGCTGAAGAAAATAGAAGCAAAATCAAACCCTTGACATATATACCCTTCGGATTAGGACCGAGAAATTGTATCGGTGAGTATAAAATACTGCTAAGACATTAGGTCAGAGGATACTTTTTTGGTAGAATTAGAACAAAAACCCCCAATTGCCAAAATACCTGTAATGCGGGCAGCACGGTACTGGCTGTTGTGGAGAACCTTTGGGGAGGCCTATATTCAGCATCTGCGGAGAATCTATCCGCAGATGGTGCCCGCGGTAGCGGGCAGGCGCTAGGAGGGATCTGGATGTCGTAATAACAGCTGTTCCCGGATTCCTCCTATGTCAGGCGCAGAGTGACACTCCGCGTGGATTTAGTCGGTCCAATTCCGACACACTACCTCGCCGTAAGCCCCGGTGGGGTGACGGCCCGAGGGGGTTTCCACACGTTAAAAAAAAGGCCTATGTTCAGCTTTGGACATCTTTTGGTTTAAATGATGACGATGATGATGATGATAATGATTATATCTCCTTATATTGGGAATTCTTTTAGATATTTTAAAATTTTATGTGTTCTACACTTAAAATCTTTCAAATTTTAGAAATTTTAGTCCTCAACAACAAAATGATCATATAAATGTAAATAATTTAAACCTACATAATTGAAGTACTTGTACTGTTTTACATCAAGCAAGCTCTGTAAAAAGTTTGTTCTCTATTACGTTCCTTCAATTTACAGCAGTCACAATTTACAATACTTATTTTGTAATTCTGCCAGAATTGTGGATATATTTATATAATTATATCATTTCTGAAAAAACCATTTTGGACGAAAATTTAAACACTTTATGCAGTAAATATTATTTCTGATGCTCCAGGGTCAAGATTTGCTTTATGTGAGATCAAAGTAATGATATATAGGCTGCTGCAACAGATGGAATTATCTCCGTGTGCTAAAACACAGATACCTGCAGTATTGTCCATGGATGACTTCAACATGAGGATCAAGGGTGGAAACTGGGTGCGATTTAGATCAAGACAGTGAGAAAATACGACAACTGTATTTCTTGTTAGGTTATCTTTTCACTTTCAATACATGATATGTATTGTTCATACAGAATATAAAATTTTTGACTAAGTAAACGCTTGCGGTAATAAATTTGAATGTTCATCAGTATTACCTTTTTTATACGAGTACACTTTTAAACACGAACCGGAAAGTACGTACCACTTTTATAATTGTAATTTATGAAAGTGAATCTTTCATTTTTATACTAAGACATTGTTTATTTGTAAATTGGAACTCTTAATTCTACTTTTCTCTACGTAAACGAATTTATTATAAAGCATATTAAAGCTTAAAATTTTCAATCTTATTGTAGCGTTTAAAATATTTGGTTCAATTTTTTTTAATGATTTTTGTGTCTGTGATCTACAAGCACTATGAGTTGAGTTTTGCCTGTATATCGTATTATTGACTACTCTTGCGATCCACCCATACAATGTATACGATATAATTATTAAATAGCTATGTGTAACCCAGTTAACTCATTTTATGAGAAATACAATATTCAATTTATTAATTCAAAAGAAGTGTTATTCGACCACATTAGCAGACTATAAATATAAACAGAAAGCTCACATATATGAAATAGTAAACAACGTGTCATAGATTTGTTATTAGATATGACTGAAGCATATGACAGAGTCCAATATAATATTTATTAATAAAGCTCTATGAAAAAGGTATCAGAGGAAAAGTACATGAATGGTTTGTATCATATCTGCTAAGCCGAGAGCATCAAGTAAACATTGAATACTTTAACAGCAACAGTAAGGAAATACAACATATCCGCTCTGACATACAAGTTATCAATAGTTCAATCCCACAGGGTAGCGTCATAGAATGGTTATTATTTCTGGTTTAAATCAATCTGCCAAATACAGTGTTTTGTATGCCGACGACATCTCCCTCTTGATTGCAAGCCAAAATACCGCTGACATAACAAACATACTGACGATTTAGCTTAATACCATAGTGGGCTGGATGATACGATACATGAAATAAAATTATTTGTTACCTTTAAGAGTTTATTATACTAGCTGTAAACACATGGTTACAACGAGTATAGTAGGTATCGGTGTAAACAATTGCTGATAGGCTAATTATAAAACAAACTGATTCAACATAATTAATAAATAACTTACTCAAAAATCAAACTAATTACATTCTATCCACAACAGAAATCACAGTTACATGTTGATTATGTACGAGTATATCGGGGTACTAAAGTAGAAAATGTTTGTGAATTCACTTTACTGGGATTAAACTTAGTCACCAATATTAACTAGAAACCACACATCTAACAAATTCAATCTAAATTTTCAACATTCTGCCCACCCTTCGGGAAGTAAACGAGACTACCGACGTCAAAACTGCTTTGGTCATCTATTATGTCCGTACATCCTCGTAGTTGAACTATATCATCACCTCGTGGGGGAACAACACAGATGCACCCTCACTGTTAGTTATGCTGAAAAAGTTGATAGGAACCATAACGAACGTAGATGATACAGAAATTTGCCATCTTCAGTTTCGAATTCTAGAAACATGTAAATTTCTCAGGCAACATATAAGAAATACAGGCAATACTAATACAAAAATAGGTCCTAAAGCTTACCAAGGTCCAATAATGTCATAATAATAAAAATTAACTAAAAACTTTAAAAATGTAAAAAAATACATTTATCAACAAATTAAAATATTTTTAATATATTACAAAAACACTACTATCATTTTCATGAATATTTGAATGACAAATCCTAGTAATTGGAATTACATCAAATATGTTTACTATAATAAAATACTATAATAATGACATACTGTAATATTCAGATTATTTCATAACATGATATTTTATAATTATAACAACATTACACTACGTACATGAGTAATAACATATAAATATATACATCTAGACAGATAAAAATAATATTATGCTATGCTTCATGGCTTATGAATGATTTGTCTTCTCTTCTAGATTTTACAGTGCCATTGGGCACCAGGGTTCATTATTATTTTCTTTAATACTTTTTATACATTTTCGTAAACATTATTGAGTGCGATCAATAAATTAAATCGATTTGAATTAAATCATATCTTTTCGATGAAGTAAAATTTCTGAGTTCAAGTATACTAAATATTTCTATGTTAGGCTTCAATATCCTCTCTGTCTTAGTTTGGTATCCGTAAAAATTTCAAATATTTTAGTTATTCAAAATTGACATAAAATATCATTGTTACAGTACTGTTCTGACACCCGCAGTAACACCACTCGTTTTTTATGTATAACAGTTATCATTTTTCTAGTGTGGAAGAAACGAACGTGTATCAAAGAAAGTTTTTACCAGATTTAATAGAATCTCATAATATATTTATTTAAATATGTCAATATCAATCAAGAGTTTCAAACCCCAGTAAAAAAAGAAAAAATGTGTGCGTGTACTAGCGTACACTCGTAAGAAGTGAAACTTCTTTATGACGTTATTTTTCAAAAAAATAATTTAGACCCGTCCGAAGTCGATGCAATCGCCACCTGGATTTCAAAAATGTAACTACTCAAAACGGGCCGCAAAATACATTGGAGACATTTACCAATCCCTACTCCGCTGGAGAAAGTATACTTCGAATCACGCGTGGTAGGGATAAGAAAAAGATGGCGCGTAACGGAGAAATGTGACGCGTAACGAAAAAATGTTACACTAAATTTTTTTCCAACCACGATAAAGAAGTTTCACTTCAAAAATAAACAATATTTTAAAAATCCCCCAGTATTCCTCATCTACTCATCTCACACACATTGAGTGTTAGTACGTTCTCGTAACATGCATAATTTAAGCTCCCAACAGTGCTTATAACTTTCTATCCGCTGAGAGTAATTTCCCAAGTGATTTGCATTTTGTTTTATAGAAATGCGTAAAGTTAGGTTAGGAATGTGTAATAATTGAATATTTAGGTTTTACTTGCAACTTTAATCATATTTTTGGCAAAGTATAACTTGTTATCAAAACCAAATCGCTTCTTGGACTTAGATATTTTGTAAATTACTTTTGTGCGTTAAAATGAAATTCGATATTTAATTGTGTAAGTGTAAACAACTGGTCAGTTTTCAGGTTTACAGTTGACCGCCTGTCTGATAAACTACCTTAAAAATATTATAGCTTTGAGAGTAGATAAAGATAGATGATAAATTAAAGTATGAAGGAAGGCAAGGCAAAGGAGCTGAGATAAGAGCTGGGTTTGTCGGTTCTTCGTTCTTTGTGCAAGCTATCCTTTCTTGGAACGCGCTTCCCCTCGAAGTCAGGATGGCTAAAAGTCGCGACTCGTTTAGGGTTCGGGTGAAGAAGCTTTTGCTGGCTGAAATGGCGAAGTCTTAGTTCACCACCTGGTATTATTATATCTTATAGTGGTAATATGTATGCACGTATGTATATGAGTTGTGTGTATGTGTATTATATATGTATATGTTATATATTTATGTGTTTATGAAAGTATATTTACTTATTTATGGTCTATCTGGTCTATATATACTAAATCCTCTGGCAATTACTTCTTATCCTTAAGTGCACCTATCTCATATTTTCTCTGCATCGCCCAATCGGTTGACTGGCAGAAAATGTCTTAGGCATTAAGTCCGCTGATGCATGTATTTGTGCATAAAGTTATAAATAAAAATAAAAATAAATAAATAAAATAAGAGATGCCGCCGAGAAGCCATATTGATGAAGATATCAATAAACCAAATCATACTATTTTAATACTAGCTCTTATTTCTTTCTATTCTGAAATTAGTTAATTGATAAAGAGGTGCTATAACGAAAGACAATGGTGTAGCTGCTAAAAACGTAGGTATCTTGGGGGAACTAAAATTGTCAAAATAATTACACAATTTACGTCAGAAGAATTCAAATTTGGCACACGAATTAAGTATTACTTAGGCTATTTGTTATTATAATAGTATTTAACCATTTCTGTTAAAGAGCAAAATAAAATATGATAACCAGATATCGCAATCAACTGTTGGACATAAGAGTATACTGAATTGCTCACACAAAATTAACATGAAGTTTATTATGAAATATTTGACAGAACAATGAATTTTATTCCTACAAAGAAAATATAATAGTCTATAGATATTATCACATCATCATCAACAACCTTTTACAGTCCACTGCTGAATATAGGCCTCTCCTTAGCAAGGAGGTTTTGGCCTACTATACCACGCTGGCCAGACGGGTTGGAATAGGGTTTGTTTCAAGTTTTCCTTCTCTTTGTAATGATGTCGTCTTGCATATTTGGTTCCCTTAGTCGCCTTTTACGACACTCATGGGATGAATAGGAGTGGTAACACTATGTATTCTTAATTTGTCATCACACAGACGATATTATCACGCAAAAGTATAAAAACTAACATCCACAAAATATTTTAGTGAATTAATTTATTTATTGATTAACTGCCATCTGGAAAGCTTGGCTTAAACGGTTGAAACGCCCTACTTAATAGAGGATTATCCCGGCCATGTGACAAAAACTTATCCGACACAAGAGAACATTTTAGTGGTTGCCAAATCCTTGAACTTTTTAGCTAGAAATTTAAAATATTTTATTTTAAGTTTTTTGTGCGGGCTTAACAATATAAATTAAAACATTCCATAAGGTACTAGAACTACAATTAAAAGCGTTAAGCAAGAAGCCAGAATAGTTGGGGATTGTTCCTTTTGTACTCATCCATTTTCAGATGGCTGATTCTTAAAGTTATGTAATTTTCCAGACGCGACAAAGGCAAAATTGTAAACTAGATTTACTAAAATAGACATAATGAGATAGGAGGTGTCTCAAAGAAGCTGGACCAAGTAACAGTATGGCCTAGCTAAAAGCTCAATCAAAGTCTGTTTAAAGACACAGTATAGTAAAATATGTCTTAAAATAATCTTGGCATGCTATGACTTTTATAATGATAATAGTTAAGACTGAATTCTTGATACAAATATTTTTAACTTCGACGATCGGATATAGTGTTGAGTTATGTTCAAAACGTATGGTGTTCTGAACCTTTGTAATAAACGAAATAAAGTGTATATAGTGATAGTAAACAATATAATCAATGACTATAATCCTAAAATAATGCTTGATCTTAGCGACAGTTTCCACTAGTTTTATTTGTTTTTTGTTTACAACCTACCAAAGTGACTCTATTCTGCCTAATGGAAACCATGAATAGAATCTAAGAGTGGTGGTCGCCATACTCACTGCGAATGACGACAGTGTAATATGGCGACACACGCTATGGCGTCCTCATGAGATGCTTTTAGAACGTACGAGGTACATTGTAGGTATAAATTTCTGTATTTATAATATATTGTACGTTATTACGATAAAATTGGTACGTAAAGAATGAAAATATAAGTAATACAGAAGAGAATCGCTTGTTTAAAGTTTTTTCGTCGGTTTCATAGCTGTCTGATACAGTGATCAAGCTATATTTTAAGATCTATAACTGACTAAAGGCAAACAATTAGCATGAGGCAATTTGTTCGAGATAATAATGCATAAATAAAATTTCAGTACAGGTTATAAAAAGGGACAGCAATTACGATATATTAATATTGAATTTTGATTTATTGAATGCTTCGATAATCTATACAGAAAAATGAAAGAAATGGAACATATGAATATTCTGAATAAAATACGGAGAAATACCTCAATTGTAATTAAAAAACCTGTAAATACCAATATACTCCTCCTGATACGTTCCATTACTTGTTAGAGTCAATCATATTCTAGTGAAATGACTTCATTCAAAAGATCCCAACGTCGAGCAGCATCTTGACGTGAAGAAAAGATACTACAAAAAGAAGTCTACGTATATTCACATTACATTTCTCCGTATTCAAATGAGGTCCTAAAAAAGTGTCTCGAGTATTTTGCGTCACAAGTTACGAAGCTCATTATGTGGATGACAATATATTTTATTCAAGTATATTTTTCGAAATGTTCACGTTTTGTTTGATGTTGATTTGATGGCGACGATCGAGCGAATGACAGAGTTGATGGAAGATGTATACAATTGTGTACAGAAATGAAAAGTATTAACGTTCTTTTGTTCAATATTAATAAGAAATTCATCGACATCGTTTGTAAATGCACAAAATGGTCTTTGGTTATATTAATCTCCATCGGTCCATAACGGACCTTAATTTATCTTTTGACTACAAAGTATCTTTCAGAAATCATAATTCGGGTTTTAAGTAAGCTAAAATACATATACTTGTTTTATTTAAGAGCCTGTCAAAGTGACGATACTTTGCCTGATGGAAAACATGTATAGAATCCAAGAGTTGTGGTCACCATACTCATTGCGAATATAGACAATGCAGTATGGTGACCCATATTATGGTAGCCTAGTAAGATGCTTTTTCACGCCTCACTTGGGGACGTAAAAGGCATGACAGTCATCGTGGCATTATATTGTACATGTACTTACCATGACAACTGTCACTCCTGCACCAATGGGCCTCCGGTCTCACACTCACCAACAAAATACGACAGCATG
The DNA here is from genome assembly GCA_949316085.1 of Hypercompe scribonia. Lineage (NCBI taxonomy): Eukaryota > Metazoa > Arthropoda > Insecta > Lepidoptera > Erebidae > Hypercompe > Hypercompe scribonia. Next base: position 23,456,987 of record OX438975.1, read on the forward strand.
TATGCTTGTCGTCGATGTCGTCTTAGGTTGGTGTTCTGTGGGAGGGTAGTACTGCCCCGGTTGAGCCGGCTTGTTCGTGCTGAAATCAGCGTGGTTCTACTACCTGTTGAATATTTTTGTTACGTATGCAGAATATTCGGAACCCTCTCATACCAGCTGACGCAGGTGATCTCTGGAAAAGACTGCTTCGAGGAGCACCTGTGTCTGATCCGAAAAGAACCAACGCCTATGTGCCGACACTGCTATTTCCGGACCTTGAACACTGCACTGCACATACTGACAGATTGCCCAGCGTGGGCAAAGCTGAGGCGTGATCTTGTGACAACCATCTAAGTGAGCATTCTCTCACTCTGTAGCATGATTGCTGCCATGGTAAGGAACGAGAGTGTGTAGAACTCCGCTATCTCCTTCTGTGAGCATGTTATGCTTGCAAAGGACATGACGGAGCAGGACTGGGAGAGGTTTAGAACTCTCCCGGTCTGCCAGGCCCGAGAACGGACCCGATATCGCAGATGACTCGGTCGCCGACATAATGACACAAGCAGAAGCCTGAGGGTGATACGTGAGGACATCTACCACCCTAGCAGAAGCCGGCTAGAGTGGCAGCTCTTTTGGGGACAGAAATATGGTATACCTGGTTCCCCCGCTATTGATACCTGAGACGGCGTGCGATTTTTGGTCAGTTTGAGTCCAACCACCAATAGGCTAGAGTGGCAGCTCTTTTGGGGATAGAAATATGGTATACCTGGTTCCCCCGCTATTGATACCTGAGACGGCGTGCGATTTTTGGTCAGTTTGAGTCCAACCACCAATAGGGCGTGACCGGAAGGATTTCCACATAGAAAAAAATAAAAGGTGTACAGAATCTCGTTGTCTTCATAAGTATTTTAACAAAATAAATCAATATCGAGTGAGATAAGTGCTTTAGAGAATACGTAGCATGTACAGCAGTGCTGATACAGAAGAGCAGAAATAGAACTTTTTAAATTTCGTATACATTATGGATATAAAATTTAAAATAATACGTAGTAATTAATATATAAATGATAACACTATGAAAAGGGTACATCCATAATCAAAATAAAGTTATTTACTAAATTTTGAACTAGCATTTTTATTTGCCAACAAAAATAAACGCAGGTAGACTTTGGAGCTCCGAAGTCTTTAACCTCTGAAGTAACTGTAAATCGTCTAGTTCCACTTTTTAGTGCTTTGACAATAAAAGCATGCTCTATTAACGAGTTGTAATCTGATAAAGAAATGGTGAATACTATTTTTGTCAAGAATATATTTTAATAAAACTTAAAGTAGCAAATAATCTTCTAAAATCCTCAGAGATCCTTTTCTACGCCAAACAGTAGTAAGAAATCTGTTGTGAGACATAACATATTGGTCTGATTTCGGTTAATTTTTCCCCGTATGATACCCATCATTTCCGCTTGGATAAAACAATTTATCGTCTGTAAAAACGATAAGACACTGAATGGGATTTTCGTAAAGTTTTATTCTTTAACAGACAGGATAGAAGTGGGATTGACGAGTTGTTACCAAACATTAACAAATTTTGTTCGCAATGAAATTTCTCATTTCAACTTCGCTATTTAAATTTTCAATTTTAATATAGGTTTAGTTAATTATGGGTACCTTACAGTTATACATAATTATATGTTATTCAGACAATAAACAAATTATTACTTTTATTTATATTAAAAATAAAATGAGAAGCAAAGAGACAAATTTTGAGAGTGGCAGTTATTAAAGTATTGTTTGTGTGGTTAAATATTTGGGTACGTGTAAAAATCGAAAAAATTGACCGAAATTCGAAGAAAACAAATTTTAATTTAGTTTTTATTATTATTTTTCATGCACAAGTCAATATTTCATAAGTACTTAACAATCATCATCATCACCATCATCATCATCATCAACAGTTTTTAACTGTCCACTGCAACAAAAACATCTGCTTCGAAAGGAGATTTTTAACAAATAAAATATTATTTCATCTTTAGTGTCTATAAAATAAATGATTTTACTCATGTTCATACATCTTTAGCGAATATCCAACTCGTTAACACACCATTGGAAATCAGTCTTAAACGGTAAACCAATCTCCTGTGGTATCTTATCATATCGAGTCTTTTTTGGAAAATGATTTTTCTGATACTAAAAAAGTTTTAAAATTTAAAATTGACTTGTTATGAAAATAGGACTTTTTATTAAATAAGGACAAAAAATTATGGACTTTTAGTGATATAGTATCTACTGGGATGAACCGGTAATAATAAAAAGGACTGTGGTCCCGTTAAATTAATCGAGAACTACTTAAGTGACTATCTTTTAACATGGTAGACTTACAAGAGTGTAACCCACTTCTCATCTTGACCTATTTATTTAGATTATTAAGAATTCCTTGAAAGAAAAACCCAACAATATTTTAGATCTGAACAATACCAAAACCAAGTTGTTGCTTTGAGTGAGTTATATTAATTAAATATTTTTTTGACGATTCTTTTTTTAACGATAGGGCGTAATTTATGTATAATACGTACGTATTTAGATATGTAAGTATATTTACAAGCAGCCTGGTTATTATGGAACAGTTTCTTCACTTCAATTTCTTCAATCATCAACAGTCCATTACAGTCCACTACTGGACATAGACCTCTCCTTAGCAAGGAGGTTTTAGCCTACTATACCACGCTGGCCAGACGGGTTGGAATAGAGTTTGTTTCAAGTTTTCCTTCTCTTTGTAATGATGTTGTCTTGCACACTTTGTTCCCTTAGTCGCCTTTTACGACACCCACGGGATGAATAGGAGTGGTAACATAATGTATTCTTAATCCGTCACCACATGGATAGGACATTTCTTCAAACTCTAATGTTCAAATTCTTTGCGCTTTCTCCTAGCATACTTTGGCTCAAAAATTATCAATAAATACATCTAACTTTAAATTGATTTACATTTGTCCAGGGTCACCTTGAACATTCATAAGCTGAATGGCTCAGTAATTCAGGCCCTTACTTATCGAGTTTGAATTCTAAATCTTAATCTACACTTGCGCTCGATATTTTGTTTTCACTGTGTATCTTCACATAGGAGTACTATAATATCGATATCTGAAAGTTAATTAATCTCTGGCATGTGGTCATACATTATTAAGACAGTAAGTTTGTTTGTTGCTCACCTTTATCGCGTTTACTCCAATCAAAAGGAGTTTGCACACTAGTCATTGAAAAAATGCGTTCGTTATTACCTAAAACACATTCACATTTTATCTGTGTTATCTTTCTTATGTAATTCAACTGTAACAAAACACTAATGACCATACAATACCATCTATTTCTTTTACTAAAATTCAAGGAAAGAAAAGTCACTGACACAACCAGAGAAAAAGTAATTACATGGATGTGGATAAAACTCGCAAAGATCTTTATTGAAACCGCCTTAACGCTGTATCCCGATATTCAATGATTAATTACCCAGCCTCAATGCTACGGAATACTTAATTAATATCCAAACAATAAGTGGACGAAGTTTCTCCAATACGAAACATTAATTAAACACAAAGGTAACAAAATAAACTTAAAACGGATTTCGGGAGTTGCCGACAAAGTATTTGAAGTAAACAACATCTTTGATACCAATGTTTTAACTGCTCTTGAATTTAATTGCCTCGGTGGTGAAGTGGTAGCGAATGTGACTACTGTGCTTGTGCTCTTGAGGTTGATTCCGGGTCTGAATTTATTATTGGTATGGTTTTAAAATATTTGTAACGGGGTTTGAGTGTTTTCTATAATATGAACGTATTTACAAAAAAGAAAAGTATATAAGTATTCTATCAGCCAATCTGGGTATCATAGTACTAAGTCTGCTTAGTTTGAAGCTAGATGGTGTCCTTTGTGAGTAGTACAAAAATAAGTGTCTGAAATTACGTATGGTGTTATTGTGAATCGTTTGTTTACTAACTTTTGCTCACGGCTCCGTACGCGTGCCGGCTATCGCGGTAAATAGTAGGTTATATTAGTTAAAAATCGAATTACTATTATTTACCAGAATATATACAAATCTGTAGACAGTTATATAGAAACAAAGCATCGACGAACTAAACAATATAAAGTTAAATAAGGGGATTGAGTTAGCAAAGGTATAAGACAAAGTTCCGGTTACGTACAAACCGCGAGTTGTTCACAATCTTGTTAGACTTACGCTCGTAATGATGCGGGTGTTTCTTATTCAAGGTTACAAACAAACACCTACTACTTTCTATCTTCTCTTTCAGTCGTCCATCGTTTAAATCACCAAAATAGAGTTTAGACAGATACGTTAAAAGAAGTCCGAAACAAGGGGCTATTTACGAGTAAATTAAGTAAAGTATTGTGAAACATTTTTACATTATTTGGTTTAATTACGTCTTTACTTGTATAGTAGGCTGTAAGACAAAATCTCCTTTCTAAGAAGTAGCCTCTGTTCAGTGACAATTAGTTAACGGTAATGACTAATATCTATTAGAGCATGTATTTATTTACTTATTTAAGGTTTTTTAGATTTTATAAAGCATACGTTGTGGTAAATACAATTTCATTTATACTCGTACTAAGCTAATTTGCCCGCATAAACGTGAACGGATTTGGAATGCCAACATCGATATCATTATTTCCTCGTCTTCAAGAATTACTTTCAGTGTGTATTTACAGAAATATACGTATTTCTTTTCTCATTTAATCTTTGTCAACGTGACGTTTAATTAACTGATTGTTTGGTGAAACTCTAGAGGTAAATTAGTGAATTTTCAATAATTGGAAAATAGTTCAATATAATATACTAGAACTCCGGCTTCATTCGTATGTAATTAAGCTCTATGTAAGTTCATTAAATGTCGATGATTTTGGAGGAAAATATTGTTATTTATGTAGTAACAAAAAAAAATATAGGGACCATTAAAATGATCTAACAGATGACAAAAATAGAATCAAAACTCGAATTGTGGCTTAACTCATTACTTCCAACTGTCAATTTTTAGGACACCAGATTGTCATTTTTTTTCTAAAACTAGCTTTATTTTGAAGCCTTTTTGTAAATAGCAAACATTTTAATTTTATTTCCGTTAAAAAAATTCATTGACATTATTTAGATATATAATTTCAAAGTTTATATATATCGGAGCCGTTAAGAGTGCTCTGTTATTTGTTTTATACAGCTTATTGCAGCCATATAAATAAAAGTAATAATATATTTCAAATTACCTAAAATTGTTGGGAAACCTTTACTAAACGTGAAATAGCCAATAAAGTCGTAATAATATATTTTTTTCTTAACATATAATCTCAATGTCAAACATATAGAATAGGCTGATTCAGACCTTAGAATAAATATATTTTTGTTTTTTGCTTCATATTATTCTTTCTTACTGTATAAATAAATATATTTTATGATTTGAACAGAAAATTCTAAATTTTTCGAAGGTTGGGAAGTAATGGGTTAAGAGAAGTTTACCTGTAAACTAGTAGAAACAACGATTTATTTTATATTATGTTAAGTAGATAATTATTTGCTTGCTTAATTATGGAAAAGTTTATACTTAATTTTTCATAAATCATTATCATCAACTGCCTTTAATAATTCACTGCTGGTCATAAGCCTCTCCTTAGTAGGGAGGTTTTGGCCAACTATGGCGTCCGACAGATCGGGGCCCACCTGTCAGAGGTGTCGGATGATACAGGTAGAGAGTATCCTCTCAAACAGTTTACCCACCTCGTCGAACAACACTACGGGCCGCGACCGAATCGGCAGGCCGTCTCAACTTCTTTAATAGGACCAGCTTTCCGCTTTTCCAGCACTTAAGAAAACGTCTGGACGTCAAGCTAGCGTCCAGACCCTGCCTGAGGCGGTCCTACATGTGTTCGAGGGCTCAGACCAGCACTTGGGTAGGTATCCCGTCCGGTCCGAAGGGCAGTGTTCTTGGAGCGGATCCGTAGAACAACCTACCTCTGATTCCCTGACGGGTGAAGCATTATCCTCGTTCCCCCCGTTGTCTCTGACCAAGAAGGCCATCGATGGAGGTGTGTAAAATATAACCTCCTACCTTGAACCATACAGTTTAGTCTAATTTTATTAGCTACCTCTCCTATGCTCAATGAACACGGTAACATGTAAGGGAGGGCCTCCCCTTCTCCTCAACAAACATCGAAAGAAAATAGAATATATATACATAGTAATCCTTTGTAATTCTTATGTGACGTGCACGTGCCACAAGTAAACATTTTCATTGTGTAAATAATTACAAGAGCTTGACTGAACTACCTCCCGCTAGCGATGTTAATGGCGGAAAAAACGTCGATTTTCCGGGATCTTGATTAAGCGCTTGTCAACCATGTCGCGTCGCTCTGACACATTGTGACGTCACTGCTAGTGATGTACCAGTAAGACGTGTACTTTATTAGTTTTTATTTTGTATAAATAATATTTGAATTACATGTGATTATTAATAACTCAATTGGGTAATGATGAGAGTGTCATAATTATGATCTAGAGGTAATTTTTTTTATTTTAATATTAAATTAAACTTTAGTGTTTTTAAGATTTTATGCTGTCATAGGATTTTCTGGAGTACTTCTGAATCCCTGGTTAAAAATATATGATGAAACACTGTGTAGGTTTAATAAATTCGTGTCTGGTATAGCTAAATATTTGACACCGATGACGTGAGGACCTGAGGTTGTTGTCATTCAGAACAAAAAAAGGTTCTCATTCTTGAGCTCAAGTTAAATACAAATTAGTGATAATGTAAAAAATAAATATTCAGATTATTGTAATAAAATTACAAGAAAGATTATACAAATAAAGAAAGGTGTACTTAGAATCCATCAGTTTTGTTCACTTTACAGATAATAAAATCCTCACACTCGAAACGATTCCACGATAACTATTTAAGCTTTAAAAAACTAAGTTATAGTCAGATTTTGTATTACTTTCATCATCAACAGCCTTTTACAGTCCCGTGCTGGACATATTCCTCTCCTCAGCAAGGTTTTGGCTTACTATACCACGCTGGCCAGACGGGTTGGAAAAGGTTTTGTTTCAAGTTTTCCTTCTCTTTGTATTGATATTTACCTAAATAGTTTCTTCCTTTAGTCGCCTCTTACGACACCCACGAGATGAATAGGGATGGTAACACTGCGTATTCTTAATCAATCACTACACGGACACTGTACTACTTTATGTATACTTACTTGTGAGTTTATGACTACTATGTATTAGTTGACTCAAGGTGCGGCAATGGTCATAGTCGACAGAGGACACTTACCGGTGATACGTCTGGTTGTTTTCCTATTAAATAATGAAGTATTCCTTTTTTTGATGTAGGGGGGTTACGCTAAAAAAAGAAATCCTTATTATTTAATAGTAGTTAATTAGTGTTTTTTCTATATTAAGAGCCTGCCAAAGTGACTCTAATCTGCCTGATGGAAAGCATGAATAGAATCCAAGAGTTGTGGTCACCATACTCCTTGCAAATGCAGACAATGCAGTATGGTGACCCACACTATGGCGGCCTTGTGAGATGCTTTTTCACACCACGCTTGGGTATGTAAAAGGCATGACAGTCATCGTGACAGTGTAAGGCTTACACAGGTACCACGATAACTGTCACCCCTGCATCAATGGGCCTCCGGTCTCATACTCATCAACGAAACATGACAACACGTATGCTGGCGCTTTAGGTTGGTCTTCTGTGGGAGGGTAGTACTGCCCCGGTCGAGCCGGCCCACTCGTGCTGAAATCAGCATGGCTCTGCTACCTAAAAAAAATACATTTTTTTTTTTAAATAATTAAATCATTATAAAGAAAATACCTTAAACAGATGTGTAACTATATAATACAATTGTCACATCCCTATTCTGATACTACGAAGTGAATATAAAATCGTGTGGCATATTTTTTGGTGGCGTTCGGTAGAATCAAGAAATATTCAAAGATAAGATTGATGACCGCCGTGACAGCTTCGAGAGGACTAAAGGGGAAGACTGCGTACGTACGTAGATAACGACCGAGAAACATGGTGTCGTAAAGGGAAAGAGAATTTGTATAAATACACAAATTGAGAATATGTTAGAAATGACAGAGATTGTAAGTATTAATATCTATGTTCTGGGACCAATGTGTAATGTTAATGTTGTAAAATTTTGTAATTGTTTAAAATACTCTCTAGAGATGGCGTTATGTCTCCACGATAAATGTCAGTCTTAAGAATCCAACTACAGATGACTTAAATTGTTATATATAATATTATTAATTGCTTAGAGTGTCTCTTACCTGGCTTGTGTAGTGCAACAAAGTCTAACAGCCTCGGTGGAGCAGCGGTAGTGAATACGATTGCTGTGTGTGAGGTCTCGGGTTCGATTTCTGGGTCGGCCAACATGTTTGTATGATCCGAAAATATTTGTTTCGAAGTTTGGGTGTTTTCTATGTGTAATATGTATGTATTTACTTTGAAACTAACTGACGTTATGTGTCAAATGTCTGAAATATTTATTATTTATATTGTTACAGCCATGACATAAAATTGTGATGTTTGCAACATTATCGCTCGAATTGAGATTTGGTTATATTCATATTCAATAGTAGTATTTTATCGAGTCGTCTTAGACTGTATTATTAGTAATACAAAATATAAAAATAGTGTAGATTTTAGAACCAGATTAAGAACTTTACAAATCAATAGTATTAGTAATTAGTAACTAATAAACATCAATAGTAAAGAGATTTACTACAACTGATAACCTTATTCTTTCGGCGAATTTAACCGATTTTCTGAGGGGCCGTGATATCACTCAGGGTGAGTAATAGGTAGATATAGTAATTATATCATCATATGTTTAAAAGTATGTAGGTAGAATAAGTCAACCTCAGGGAGTCAATAACAAATTTGATAGACTAGATCAAATCACAACGATACACTTTACGACGCTGATTACAATATCGTATTATGTTCGGGTACTCCTTAAAGTAATGTAATATCGGTTTTATTCGATTTGGTCCACTAAACTTTGCCTTTGTATCTGACTTCGTTATGAAATATGGAGTTGATGGAGATAAATTTATCGATCAAATATAATTTACGATAAAGCAAGATTTAATCAGGTACACTCGTCAAATGAAACATTTGGTCTGGATGAAAAATTGTATTGTAATTTACCTGCTTCTAATATTTTCTATTTGCTATAAAAAAATGTTTTTTAATCTAAGAAATATTGTTATAATAATAAACACATAATAAAAAAAATTATTTCGGACATTTAACACACAATGCCATCTAGTTTCAAATTAGGCAGGGCTTGTACAATGATAACGAGACTGACTAGTCCTTTTTTTTATAAATACGTACATATTATACATAGAAAATACCTAAACTTCGAAACGAATATTTGCAGATCATACAAACATTTGATCCGACTCGGGAATCGAACCCGAGACCTCACAGCAGTCGCATTCACTACCGCTGCGCCACCGAGGCAGTTATAATTGCAGTAATTTTCTGATTATACTATATTTAATTTTATGTCGGGCCGAAATGAAAGTATTCGGTGTAATAAGTGTTCGAAAATGCAGTTTTTGTGTGGGATGTCTTTAATCTGTTCTATTCCGTTGTGGTGGTACTTACTATTGTACCAAAATATTAAATTGGGACCAAAAAAAAAAAGAAATATGTAGTGATCTAAGAGATCAGTGTAATCTTTTTATTTCTAATTGGTGTATGTGATGGAGCTACATTTAAAAAAACTACAGATATTAATCTGTCTCAGAGTTGTATTTTTTACCTACTTGGCCTTTGTGGTGGCCGATTAAGAACATGGAGTATGGACCACCCCTATTCATCCCATAGGTTTCGTAATAGGCAACCAAGGCAACTAACTAGGCATCACGACATCACGGCAAAGAGAAGGAAAACTTGAAACAAATCCTGTACCAATCTGCCTAGCGATGTACAATAAAACTTCCTTAGTAAAGAGAGAAATTAGAGGAAGTAGAGGAGAATTAAAGGTTGTTGATGATGAAAATGAGCTAACCAACTCCATGCTACCACTCTGGTCGATTTTAGGCTAGTCGCATGAGACTTCTGCCAGCCATCAGCCGTTTGCGTCTCGCCAAACGTCGGGTAGGGCACTTACAGGCCAGGTGAATTTCAAATTAGATGAATTACCAAATCCAGCTCGAGTGATCATTGTCTAAAGGAAAGAATTTTTAAATGAGAACTACTGCCTTTAGTTAAAAAGTATCATTTATAAAGATGTGGCAATAAATGTACTACCCTCTCACAGAAGATTAACCTAAAACGACAGCATCCGTGCTGTCATGTTTCGCTGGTAAGTAAGAGACCGAAGGCCCGTTGCAGCAAGAGTGACTGATGGTAAGTTTGTACAATACAATGCCACGATGGCGGTCATACCTTTTGTGTCCCCAAGTGAGGCGTGAAAAAGCATCTTACTGGGCTACCATAGTGTAGGTCACCAGTAGGGTGACCACAATTCTTGGACTCTGTTCATGCTGTCTATTAGGAAGAGTAGAGTCACTTTGGCAGGCTCTTAAAATATATAATATTATTAACCCTGACTTACTGACTGATTCAACGCAAAACTGAATGAACCTTGATCCTTTTTTAGGAAGCCACTACAATCATGAAGAAAGGTGTAATCACGCCTATGGAGGTGCGGGCCATAGCTCGTTAGTTATAATAATTAATGCAATAACCCAATGGACAGGTGAAGTGGAATTAGGTGCGCGCGGAGTCTCTAAATCGTAGAATAGAAGGTCATTGTTAAGCAATTCCTTCATTGCATTCCAGGGGCAGATTCAAAAGCAGCTAACATTTGTATAACTCTTAATTGTGTGTCCAAAGGTGACAGCAGACGTTTATCCTCAGGTGCACTATTTGTTTATTAACCAAAATAATTATTCTTTTTAATCTTCACCCTTATATGAGTTTTATTAATATTACAAAATACTTTTTTAAAACAAGTGGACGAAATTATCAGGCGAGGCAGCAGAGCCCGACTTAAAACTAAGCCCCTCGTCAGTTCAGTATTAAATACAAAAGTTCTTTTAATTCAGCAAGTATATTTATTTAACTTTTTTGTCTCCATGAATATATATGAGTGAGTGAATATATAACGAGACGGGATCTGACTGTCAGTTATTTTAACAGACTTAAAATACATTAAGTTGTATTTCTACTGTTTTACTAATTATATTGTCTTGCTTACCTTATTTTAAGAGTAAAGGTGAAAAATTGCATGTATTTTCTGCATTCACAATGAGTCAGGTTGAGTAGAGTCATTTTGGTAGGTTTTCATTAAAAAAAAATAATAATAATTACTGATTTCGGAAAAATGAGGGTGTATTACTTTCATAGTTGCTTGTTACTTAAAAACTTCATCATTCCTAAACCGAATTGGAAAATTCTTCTTTTGTTTGAAGAAAAAATGCTGGCCTCAAGATTAGAAACCTAAGGAATGAAGGACACAGCTTACAAAAAGAAATTCCTATCATTTACAATGGATTTAGGAATTTTAAACTCGATATTTTTTAAAAAGTTAACAAAACTAAGCACTCTTTACTTATTAAAACAACGTTACTACCTACTAAGAAAAATAATTTGACAACGAGATTATTTTAAGTTCTATATTCCCTTTAGCTTACAGCGACGGTAATCCCTTACCATCAAGTAACCTTTCTGCTTTTTACCTCTGTAATATTAAAAAAAACTTATTATAACACTCAGCATAAAGTAGTTTCATCTTCAATGATCGTTAATCTACCCTTGAACCCGACACGTAATTAATCAGAACCAGATTAAGAGCAGAGGCTGAGAAAAATCAATTTTCTCTTTTCTTCTTAACGAAACGAAAGATAAAAAAAATATCTGTGGAACTCTATAAGTTACTTTACTATTCTAGACTGTCTGAAATAATTTGGTTCTCACTTTTTTTTTGTCTTAGGTCTAATATATTATTGATGAGCGTGTTGGTCTAGTGATTAGTGACTCTGGCTGCTTAGTCGGAGGTCATGGGTTCAATTTCCACGCAGAATAAACAATTGTGTAATGAGTACAATCATTTATTCATTCTAGGTGTAATTTATTTCGGACCGCGAGCCGCCAGAGAGTGGGGACCTCTGGTGGTGGATTCGTTGCTACGGTCGGCGATAAGATAATTTGTTGCGGCCTGGTCGCAAAAATACGATCGGATAACAACCGGACTGATAGGTGGGGAAGCCTTTGTGGCCTGCCGAGGATAGGGTCTTACTAGGCGTGGCGTTGTTTCTGGAGGGTACCTGAAATAATATGGTCCGGGTCCCCTTCAGAGAAGGATGCCTGAGATCAGCCGCCGGGTCATTTTTAGTGGAAATACCACATATTCCTGGCTCCTGCGTCCTCGAGGAGTCGGAGATGCGAAGGGATTTTCCATCACGATAACAAAAAAAAAGGTGTAATTTATTTATTTGTGTGCTGGTCATTCTCAACGAAAACCAGCTAAATACGCAGGAGATTTTGTGGTACACGAGTCTATGCGCAAACAGAGGTGCACTCTGTGTTCCCTCACTCTCGCAATTCGATGGGATGCTATCTGACACACCCGAGGAAGAATCAGGCGCAAGGCTGACAGCTTTACGTGCTTTCCAATGCACGGAGGTTGAGCCCCCAACTTCTAAACTCCGGACATCGAATCCAAAAACTCTTGTTCAGCAGACGCATACGCTAACCGTTAGTCTTAACGAGGCAGTCAATTTATTAATTCTATGTATGTATTTACAGCTGTTGTGGTACCATGGCAAGTTATTATTTTTTATTATTATAAATGCCAACTCATGCTTTTCTTTCCAACCCACGGTTGTCTGTGAGATATTACCTCCGAGTGATAAAGTCGCTTGTATTTCTTCAGCATTCAGTATTTTATAATCAATCTGGTGAACAATAAAGCGATTTATTATTATTTCAGAAATACCATGACCTTTCTAAACTAATTTTTCACCAATAATCATTTGGTCCTTGAGTTAAATTACAGCTACATATATAGATAAATCCTATAACTATCAGCATTTCAGCTCTTCGTGTGGTGACGGATTAAGAATTCATAGTGTTACCACCCCTATTCATCCCGTGGGTGTCGTACAAGGCGACTAAGTGAACCAAATATGCAAGACAAAAAGAAGGAAAACTTGAAACAAACCCTATTCCAACCCGTCTGGCCAGCGTGGTATAGTAGGTCAAAACCTCCTTGCTAAGGAGAGGCCTATGTCCAGTAGTGGACTGTAAAAGGTTATTCGTGATGACGATGATCAGCATTTACGTTTGTAAAAACATTATCATTATTATATAATGAATCACATAAAAAAGAAAACAGTACATACTATTAAGTATACAAAGAAACTAAATAGCCAATATTGGAAGAGCTTCGCCCTACACGCGGAGCATATAAGTTATGTTATCGGGTAATAATAACTTACACTCCTATACTTAATCAATATCAATCAACTAGGTATAGGGATCAGTGTTTGGGTCGGAAGTATTCAGAGGGCCTTACGTGAGTTTATTTTACGCCAATGCAGCATGAAGGCCAGGTTGATTAGGATTGCGATTGGAGAAGATTTCGGATCGAGCCAGTCGTAATGCCACACTCATATGCTCACACTAGACTCACAGGCTTCAGTGTTGTGATTCATAGTCAGCGTAGTAAGATGGCACTTGTTCGAGTTCTGTCATACAAGGCCTTATCTTATGATGAGAAAATGACGGCTGATACATTAGTCCAAGTGACATAACGAATGCCGATGTTATTAGTTGCAGTTGATATAATACAAAATAGCTATGAAGTGATCAATGATAGATTCGTATACCCGACTTGAAATAATGTCTGTTAAGTTTTTTTTTACAAAAATAAATATCATTAGTACATAAAATCATTCACAATTTAGCATTATAACTTGGTTGGGCTTAAATAAAATGCCTTTTGCTTGTCTTCTTATCTGATAGTAACAGGTCATGTTGATGTCCATGTCATATTGCAATCACCAAACGACAACATGATATGGGAGTTTCAAGACCATATTCCCACTCGAGGTTTGGAGCACCTATTATCCTGACTCCTTTTTCGTTTCCCTTACGCCATTCAACTTTATCATATGTTATGTCCCTTTGTTTTATGTTCTTTTACTTTATCCTGCTCGAAAACAGTCACATTTCCAAAGAGGATTGGTGTAAGACAGGTAACTAACCCAACCGTCTGCTGCAAGGGGTGCTGGGCTAGAAAACCTCCACGTGGTGCACCCTGGAAACGTTGGCGATGGTGTTGTTCATCACTGCCAACGGCTAATGTTCTAGCTATTCAAGCCATTTTCTTCGGCAATTCGGCCGAGACTGGGTCCAACAGAGCAGGCGTGTCTGTCGGATGCTCTGTTGGTTCTTCGCTCTTCGGAGCATTGAGGAGGAAAATCTCGGTAAAAAATCACGATGGTGGGACCCTTTCTAGGGTCGGAGTTCCTCCGCTCAGCGGTGGAAAAGGTAAGACGGGCTCGGTGTGCACTTACACTGCCACTGAGCAGGCATCAGGAGACGTAGTCTCCCTGCCGCCGTCGGCATATCGTAGTCCCGAGTTGGAGTCTCGTGACTCCAATCGAGGGCGAGGGTCTTGGGTTAGCCGCCCGGACTGCGAGGAAGAAAACCTCTATAAAAAATTACCCAGAATTCCGTGTTCTGGTGTGTGACCAGGGGATGCATGGCTGATGGGTTGTTCAGCTGCATGCGCACCCCTAGCCGAAGCACCTGCGGACCCCTCGGTTGGGCATAAATGTACGCTTGCCCGGGTATTGGGGGATCTCTGCCCGGGTCGACCTATAGTTCTCCCCCACTCGTGGGTCTAATATGGAAACTGAAAATAAAAACAAAAACATAAATTTAGAAGGAGAGAAGGAGAAGAAGGAAAAGAAAGAGAAAAGCGTAAGAGTGGACGACTTCTCGTCCAAATTAAAGGACGCATCGGTTGGGACGCCTATGCCGATAAGGCTCCCAGAAGTCACTATGACTGCTGGGAGCCGCAGAACATCGGAACGACTGCGTTCCAGGTCTACGTGTTCGTCGGATGACACGGGAGGTGGCCTGATGGAAACGGAGCTGTGCGACTCCTGAAAACGCGGGCGCTCCAGGGACGAGGAGAGCGACACATCCCAGGAGATGTTACCTCCTAAAGTCGCCAGCAACCGTAGAGGAAGGTCGCGAACTTCGATCTCGATCCCGTCAGGCTACGTCTTCTGTAAGGCGGAAGCCTATAGGCGGGTTAGGACGGACGGCGAAGCACTTGCAGAGGAGGAGATCGCAGATCTCTTGCATAAGATTAAGGAGCCGATGGTAGGGGATTCTGTTCCCCAAACGACATCGTCCATGCAAGAGAGAGCGAAAGCAGCGGTGGCTATCATCCACAAGGTAGCCACCAAGTCGAGTAACCTTAAGGGTGCTTTTGTAAAGGCCCTTAAGGACTCCTCTTCTGCAGTTGCGGGGGTTGTTGAGAGCCTTATTGGGGACGTGGCTCATCTCCAAGCGGCCAACGACCATCTTACACGGGAGGTGGCTGAACTGAGCGCACAGTTTGCCCAATTCCAGGCGGTTCGCCCTGAGCGAGAAGGTTCGTCTCCATCGCTTGCCTCTGTCACTCCCGGTACCATCGCTGATGCCCACTTGCGGCAAATCACAGACGCATGATGGACGGACGTCTCGCTGGCCTGGAGGCGAGACTACCTCCAGCCCCTGTCGTCCGGCCGCCACTCGCGTCACATAGACCAAAGGCCGCATCGGCGCTGACGTCGCTTCCCGTTGTAGACGGTCGTGTGTCTTATGCGGCGGCGGCGTCAGTGTCTGCTGTACCTGCGGCGTCAGTATCTGCTGTTCCTGCCGCCACTCCCAGGACACGACAGGCGGCTAAAGCAGTAGCTAAGACGGGTGCACAGAGGTCAGGGCCCAAAGCGGCGGCTAAGTCTAGAGCGGAATTCCCTCCGCTCTCCACTCCAGCCGCTGTACCTGGCACCTCCACATCTGCTCCCTCTACATCTGCCCCGTCCATGGATGGTTGGCAGGTAGTCGGAGGGGGCTAAGAAATCCCGAAAGCGGGGTAAAAAGGCTGCCCAAAAAGCAGCTTCTACCCCGCAGTCGCCATCGGTGGCGGTGACTACCGCGAAGAAGCCGCGCAGATTGCAGGTACCTAAAAGCGCGGCTGTGGTGGTCACCGTTACCCCAGAGGCGGCTAGTGGCGGACTATTCCATGCGGCCTTATTTAAAAAGGCCCGTGATAGTCTCGCCACCGATTTCGGGACTGAAGGGGTCAGGTTGCGCCTTGCCCAGACGGGAGCTCGAGTCCTCGAGTTCCCTGGGGCTGAAGGTGCAAAGACGGCGGACAGATTCGCCAAGAAACTGAGGGGAATCTTCGCGGCCACGGATGCTGTGAAGATCGCCAGGCTTACCAAATGCGCAGAGTTGCGCATTTCGGGCCTGGATGACTCCGCAACGACAGAGGATGTCCGCGTTGCAATCAGCGAGAAGACGGGCTGCAACGCGGACAACATTAGGGTCGGCACCATCCGCCCCAGTCCGGGAGGGCTTGGCGCAGTGTGGATCAGCTGACCGGTAGCGTCGGCCAAAGCTTTGGGCGATGCAGGCAGAATCCTCGTCGGTTTTGTGAACGCCAGAGTCACTGTTCTGGCGGCAAGACCGATGAGGTGCTTTAAATGCCTAGCATCCGGACACTCACGCGCCAAGTGCGTGAGTTGTTTTGACTGCAACGGACTATGCTTCCGCTGTGGTCGACCGGGGCCCAAGGCGGCAGAGTGCTCTGCCGCCCCTCACTGTCCGGTTTGTGCGGCGGGTAACAAGCCCGCCAATCATCAGATTGGGCAGGGGGGCTGCAAACCTCCCCGTGATTCTCGGCAAGCGTTGGGGGCTAGCCAGTCGACCCAGGCTGCCTCCGATGCCGTTCGCACGTCAACATCGTCGCCCATGGAGGAGGCTGTAGAGACGGTCCAGTAATGGCCCAAGTCTCCAGCCTCCTAGTCCAGACGAACCTGAACCACTGTGCTGCGGCGCAGGACCTCTTCCTGCAAACCATGGCACAGTGGTTTATCGGTGTTGCCGTAGCTGCGGAGCCCTATTACATTCCTCCCCGTCCAAACAGGTTGGGTCACCGGGACGGTTCCGTGGCAGTCGTCGGCTCCACGGCGGCTCATTCCCCGCCCTTGTCGCTAAGAGACAAGGGCACTGGATATGCTGCTGCCGAGTGGGAGGGGATTACTGTATATGGTGTATACTTCTCCCCCAACCGGAGTTTGAACGACTTCGAGGTTTTCCTTAACAACTTGAAAACCTCGATGCGGCGTCTAACGTCTGGGCACGTCTTAGTGCTGGGGGACTTCAACGCAAAGTCCATTGCGTGGGGTTCCCCCAGGACGGACGCTAGGGGCGAGGCCGTAGCCAAACAGGGGCGAGGCCGTAGCCAAACAGGGGCTCCACCAACACGTGCGTGCGACAGCAGGGAGGGTCGATAGTGGACCTTTCGTTCGCTACCCCTGCCCTCACCGCACGAGTAAGGAACTGGTGTGTCCTGGAAGAGGTTGAGACGCTCTCGGATCACCTCTACATTCGATTTGAGCTCTCCCGGACCCAGGACCCCAGTAGGGGTCACGCGGCTCGGCGTTCTTCTCGCTTGCCGTGGTGGGCTGTAGCCAAACTGAATAGGGACCTACTAGAGGAGGCAGCCATTATTTACACCTGGCTGTCTCCGCAGGCTCCGACCGAGGAGGTCGACATGGGGGCTGGTCGTTTCCGCGATGCGATTACGCAGATCTGCGATGCGGCCATGCCCCGCATCCGAGGTTGTCGGCCTCCACGGAAGGAGGTCTACTGGTGGTCCCAGGAGTTGGCGGACTTCCGCGCGGCCTGTACTCGTGCCCGGAGGTCCTACACCCGTAGTCGGCAGCGACACTGCGTAGACGGCGAGGAGGACCAGCTTCATGAGGAGTACCGAGAGGCGCAGAAAACTCTGAAGCTGGCCGTTAGCCGCGCCAAAGAAGTGAAGAGGAAGGAGATGCTGGAGGGTCTCGATCGTGACTCCTGGGGTCGCCCTTATCGTGCGGTGCGACAAAAGCTCCGCACGTCGGCCCCCCCCCCCCTTACAGAGACACTCCAGCCCAGCTTCCTGTGGGAAGTGGTCGAGGGTCTTTTCCCGCAGCGGGCGGAGCACACATCCCCGTCGATGGCCTTCATGGTCGAAGACGATGGGGGACGGAACGAGGATAATGTTCCGCCCGTCAGGGAATCGGAGATAGGGGCGATCGTTCTACGGATTCGCTCTAAGAACAGCGCCCCTGGGCCAGATGGGATACCTGCCCGAGTGCTGGCGCAAACCCTCGACCACATGTCGGATCGCCTTGGGGAAGTCCTAAACGCCAGCTTGGCGTCCGGGCGCTTTCCTGAGGGTTGGAAGAGCGGGAAGCTGGTCCTACTACGGAAGCCGGGACAGCCGACCGATTCGGTCGCGGCCTATGGTCCCATCGTGTTGCTGGACGAGGCGGGTAAATTGTTTGAGAGGTTACTCTCTGCCCGCATGGTCCGGCACCTCTGCGAGTTGGGCCCCGATCTGTCGGACGCCCAATACGGATTTCGAGCCGGGCGTTCGACAGTCGATGCTGTGTTGCGCCTGGGGGCCGTGGCTGAAGAGGCGGTGAGCTGTGGCGGCGTGCTGTTGGCGGTGTCGTTGGACATCGCCAACGCATTTAATAGTCTGCCATTTAGCTGCATCAGGGAAGCACTCCACTACCACGGGGTGCCCGAGTACCTGAGGCGGCTTGTGGCAGACTATCTTGAGGAGCGTACTGTCATGTACGAGGACCGAGATGGCATTCTGAGGCGGCGGCCCATGTCGTGCGGTGTTCCACAGGGATCTATCCTCGGACCACTCCTGTGGAATATGGGATACGACTGGGCCCTTCGAGGTCGTCTTCCCCCCGGGCTGGGCGTAATTTGTTACGCCGATGACACATTGGTCACGGCCCGAGGGGCGAACTTTCAAGAGGCGCCGCGCTTGGCCACCGTGGGAGTCTCTTTGGTGGTTGGGCGCATTGAGGCACTGGGTTTACGAGTGGCCCTAGATAAGACGGAGGCCCTTTTGTTCCATGGGCCCCGTCGTGGTCCACCATCCGGCGCCTCTATCGTAGTCAATTCGGTCCTCGTACCGGTTCAGGCTCAGATGAAATATCTGGGCCTGATCCTCGACGGCAGGTGGCTTTTCGACGAGCACTTCCGACAGCTTTCTCCAAAGCCGGTCGGCGCTGCTTCTGCCCTTGGGCGACTTTTGCCGAATTTGGGTGGAGCCAGCGTCACGACGAGACGGCTATACACGAGGGTTGTCCGGTCAATGGCGCTGTATGGTACACCGGTGTGGGCGGTGGCTCTGACCGCCCAGAATCGGGCTCGCCTCTGGCGCCCTCAGAGGATATTGGCCTTTAGAGCCATACGCGGTTACCGCACCGTATCGACGGAGGCGGTGTGCGCCTTGGCCGGAACTGCCCGGTTGGATTTGGAGGCGGAAGTGCTCGCCGAAGTTTATCATCGGACGGCTGACTTCCGGGCGGGTAGCGGTATACGGCCCCCGCCCGAAGAGGTGCGCGAGTGGCGTGAGGCCGCTCGTCGAGCCACAATGGCTCGTTGGTCGTCCCGGTTGGAGACTCCACGTGCTGGCTTTGCACTCGTGGAGGCTCTCCAGCCGGTCATCGCCGAGTGGGCAGGGCGGCAGCACGGGACCCTTTCCTTCCGACTGACGCAGGTCCTTTCCGGGCACGGTTGCTTCGGGAAGTATCTGCACTCGGTCGCCAGGAGGGAATTGAGTCCCGCCTGTCACCACTGCGACTGCAGTGGGGACTCGGGAGATCTCTCGCTACCGGCCGTCATACGCTCCATGGCCGGTAGCAACAGTTGTTTTACCGCGGTCGCAACCTTCTGCGAAGACGTAATTTCGCGGAAGGAGGCGGCAGAGAAGGCCCGAGAGGACGATCTCCACTCGGACCCAATTCGCCGCCGGCGAGCCGGGCGGCGGAGGCTCGCATACCAGCGCCTCATGCCGGCTTGAGTGTGGCCGCGGGTGGACGGGACGGGTTTTCCCCTCCATCCGCTATAGTGGCCAGCCGCGAGGAGGCGACGTCCGCGTGTGCTCTACGTCGCCTAAAAGGAGAGTTTATCTGCAGATGGTGCCCGCATGAGCGGGCAGGCGCTAGGAGGGATCTGGATGACGTAATAGCAGCTGTTCCCGGATCCCTCCTATGTTAGGCGCAGAGTGGCATACCGTGTGGTTTTAGTCGGTCCGATTCCGACACACCATCCCGCCGTAAACTCCGGTGGGGTGACGGCCCGAGGGAGTTTCCACACGTTAAAAAAAAAAAGAAAAAGGCAGGTAACGCGGCCATACAAGAAACTTAAATAAAGTTGAGAGATGTGCAGAAAAATGAAGATGATGTATTCTTGTCTTGTTAAAGTGTCTCGTTTCAGTACCGTGAATTATCTTACAGTTCCCTTCACTTACAAGGCAAAATCTATACCACCACGAAGACCCAGGCCATAGTGTACGTGTACTAAAAATTACCATATTTTGTTCGATACATTAATACATTTTCAGAACTCAAATAAAAACTGTAATAAACGATACCACGAAATTGTAAAATCAAATCAAGTTTAAATTCGTGAACGGTCACACCGACCCGCAAACCGTATTGACACTGGGATAATTGCTTGATTACAAAAGTTTACCAGAAAGCTTACAAAGCGTAAATTAAATTTCACGGCCAATGTCTACATTGTATATTTCACATCTCAATCATTTTATTTCTAAAACATTAATCATATTCTCGACACTTTTTTCTGAGCTGTTACATTAGTGGTTAAAAGCCATTTTAGGTAAAACTAGAACGTATTAAAGTAGAAAATCATTTCCACGTAATCTCAACAAAGAGGCAACCGCAGAAACAACATTCAACAAAAATAATTTCCCAGAATTGTCGTCTGTAATCCGTCTGTTGACGTAAAAACTTTGAGAAGAATAATTGAGGGGCGTAAAAGCCCAAGTAATAATAGCATTTAGAAGAGCCGCAGAAAGCGATAACTGCTCTAACTGGGGATGATTGCCCCTCGAGGGGCGAATGGGGCAAACTAAACTTTCCACCCTCCTACGAACCGATTAAGGAATTTGGTAATAGAATAAAAAATTCTTTGCTTACGAGTTTCGCCAAGTTTGTTTTAGAAGGTTCATAAGTGGGTAGGCTACACTAATGTGTGGAGGCAGGCATTTCTTTGTGTAGGTTATCATTTTATCTTTATTTTAACGGTAGGTACACCTATTCGCTTAGACTTGTCGAGACTATAGAACTGATGA
Source organism: Hypercompe scribonia (assembly GCA_949316085.1). Classification (NCBI taxonomy): domain Eukaryota; kingdom Metazoa; phylum Arthropoda; class Insecta; order Lepidoptera; family Erebidae; genus Hypercompe; species Hypercompe scribonia. The sequence continues at coordinate 23,478,443 of OX438975.1, forward strand.
TTTATGATCTAAACATATTTTTATTAATATTCTTAGATTACCCACTGAGTTAGATCTATTATGTTATATTGTTCGTTATTGGCGGCCCACTCCGACTTTGCACGGGTATCATTGTCGACGCTGACTACTCTGCCCATGTATACCAACTATCTGGTATCTTCAAAGAAATTAACATTAATGATGTGCTGTGAAACACAATTTTGGCCTTCATTAAGTGTACAACATATCTAACGTATTTAAACGGATCACAGTTAATATAATAATAATCTGTTAATTAAATTTAATTTTTAATTTAATTAATAATAACCTTGAGGTTATAACTCATAAATTAATTAAATCTTAAAATATTAAAATGGTTGCTATGGATTATCCGTAAGATATAGACATGTACAACTCAGTAGCGTATAATTTTGATACATCTACTAGATGTACGAGACGTCATAAACGGGTTAAGTGCTGTATAATAATTCTACAAAAGTAGGCATCCATAAAGTACGAGGGTAAATTTTTAAGTTCGCGGAATGACAGTGAAAAAGGCGGGTAAACGCGCTCTTTTGATGCCTACCGTATTCAGTGACTCATAATTAGTCTGCATAGTAAAATTTGTTGTGATTGGATCATTAGTTATTAAACTATCGTTGACCAAGTATTTTAATCGGGAACGAAGTGAAAAAAATGGAGAAAATTGAATTCCGTGCGGTGATAAAGTTCCTTACTAAGCAAGGAAAGTCTGATGACGATGAAGATGACGTAATAGCAGCTGTTCCCGGATCCCTCCTATGTCAGGCGCAGAGTGGCACACCGTGTGGTTTTAGTCGGTCCGATTCCGACACACCACCCCGCCGTAAACCCCGGTGGGGTGACGGCCCGAGGGGGTTTCCACACGTTAAAAAAAAAAAAAAAAAAAAAAAAAAAAAACAAAAGGTGGGTGCCGAGAATGCTCACGCCATTGCAAAAACAACAGCGCGTGGAATGTTCACGTGCGTTTTTGGACCTCTGCAATGAAGACAAGGATGGCGTATTGAATCAAATTGTTACTGGGGATGAAACTTGGGTTCATCATTATGAACCCGAGTCCAAACAAGACTCCATGCAGTGGAACAAAAAGGGCACAGCACCACCCAAGAAATTTAAGGTTTCACAGTCGGCTGGGAAACTCATGGCAACGATTTTTTGGGACTCAGAAGGAATATTATTGATAGATTATAAAGATAAAGGCATTTCTATAACGGGGGAATACTACGCTTCAATCTTAGAACAGTTAAAAGAAGCCATCAAAGAAAAAAGACGGGGAAAATTAACGAAAGGTGTCCTGCTATTGCATGACAATGCTCCCGTTCACAAGAGCCGAGTCGCACTGGCTGCCCTGCATAAGGTGGGCTTCGATATTTTGAATCACCCACCCTACAGTCCAGATTTGGCTCCGAGTGATTATTATCTCTTTCCAAAAATGAAAAAAGAATTACGTGGTAAGAAATTTTCAACTGATGAGGAGGTTAAGGAGGCGGTTTCGGCGTATTTTTTAGACAAAGATAAAACTTTTTTTTACGAGGTAATAAAAAAATTAATTGAAAGATCTGAAAAATGTATTCGTGTTGCAGGGGAATATACAGAAAAAGAAAAATAATTTTGTGTTTTTATTATTACTCAATACCCTCCATTCCGCGAACTTAAAAACGCCCCCTCGTATGTAATATTCCTTGTATTAGAAGAGTGTAAAAGTCGAAACGGTGGTCATTTAGACGATGTACTCTTTAAAAAAATCTACTAATCAGCTTTCCTGTAAATAAATAGTTTTATAATATATAAAAAGGTTTTTATACGATATTTTCAAATGTTAATTAGTTCTTGGCTTACCCTATATATGGATCTGAAGTAAGTTCTCATTGTTTCTTAAACATAACGACAATCTGTTAACGATGGCGTGGCGGCACTCTGTGCATGAAACTTCGTACGGTAACGCATCAGCTAAATAGTACTATATGTAACCTTAAATTCAAGTAGATATAGTTTGTCACAGTGTCAATAATTCGGCAACGCTTCAATGGGAAGTTCTACCCTACGTGCCGTATTCACCGAACATAACACCCCTCCGATTACCACTTCGCTTGATGGCGCATAGTTTGAGCAAGTAGCGCTTCCATTCTTTCGAAGAAACCGGAAAATGGGTCGATTCATGGATTGTGTCAAAAAAAGATTAATTTTTTCAACGTGAGATTCGATTACTGGCAAAAATATGGTAGGAAGTTGTCTCTAATGATGTACAATACTTTGAGTAAAGCAATTGTAAGACTTATAACTAGTTGCACTGGCGGTGGCCATGACCTACTCGTACATGATGTACAGATAGGTATGTACGTAATACAATTTTATTATTTCATAAATATACATTTTGGAACGCGATTTTAAAAGTATACTAATACGCTACGAGTCGACACATCATCATCATCATCAACCTATTGTAATCCACAACTGGACATGGCTATTACGAAAAATATAAATAATATCATGCATTTTTTATTACTGACTATTATAGCCCGCTCAGTGCTTGAATATAAAAAAATGTGCAATGAAAAGCTGCAAGACCGCTACTGGCGATCTTCCAAACGACTATTGTACTGCACTATTGATCATAATATATTTGTACACATAAAGTGGTTGAAGGCCTTCTGGCCTGTAAATTATTAATGGTGTAATTTGTCGTTCTGTCGGGTAAACAATTCTGGTAGTTCTGGTTATTGTAACAGGTGTAAAGTCAACCCAGCCCAAATTTGCAGGTAGTATAATTTTTAACAATAATGACCACACATCTCTCACACGTGGCCTGATGGCTATCTTAGACTGCCACGATGGCGTAGCGGGAGCGAAAGCGACTGCTGTGCTTGAGTTAGTTCGATTCCTGGGTCGGATCAAATGTTTGTATGATCTGCAAATGTTTGTTTCGGAGTTTGGGTGTTTTCTATTTACAATATGTATGTATTTACAAAAAAAAACGTATTTAAGTATTCTATCAGTCAGTCTAGTTATCATAGTACAAGCTCCGCTTAGTTTGAAACTAGATGGCGTTGTGTGTTAAGTGTACAAAATATTTATTTATTTATCTTACCTTAAACTATGCACAGCCTATACTGGCGTAGCTAGCTAGTTGATGAACATGTTTATATGTTTTTAAATGTGTAATATATGCTAGTACCTATCCTACAATGTTTTGCTCTTGGTCAGAGTCAAACCCACGACCTACAGCTGAGCCAGCAGGGTCACTAACCACTAGAAAACTAGGGGGCATTACTATCCATTTTAAGTGATTTCTTGTAGTTGATGAAAAATCTGTAGATTAACTTGAATTCGAAACGGCTGGATAGACTTTATTATGGAATAGTTTAAACAATACTTGAAGGATAGGGAAAAACTGGTAAAAAAAAAACAAAAACAATCCGATCAGATCGCAAATCTATTAATGTCCCTATTCCACAGGGAAGTGTGTTAGGGTATTTACTTTTTTCGTATACATCATCAATAATCTTCTTACAAGTATATATGAACCAAGTGCTTTGTTCGCGGGCGACAAACCAACACTCACTTCATGTGAAAACAACAATAACCTTAATGAAAAATTAATTGTTATATTTACAACAACAACAAATTGGATGACTGAACACAACTTAGACATTAATTTTAATAAAACAAAAATTATTACATTCCACCCACACCAGAAAACACCGATAGACATTAGTCATCAACTTTAATAATACACATTTAGAAATCTACACTAATGTTATAAAGCTGAACAGTTTGTTTATTTTGTTTGTTTGAACGCGCTAATCTCAGAAACTACAGGTCGGTTTTGATTTTTTTTTTGTATTGGATAGCCTATTTATCGCAGAAGGCTATAGACTATATATCATCACGCTAAGATCAGTAGGAACGGAGCACCAATGAAGAATGTTTCAAAACCGGGAGACTTTGTTCCTATTGAGAGCTTCCGTTATTTGCGCTGCGTAAACGGTTAACGTTTCGCATAAATCATGTATGACAGAATTGTTCCCTTACTCACCTATATAAACGAAGCCATGGGTTATAGTAAGCGTCAACCCAAACTAACTATTCCACGTGGACGAAGTCGCGGGCGGAAGCTAGTAGTTAATAAATTCACCCTGTTAGGTATCAACATAGGCAGACACATTGATTGGAAATCACATATACCTACCTTTTAGGTCTTTAAAGGGTCGGCAACGCGCACGTGATGCCCCTGGTGCCGCAGGCGTCCATAGGCTGCGGTAACCGCTTACTATCAGGCGGGCCGTATGCTTGTTTGCCACCGTCGCGGTATAAAAAAAAAAAATAAGCTCTGAGAAATAAAAAATTTGCATACCTAAAAATAGCACTTGCTACTTATTAATCAGATCCTATCATACGCGTGACTCACATATGGACTTAACCTTCCAGCTTCCCGACTCACAATGCATTATTCAAGTCCATTAGTACTGTCCATAAAACTATGCAATAAGTTACCCAAAACTATTAAACAAGAGCATAAATATAACTGCTTCCCAAGAAAATTAAACTCTTCCTATTAAGTAAAAGCTACGCTACAATGTACGAGTAAATGATTTTTAAAGAGCAAAGTTTGATTCGAGCAGATATTTTTTTTAAAAGGCGTCTCTCGCATTATAAATAAATTCTATCTCAGGGGGACTTTACAAACATACACGAAATGGACACAAAGAACACTCTGGGACAGCATTTAAAGTCTACACTCAGCGCAGCAGACCGCTTAAACTGCAACGTCGTTTTTATAAAGTATAAATTAAGTTACTGTAAAATTGAATGAAAAATTGAGAATTGAAATTACATTGATAAATCTCAACAAAATAATCTTTCCAAAGTTAGAAGCACAGAATCACTTACCCGGGATTCTGAAATGTGGGGACCCCCTGAGATTTCGAGCTCAGCCTTTCCACGACCTTCACCAGTGTAACGGTTTTTATTTGCCATTATACTCAGAGCTGGGATCCTGCCAAACTCTGCTTCCAACGCACTTCGACGTTTCGATGAGAACGATTTCACAACGGAAGTGACTCCGCCGCCAATAGACGTGGCAGAACAAACCAATATATCTGCCGACAGGAAGCACGCCCTAAATATTTTTCCAACACACTCGGTACAAGTAATAAGAGATTAATATAGAAGAAATTCTAGATTACTAGAGAAATAAACCTTCCGTTCTCTCCCTAGTCTGAAGGTGGAAGGGGACACCCGCAGTCACTTAGTGGTCAGATGACAAATCTGTTCGTTTGTCCCCATGGCATAGAAATATTTGTAAAATCTCAGACAAAATTTGATTCTGTCTGTGACATAGCTAAAGTTTTAATTTTACGATTCACCTACACAGTGTATTTTAATATAAAATGTGATGAAAATAAACAATAATAATTTTAGTAAACATTAGACGTTTGGGACGTTCATTTCACTTTACGTAAAATGGGTTTTGTGTGCGCCTGTTAAGAATGTCTAGGCAAAGAGACTCGTTTTGACAAGACCACAAGATATTACACTCTTCTAGACCTTTTTGAAATTATATTACCAATCTTTGTTAGATATTTAGATAAATAAAGAGTTACAAGGGAATACATACAATGACAGATATATAATGAACAAAGGGCGGCCTTATTGCTAAAAGCAATCCCTTTCTTGGAAGGGATGGATCAAAATGCTTCTGAAAAACAGTAGTAATTGAAGGTGTTGACTAAAATTCAAAATATATATTTATATCCATATATGCTAATCGCCATACGAATCGCTATTTCTCAATACAGGATTAGTAGTTGTTCCGTACTTCATTATACGCTGTAGTTCGATGTGTCTTCGCTAGATGGCGCTGTAGAATGTTTTCTATTTTTGTTGTATGTGGAAGTAGCCACACAATAAGAACATACTTATAGGTACCAACATGTATATATACATAACTATAGCTTCTTTTTTAAACCACGTATGAAAATAGAAAAACATTAACATCATACTCTAATTTGTGAGTGACTCACAAAAGCTTACAGGTAAAACAGTGAAAGAAGGATCATAAATGTGAAATGCAGAGACATCCATAGTCTCAAATCATCGGATGAACTTCTACATTTTTGATGTGTGGCATGTTAGTTACCCTGTCTCCAGAGCTAGAGGATGTGGGTTCGATTCCCACCCAGGACAAGTGTTAGTGTGATCATTTGTTTTGGGTCTAGGTGTAATATATATATATTATGTACATCTTTAGAAATATATTATAAAAGCATGGCTATCAGCTGTTTGGTTAATTAGCCTGGCTGTTCCTGGTTTGGGACCCGGCGCCTGTGTATATATGTATATTGATATTATTCCCAAACTTTGACATATTTTTTTATTTAAGCAAAGAGAATATACATAACATGAACATGTACATATGACACAGTAATATACAATATTTTAAGATTTTATAATATGTAGGGTAGTTTTTGTTCAAATGAAATCTGAAAAATCTTCAAAGCACAAAACTTAAGCCTTCCAATATTCTTAGAATAAAATCACTTAGAATATTTTTTTTCTTTATAAATTGTTTGATATATAGTTTAGAACAATTGTTTTTTTAAAAACGTATACAGATCTAAAGCAGATTTCGCCTATATCTTTTATTTTTATTCCAGATTCATAGGACACATTGTTCATAAAAATGTATTCTTTTGAAATATATTTGAAACTTGATAAACTAGATAGCGGTTGAGTATATCCACTTTCAAATATTTATGTGTGTTCAACCTACCGTCAGTTGAAGCAAAATATCATAAAAACGTTTGTAAATTACAAGTTACAGTTTATTATTATTTTTATTACATAAAAAATCTAGCCCACAACTGATACGATTATTTATTGAAGTGAAACTTCTTTATCGGGGTTGGAAAAAAATTTAGTGTAACATTTTTTCGTTACGTGTCACATTTTTTCGTCACGCGCCATCGTTTTCTTATCCCTACCACGCGTGATTCGAAGTATACTTTCTCCAGCGGAGTAGGGATTGGTAAATGTCTCCAATGTATTTTGCGGCCCGTTTTAGGTAGTTACATTTTTGAAATCTAGGTGGCGATTGCATCGACTTCGGACGGGTTTACATTATTTTTTTGAAAAATAACGTCATAAAGAAGTTTCACTTCTTACGAGTGTACGCTAGTACACGCACACATTTTTTTTTGATTTTGTGTTTCTAACTTTGAAAATGACAAATTCACACACAACCATTTATTCCTTATTTGACCGCTTCTGAGGTAAAATTTTCAATAACCCTTTTGTGATGACACTTTCAATACAAAACATGTCAGATGTTATTCTTAGAATTTCAAATATATAGTAGTAGTGATTCAATCTCAATTTTAATGAATCAGTGAGTGTGTCGAATCTGTGTGTCTGAGTAATTTATGTAAAGCTGGAAATGCTGACACTATCTTCTGGACACTTTATTTGTCATCAAGTTTGTCAGATAAACGAACATTAAAGTGCAATACACCAACGAATGTGAGAAGTTACACCGTCTCTTCTAATCAGGGCAAATCAGGTGCGAAATGCATCTGGTTTTCTAATAAATGTTTATGGTTTAAAAATATAGCAGGATATATATCTATTTGTAGCGGTTATTGTACACATAGTATCGTTTTTTAGCTTCAAAGTAACATTTATCCAAGAAAAAGTACTTCTAATATAATTAACTTTAATAAAAAAGACTGATCAGTCTGACTGACTGACTGACTGAACCAGTCATTTAAATTTTCCTGAATTCTTAAATATCCATCATCAGTCTCACAATGAAGTAGATTTTAATAATATCTCGATCTTTAGAATACATCAAGCCAGTAAGACACCAGAGTAATCCAAAGACATATATATATTATACAGAAATATAAGAATTAAAACAAAGTAGACTAATAAACAGTCCGTGTGGTGACCGATTAAGAATACATAGTGTTACCATCCCTATTTATTCCGTGGGTGTTGTAAAAGGCGACTAAGGCAACCAAATATGCAAGACAACATCATTACAAAGAGAAGGAAAACTTGAAACAAACCCTATTCCAACCGGTCTGGCCAGCGGGGTATAGTAGCCCAAAACCTCCTTGCTAAGGAGAGGCTTATGTCCAGCAGTGGACTGTAAATGGCTTTTGATGGCTTTTGATGAAAACGAAACAAAACAGTTAAATTAACAAATTCATATTCATTTCGGCGTAGTGGTATAAAGAGTATTACGCATAATCTATGTGCCTACATAGTGATGAATTGGAAAAAACTGTATTCACAACTTTCTAGCTTTGCAGTGGTACATGTTATTCTTATTCGAATAAAACTAAAATGTAAATATACCCTTTTGAACAAAAAAAATGCTGTTTATACAAATATTAGTTCCACTTGTAATTTTTGAGTTAATGCCGTAATGATGCACCTACTAACGTCCGTAAACACCTCTAAAAGCGGCTACACACGACCCTAAAATCACTGGCAATATCGGGATAGTGGTGGGGAGGACTCTAGATCATATCATAAATCGCTTCGTGTGTAGGCAAATCCTACCCGATTTTTATCGTCCCTAAATCGCCCCGATTTCATCCCCACTAACGATGTCCTGATATCGCCAGTGATTTTAGGGTCATGTGTAGCCGCTTTTAGAGGTGTTTACGGACGTTAGTAGGTGCATCATTACGGCATCCATCTACACGTTTGCCCTTCTTTACCATAAACAATAAATATCGTTTAAAAGACAGGCTGTTCTGTGCACATATATAAGTCTAATCTAGGACGTGGCTCGGTGTTGACCAGAATGACGATATCTTGCAAAAAACTTTCTTGTTTGTTATATTTGCACATTTTTAAAGATAATTTACCCAGTTTGAAGAAAAAACTCACAGACTATCTTGAGTCTAGACTTGGGTAAGCAATCACTCACCTAAGTTTGGATTTGAATGGTCCGTGATATGTTATCGCCTTTGAATGTGGAATATTTTTATATTTGCTGTTTTTAATATACATTTTGTATTTTTTTAAATATTTTTTTATAGTACAGATTATTATCTTTCTTACTCTTTAATTTAAAACTCATTTTGGCTGTGATTGCCAATAATTAAGTGTGTATTATTTGAGCGTGATTCAAAATAAATAGAAAAAAATACAAACGTTTACAGCAATCAGATACCAACAAACTAAGAAACATGCGAGGCTAAGAAAAGCGTGTTAAAAAGGTATTTTAGCTCGGTAGTTTTTTTTTACCAACATTATAATAAAACGATGGAAATGATGTAGTTTACTGGATGTGGATATTAAATAGAATTTTCGAATTGAAAAATTTTTCAGTGTAGGACGGCTCATTTATCAGGGAAGGCTATAGAGCATGTGAAATTACGCTACAACCAATAAAAACCCAGTAATAATAAAAAACACTACAGAAATAACTAAAAATTCTCTGAAGTCCAGTGAATTTGAGAAACAGCTAGTAGTTACATACAGGTGACTACGTAAACCTACCGTTAAACAATAGCTTAATTAAGCTACAACACGCTCAGCTCCTAACTTAAACCGCTTGGCAGTCAACAGCCACATCCGAGGGAGAGAGCCCTTCCGGCCCACTCGTAGAATAAATAAGCAAGTATCGGCGTACCCTCAGATTGGGTATAAATCAAAGAACAATAAGACAATCAAGTTTACTTCATAGATTCTATTGCTGTTATAGGCCGTTCAAGTGATATTAGAAGTAAATTGGCGAATTATTTATCATTCTGGTTATTTTGTTGGGGACATAACTTAATGAGCTTCAACGTCAAACATATTGGCTTTGTTCTAAGATATTGTCTTCACAAGGCGATTAGTTATTAATTGAGGTTCTTGTTCAAATATCTTTAGTAGTCTACCGCCTTTAGTAGGACAGACGTATTAGTATAGGGTTGTTTCAAGTTTTCCTTCTCTTTGCAATGACATACTGCGTTGTTTGTACCCTTAGTCGCCTCATACGATACCCACGTGATGAATATGAGTGGTGACACGATGTATTGTTAATTCGTCACCACACTACTTACAAACACTATCGCAACTTAATCTACGTTTCTCAAAAGCATCGTTTTTTCTTTTCTTTTCTTCATTTTTTATTTATATTTGGTTTGTAGCTAATGTTTTGAAATCCATTTATCGAGGTAGGCTGTAATCTTCGTGTTGGGATTTTCAAATCATAAAAATCAATTGAACCAATAGTTTCTGAGTATGGTGCATTCAAGCAACCAAACAAATTATTAAGTCTTATTAAATTAGTATAGATTACATATATTCCAAAAAAAATTATGATTCTCATATTTAAATCTATAGATAACATTGGCGACATATGGTTGTACCACTTGTCAATAAGAACGGGTAAAAGAGAAAAAAGTAATTAAACATACATACAAAGAAACAATTTTACATTACAGTTACTAACCGTCTCTAACCTAAAAAATGTATTAAACCACAGATATTATGAGATACCCTCCAAATATTGAAGCACCCATGAGAGTGCAAAATTTTAACCTTATCCTACCGAAAAGTAAAATTATATTTTTTACTTCTCTTTATGATGGGTAAATGACGAGACGACTTGTGGCAAGTAACTGATAAAGGTAGGGGAGGTATCTAAATCTATTAATTCTAAATTAGCTATTACCACTTCACTCTCGTGATTACTTTTCTAATTTTGAATGTGATGAACTTCAATTCAACTTTATATCCTTTATTTCATCTCTTAAGGAGCAAAGCTGCCAAAAATCTATCCATGAAAAATTCAATTCAAATCTAAAATTTCAAGTGTGATTGATTCATCGACACAGCCTATGAGTTGATAAATCAGTAATAAAATAGAAGTAAATAAATAACACATCTCATACACGTTTGTCTGATTTCAATTTCGCAAAGCCTGTACTGTGGTAGCTAGACTATTGATGAACATACTTATATATTTCTAAACACATACATATTATGTGTAAATTACATCCAGATTTAGAACAAATAGTCGTTTTTGTTACACAAATATTTGACCTGGGTGGGATCGAGTCTACGACCTCCAACTTAGAAGTCAGAGCTGCTAACCACTAAACCAATAGGCCAGTCTATCAAGGAAAAATATTTAATATGCGTAAACTATAGTCAAATTCATCAGTTTCAGTCAGGCAGTTGTTTTAATTTTTACAAACAGTCAATTGTCTCACTGGGAACATATCGTGTGACTTTAGAAACATACATGAAACGAATTCAAAGAACACAACCCATGTGGGGATCAAATCTAAAACATTCGACGCAGTAGGAGGCGGTGAGATGACCGCTTAACCACTACACCATCCGTGTATGTATAAATATGGACCTTGAAATTCAATAATACTAAACACAAATATTTGTCTTCGTTCCATATGAAACAAAAATGACAACACTCGAACTTTGCTCCCATGCCCATGCTAAACTAAAAAATATATGACAATAATAATGATATTTCTCAACGTTAAGTCACATGATCGAAACAAAATATTAACCAATAATACAAGAGAATAGAAGCGATTGTGAAAAGAGAATTGATACAAAACACATCTCGGCTAAGGCGGTTGCAGTCTCAGGATTCGTTTGAGTACTCAATAGCAGACTATAAATTTAAAACATTCAAACTCCGTAAGTAGCGTTAGTTAATTTCCATCAGATAATTCGTCTGCTTGTTTGCTTAAAAAGTCTAAGATTTTTTTTTTAACATTTGTAAATAGCTGTGGGTTATTCTAACCGTTGTTAGAAAACAACAGAAGTTTTGTCATCTATCACTACCTGCATAAAATCTATACCATCCAATCGGAATCGATTCATTTGTCTACACTAAATTACTGTGATCATTTGGTGTTGTAAGCTTAGATAAGAAAATCTACGAAACTCTTTGGCAATAACTAATAATAAATATTTCAGACATCTGTCACATAATGCCCTCTTGTTTTACACAAAGCAGAGTTCTTACTGTGATAGCTAGATTAGCTGACAGAATACTTGAAAGTTTTTTTTTAAATATACATATAGAAAACACCCAAATTCCGAAACAAATAAGCGGAGTTTAAAATACAGAACATTCTAGACGAATCGAAGAATCAAAGTCAAATGAGGGTAGTTTGTTAAATTCACATTTCATGCAAATGATCAAGACTAGAGGTTAGTCAACGAGGGGAGAGGAACGGAATAAGTCGAACCGTCAAGTGCATCGAAATTGCAAAGGTATTTTTTTTTCTATATTATTAAAATTTAATAAAACACCTGACATGTAAACGAGGCTAGTATAAAGCAAAAATTTGATAATAAATATCTAAAATATCTAAAGTAACTTAGGCTTTATTTTAAATATTCGTTTTTGTTGTTAATATCTATCCGGTTATGTTTTGCGAGTGTATCTACGTATTTATAATGTTTGCTGTACTCTGTAGGTTATTTAACATAATCAATTTCAATATTTAATGTGATTGTGAAAGTTACTGGATATTCTATCGCTATCGCTTTTATAAATAAAATTACCGATTCGTAAGATTGAAGCAATGGACGTGGCACTACCAAACAAAGCATCCCGATTAACGGTAACAGGCGCGCCACATTTTACAAAGGACCAAAACTCTGGTGAAAAGTGAGCCTTTGATAACACAAACAATTTCAGATAATTTGTTTTTCAAAAACTAAAAGACTTGTTATTTTACTTTATTAGAAATAATATTTGAATAGAATATTGTGTAATGTCAATCGAGAGAAGTTCGACAATTAGTTCAATTATCTAATTTATAGTAAACAGTGATTTAGTTTAGTATTTGGTTCTTTGCGTTTCATTATATTTTTATTAACTTTATTTGACTCGGTGAAAAGTACTTTTAAAAATAAACCAAAAAATTTATTCATACCTTCAGTCCTAGTTTTATAAAATGAATTTGAACTTAGCTTAGAATATGGGGACTTATGAACCAATCTAATGATTTTTACTCAAAGTTAAAATATTAAAGACAATGTTTCTCTATCGGTTAGCCCACGAAGCTTCATTCTTAAACGTATCTGTAATTTTTACGTCTGGGTAGGGTAGTGCTCTTTTTTGTTTTTTTATAAAAACCTACCAAAGTGACTCTACTCTACCTGATGAAAAGCATGAGTAGAATCCAAGAGTTATGGTCACCATACTTATTGCAAATGCAGACAATGCAGTATGGTAACCCATACTATGGCGACCTAGTAAGATGCTTTTTCACGTCTTGCTTGGGGACGTAAAAAGCATGACAATCGTCGTGGTAGCGTGTTTTTTTTCACCATAAAAATTATTATACATTGCCTTATTTTAAGTTTACCCATTTTACACAAATAAGTTAGTCCCGTTTTAAATAAATATCTTCACGTATCTCACACCTGGCTGTCCGATTCCAAATTAAGGCGAGCCTGTGCCATGGTAACCAGACTGCTTATAAGCATACTTAAGTATTTCAAAATAAATACATAAATATTTCGGACATTTGACACACAAGGTCATCTAGTTTCAAACTAAGCAGAGCTTGTACTATGATAACTAGACTGACTGATATAATACTGATAGTTTTTTTTTTGTAAATACATACTTATTGTACATAGAAAATACCCAAACTTCGAAAAAAATATTTGTAGATACAAGGATTTGGTCTGACGCAGGTATCGAACCTGAGACCTTAAGCACAGCAGTCGCATTCACTACCGCTGTGCCATCGAGGTTGTTAAATACATACATATTAGAGAGAAATATCGGGAACGGCACCCACGATCTGTCTGTTTGTTTGTTCTGAATATAGTAAAATAAAATTATAAATAGATTATTTATTACTCTGCTTTTCTAAATAACACATAAATACACCTGCCACGTATATACCATTTGGCATTAGGTGTGCAATGTATAATCTAAATAGAGGATGTCTTAAATAAATAAAGATAGAATCGCGACGATTTTTTCCTTTCAATTTGAATTAAAATTAAAAAATATCGATAACATTTTACAATTCGATTTTGTAGGTATTCTAACAAAAATTGCTTTTATTTTACCATTGACGCACCCGTGTGATTAAGTTTTCTAGTTCAGTTTTCTAGCAATGATTTAATTTGTTTTATTTTTACTGTTTTTATAATATATTGTCATATTAGTGGCAAATAATTAAATTTTAAATTGAAAGCGAATCAAAGCAATAAATATATTTATAATGTAGTTGACGAGAAGTTTTCTTAAACTGTAAATGTATAAGTTATGGTCATAGTTTATTTAAGTTAAACAGTTAACATTAATATAATATTTAATCTGTTTACTATGAATGTGGAGTTTGTCATGTAAATTTAGTAATTATAACTAATTACAAGTTACAATTTCATATGATGTTAATGAAGAATATTAACATACATATTTGATTTGTTTACAGAACACACCGTTTGCATCATAAAACATGGAACACGGCGAAATGGAATTATCAGAAACGGGAAACATTTAAGATGGAGCGTCTATATAAACACATTTACTAGTGAGATCTTTTTCAAACAAGACTTTGCAAAATTTAGTATGCAAATCAACCTAATCATGGGTGTGGTCATCGATTAAGAATACGAAATGACACCACCCTTACTCATCCCGTGGGTATAGTAAGAACCGACAAAGAGAGTAATTTACACAGATCGATTTAGCCACCGAGGTTTAGAAGATTAAAACCTTCATTCTAAGGAGAGGTTATGTCCAACCATAGACTATTAAAGGCTGATGATGTCATCAACTCGATTAACATGTTAGATAAAGAAGAAATTGCTTACCTTTCAGGATAAACAAAGATGTGAAAAATATGCGGGTAGATCCATTACGAGTCAACGAGGAAGGACGTGTACCGAAGAGTCACACAGCATGTGACAGCACAACTTGATCATAATATCGGACAAATCAAAGGAATTTTTTTTAATAGGCTACTAAAGTGGCTGATGGAAAGCATAAATAGAATACAAGAGTTGTTGTCACTATACTCATTGCGAATGCAGTAAGGTGATACATACTATGGTGACCTAGTAAATGCTTTTTCACGCCTCGCTTGGTGACGCAGAAGGCATGGCAGTCAGTTTGGCATTGTATTGCACACCCTGACCACTACAACCATCACCTCTGCATCAATGGACCTGCAGTCAAAGGTATGTGATATCAGTTTATTTTAACACATTCATCTCGAGAGACACTTCGGTCGAACTGATTTATATTTCCTCTTACAAATTCGTATATTTCATGCAAATTTACAAGTTGTATTATTACTCGTGTGAAGGGACGTGTGTCATATGTCTCAACGACACAAAGGGCGGATCCTCCGACCAGGCGAGGTGATCATGCCTGGCGGACCACGCCCCAACGGTTAATTTTGGGATGTTGTATATATTCAAATTGCCACGCGAATCTCTATTTCGCGATACAGGTTTAGTAATTGCTTTGTAGTTTATTACATTCATACGTTTCGTTCATACTTCGTAGTTCGATATATCCTCGCTAGATGGCGCTGTTGTATATTTTCTTTGGGCTGTAATGTGGATGTCGCCACACTCTTACACACTAACGTCTAACTTTATAAAATTATCTCTAATCGATATAAATGTTTTTACTTCGTCTTCCGCATAGTACCTTATTTACATTGTTTATATTGTAACGGCTAATTTAAGTGCCCATAAACCGTTACTTTGGGTAATGTATTCTTTTATCTGATTCAATTTGGTAGACAAATCTCAACGTTATTTTGGTATATGAATGCTGGTTTGCTAAAAGTTTAAGCAACAAATAGTACTTATTTATTCAAAGTAAATCTACTGTGAGTGTTTTTAACAAGTTTGAAAAGGGTCAAACAAAGTCTTCTAAAAGATCATATATTTGCAAATGTGTGATCGTATGTGTGTGTCTGGATTAACACGCTTAGATTTATAAAAGGAAACCGAATTACATAGTCAATATTTTATAAGTACATAATCTTGTGCAAAATATATTTGACTCCCACTGGTTTGATACTAAGCGTGATATCGTTGGACTGGGTGTGTGACACTAATAGGGATTTAAATAAAACCACTGTGCACTGTACTATGGGTTCGTAAGACTCCACGGCTTAATTTGCTGTCGCCTTGTACTAGACTACAGGTTTGTTCTCTTTATACAAAATGCTTGTAAGCCTAATACACTAACGCGTGTAACACAACGATAGCGCGATCTAAGTTTGTAACAGCACCCTCTAGGGAACGTAACGGTAACTAATACTTTGGTTTCGACTTTGATCGCACTATGCTGTTATTAGTCTCGAACACCACTTCTGTTTTTAAGTTAATGAATTCTGTAAATTCTTTTCAGGAAATTAAAATTCTTTAGCCACAATATCGTTTATTAAGATTTGTAAATACTATGAAATTAACCATTTGAAGATTTGTCATTATTAACAGCATTTAAAAATCCATAACTGGACATAAGTCATTCTTTTACTAGATTCCTAGGCTGCCATAGCGTGGGTCACCATACTGCACTGTTTTCATTCGTAGTGAGTACGGCGACCGTTCTTGGATTGTATTTATGCTTTCCATCAGGCAGAATAGTCCCTTTGGTAAGTTGCTATAGAAAAAAAAGGAAGTTCAAGTTAAATTTCTTACACCATTGTTGGATAAATAGTGTTGTGACTTTAAGTAGATGTGCGTACAATGCTTTCGTGACGAGAAGCAAAACAAATTGAATTTATTTAATTTATTTGAAAATCCTTTCAACTATTGTGTGTCTCGTTATCTAGTCAGAAGTAAAACTAGTTATTGACAATTAGTGGTTTCAGTAAAGGCTCTTGGAAATCTATTTGTTCAAATATAATTTTAAAAGTACCGCCCAAATAAAATTATTCAAAATAACCTCAAATAACATCAATGTTTTCTTTCACGTTAAGTAACTTCACATTGAGTTACACGTCATGTGGTGGTTCTTCCCCTTTTCTTTACGTGATTAACGTAAGAGTCTACTAAGGAAACTAATTACGCAAAACTAACGGCAAAGAAAAGAAAAACTTGAAAAAAAGCCTTGTACCACCTTGTACTTTGTCTCACCAGCGTAGTATAATATGCCAAAACCTCCTTTACGAGAAGAGGCATATCAGTGGGCATTAAATTAAATTAAATTAAGCAAACTATAATTATAATTTTCATTTTTATCAATGGCATAAACAAACGAGCATGTGATTCACCTGATGGTGACATCCGCCAGCCATAGACACCTGCTTCTTACTGCATGTATTGTGTGCTTTTCTTTTTAAAAAATATTTAATACAGTTTCAGATTTAATTTGGATTTAGTCACCAATTATTTTCAAATTATTTTGCAGATGCTGGCGCAAGGGAAATGAACGCAACTGCGCAATACTACTCGTATCTAACTACACAAGACGTTATCAGTAACAACAGTTACAATGGGTAGAAAGCGCGACAATGAAAGAGGCAATATTAGCGTAGTTAAACTAAATCGAAATGGACTTTGTTCATTTACATGTAAGTGGATAACTAAAGTTTTTTATTTTTTTTAAATATTAAACATGTTCATTTAAAATAAAGACTATTGAATGAACTGAAGTTTGTTTTCATACAGTTTGATTGTTTGTTATAAATTTTATATGAGATTATATATTTTCGATTTTATAATAATAATAATTGCATTATAAAATATTTGAAAAAAATCTAAATTCTGTAAACTAGGTCACAAAAAATGTTGACCGAATAAAATCTAAATAATAAAATAATAAAAATTTTAAACGGTGACTGCGCTATTAACCATGTCTGGAGCAGCTTCTATTTCTTGTGTAATGAGATCGATGGATTCGTCCGTGGCATACAAATTGGCATGATTTTATCTTTAGTATCAGATTTTTATTAGTCTGGATAAGCTCTTAGATTTGGAACTTCACGGAGACATTTGGCAATTCACGACTAGTAAACAAACTCCATGCTTAGAAAAAAACTGTTTTTATTGTATATTCTCGAAGGTTTCTTCGCGTTTATGATTATTTAAAAGTTGACCTGGTCTGAATTGATTCACCCTGACCATTAAAAATGATAAAATAGTAATATTTGTCAGAATATTATTGATGTGCAAGTGTTAGACATAACATAACATGCGTAATAATTTGCTGCTTTTAGAGTAATCTAGAAATATTTCAAGAAATAAAAGTTAAACTTATTTAAATAATATTTCAAAAAACCTGTTTAAAATATACAATACCAAGTATAATATTATTTAAAAATATAATATTAAATTTATTAAAAATATATTCAAGAATTATTAAATTCAATATCAAGAAATATTTGATACAATTGCAATGGTAAGAATAAATAAACATAACATAATTATGCAAATAATATCATACGTATCAATTTATGTGTGAATAAGGCAAATTGTCGTCTAATATAAAATCAAATAATTTCTTATTAAATATTTAAGAGGTTTGACTCACTACCAGCATTTGCTCTGCACCTGCCGTTTGTTTTTTTTTCGTCCCTCCGACACACCACCTTCGAAGTCTCTTCATCTGTTCGCTGACGATTAGTTTGACTGATGACAGTAATCTAAGATGTCGAGTCCATATCCATCCACCCATTTTGTCATTTAATGTCGACTGATTCTCCTACTATTTTGATTGTAACAGTTGCGGTCAGTGGAAAAATCTTTTGGTTGGTTTATTCAAATATAATAGAAATAATAAATGATTTAACTGAACTTTCAAACAAACAATTTAATGTTTAACGTTACAAGTACTGCGCATCATCGCTACCTGTGCAGATGCGTCTATTTCATCGCATATGTTAGCACGTTCAACGGACTTAAGATCATTTTAAATTTATTAAAGTCACAGTAGTGCGACTGTACGCATGGCGTTGGGTGGCGCATGGGTTTAAGAGGTTACCTCGCCGCCTTCTACTTCATTCAGTGTTTCTACATTTAAAAAAGAAGAAAGAAAAAATTTTTACAAATTGTTCTTGGTCTGGGTGTTCTTTGTCTATTTCATGTATACCTATAAATCATCAAATTAAATAGTACAGGAATTGTCTAAAGCAAATCAAAAAGAAAAGTCAACAACACGTCGTAAACAAAACAGACGTAAGAACAGAATTAACATTTGCATCCAAGAGAATATTGGAATTCCAATAGTTAGTGTATTTCTCGTTAATGTGAAACTACAAGAGGTCAAGTTGGACAAGTTGACGACGGAGGAACTCGTTTATTCGGTACTCTACTTGGTTTACGATAAAGGAGTGACCTGGGAACTGTGCCAGTATTTTGTAGTTTGCCATCAATTTTGCTAGACAGTGTACAGTCTAGTTAAATAAATAACGTAAATATTGGGAAGATTTCTCAGCTGTACAGTTGATGGATGTTTTATCGTAAGGCTTTGTATTGCTTTAATGCAATGATTAAATGCAGCCTATTTTATCACTCCTTTTGGTCTAATGATTCTCTTTTAATATATTATGGTGGTGTTGTGGTCGTTGTGTTGTGCGCAGTCTTTCCAGAGTTAAATGATCTCAAAATATATTGTGTAACAAATATAAAAGACATATTTAATCAATAAATTAAATTAAATTTTAAAACAACGCTTGTCTTTCTTGTCGGAGGATGGCTCTCAATCAGTTGGGTATATTTTATTTCTTGAGTATCTCCGCTACTTTCTTATCAAAAAAATCAAAATACAGTCTGACTTATTATTTGATGGGATTATTGAAACTCACAAACTAAATCATTTAAAACTTTCAAATTCGTTTTTCGGGCCACTACATAAATTAAAGGTGTAGAAGGACGAGTGTCATGTCCCTCCGACACAAAGGGAGGATCCTCCGACCAGGCGAGGTGAACTACAATACAACTACTAATCTCTATATCGCGATACAGGATTAGCAGTTGCATTGTGATTCATTAAAACTATAAGTTTCGTTCATACTTCGTAGTTCGATGTATCTTCGCTAGATGGCGCTGTTGTATACATATATATATATATATATATATATTTCTCTGCTTGAATGTGGAAGTCGCCACAAAGGTATATTCTCAACTTTACGTACAACTAAAATAGCAGTTTAGCTCATTGTCAAAGTTTTGATCGCTATCATAATCGACATTCAAACATAAAGTTTAAAACAAAATTGATTTAACAAAATTATAAGAGGTCAGTGTCTGTCAGAGAACTCAAAACAATAGCTTTCAGAATTTTTGTGTGTATGTGGCGAGCAAATCTCGGAAGTGGCTTAATCAATTTGGATGCGGTTTTCTCTAATGTAATATGGTAAATTTCACTTATCATTTAAGTCATTTCATTTCAATCGGTTGACAAATAAGACAGTATTTATATTAGTTTAAAGAATCACTACAATAACCGATATACAGGGTGGCCCAGCTTTTGATAAAGCAGTAACTAACAAGTAACACTATTCATTATACTTCCGTTAAAATTAGTAAAAAATTTTTTTATAAAAATACAGCAATGATAATTTAGAACAAAATGAATACAATTATTTAATTTATATTAGAGCACCATCTATATTACACTGGTGATACACCTGTAGCCGGTGGCAGGGCGAGCGGCAGAAAAATGGCGGCGAATTCAAATGCAAGCCAAGCGTCGTGTCGCGTCGCGAAATATAACATTCTTATTACTAGTTTTCATTCGTTTCACTTTTTTTTCAGATCAATATTTACCTAAAATATAATGTTATTATTTAATTCATTTCCTTTAAATTTTCAAATTTTCAAAGTTTCCATCGCGCACTTGAATGCATTGATGACATCTTCACAACATATTTTCACGTATTTTCGGTGTCAAATCTAGTGATATAGGTGGCCATCGTGTAGGCCCATATCGTCCTATACACTGTTCACCAAACATGTGGTTAAAGCACTCCCTGGCAGCCACCACTGAATGTGAAGGCGCTCCATCTAGCTGATACCATAAACGCCTGTGTTGAGCAACAGACAGTTGATCTATGTAGTCAGACACTGGCCATCAAGCGATTCTAAAAACTTAACAGCAGTCAAATTTTCCTCAATGAATATAGGGCCAATTATTTAGTTACCGTGAATTGCTCCCCACACATTTAACGAGAAACGGTTTGGGTGTAATGATTCGTGCACAGTATGAGGATTTTTCGTAGTCCAATATTTAAAATTACTGAGACTCGTTACAAATCAAAGTAAAGTCTGACACTAACTGACGCTACTTTCTAGAATCCAGAAGACTTTGAATATAAAATAAATGAATCAATGTTACCAATTGTAAATGATAGTAAAAAATTGTAATGTATTTGCCGGTAGTAATCATAATGTACTTCAAAAACCATTTAAATAAATAATATAATTTACGAAGCTAAATAATATTACAATTCTTAATTATTAACATATTTTGTTTACAACCAATAGATGGCAAGGTGCGCAATTACGATGCACAAAGCGATTTGTTGAAGGTTAGTAGCACTGATATCTGTGACGCATTAGCCAATTACATGCTTCTGTTTTATATTCGCCGATTCAATGACCAACAAATCAATCAACAAACAAATGTATGCTTTTTGAAATATGTTTGATTTTGCTTTAAAACTATTTTTATTTTTTAAATTTAATGAATTATTATAAGTGTGAAAGTCATTGGTCATTACGTAATACTGCATTATACAATACATGGTATTGTAAACTACGAAACAGGAAAAAGTCTCCTGTGGCTAAACTACTGAATACATTTTCTTCAAATTTTGCAAATCGTCTCAAAATAACTAAATGAATATTTGGTATAAATAAATGTGATTCCGATAAATAGTCCCCTGTATACACGGATAAAGCCACAGGCAATCTAAAATAAAGATATTATTAATTTTTCATTAGGGGCTTTCTATTTCAGAAAAAGAAAGAGACATTTGAAACAGTTGCCTAAACTTCATATGATGGTTTTATAAATAACAAACCATTATCTTCATAGAATCTATAGGTTTAGGGATAGCATATACGTAGGTACGTATAGTATATAGGTAGTTTTATGTTGAAAAAAAAACGTAACAAATCGTGTAAAATTACAACAACGTGTTAAGTGTAGTTTATAGTGTGGAGAGGGAACGAGTGTCATGTCCCTCCGACACAAAGGAAGGATCCTCCGACCAGGCGAGATGATCATGCCTGGCGGGTTACGGCCCAACGGTTGATGTTAGAATGTTGTATATGTGCCACGTGAATCTCTATATCACGATATAGGGTTAGCAGTTGCTTCGAGCTCATTATTATCATTCATAGTTCGATGTATCTTCGCTAGATGGCGCTGTTGTATAATTTTGTTCGTGCTAAATGTGGAAGTCGTCACAATAGCACTGACTATTATACGTCCATCATCGTCAAGCTCATGAGGTAGAAGGTTTATCATCCACTCGTGCATTTCTCATATTTTCACTTTAAATTGTGCTTTCTAAGTTGGTGAGCAGTAATTATTTCATTCAATTGCATATTTTTAATATTTTTGGCTTTACTATAGTCACCTATCATTCCTCTGTCGTCAATAATATGAAAATATATAAGGTACTGCCTACATAATCTTATGTTTACACTGCTTTGGATAGATATACTTGTAATCTTTCAGCGAAATTTCATAAAAATTAAATATTTTATGAAATTATGTTTCGATAATTGTGATTATGTGATCAACTCAATTTCCACTCACTTTATGAATAAAGATTTGGGGTCACTTTTTCAAAATATAAAAACAAAATATAGAATGTAATGAAAAATGTTTGCTTTAGAAACCCAACGAAAGTATCTGTTGGCGGTTCATTAAAGAGTATGTCAGGATGACTGTCAGCAAGTAGAAGTAGGAAAGTTGTGCGGCATACCCCAATAACTTCGGAATACTTATCCATATCACTATCACAAGAGTGAAAAAAATTATATGATTTAGCTCACTTTTTATGCGTATGTGGGATCGCCCGTGTCGTATGCTCGGTTTATAAAAGAAACGATGAGTCCCAGATTTTCAGTACACAAGAACAGATAATAAAATAAACAAAGTCACTAAATCTTGCACTGACCATGTTTGCTAAATCTTGTACTGATCCTGCTCCGTGTGTTTTGGAAAAACCTCTCTGGCAAAAGAAATGATAAAAATAATTTTATAAATACGAGCTTTATATACATCTAAACTTTATCTCATTAAAATAGTTTCTTTCGTAGTTGTCATTGTAGCGGGCAACAACAATTTATTTAAGAAATAAAAATTGTTTTGGCTATCAAGTTTTCTATTGGTTTGCATTTATTATTTTATAATGTATTCTGAGCTTAGATTGAGTGTCCGCAATAGCAGCAATTTGTTTGCATTTTTTTTTTTTTGCATGTTCATAGAGTTATTACTTGTTACATAGGCCTAATGTTTTAGGAGTGCCTCTTGAGTAATATGCCTATAGTCAACTGTCGATTACGTTAGCAATTTACACAAGTCTATTTTGTTGACAAATTAACATCTTTTATTTCAAATTTTCACTCGTTTTCACTGTATTTGCTTTGCTGCTTCAGGCACTCCTCTGAGTCTTCCTTGTCGGGTGCCTGCGTCTTCCTGCGGCGCCTCTTCCGGGACGCAGTTTTGGCTGTCGGAGCTGGGTTGGCCTGTGCCATGCCAAAGTCAAAGTCAAAGTCAAATTCGTTTATTCATTAAGGTCACAAAAAGACACTTATGAACGTCATAAAAAAAACAATAAAAGATGAACAATCTGTCGATTAAAATTACAGCTAGCTGGGTTCGCAGATTGTTCATGGTAGAGTGGTGAGAAAAGAACCCAGGAAAGAAACTCACCACCACTCTTTTAACTCAAAATCTTTTAAATATTAAAACAGCAGTTATATTAACAATCATAGGTCTTAAAAAAAGAGTAATTTATTTCCAAACATCTAAATCTGTGACATAGTCTGAAACTGAGTAATAAGCCTTTTTGGACAACCTCAGTTTAATAAATTTCTTAAATTTACTAATAGACAATAATACTATGTTGTTTGGTAATTTGTTATAAAATTGTTTACATTGACCCACAAACAAATTCGATATTTTATGGAGCCTAGTAATGTGCACGGCAAGTTTATTTTTATTTCTAAAATTAAATTGATGGAGATCACTATTTTTCTTAAATTTAGACAGGTTTTTATGAACATACAAAAGATTCTCATAAATGTATTGTGAGTGTAGTGTGAGATTGTTAATTTCTTTGAATGTGTTTCTTAGTGACTCCCGAGGGCCCATCTTATAGATAGCCCTAATAGCTCGTTTCTGGAGCACAAAGATTGAATCAATATCAGAGGCACTGCCCCAAAGCAATAAACCATAGGACATAATGCTGTGAAAGTAACTGAAATAAACTAATCGCGCAGTATCAACATCCGTCAATTGACGAATGAGTGTGGCCGGGGCAGATTCTTGTACCACGTTGGACTGCACAGTGGTTTTCGGGGGGTCTGTTTTAGGGGCTAGACCGGCTTTCTTGTTTCGTGCCTCTCTTTTGAATACTGGGCACGAGACACTGCTAGCTGGGTGGGGGCCCTTGCAGTTGACGCAAGATGCGGGTTGGTCTCTGGCGCGTGGACACTCGTGGGCTGGGTGTTCGCCTCCGCAGCGCACGCGGGCGAGAGGCCTGTGACAGTTTTGGGAACTGTGACTGAAGCCCTGACAGCAGTGACACTGTGCAGGGCCTCTCTTCCCTTTCCAGGCCTCGATGACCACATCGGGCATCAGCGGCACTTCGTCGATCTCGTAGGCCTTGGAGATTTCGAGAGTTTTTTCCACCTCGGCGAAAAGATGCATCTGACGCATTTCAGGCTGACGCCCTTCCCTGCGAAGTCCTCCACGATTTCCTTAGCAGGGGTGTCAGCCGGAAGTCCCCGGATGGTCATTTTAATGGGCCTCTAGTGAGGAAGGGCAATGGCGTAATAGGGCGCCTTTGTTTGTCCTAGGGCGTCAAGGTGGGCTTGGATCGCCCTGAATTCCTCGTTGCTCTTGGGCGTAAACCGGAACTCTTTACCAAACGGCCTCACGTTCGGTGGGTGTCCGATTTTTTTCAGCCAACTCTTTGAAGTGGACCGTTCAGTTATCCAGACGATTCACCACCAGAATCGGCTGTTTCTTGACTGCCGGCTGATGAGTGTTTGTGCTACATGTGGATGTCGCTACAATAGCACTGACTATTATACGTCCATCGTCGAAAAAGTCATGAGGTAGAAGGTTTATCATCCACGCGTGCATTTCTCATATTTTTACTTTAAATTATGCTTTATAAGTTAGTGAGCAGTAGTAATTTCATTCAACTGCACATTTTTGAAATTTTTGGCTTTACTATAGTCACTTATCCTTCCTCAGTCATCAATAACATGAAAATATATAAGGTACTGCCTACATAATCTTATGTTCGCACGACACTCGATAGATATACTTATTATCTTCCAACGAGATTTCATAAAAAAATATTATTTTAATTTATTATGTTTCCATAATTACGACTATGTGATCAACTCATTTTTCCACTCATTTTCTGAATAAAGATATGGGGTCACTTTTTCAAAATACAAACAAAAGTAACTGTTGGCGGTTCATTAAATGAGTATCTCAGGATGATTGTCAGTAAGTAGAAGTAGAAAAATTGTGCGTCATACCCCAATAACTTCGGAATACTTATCCGGATCACTATCACAAGAGGAAAAACAATTATATGATTTAGCTCACTTATGATGCATATGTGGAATCGCCCGTGTGGTAGGCTCGGTTTATAAAAGAATCGACAACGAGTCCCACATTTTCAATACACAAGAACAGATTATAAAATAAACAAAGTCACTAAATCTTGCACTGACCATGTTTACTAAATCTTGCACTGATCATGCTCCGTGTGTTTTGGAAAAACCTCTCTGGCAAAAGAAATGATAAAAATAATTTTATAAATACGAACTTTATATACATCTAAACTTTATCTCATTAAAATAATTTCTTTCGTAGTTATCATTGTAGCGGGAAACAACAATTTATTTAAGAAATAAAAACTGTTTTGGCTATCAAGTTTTCGATTGGTTTGCATTTATTATTTTAAAATGTATTCTGAGCTTAGATTGAGTGTCCGCAATAACAGCAATTTGTTTGCATTTTTTTATTTTTTTTTACATGTTCATAGAGTTATTAATTGTTACATAGGCCTAATGTTTTACGAGTGCCTCTTGAGTAATATACCTATAGTCACTGACGATTACGTTAGCAATTTACACAAGTCTGTTTTGTTGACAAATTAACATCTTTTATTTCAAATATTCACACATTTTCACTGTATTTGCTTTGCTGCTTCAGGTACTCCTCTGGAGTAAAAAAGATTATCAGTAGAGAGGACCTCTACTTGGCATAGCTTAATCCAGTTGCTTTTATCTGACTCTACTAAATATTATCTGATCGCTTACTCTTTCACAATGGCTAAACAGATGTTTTTGGTCTGAAATATTAAATAACATTATTCAGTGTTCTTCTGTTCTTCACTTTTCTTGAGTATAGACTAAATAAAGCTGTACATAATATGCATGTCAACATAACATAACTGAACATTACTTAGCTCATTCCGAGTATCTAAGGTTGTACAAGTTGAAGGTTCGTTTATCAAAATGACGAAAACGAGTCACTGAACACTGTCAGTACACAAGAATAAACAATATAGTTTACTAAGTCAGTAAATCTTGTCAGTAAGCAAATCTTGCACTGACCATGTGTTGGGATAATCACATTTTTATATTTATTTTCATGTTTTACTTTTGTTTAAAACGTTTACAAAGCATACCGATGCAATAGCGATGTTCGTTTCTTTTTCATTTCATTTTGAATTATTTATTTATTTGTTTATCTGCAGTAATTATGTATATCGGTAAAAATATAAATACAGAAAATAAACAAAAGTTTTCGATTGCACTTTGCGTGCAAGTTTCTTCTGCTTCTTCGGTCTTATTTCCCTTTGTGTTCTGTACTGGTTCTTTGGTGTCTTGAATTTGTTGGGTAGAGTTCATGCGTGTTTACTAACGCCTTGGTTGAAGTTTTCATAAAATTACTAGCTGACCCAGCAGACTTCGCACTGCCTCAATTGATAAATAAAAAAGCTAATCTTTTGTATAAAATAAACTTGAAACAAACAAAAGGAATTTGTAATTAAGAAAAATGCTCGTTAGGTTTTATTAGTACTTTCCATTAATTACACATGATATTGCTTAAAAATAGTGACGTCGCAATAATGGGATACTTACAAATCAGAATTTTCATGAAATACTGGCTATTTATAAGGTTTCACTTTGATATTAATAGACACACACAATTATGATGCAATCTGTTAATCAATTTAAAACTCTCATAAACCATATTTTTTGTTTTGTTTTGTGATGCCTAAATAAACAAAGATGATGGTTTTCAGACGCGTGAATACGCGAGGTATAGTTGTCCATGCGCGAAACACGTAAACTCTAAGTTGATCCCGCAAACTTCCAACGACTGGCCTTGCGATTTATTAATGGTCATCGCAAAGGGAACTTTATACGGGAAATTGTAGAAGTTTAAAATCGAATGGTAAATCCGTTGGGATCATTGGTATACACGGGATCAAGACATCCTCTCTTTTACATTTTTCCATTATGATCGCTGCCTCAATGACAATATTCATTAGCTTCTTCACAGCTAGCCATATTTCATTGTACAGTCGAGGTTGATTAATATTACGCAGCATGGTGACAACTAATCCTAATTTCTACTGCAAATTGTGAGATGGTGGCAATTCCAATGAATTTAAAAACTCCGTGGAATATTTAACTGCATCATTCTGGTTCATAACGGTATCGACTGATTTGAAGGAAACCAACTGTCCCGGCAGAAGATCTTTATTTTTCGCCGCCAATATTGCTCCTTCACCCAGCCAATTATGGTTATTGAACTGTTGTGCTATATCTGGGTAAATACAATGAATAAGTTCCACTTTCGAATCTGTAATGTGACAGAAATATGTGAGTAACGTGATGTATCCGGTGTAAGTGTCCATTGTGATTGTATTATTTCCAATATTTACCTACCCATACCTTCCAATGTATACCTGTAAGATTTTAGCCATAGCGCTATTTTTGGTGATGTTGCAAATTCGTGTTTCGTTGATTTGCATATTTACTGGTTTTAAGGCAGAATGTGCAGTTTGCCCGCCTTCTAGAAGAGTCGCAGCTCCATTATTTTGCGATCTGATCCTCACCAAAATCAATGGAATTAAGAAGTTTTAGCCTAGTTCCTCCGGTATCATCAAGGAAATATATTTCACTAGATCACTTTTTATAGCTTCTATCAAAGTAACGTACGCAATTCTTTCTTCTTGATTTAGTTGCGGAAAATTTGTATGAACTGTTTCAGCTAATGCTTGAGTGTCGTACTGTTATTCTCTTTGCAATTCGTGGTTTAATGCATATGACGATTGGGTGCTACCATTCCCAAACACGACAATACTTTATTTGCCATCTACAAAGACATATCTTCTGTCATGATCAATGTCTCACTGTAAAATTCTGCAGTCAGTTTTAGTGTATGATTCAAAGTTTAACGGCGCAAAAGATGCAAAATATCCTCAGACATGTCATCCCTATACTTAACCCATGAATCTTTTGGATTCAAGGGGAAACATGTGAGCATGATAATCACAAACAATGTACGAATTTGATGCGGTGATGCAGATATTACGGAATCTTTAAGCGTATCATTCCAGTGTAAATCGCTTTCGAATAAATGTAATAGTTGACATGCCTCATGGTAAGTCGCACACAGATGTCCACTAACTGTTCTCAGTTGTTCAAATGATGTCGGGCTACGAACATTCACCAACAATAACAACCATAAATAATAATAAAATTTATTGTTATTTGCATGTACTGTGTAGATACGACTCAGAAAATCTGAAGCAAATAAGCTCTTACCTTCGAAACTACCGATCACCGACGATACAATGGGTATCCATC
Source organism: Hypercompe scribonia (assembly GCA_949316085.1). Classification (NCBI taxonomy): domain Eukaryota; kingdom Metazoa; phylum Arthropoda; class Insecta; order Lepidoptera; family Erebidae; genus Hypercompe; species Hypercompe scribonia. The sequence goes on from OX438975.1 coordinate 23,507,519, forward strand.
ATTTCCCGTTATGGTTTCAGCAATCAGGTCTCTTGGGTATCGCTTGGAGCACTTTCTGTCGACTACACAGGGAAAAATTGTAGTTGAAAACGCCGCAAGGCCCATGTATCATGTGTTTGGTAACTACAATAGTACATGCAATTTTGGGTCAACTGTTTCATCAAGAATTTCAGTTGAAATTATGGAATCAATGTCATCTGACCTTATAAAACCACGCTTTTGCTATTCTATAGAGTATATTCAACAACGTACTTGGTCATTCATGGATGCTTAACGAAGAAATTCATGAGAGATTTCAATTTTTGTTTAAAAACTCTGGCAGTGATGTCATGTCTATCAATTGGTGTTTGGCTATGAAGTAAATCTCTGTCTCTGAATAAAATGTCACTATATACAATATCAACAAAAAAAGAGCACATAACTTGAAATGTCACTATCACAAGTTTCACTGAAGTAAGAAAGTTCTCGCGCACGTAACGGTATCCGTCACTCACAAATGATGCAATATTTGTCATAAGTGAAATCGATGGACATAGAGTATATATTTGTTGGTTGTTAAATAGGCAATATTATGGTTGCGTTTATAAATTTCAATCTACACATAAAAATTGTAATAGATACTTAACAATTAAAGTTAGCCAAAATTAATTTTATTTTTTTACCTCCGGATAATTTGTTAACCTAGCGAATTTCGTACCGCCTCAAAACTAAATAATAATTACTCAAAATAAATGTTATGTGCAATTTTCTTTTAATAAATTTAATACATTCTCACTATTTCTGAAAACACTTTTTGACAGGTACGAACTATTTGTATGGGAAAATAAAATTGTTGTTTTTATTATTTTACTTACAATTTCTTATAAATTCTCACCTTTTAAACCTTCCCTAGACTGCGGCAAATAATACAAGACCTAAATTAGCCAAATTGGTTAGTCAGTTCTCGAGTTTTAGCGAGACTAACGCACAGTAAATCATTTTTATGCATGTATATATATAGATTAATCAATATCTATATCATTTAACTCAAACTAAATTAAATCACTTAATCTGAACATTCTGTCGTCTTTACAAGGAAGTGCTCGGTATCGTATTGGCCGATCACCGAGGCCATGTTTAAACGTGCAGCTGTAAACTGTAATGTACTGGCGGAGTGTGTATAAAATTTTAGAAGAAATGCAAAGGTATTTACAGTTTCTCTAAAACATACACTTCAACTTTCATACTGAAAAATAGTGATAAAGAAATCTATCATATAAAGAAAAATGTTACAATGTATGAGGCTCTACAGGTAATATAAATTTAAAAGAATTTAAAAGAAGTTTTCTATTCATAATAGAGATAAATAATTTTTAACAAAGGCTTTCGGTTCAAATAAAAACCACATGTAAAAGAATTTACGAGCATGAATTGTACTAAACTGATAAAATTTAAAAAAGTTGAGAGGTGTCAAGGTACTCCCGGATGGAAGTTCCTTTCGATTAATTAGTGAAAGAATTATAATATTTTTTATTTCTGTTAAGTTAAAAAAAAAACAAACATTATCGTGAAGATAATAAATTTTAACGAACTTTTTGAATTATTAAAATGAATGTTACAAGCATACAGGAATATGAAAATATATCAAGTTTCAAAATCATCAAAATACCTTTGCACTATTCGTTGAGAGTTTCGATCACTGTCAGAAATAGGTCTTCATTCAATTTTTGTTCTGTACTAGTTCTTTGGTATCTCTTGAATTTGTTGGTTAGATTGACTCCTGGGAGCCCCACCGAGGAAGACGTTCCAGGTACAAATTCTACCTCTTTAGACGAGATCATCTCGTCATCTATTCTTCTAGACTTTGCCTTTCGATTCTTCTTTTTCTTTTTTTCTTTCCGTTTTCTGCCACCAACTGCCTATCAGCCAAGCATCACTTGACCACGCCCCAGAACACGGGATTCGGGTTAGTTTATTACAGAAGTTCTCTACCTCGTAATCCGAGCGGTTAAGAGAAGATCCGTACCCCCGATCAGAGTCGTGAGACGCACGTTTTTAGATCGCAACGAGGTCGCGTGGTAGCCGCTTTTTGTCCGATGGACGCGCATGCCACGGTGCCAGGCCCCTTATGTGGTTCCAGGCAGAGGCGTCGGCGCGCTCGAACTCGGCGGTGGTTGTCAATCTGGAGATATGTGCGTCCAGGCTTTCCATTTTTAAGTTCCTTCTTGATGGCGTCGTTCCTTACGTATCGCGGCGCCTGCACGACTTCGCGCAGCGCAAGGGATTGTTGCGTGCGCAGTTGTCGGCGGCCGGTCTCGCTTGTGAGGACGTACCAGGAGGGATTGGCGTAAGTGAGCTGGGTGCGTGCGTATAGTTTGTACACACTCAGTTTGACGCGGAGTGGTAGGCGGGAGGGGAACACTGGGCGTAGTAATGCACGTGTTGCCCTGACTCACGTGATCGTGTTGCAGATGTGCGGCTTCATTGAGAGTTGGCGGTCTATTGTGATCCCCAGATATTTTGTGGTTTTCGTCCACGCGATCTCCTGTCCGTTGAGTTGGAGCGGTGGAGGGATCTTCCTAGAGGTAGAGATGGGTATTGCCTGTGTTTTGCCCACGTTTACTGAGAGTCGCCATTTCGACAGCCACGTGGGCAGGAGGTCAAGTGCGCGCTGCAGTTTCGTCGCGGCGTGGCGGAGCGAGATACTCGACGCTATGTACGCCGCATCGTCGGCATACAGCGCTAGTTGGGTCTCTTCCGTGTGTAGAATGTCGTCTGTGTAGCATGAGTAGAACACAGGCGATAGGCAGCTTCCTTGCGGGGCTCCGGCCGCTATGTTGCGGACAGTGGAGACCTGTCCTTCCACGACCACTCGGAAAGTCCGGTTGGTCAGGAACGAGGAGACCACCTCTACTACACGTCGGGGTAACTCCGAGGGTAACTCCGGGCGTCTCCGAGAGTTTTTTGAGGAGACCGGCGTGCCAGACCCGGTCGAAGGCCTCTTCCATGTCGAGGAATACTGCGACTACGTGTTCACGCTTGTTTTGCGCTGCTGTAATCCCGTGCAGTACTCTCGACAGTTGTAGAGTCGTGCTGTGTTCAGACCGGAACCCAAATTGCTCTGGTCTGGGAGTGATGTGCGGGGTGAGGTGCCGCAGCAGTAGCCGTTCGAACACATTCAACGTTGTGGGCATCAAGGTGATGTGCCGATAGCTCTCCGGCTTCAGGACGTTCTTGCCTGGTTTAGACAGCATAATGACACGCCCCTCCTTCCAGCTGCTTGGGATGTGTCGTGTACTGAGTGTACCCGTGAACAGACGCGCCAGTGCTGCCACTGTTGTTCCTGGCAGGTGGCGCAGTGCTGCGTTGGATATTCCGTCAGCGCCCGGGGCCTTTCGAAGCTAGGTCTGGCGTATGGCGTAGCTCACCGTGGTCGGAGAGAAGAATATAGGGTTTTCTTCTCGGGCTATCGGAGTGGCGAAGTATTCTCGAAGGTGTGTTTCGACTTCTTCGGTGTGAGCGAGTTCGGTGTTTGGGTTCGGTCTGAATTGACTCTCCAAATGTTCGGCGAAGATTTCTGCTCGATCTTCTGCTCTGTACCTTGGTGCGCCGTCTGCGTGTAGCAATGGTCGCACTGGGCACTGGGCGGCAGAGTCGATGAATCGAGGGCCAGTCGTCTCGTATGTCCTCGATGTGTCTCTCCCAGCTCTCAGTGTTGTATGCGCTGATCTCGGCCTTTACTTTGCTCGCGAGTCAGTTCAGGCGGGTTTTTAACGTGGGGCAGCGCGAGTTCTGCCATTGTCATCAAGGACATCGTTTTTCGGGAGGCGCCTCTGGGCGTGCTCGGTGATCGTAGTGGCCGCGTCGAGGGCGCTCTTGATGCTGTCCGTGAGCTCAGCTGCAAACCTTTCGACGTCGGCCGAGGAGTTGTCATTGTGCACGACGATGTCGAGTACGTCAGGCGCGTGCGCTTGTCGGTCTGGGTAGTGCGTAGGTACCTCCGGACCCGTAGTTACGTATCCTCGCGACTCAGTTTCATCGTGCAGACGTGCGCCAGCTGTGTGTGTTTCGCTTTATATCTCCTGTGATGACGACCGGGTAGTCCTCCTGTAGTAGGTTGTACAGCTCGACGAACTCAGCCCGGGCGTTTGGTGGTCTGTATGCAGCGTACAGCTGTACTTGCACGCCTTCCGTGTGTAGCTCCACACACAGCGTATACGTGGTGTTGAAGGGGGTCGTTGGGAGCGGTTGGTGTACGATGCGTCTCCGAATCAGTACTGCCAGATCGCGGTAGTTGGTGCCCGTCTCTGATCGTTCATCCCGCCGGTAAACGAGGTAGCCCGGGAATTTCAGTTTGGACGAAGGTCCCAGGTGCGTCTCGCTTATCAGCGCCACGTCGATGTCCTGATCTTGTAGGAGCGAGTGAAGGAGCGCGGCCTTAGATGGCAGGCCGCGGGCGTTACAATGGATAACTCTCAGGGGCCTGCTAACAATGATGGGTTATCAGATCGGCTACGCCTTTGAGGGTGATCTGAAGGATAGAGGCCGTGTCTTGCCCTTCTCCGATGGCCGTCATCACTTCCCGTAGAATGCGGATAGCGGCCTGCACGGCGGCCTTGGTGCTTGTGCAGTTTTGGCTGGGCGGAGCGGTCGTCCTCCTGCGTTCGCCGCTTGCGGGGGCTGGTTTGGGCGTCACATTTTTTGTGACGCTTACTTTCGCCGTTGCCTCTGTTGCGGGCGTGGTTATGGCAGCTGGGGCCGCGTTGGCCTGCTTAGCGGGGGCCGGGTGTGCGGTCGCAGGAATAGTCTCCTGCGGCACTGGGTCCTCCGTCTGAAGGGGGGCTACCTGGGCCTTGCCCCTTTTGCCTCTCTTCCCCTTTCGCCCACCTTTGGAAGTGAGGGCTTTTCCGCGCTGCATGGGGTCGTTCGCTTCGGCCATGAGCAAAGTCCCCTATGACCTCTCGCCTAGGGGCTGCGAGTTCACTGGGGCCGCTCCTTGGCGTAGCTCCCCGGTGATGGCGGCCGTCCCCGCCTTTTTGTTGCGCAGCTCGCGCTGGAAGACGGGGCACTGTGTGTTGTTCGCGGGATGCTCTCCCGCGCAGTTTGCACAGGTGGCGGCTTCCTCACGTGGACGTGGGCAGCTGGCTGCTGGGTGGAACCGCCGCACCTCACACATGCTATCTTTCGGTGGCAGTGGTGGCTGCTGTGCCTGAAGAGCTGACACCGGTGGCACTGCGCGGGCCTTTTTTCCCGCACGATGCCTCTACCTTGACGTCGGGGATACCGAGCATCTCCACAACGTCATAGATGGCTGGTACGGTGCTTGGGGCTCTCTTTAGGATGGTGAATAAAATGTATCCTGGGCGGTCGCCACGTCCTTGGATGCTGCGGACGTACTCGGGTTCGAATCCGAGTTCGCGCAGCTCTTTCACGACTTCTTCTGGCGTAGCGTTGCTGGGTAGCCCTCTGAAGGCTACCTTTAAGGCCCATTTAGACGGGGAGAGTTTCTCGTACGGTTTCGTGCGAGAAACTATACGCTACTATCACAAGCAATAATCGCCATAACACAATCGTATCAAAATGTTTACATACAGGCAAGAACTAAAATCTCGCCTACGATTATGTCATACGAGATTCTCATATGACTTATCGCTAGGCGCTAGGCTAGATTATTGCTTTGAAATTTTGTTTACACGGACATAACAATATTTCATTGCAAGGCAATTGTCGCCCAAAGCAACGAGTGAGGAGAGCGAATGTTTAGACGAAAAAAATGTTTTATATTCCTTCGATAATCGTATCTTCGAGATGAGAAACTTCCCTCGTCTAAATAGGCCTTTACGCTACGTTCTTCAGGCAGCGATTAGGAGTACCACGAGATATTCTCCTGCTAACTCAGGTCCGAGAGGTACCGCTGAATTAAGCGGTACTCCTTATCGTCTTGCGGTTTGAACCGCATTCCTTTGCCGAATGGGCGACCGTTTGCAGGCCTACCCAGTTGCCTTTTGAGCTCCTGGGTGTACTGCGCCCAGTTCGGCAGCAGCTCCACTATCAGTGGAGGGTAACGGCGCTTCTTGGTTTCGCTCGCAGTGACGGTTGCTGCGGTTGTGGAACCAGCGGCACTGGAGAGAGACGTTGCTGTAGCTGCGCGGGAGGGTGGGGGAGGGGAGGTTACTACGCGGGCGTAGCTCCTCACTTCATCCTACCTCTCCTGTCGTGCGAGTCTTGGGTCTCGCTGAGAGATTGTTCAGTGCCGCTTCGCTTCCAGATCTTCCTTTGGACTGTGCGGGCGGCGGGTGCACCTCCATAGCCTGGACCTGGTTGTTGTCCAGTCTTGGGGTGGAGGTGGTTCTTAGGAGTGGAGCTCGTCCGGCAAACAGATGTGTCATCTGTTGCGCCTTCGAGCGCTTGGTGTCGTTAGGGGAGGGGCTGCGAGGCGAGCTGCGGGGGGCCGTCGCTGATCGTTGGTCGCGAGGCACATGGTGAACGCGTGGTCGGGCCGCGGCTGCGGCTGCGGCTGGGATCCGCCGATGGTGAGTGTGGGTTAAGGGGCGCGGGTTGGCGGCGCGTAGCGCCTTGCCCGTTGCTCGTTGGTTCTTGTTCTTCTTGTTGATGTTGATGGAGATGGAGCACGTGGTGGCGGCGGCGAGGGTAGCTGCGGTCGCCGTTATTGGTTGGCATAGCTGGCGTTGGGTGAAAGCCGGCTAGCTACGTGGTTGCCACATTACTGTGGCCATGTGTTTACTGCGTTGCGTTTGCGACGAGGTTGCCACGTTGCGGTGGAGAGTTCCGGGAGTGCTTTGGGACACATCCGCACGGGGCGCACGGGGCATGTGTCGACTGCAGAATGTATGGTAGTGGCACGTTTTTTTTTTTTTTGTGTTGACTTTAGCTGTTGGCCTCGGATGGCCTCTACAACTTTACCCGAATTTTTCGGTGAGCGCTGAGGGCTCTCAACCGGTCATTTATTAAGTAACATCGCCCAAGGGCACCCCCCTGTGAGGTACGGACCTCGGCTTTACAGGCGTTACTGCTAAGTTGGGGCGACCTACTCCCATGTTAAAACGGTTTACGTGGCGCGTATTTCGCCCCCGGCGACAGGGGCGAAAACGCGGACGGTTCGTATTTGCTTCCCTAGCTGTGTTCGCTCTACGTTGAGCGAACGTAATGTCGTCGTCTTCTTCCCCTAACGCGTGTTTGGGTCGACGTATGTTTGAGATCTTACTGGGTGTGTAATTTACGGCCGCAACCACTAGAGGGTTGGTGTGAGTCGGAGCAGAGTCAAAGTAGCTAAGAGAGCACTGTTTTATGTATTGCTTGATGGTCCGCAATCTGAGGTCGATGTGAAGATAGACGTTGCGTACATGCCACGGTGCTCCCGTAGCGCATGAAGTTAATTTGTAGTGTCTGAAGCCTATGGATCCTATGTGGCCTAACTTGTGCGAAGACTGCGCTACCGTACGTCATTATAGGTCGTACGCATGCCGTGTATAACCTGATTTTGTTTTTTAAATCCAACTTTGATGGCGCGTTTATTAAACTGTGGAGACGTCCTAGCACGAAGGCACCCCGGTTGCAGACTGCCTTGATGTGGGGGCCGAAGGTTAGACGGTCGTCAAGGGTTATGCCTAAATATTTGGCCTGCCTAGCCCAAGGGATAGACTTGCCGAACATCCTAATCTGCGGGGTCTCCTCCAAGGGATACAGCCTTAGCTGTCTTCTGTGAAACAGCACCGCCTGGCTCTTCTCGGGGTTGACCTCTGTTCTCCATTTCCGGAAACAAGCGCCTAGTACGTTGGCTGCGGTCTGGAGTTTTTTGCTACTGTCGAGGGGTTTTTTCCTGAGCTGATGGCCGTGTCGTCTGCGAAAAGTGCCGTCTGCACATACCGATGCTTCGGGATGTCGCTGGTGTATAGGGTGAAGAGTAAGGGAGAGAGCACGGACCCTTGCGGGATACCAGCTCGGATGGGGTGAGGGGAGGACGGAGACCCTTCTACTCGGTAGCGGAAGCTTCGGTTCGACAAGTAGTCTCGTATGATGAGCACGAGTCTGTGGGGCACTCCCATGGTGAATATCTTAAATAATAAGCCGTTGTGCCACACTTTGTCGAAAGCTTTCGCCACATCAAAGAAGAGGACTCCTGTGAACAGATTGCATTGAAACCGATCGCTGGTGTGTTCAACGATGCGGTGGACTTGTTGGACGCAAGAGTGATTGGTTCAGAAACCGAATTGCTCGTGGGAGAGGAGATGATTAGCATCGGCATATACTTTCAGCCTATTGTATACTAAGCACTCGTAGATTTTGCCTAATCCTTTAAGCCGACTTATCAGTCTATAGCTAGTCGGTTCGGACTTTGGTTTGCCGGGTTTGGGTAGTAACGGCACGGTTTTCGGCGCGCTTTATATACCCGCGTAGTGGTGTACAACTTATAAACGTGCATCTTAAACTGAACCATATTTCCGAAACTGATCATTTTTAACTTCTATTCACAATATTTTTTTTATAGACAACTATTATAAAGTTTTGTAAAGTTTCAGTCAATACTACTAACAGAGAAAAAAAAGATAAAAGATAGGTACAGAATAGTTTAAAAAATGTTCGATGTGATTATTTAAATGGACATAACTTTTTTATTTTTGAACTGATTGACATGAAAGAGATACTAAATGTTAAGTGAAACTTACCACAATATATTAATAAACCGCATTTAGATCAGATAAACAGACAAAGAGACAAAGAAAAACAATTACAATTTTGAGTTGGGCATCGATGTAATAATAACCTCTACTAAAGTTTTCTTTTGTATTTTTAATATACAGAAAGCAAGTTTCTAGAATGTTATTATACGTGCGGATTGGGTAGCACAAGAAGTTTATTTCTATTTCTGTTTTATTATAATCTTTGCTTAGTTTGGGTCTAGACAGCGTTGTGTGTTATTCCGACCTGAATAAGCTTGACTGTTTTCTTAATTACTGCATTCAAAAGTTTTTTAAATTGCCGAAGTATGATCATATGTCTACTATGCTTTTCTAGTTATAATGGTTGCCTATTCGCATACGACACCATCAGTGAGTACTCTCGATTCTCATTTCTCAGCTCTCACTTCACCATTCTTGCCTACTTGCCTTGCTCCATATTTCCGTTACCTTACCACGATAGGTATACTCGAACAGTTAATAATCTGTTTCTCTCAGGTCTTTCTCACAATTCTGACTTCGTGAACTGTTCGTTATTTATTCAAATGGAACTACTCTGGAACGGGAGCACCGTTCTGAATCAGGATGTCCAGAAATCGATTTACTGGTATTTTTGTTTTGTTATTTCAAGAGCCTGCCAAAGTGGCTCTTCTTAACCTTATGGAAAGCATGAATATAATTCAAAAGTTTTAGTCACCATACTCATTGCGAATGCTGATAATGCAGTATGGTGACCCACACTATTGCGGCTTGTTAGGATGCTTTTCTACGCCTCAATTGGGGACACAAAAGACAGTCATCGTAGCATTGTATTGCACACACTTACCACGACAACTGTCACCCCTGCATCAATGTGCCTCCATGATCTCCCTCCCAATGAACTCGCAAAACTATGTAATCCATAGCATACCTTTTATTTGTGTATAAATATTATTTATATGTGTATGGATATCTGTATATATATATATATATATACTCGTACATTGTATATATTTCTATTTACGATGTTTTCTGTAGCGTGTATATGTATTTATAAGTACAGAATATATTCTTAACTATTATACTTCCTTATAAAATTTTACAACATCCAAAGGTTGACTGGAAGATAATGCCCCGCCTAAAGTTAATAAATCAAAAAATATATCCGAAAACTATTATAATCATTTATCAATATGTGGGCCCCACTGTAACTTGAAATCTAGTAATATTCTTATTTCCTAACACAAGGTCTCACTCGATATTTTTAATCATCACACGGTTTTCACATATGTAGGGACGAGCGATCATGTCCCTCCGACGCAAAGGGAGGGTCCTCTGACCAGGTCAGGTGATTATGCCTGGCCGGCCACGGCCAAACGGTTGATGTTGGGATGTTATATATATTTATTTATAACTTTATGCACAAATACATGCATCGGTGGACTTAATGCCTAAGGCATTTTCTGCCAGTCAACCAATTGGGTGATGCAGAGAAGATATGAGATAGGTGCACTTAAGGATAAGAAGTAATTGCCAGAGGATTTAGTATATATAGACCAGATATGCTAATTGCTACGCATAATGAACTCATTACGTTCATACGTTTCGTTCATACTTCATAGTTCGATGTATCTTCGCTAGATGGCGCTGTTGTATATTTTTCTTTGTGCTGTAATGTGGAAGTCGCCACACACACAATGGTATGGCTAGACGTTTGGCGTAGTGAACTGTATACAATTAGTTTTTTGTTAATTTATAAATCAAATGGGTTGACATCAAATTTTTCTAAATCGCTCTTTTCACGTCTCTAACCTTTAACTATATAATTTTATTTATTGTGTTAAAAAACTGGGCATGTGTAAAAAAAGGATTGACTTTTATCATTTGTTTAGATCGAATTTCACCAACTATTTTTTTCAATTAAGTATATAAGTTTCGGAAACTAAAATTTTCAAAGTTACTGCGACGACCACAACGAATGCTGGCCATCAGGATCCTAAGATACTTACTGCACGATCTCCTTTGAGGCGGTGAGTCGCCTAGCTGGAACTCCACCATAAGAGCTGGAGGCTACCATAGGCTACCATAAGAGCTGCGGCTCTTTATTATTAGCGACTCGAAAAATCGAACATCAGAAATTCTAGTTCCAGGGATTTCCTTACTAGGCTGCACCTGGCTTCCCGGTTACAGGTTCCTAAGACGGTGTGCGTTTTTCGGTCGGTTCGAGTTCAACATTTTCGCCAGTCGACCTTTCAGTGGTATCATTGAGGATTTTTGCATAGTACGAAAAAAGGGTAATTGGCACATGGTAATTGGTAATTGGAATATTGTTTTCCCTGTACAATTACACGATTATATAATAAATGATCAATTTCTGAGATATTTAAATCAACAAGAACAAAATGTATTCACTGTTTACGAATGTTTTTGATCAAAATAAGAGAAAGTAAGGGTATAAATTTAAGTACAAATTCAAGTAACGGAAAGAGTCACAAAGTTATCTTCTTATAAAGCATTTTTAAATCCAAAATTTTCGTTATATCACTCTATTACGGTGAAATAAAAAGATGCCTGCGTACTAAACATGTTTCATTACTGAAGTTTTGAATATATTACGAAAAATAAAAGTAGCTCTCAATTATCTTCTGTTTCACTATGATTATTTATTTTTTTGCTTCTAATTTTTTTAAGGTGCAAACATTCACGGTCGGTGGTATTCGCTTTCTATCAGGAGATCCATCTGCTTGTTTGCCTACCATTTCATAGAAAAAATCCTAATGAAATTTAAAAGTAGAACAATTATATTACAAGGTCCTGAATTATATAAATAAATAAATAAAATAAAATAAAAAGCCTTTAATTTCTTGCTAAAAGATATACAAAATGTACATTAGTGTGCATGCTTAACCTAAATTAGGTAGGTGTTTTTATAAATTTCTTCTATTGCTTTTATATTTATGGGTGCAAGAACCCCTCTCCGCGGAGGGTACAGGCCTCCTCCAAAGATGACCATTTTTCCCTGTCTTCGGCTACTCGCATCCAATGCGTGCCGGCTATCTTTATAACGTCGTCTGTCCAGCGCGTATTGGGCCTGCCTCTTTTTCTCTGGCCCGATGGTCCTGGCCATGACGTTGTAATTTTGGTCCAGCGATTATCACTATATCTGGCTAGTCCAGCCCATCGTCATTTTAACTTCTGTGAGTAACTAAGTGCGTCTATAACTTTAGTTTTCTGTCTTATAACGGTATGGCGGATTTTTTGTATCTTTTTTATTTTCAGCATGCTTCTCTCCATACTTCTTTGACTGGTTATGATCTTGTTTTTTAGTTTACTTGTGAATTTCCAAGTTTGACAAGCATAAGTTAGTGATGGGAGTAGGCAGGTGTTCATGACTCTACTTTTCATGACTACTACTACTTTCCTGAATTATATACTAATTTTTATTTATTTCGACAATTATCGGAGTTTTTGCATCAATAATTTATGTTCGTTTTTCAATGTACTTTATTCCAAATATTATGTCGTGCTTCGTCAACGTTTTTACACCGAAATGCATAAGCGAACATTTAACGTTTTCCAAGGAAATTGGTTACAAGAAGTAAATTATTAAATTTTGGTGAAAATGTCTTCTTTTTCCTTTATCATCAATGCTGTTCGACTTCATTTGCAAGAAATTGTACGAATAAATATTACTTACCACCATCACACGGTATCTTTATCAGTGTCGTTTAAACTGAATTGATTTGACTTGATTAATCATATTGTGCTTAAATAAAATAACACTGTAATTTATTAAAATTATTTACCTATAGTTTGTTAAACATTAACAACTTAAAGTCCATTAAAGTGGTTGAATGGTCGAACATGGAGTGAAACTTATTGTCGTTTTAACACTAGATATACCAGCGATTTGAATATACCTATTTCTACCAAACCAGTCAAAATGACTGGTGCATAAAATACAGACTTCTTGTGGTTTCTAGTCTATATTTACTCTTAAAAATGACAAAAATAAGATTGAACAATATTAATTATGATAGATAAATGGATTTATATACATTTTCAAATAACAAAACACTAAATTATTTACTGTTTGTTGCTCACAATTTCTATATGTGTAGATTTTGCTGCGTGTACAATTTCCACATAGATTTTTTTGCATTTAGTGCAAATGTTTGTAGTTTTATTGTTATTGCAATATCCTATTTGACACCATTTTCGTACAGGAACTGTGGCATTTGTGGTTGGTATATGGCTTTCGTGTGCTTTTTGCCTTGGAAGTCTGATATTCTGAAGCAAGTTCTTCTGCTAATTGAAGCAGAAAGTCTTTTCGTGAAATCTTTTCTCCTGTTGTGTTTTTGTACAATACCCAGCAATTTATTGCGGCTAAATCAAAAAAAAAAACAATTAAATGAGAAAAATGATGGTCCCCACTTGTTATTCCACAAATATGGAACCCTCAAATTATTTGCTTCGTACGCTCCACGTGCATATAATATTGCTAGAAATGCCTTCAATTTTTCTTGCGTAATTGTCCAGTTTTCCCCAAACCCCGCCAAAACTCGAGAGGCTTCTAACTCAGTACAAATTCGAATATGTTCCAAGATATGGTTGTCAATCAGTAATAGGAACGCACTACTTAGATTCCCGTTCATAATGTTTCTTTTAGCATGTGCTGTTGGCCCGTGTACATCTTTGAAAGCACTATGATATGGTGATCTACCAGCAATTCCTCCTTCTTCAATTCTGGTCCAAATAGTTCCGTCTGAAGCAATTTCAGTTTGCTGATTTGGTATGTTACTTCCACATTCATCTTCAGAACTGGAAGGGAATCGCATACATCGTCTTGTGCGTTTGTTTAGAATCTTTTCGCAATCATTGTCACTTGACTGATCTATATTGTCTTCATCAGGAATTTCCTCATCACCACTTTCGATAACAATAGCACTACTATTATCACCATCACTATCATATAATTCACTTTCTACATCTGAACATTCCAGAGGTATGTTGGTTGCATTTTCTAAATATGTAGGAAGTTTTGCTTTTTTTGATATTTTTAGGGGCTCACAATCACTATAAAAATCTTGTTTATAAGAAAAATGTGCGTTGGACAAAGCTAGAAACAAGACTGAACATGTCTAGTGCATTTACAAAACAAATGCTAACCAACTCAATGACGATAGTGAAAGAAAACAAAGGACAATAACGAAATACGCTTCAGTGCTATATGTACTGCATCGGTCTCATGAGTCCCAAAATCATACATTTTTTCATACAAACACAACCTGTCATTTTGACTGGTACTGGTATAAATGTCAACAACAAAAATTATATTTGTTACTAATGTATATAAAATAATATTAAGTTTATAAAACGTACTCCCTAATTATAGCTACAAAAGTCATAACATCATTTCTGTAAAAAAATGTAATATAGTAGGAATTTTGAATTGAAATTGCACGACCAGTCAAAATGACTGGTCTGGTAAATCTAGTGTTAAATAAAGTTGAAATATCTAAACACAAAGTCGCTTAAATTACTTAAATGAATATTCTGTGTATACTAACACACTCTAGAGAGACAATGAAATGTTTCAAGTAACAAAAAGATATTACTTATTTTATATCAAAAGACTACCGGTTTCACACGTGTTCAATCTGTATTGAGCGCTCTACCCATGCATTTTATTATTTAATGTCGTCTAAGATATTCATTTTATTAATTTGCTGTAAAAGACAGTTTTGGTCTACATAACATGAATCACATACCTCCGAAAGTTTAACCCATAAAACAATTCAATCTCAAAACACAGAAATGGTTACTGTGGGTTGCCTGTGAAATATAGTCATTTACAATCACAGAATTGGTGTAGATGATGTGCAATATAGTTCCGTAGTATATCATTTTGATATATTTAGTAAAGTTTAGTCAGTATTAGCCATAAAAGCATTTAAAAATTCTGTTTTTATAGAATATTGACTTTTTCGTATGTTCTATTAATATAGCATGGTTGTATTATATAAATGAACTAGTGGCCGGCTGAAAATAGTTTTTCAGCCGAAACTGAACTTTCGACCTTGCTCTCAGTTTCGGCCGAAATCAAAACCTAACCGAAATTTTCTCAAATACGAATTGAAATCCAGTGTATTTCATACATATTTATTTGCATAATCTTCTATTATATTCTCTATCATCTTTATATACACAGAGTCGGTTAAAGAATATGATATTATAAATCTTATTGATTTTGATTGAAAGAATATGATGTTATGAATTTTAAATAGAAGTAACAACCAATTGTTAAAGCACGTAGTAAATACGAGTTTTATTTTGTATATCATAATTATTTACATAAATATATATATGTAAATGAAGCCCTTTCGTTCTTCCTTTATATTTAAATATGCGCACGTTTACCTTTGACGTTTTGTCTACAACTGATTTTGTTGAGGTGGCAGCACTTGTCTTAGTATGTTTTCTCCTTGGCTTTTTACTACGGAATGTTTAGTATAATAAGATTTGTAAAATAAGATTAATTGAAGCAATAGCTTTTAATGTTGTTTGCGTTAATTTTGGCGTTGAACTTTACCAGATTCTCATAACTTCATTGAGAAATCGAGGCGCAGAACCCAGATGAACTCAGTGACAAACACTTGTAATTTCTCCTTAACTTCTGCTTACTTGGCATTAGGATGTCCAACATATCATCCATAAACTATGCTATCGTTTGTACAGCAATATATATTGTCAAGGGTTAACACAGAAATGCAGAAGAAACTGTGTTAATCTGGTGAAAATCTGAGTCTACGCTGTCTCACTTATGCAAGAAGGCAGCAATCCAGTTGATATGATAAAAAGCCATGCTCGTGTTTCTTCCACTCGCCTTGCTACACCGACATATAACCAAGTTTCTCGTACTCATGTACTACACATATTTCTAACGAAAATGCCGCGCTTCATCGACGACAATCTGTTCGCAAAACTACCTGGGGATGATAGCCTATTACTAATACAGTAAGTAACATTAGTCAAATAAATCAACGTTTTCCTTACTGTTAGTTTCTGGTCTAAAATGTATGATTACAGAATAAATTTAAAATTTATGATAATCGAACCGACTTTAACCACACGAGTTGTTTTAAATATGTTTAGCTTAGACTTGTAATAAGCTTAACCCTATTAAGGTTTAATAGATATTTTATATCTTTTCTATTTGCTCAGGATATATATTACTAACCTTACATTATATCGGTAATACGTATAAGTCTGAGCCCAAGCTCAGCAATAAATTTACGGCTAACACGCTTGTCACAACTTTTCAGTCCAACAAGCGTTACAATGGTCCTTTTATTTAGTACATTCTTAAAACATGATTTGGGTTGGAAGTTGGGACCGTTATATAGCTTACAAAGTGAATTGCTATTTGGTAAAATATTTTCTGAGAACCAAATTTTGGTCTTTTTTTTGTTTTACTTTTGTTAATTTGACTAATTTTTCTCAAAACCTTTTTTTTTTCAAACTAGGCCGGGGTCTGCTTTGGTTATGCTATAAAAAAGTATGTTTTACAAACATCTTTATCTTGTTACTAATTTATGATGTGAAGAAATAATGTTTAATGATGACTGAGATTCATGTTTAAAAATGTTTTACTTATCTACAATACCAAAAATTCAATAGATATATGGACTGGGCGTCGCCATTAATTGTTTAATCATTACAATGATTTTATAAGCATGTAAATGACTGAAACAACTGCCAATATCAAGATTTATGTGGTATATATTTCCATTTGAACCGCAATTCAACACAAGCCTTATAAAAATTTGCTTGTAAGTATTCCGCAGACGCAAATTATTTTTTATGAATAGAACTGTCGGGATTTGTAACTTTTATTTTAAAACCGATGACGAGAAATTAAGTAACACTTATTGTATCTATATGAAAGACTCATCTGATCTAAATCTTATTTATTCACGTATATTTTTTTTTTTGTCTTTTTCGGGCTTTTATCACGTTATAATTTTACTATGGTACCTGTGAATTCTGCTTTGGTTTTTTTTTTAGTTTTGTGGAATCTTACTGACTTGATATTGTACCTTATGATAGCTGACTACCCATAAACACTATTAGTCAAGAGATAGAAGTCCGTTTCTGCGTTCAAGTGCTTCTCAGAATTTTTTTACAGATTAGAACATTTTGTTAATTAAATATTTTCATTCTCGTCTTATTTTCGTCAAAATATACGTCATCTCACAAACTTATTTCGAAACTATTTGAGACAATTTATCAAAAAAGAAAGCGATAGTATCAGATGTCGCGAGAAGACCCTTCGTCTCGATCTTTTAATAGTTAACATTCAAATAAAATTAAACATATTTCAATATTCCTAAATTATGATGAATCGTCATATTTAAGCTGCATTCCACTGTTAATTTTTAACCCTTACAGCTTTTCAATTTTCTCATGTGGATATCTTTTCGGGGCATCATCATTTCGAGTTTTGCAGCAGAGTGACATTGTATCGAACAAAACTACGTGATATGCTACTCAGCGATTTAAATGGAAATGAATTAGGAACAGTTGTTATTCAAGCATTTAGGCAAAGATCCCGTGGATATTGCCTCCGTCCGATTTATTCGGAGCATCGTTTGGTGGAGAGTAGACATTGTCTAGCAGAGATGTTTATCTAAATATCAGCTTCGTATTTGTTACAGTCATTCATGGTAGCCTCTCGTAGCCCAGAGATTTTTCGTATTCTCCGTTGTACAATATATACGATCAGTACCGTAATTGGATTTTGTCTCCCTTTATATTTCGCTTTTGAGGATCTTCGCATCATCGTGTGTGGTACAAAATATTGAATGCGTTATTTTTTCAACTGATCTTCAAATCTTTGCGGAACAGATTGTACTCTTTACTCAAACAATAACTGGTTACTGATAATTCTAGTTGTAGTTATCTATCACGGGTGGTGGAAATTTGCCATTAGGTGATTCCTCAAAATGAAATGCTTTGTGATAAACAGTATTACATAAAGTGAGTATTGTATGCTTCTCATACAAATACTACATATTTTATATACAAACATTACATATTCTCCAATAGGTAAATAGTACTTCGTAAACCGCTGAGTTTTTCCACTGTTTAAAACTCTCAGGTGTGCTCTCGCATAAAATTTAATCATAATTAAAGGTAGCAGTTACGCTAACATGTAAATGAGATTCAGGAGAATATATGTCATACATTTTATGTATAAACTCTTTAGAATGAGGTAAGGTGTCGTATCATATAATTGAAACAATTGTACTTTGTGTCATTTGTGATAATGTTCATGACACAATCAATAAGGAATGTAAATGCTACATTTGTACAAAGTCAAGAAGTCAAAAATTAAGAAGGTAAAGATTAAAAAAAAAACACAAATAAAACATTTTTCCCGACCAATCAGGTTTACGTAGATAAATTCTACCACAACTGTGATGAATGGACCGTAGATACGCTTGGCTTAGGTGGAGCTGAGACGTAAAGTCGTGTTGGTCATCGGAATGGGAATTCTCTTGTTCGGTCGCATGATTGCCACCCTGGTACAGAACGAGAGGTTTTAGAGTGAAAAGTTTATTAAATTCTATGCTATTGTAAAATATCACTTATTAAGATTACGTGAATGTTAAGGTGAATTAACGCACTCACGATAGATATCTAGTGCAAATCTGTGAAACATATGTCCTTTCCAAATACGTTTTTGTCATCATTTGCTCTTTGTCACCCCCTATACCATGAGTAAACAAAGTGAATTTATTATAAAACTCCTCAAATATACTTCTAGCGATGTCGGAACTCCAAATATTCCTATATAGACACCAAATATTCTTGGGAATAATAAAAACTGGAAAGGAAGACATATGTTTACATCATTGACATTGACAAACAGCCTCGATGGCGCAGTGGTAGCATATACAACCGCTGTGCTTGAGGTCTCAGGTTCGATTCCCGGGTCGGACCAAATGTTTGTATGATCTGAAACTATTTCTTTCGAAGTTTAGGTGCCTTCTATGTATAATATGTATGTATTTACAAAAAAAAGTATATAAGTATTCTATCAGTTAGTCTAGTTACCATAGCACGAGCTCTGCTTAGTTTGAAACTAGATGATGTTGTGTGTTAAATATCCGAAATATTTATTATTTATTTGTCGATGGCAATCCAAACTGCAAGATAATTATTAACATTATGCATTAAGCATTATGCGAAGAAAATTCTCACAGCAATTAGTAAATATACCTCCAAAAAATTGACCACAGTGTAGCAGCTGGCTAAACATGATTATTACTTTAATCGAAGGATCCTTTCTTTACTTTGGTGTTACATGTTCCCGTTCTTCAGCAGATCTTGAATCACTAGAACGACTTAAACGTGTAAAAAGTGTACATTATATCAGTGTCGTATTATTTGTGTTTGAAATTTCACTTAAAATATTTATATATTTTCTAGTTAAAATCTTATACCTATATTCCTGAAAGGAAACGGCTCATAAATCGCATTAATAGAAACCTGTTTTACATTTAATCCGCAAGGTAATCCTGATTCGAAAACGCAAACCTCCAAAAACAAAGTGTCAACAGACGGTTCTCATAAAAATGTCAGCAATCTAACACGCAGGCGCGCACTCGCCGGCTGACTCTCAATTAAAGTGTAAGTTACCAGATTTTGGGAGAATATCCTGAAATTATGGGAATTATACGGATGTAATTGATATGAGTTAATTAGCTATAAGGAAATATGAAGATGTTTGTTTAACGATGAATATTAAAATTAACCAAATGAAAGTTAACAAACCGAACGAAAATGTTTCAGGGTATTAAGTAAAAAAACACCACAGATACTAAAATACTTAAACTATAACAATTAATTTAAAAAACTAACAAATGTAATATAAAACTGGACATAAATGTACTTTTGAGGACTTGGATCTCTGTGATTTGAAAAATATATTGTAATAAAATTCAATTGTTAAAACAAATTCTTCAATAATAATATCCATACTAAAACTAATTTATATTCAGATTTGAACTAATATATGGCATCAAAACAACATAAATTATAAGACATGATAATGTTTTGTCTTATTTAAAAGAACAATACGTTCCTACTTTATTTATTATTAACCCAAGTAAAATTCAATTTCATATACATTTAAATGTAACTAAAAACAGTGACTCTGACTTAAAATATTATATGACTAATTATCGAGTGCTTGTCGGTTGAAAAGATTCGATCTGTTTTCATATTCCTGTTGATTTCCGATATCTTGACACAGCGTATTTTCGTAACACCAATTCGTCTTGTTAGCGTGGAATGTTTGTTCTTTACGAGTAATTTAGTCCGAGGGTTATAAATGGGGTATTTATAAACTTGTATTCAGCCACCCCGGGGTAGTATCGTATCATCTAACATCTGTCAGTTGACACCCGCTGCGCGGTCGAAACGCACGTCCCCGCGCCCTTCGACCCGAGGAGAGCGCAATACGCGAGTTCGGTTATTACGAAATTTGTGTTACGATTCATAAAGTTTGACAAATAAAGTGAAATTAATAGTTCTGAATAATGTGACAGTTGGAACTGAAGTGGATATTAACAATGTTGTTGCTATTCATCGGCATGCTGATTGGTGAGTTTAAAATTTCAAAAGCAATTAAAAAAGTATTATTTTAAGAAACGAGATACACTTGAACTAAAATGAGTATGCATAAAAAATATTCTTCCTTGAATTAAAAAAACAGGGTTACAAGTTAAAAAAATCTTAGAGTGATTGAGGTCAACAAGTTGACGGCAACTTTATTTGCCTAGTAAATACCATAGTCCAGTTTGCTTTCTTTACCTTTAAAATTTAGAGTCTAACTTCGGTTCCAACCAAACGAAAGTACACTACAGTATACTCTTACCATACGTGAAGAATGTGAGCAACGAAAACGTCTAATTGATTTTCACTGATCAAAACTTGATCTAATGTTCCGAAAAAAAATCCTTAGACATCCTCACTCACAGGATCTCAACTTCAACTATTTGGATGTTTAGTAAAATCATAATTCCAAGATAATTTATCAAATTGTTTGTGACGTGTAATCTATCTAAGTTGATAGTAATCTCCCTCAAGGAGGTTGAAAGACAATAGTTTCCTGGTCATTTTATGTAAAGAAAACAAACTTGTTCCGACGTGATTGATGACCGGACTGTCGGTGGACATTATTTGACGGGAACTCAATCTTGTGAACCTTCCAGTCTCTTTGACCCCTAACTTTACAAAGACTTTGTAAGCATTTTTTTAAGTTTGCTTCGTAACTTGCGAGGCTTTCGTAAATGATCTCATCAATTGTTGATTACGCGAAGTTTTGTTACGTCAGACTTTATTTTATATTTGTTAGCTCTCAAGTAGGAAACTTCTGGACGTAGGGATGGAGATGTTTCATTAAATTATTAAATTCTCTATTAACTGGTTTGTTTGTGCAGTTATAGCCCCTAAATGGTTGAAATGATTTCAATTTAGCTATTCTTGTCTAGACGGAGACTTCTTTGAATATTCATTTGATTTTGGATTACGCAATAATTGATTGAAAAAATCAAACTCTAATTACAATAAATATATTTTGTGGTTTTCTCATTATAAAATAATTTCATTCTATAATTAAATGTGTCTATTCTAAGTATTAAAAGTATAACTGAATTTTATTTCATTATATCTTAATTTTTTTATTATCAAATATTACTTCACGGTTTTTTTTTCAATTACTTATCTTTCTGCAATTTTTAATATCTTGTTCTTTCTTGTTTACTTTAAAATTATTAACCAAAGTAACTTCTCATTAATTACCACACTACCTGACAATAGAATGGTAAAGAATACCATGGTACTAAGTTAAAAGTTATTAAATAAATAGATATCTACCTTACGGTAACTGTTTATTTCAATAAAATTATTATTTTAGGAACATAAACCTAAATTATTTAAGCATATAATTACATCATTCAACCATATTTAACCTAAAACTAAAATAAATAAATTCAATTTCAATTAATTTGGAAACAAACAAAAAATCACAAAAAGGAAAGTCTTTTGAAAATTGTTTTAAAAATAATGTGTTAAGTCAATAAAACTTACTAAATCAAATTCAAATAATAGTAAACAAAATAAGAGGAAACTTATAATTTGAACTTGAATGTTTTGTCATCAACCGATCACAGTCCACTGCTAAACATGGGCCTCTTCAATTAAACACAATTTCTTCTAATGCTTAAGTTTAGTAATTCGCTTACTGCGTCAAACATAAGACTGTTCACTCGATCACCCGAAACATAAGGTTTCTGTAGCTAATAAGTCGTATATTCACGTAGTAAGGTTTCATTGATTTTGCTAAATTACATATTTTTTGCGAGGTCATCCCATCAGTCTAGCCTTTTCGTTAGTTTGGGTCGGCTTTATGTGGCCGCATGTGGCTGATTACCAATATTTACGCACCGTATAGGATTGACCTTAAAGCTGAGGGGAAAAATACAAGAACTATAGAATTTCTTGATAACAAATTTACCGGTTGCCGAGTGTTATTCTTTACATAAATATTATTTTTGTATGTATGTTATAGAATTCATATATTAGCTTTTATCTCTCAATGAAAAATATTGATTACATCGACTTGATGATAGCTAAATACGTACATATGTTATTTACAAATTGTAGTACAAAAAGATAGTATATAATTTAAATATATTTAGAACCAGAAGAGCTTTTGAAGACATAAAATAAAATGCTGTTCGTCAGTAGTAGCATCAATTGAGAATGAGTGTATTGATTTAATTATTATTAAGGGTAGGCTTAAAATAATTTGAAAGTTATGTACCCAACTACGCAAGAGGTATTGTAGTGCTCGAGCGTGCGCGCAAACACAGGTGCACTTTCAGTTCACTCATTCTCATTATTTAGATAAATAGATAGATACATAGGTACTCTTTACTGCACACCATAAGTAGGAAACATACAATGTAGGATACAAACAAAAAAAAACAGCGGTACAATAGGCGGCCTTATCGCTGTCTGTGATCTCTTCCAGGCAACCGTTAGACGGACTATACTGCATAGTATTATATAGCCTGTGGTGCACATTACAATTTACGTATATTAGCTACTATTACACATACATATATACGAATACACATTCATACACTTACATAGGTATATAAATATGAATACATACATAAAATACATACAGATACAGCATATATTTGCTAAAAAGATAAATAATGATCCTTGACGAGTTTCTTAAAAGTATTCATCGTTTTTTACCATATAATATGCATGTATGAATACAGCACTTTAGAGTGACTGATATGCTCTTTTTTACACTATATCCGACGGTCAAAAGTAGTCATGTTTTTGATAATAAATAGAAAAGTATTTCCTTGTCTCTTGATTTCGGATTCACACAGTGCCTACCTACATCAGTATTTTTATTCTTAATTAAAGTTCTTTAATATGTATCTATGGAAAAAACAAAAAGCTACGTAGTAGATTCTATAATTATTTTTAAGTCTTTGAGATGTTAATTTAAAGGACTTGTTGAGTACTAAGTTGAACAACAACTGGAACACCGAAATATAGAAAACAAAAATAAGCGCACAGGTAACAATACTTTATAATGAATTTCTTATTTCCAACCTTAGATAAGTACATGAATCTTGCCACAATATTTAACGAACTTTACATCTTGGTAACTCCTCTTTTAGTCGCTGACTATATTTATCGTAGAAGTTCTGTAATCGGCATCGGGTCTCGATAGAGTTCAATTTATGCTAGTGCATTTGTTTCTCCCTAAGATACACAACAGATTAAGTTTTCTAAGCTTCACATTTTGGATTTCAAGCTGCCATCTATATTAGCATACCTGTCGTTGTCAGTGATTAAGTTGAAAGTTTTCAGGTCTTTAAATATTTTTCTCGGTTTATGGTTACTTTCTCCAGTTCTGATCTTCATTAATGGTGATAGCTTGTCTGGTTCTGGGCAAGCTAAAGTAAAGAAACTGTTTAGCATATTAGGCACGTTGATGACGTAGTTACGAAGGTTCTTTGTAGTCTCATAAATATATGTCATTTGAATACTCTAAAGCTCATTCGTGGTAAGATCTTCGCACCTCTTTCAATCTTATTACAACACCTATGGGATAAATAGGGGTAGCAACACTCTGTATCGTTAATTCTTCACAACACTTTGCTCTCAATACCATCAAAAGTTTTAAGAATTTGTGGAACTGCGATCACCGTTAGTCAAGTAATATAAATCTTGTTGATCTATGTCCAGCAGTGCATGTCTTATAGCTGAAATGATGGTGACACGCTTAGAAAAGATGCCAAGTAGATATAAAACACGAAAAAAGTTTTAAATTAGTAAACATTTTTTTTATGCTTTTAACGTGCACATACAATTATCACACCTGAATTTTGATTTTCGCTTTCATATGTTGAATTTGATTTATCCTTTTGTAAACGTTTCAGGGCGGAAAGCACTTTGAAAGAAGTTCAGTATTTGAATTAAAGTTTTACAGCTAGTGACGTTTCTAAGAAAATTGCATTCCTTTCCAAGGCATCGTATGAACTCTTTACTGTTCGTTTTATTTTCCAACGCTTTTATTTATTACTGAACATTCAATATACACATAATACATTACTGTTTTTATTTCGCTCTACTAAATACACGGAATAGAGTTTGTGTGTCTCTAAAATAGGTAAAAATGTATTGTGGCAAAAATTTTCTTTTTGAAGTTTATGTGGTGTGTAAGCTATATTATAATTATTAAATCAATGATTACTTAAAAATATTTTCCTGAATTTGTTTTACAACCTTTCTTAAAAAAGATACATTTTTTTTATTATATTAGCCTCCAAACGCCAAAGTGACTCTACCTGGCTTGATGGAAAGCATGAATAAAAGCCAAAAGTTGTAGTCCCCATACTCATTGCGAATGCTGACAATGCAGTATGGTGATCCACACTATGGTGGCCAATTACGATGCTTTTTTACGCCTCGCTTGAGGACGTAAAAGACATGACAGTCATCGTAACATTGTATTGCACACCTCACCACGACAACTGTCACCCTTGCATCAATGCGGCCCCGGTGTCGAACTCACCAACGAAACATGACAGCATGGATGCTGTCGTTTTAGGTTGGTCTTCTGTGGGAGGGTAATACTGCCCCGGACGAGCCGGTCCGTTCATTCTGAAATCAGTGTGGCTCTACTACCTGGTAATATAGAATGTATGTATATATAAGATACAATAATAAATTAATGTGTTTATGTCATTAATTTTACATAGCTCAAAATATGTGTTCTGAAATTTTGAAAAGTTTTAACTAAAATATTAATTTATTACCTTCAAATACTTCAACATAAAACCCTTGAACCTAAACAAATATGTAACATAGTGATGTACAATTTCACTAACGAAATATTTCTGTGATCGTGAACCATGTACTCTGATTGATAAATTTTTAGTTTAGTTTGTAGATGCCTTCATTTAACGCCTACCCTGATAATTTTCAGTTTTTCTATGATAAACGATTGATCATTGTGACCTGGAACTTTTACCCGCTACATTTATTTTCGTTCTACAGAATAATGTTTTCAAAGTACAACGTTTAAGTTGTTATGTAATTGCGTAATCAAATGTTTTCCCTCGACTTATTAATAGCTTACTATAGCATAATACTTACTGCATGTGCCTACACACTCAATGGTATTATGAAAATTGATTACCAGCCTTTGCCCTCGCTTTGTGACTTACAGTAAACATATTTAGTTATGACCCCGTTCCGTAGGTACCTTGAGGGGATTGTGGAAGTTGTATTGGTGAATTTTAAATGAAAGGTCGTTTGTGTATATAATTTTGTTTCAGTGAACTTGGGTACTTCTCGAAGTTTTTTTTTCTATTTACATGGAAATGTATATTTATAAAATAGTTTTATATTAGTTGAATCATAAATAAAAATATCTAAATGTTAAATAAGTTAAAAATATCTCAGGAATTTTTGCCTTTCGTATGAAATTTAATGATTTCGTCTTGTGATTTTGACAAGATCTATGCTACCGAACCGAACCGCGCGATACCGAAGAGTGTACCAAACACTCTTCGGTATTTGTAGAATTTTGAAGATTTTTCAAAAATTTCATTCCAAAGTTATTTGAGTCCCTGTACAATTTTCTCGAGTCTGCAGATGGTGTCATGAGTATCTTATTTATGTGTTTTTTGATTGAATTGATTTTATTTTATATTGTATACTAGTAAATATCAGTTGAAACGTGATATAAAATATTGTATTTGTCGTAAATCCAAGTTCTTTTACGTCACTTATTAATTATTAATCTACCTTATAACAAAACTTGTGATTTTATAAACTGTAGGCGGAAAGTTGTTCATTTTAAGACAAACAATTCAAATTCAAACTCAAAATATAAATATTTTCTAACAATTATGTAAAATTATTTGCAATCATTTCTTGAATAGACTTTAAAGTAATACTCCTAAATCATCATATTCTCTGTTCTGTCAAAAGTTTCAAAATATAAATAAGTATAATTATATGTATTGAAAATTTGTTACATGACTTTCGAACTACCACCGCTCGATACCAAGGGGTTGAGTCTTATAAGAAAAAAGTGCAAACAAATTCACTAGGCTAAGGCTATCATTAAAGTAAATTATTAGAATGGAAAAAATTATATAAAACAAACGAATTATGTTCCAAATATATAAAGTAATTGTTATTAGATCTACATTGTATTACTTTTTCGCGTTTTTTTTTAATATGAATAATTTAAATTCCGTAAAATCTCTACCATAATAGTTTTTTTTTAATTTTGTTACTAAAAAATGTCTAAAAATTCGTCAATTTTAGTATATCTTTATGATTCGTGTCAGTATTTGAGTGTTTATAGGTCCTAGACATCCGAATTAGTACATCTTCTGTTTGTCATCCGTGGTAACACAAATTTTTAGAGTCTTTTATTTAATTGAGGTAAAAATGAAATCACGAACATAAGAATACAAGTGTAAAATCAACTGCCGCAAAGAATAGTTTCGAAATTTCAAATTAAATACTTTATAGTTTGAACTTTTATCTTTACCTGTAACAATAAACAGTATTTTATTTGTTTTTTTTGTATATATATATTTCGTTGAATGTATCAGATTCAATCATAGTCGTAGTTTTTAAAATTATGCGTAATATCGAATTTAACAGTTTTGATTTAATCTTTGACAAATTAGTTAAGAAAATAAACTTGGGATACGTTTCAATAATTAGTTCATGCGTAATTTGTTTTAAAAGTTACTGACAAAGGAAGATGGAATATATAATCAAACATGAACTTTAAATAAAGTGCATTTATTTGTCATGAAACGAAATTAACATGAGATTAATTGACAGTTGCAACTCTCTGTCCAATTATATAAGACGAATGGAATTATGTATCAAATCACACAAGCTACACATCTAAATTTGCTTAGAACATGATACTATTCTACTATATTTTTAGGTCACTAAGTCTTATAACGTAAATTAAACAATTTTACCATATAACTTACCTGTGTATGGCGACTCTATTCAGTCTCATTAATTAAACCTTTAATAATAGGTAATTAATTACATTTTAAAAGAATTATGTCAAAAAAATTCTAGTACTTATAATACTAAAAATGTAAAAAAAGCCTGTCCTTATAATAAAATTATTCAGAGCAATACACCTAGCCTATAAAACTGAATTGTCTTTAGTTTGTTTAGGTACTACTAATTTCTAAATATCTTTGACATTCCCCGAAACATTATTCGTTTGACTATGGTATTGCCCAGATTCGAATCGTAATTGTACAAAATAATTTGGGTATAGATATTTTTTTCTTTTTAAAAAGATATCTTCATAGAGATTCCATTTTCGTATTTTTTAACACTGTGCAAACTAGTTGACCCACCTCATGTAAAATAACTGCTGCCGTCCATGAACATGTGCAACTCAGGGATCACAAGTGGATTTTCCCGACCAGTCAACCCAAACTGATGTAATGCGATGCATTGTACCTTTTTTTTGCAATAAACATACATATCTGTCTCTTTTCGGCTTTTGCTGAGAAAATCTTAGTTTTAGACACAAGTTTCTTTATGATTCTCAATAACGTTTTCACAAAATCTACTTGGGTGGCCATACCGTACCGTATCAACATAATAATGGATTGTACTATTTCAGTCATGTGGATAATAGCACATAGTCTAGCAGTACACTAGCTTTTACAGGTTTGAAGTCGTAGCATTGCTACGCAGACAACGACCTTAATACTTCTGACTGTCAGGAAGCTGATGACTCAGTCATATAATTTCTCGAGATACCTATAGGAAGGTAGCTTTAAATGGAGTGTTTTTTGCTAGACCCAAACGAAAGTGTTTTCTTCAGTTAGGGCACCTATAGGATTTTCAGTCTGTGGTGACCCAAAATCTACGTCTTGTCTGGATACAGGTGATGCGTGATGATGATGGTATACGACAGTATACCAATGGCATTGTTGAAGTCATTTATCAGAATCTCATTAGTTTTCTTCTGTTTGTAAAGTAATAAACACATTACAACAAAGATTG
This sequence comes from Hypercompe scribonia, assembly GCA_949316085.1. Taxonomy (NCBI): domain Eukaryota; kingdom Metazoa; phylum Arthropoda; class Insecta; order Lepidoptera; family Erebidae; genus Hypercompe; species Hypercompe scribonia. Next base: position 23,535,850 of record OX438975.1, read on the forward strand.
TTTAATAACTTCCATTCTACTTCGATCTTGTTCTTATAACTTACAACAGATTCTAAAATGAAAATGCAATTAAATATACCATCTTACTTTAATTATTATACGAAAAGAAGTGTTCAGAAACAATTGGATCCGTAAGTAAATCTCAGCTAAAAGAAAACATAGCGTAGAACAATACAATACCTGGTAGACTCGATAAATGTTTTCCAATCTATGTACATTCCAAAATATCAGTGTCTTATTTATTATGTACATGTCAATTATTAAAATTACCCCTTTCAATATTGCCTTTACCGAATCTACCACGTTCGATAGTTGAACTTATTAACTTCCATTCAAATACACCTACAATCGTTATTTTAAAAGCATCAAGTAACGAAATATTTTAACAGAATTTATTTTCCATATTACATGAATAAATTGAAAAGAAAATGCACTTCATTTTTTTCTTAGATGATTCACAACTCTGATGTTGTTCTCCTTTTTTAAAACACTAATGCTAAAGTGTGAAATAAAAACCAACGAATCGGGCAGGTACGGTTCTGCCCGATTCGTTACAAGTTTGGCTATGTTACTTGCTTAAAGTCTGAAGTGTCGATTTTAACCAACTTAAAACATGTTTAATTATTTTTTCAAATATATTATAATTGTGTCTAACACTATATTACATGCACTATTAATCAGTGTATTAAAAAGAATTCAGTATCAATAATAGTATTGATACTTGCAGACGATATTAAGCATTTTTTTTTTGTTGACGAGGCGGTAAATCCCTTCGGTTCTTCTGCTCTTTGGGGTGCAGCAGGCAAGAGTATGTGGTGTTCCCACTAAAGGCCATCATGATGACCGGCCTCTGGTACCTTATTCTGGGGGGGACCCGGACCATATGATTTCATATCCTCTCTCAAATTAACACCATACCCCGTTAGGCCTTATTCCAGGGTAAATGTGTTTCTCCTCCACAGTTCTGGCGTGGTGCCCGACTGTAGGATTATATCATTCAGGCTACCATCCTATCCCAGACTGCAGCAAGTATTCTGTCCCCACTCTCTGGCGGCTCGCGATCCCGTCGACGGTTCATGACTCCGCCGACGTCTTCTTCTCTCGGGATCGGCCTTCTCGCGATACCGTTCAATGGTGAGTTTGCGTCTATGAATATGTTATATCTTATATCTACGAAAAATGTCTCACTATTGTGTCTCACGGTGAAATTTACTCATGATAAGATACCATATTTACTCTCCTTTAAGCACCTTTTGTTACACAGAGTTAATCTTTAATCGCATCCACTATAAAACTTCGCTCACTTCTAACTTACGTTTCTACTTATCATGTTCCTTCTTTGAGCTCCACTCTCGAGATACGATCGCAGTCCTCCTATGAAGTGCTAAAGGTATCAAAATTACTTTACAAGAGTGAAACGGGTAGATACGCCATTTGTATTGCTGCGTCCTTGTCTTTATCATACATAGTTAAGTAGACGCTTCACAGACCAGTAGGCAAGTTTTTATTATGTATGAGAGAGATATTGTTCTGTTGTTTTCAAAGTTTTTTATGTACCTACTTGAGTGGATACGTTCTTCTATTTAATGTTTTTTCTTTGATCTAACAGGCGTAGTATTTTTAATAAATCTTTTATGATAGTTTTACCTGGCTAAGAAAAGAGAAAATCAAATTGAATATTTTTTGCGTAAATTTTGTGATGCTTTTACTATTTGTGGAGAGGTTTTAATAATATCCTTTTTATATATTGAGATGACTTACTTCATTTATAATTCATAACAAGAACAGAACTAAGAGAAAATAGTATAAGTTCAGACCTAGGTCTCGCAAAACTTATGTTCTAAATTGATAAGCCTTTAAAATAGTCACAAATTTCAGTATATTTGCTACAGTCACATGTAAGCTACGATAGATATGTAAGAAACTAAGAGATAAAAATTATGTTGAAACAGTCACATAAAACTGTAGAAGGGGCATAATATATTTTAACGTATCGTGTAAGTCGTTGAAATGCTATTTGTTTATATTCAATAAATGAATGATTACCTACATCACGTCGGAAAAGAACTTCAAGAGGTTGAACAGATTTCTATAAAACATAGCTAAGAACCTCTCGATTAAGTCAGCTCTCTAACAAAAAAAGAACTATCCCAATCAAATTCACCTGTTTGGGAGCTATGATGCTACAGGCAGAATGACATCCACATACACTCATACACACACACGTCCAATTTATAACATCCCTATTTTTGCGTCGTGGGCTAAAAATAGGTTATTATATTTTTTATTTCAAGGGCCTGCTAAAATAACTCTATACTGCCTGAAAAAAAAGCATGAATAGAATCCAAGAGACGTGGTCACCATACTCGTTGCGAATGTAGACAATGCTGTATGGTGACACCATGGTGGCCTAGTGACATAAAGTATAGTACAAGTACAGTAAAAGGCATGATGGTTATCATGGCAGCTTAAGGTTCTCCACATTTACCACAATAACGGTCACCCCTGCATCAATGCAAATAGATGACGTATTCTATAATATTGGACCTGTTCTCGGAGTAAGCAATTTGTACGTAACATATTGCTACTATTTTGAAAGCGCACTTATTTCACGAAGCGTAAATTATAGCGTACGACATCAACATTCTGTTGAATACCGAAATCCCCATTATCAACTTTGTCACAAATATGTAGAATTCCAAATTGTACAGCAAGGGAAGAACGAAATTGAATTGAAAATGGCAAGCCAATTCACAGGTGTACAAACAAAATTATGATTAGTTAGAGCTCGAGCGGGCGGGCTCATGAGGACGGGCCACACTTACTTCCATTATGTTTTGGTCGAACAGTTTCATTAAAACCAAACTTTTTCATATTGAGTGTTCTCACAATATTAGAAACACCTCATATTTCTAGTGGTTAGCGTATACGACTGCCGATCGAGAGGTCTCGGGTCTGGTCAGTGTCGAGTTATTCTTGTAACAGAAATACTTAATAATAAATAGCCCGGAATTTGGAAGTTAGTGTCTTTACACTTGTGCCTCAGAGACCACGTAAAACTATCGGTATTGCACCTGATCTCTCCCCGATCGTGTTCGATAACCATCCCATCAGATTCTGAAAGTGAGGAAACAGAGATTGCACCTGTGTTTGTGCAGTTTCTCCTACATAACTGGCAGGCCTCCGTTGAGAGTGGTCGCCATGGACGAAGTCGCCAGGAGTACATAATCAATATTAGAACTTCAGTAGAGATACAAGTGGAATGCCACTGAACGGACAAAGTGTGGATGTAGATTTAGTTTACTTTTATAATTACTCAATACAAGTTACACTGTCGGCTCGATTAATCTTGCACCATAATTTTCTTCTTGGTACGAAACATTTTTTTTTAATTTTTTTTTAGGTTTGTTTTAACTTACTATCTTTTTTGTGTAATTTGCGGAGACAATATCGGTCTTCAGATCTATTTATTTGTAATTTATTTTTCAAACGATGTACCAAAACTGGAGTCTTACGAAAATCAAGCAACATTTTCACATCAGTTACTGCCGGCGGACAGCGACGCACTAACTAATTGCTCGAGTGTACACTCACACCGCGACCCGGTCCATCGAAAGAATGGAATGTCAGATGAAAAGAAAGGTAGAAAGTTTACAACGGTTTGACTATATCTATATTTCAAACAACAACAATTCAATACAAGATGTACGTTTTACAATAGAAATTGGTACAAAACATGTTGCAATCTTTTAATTCTGCGCTTTAGTTAAAATAAGTGATTAATTATAAGGCTTATTTACTGTTTATATTAAAGTTATACAATGTATTCAGTTTTAGACAACAGTAACGGAATCTAAAGCGTTGTTATAAAGTACACATGGTTCGCCATATTGATAACAATGTAAAATAGGCGCTGTACAAAAATTGACATATTCAAGTATTGCATTAGTGGCACTGATACTATATTCAAATGCACGCCTGCAACAATCTCTCTATCAAAGTAATTTAATAATATAGTTCATGTTGGCTACAACCTTAAAAATACGCCTTATAAAAAATTGACAAATAAATGTATTGCACCAGACGCAATGACAACATTCTCAAATCACTGGATAAAGAATGGTAAATTAACACCACCGACGTTTGTCACGAGCTCTATCATAGTAAGTAAATAAAATAATGTAGCTCAATTAAGCAAGAACCTTTAAACACGTCCTATATAAATTAACAAACAAATGTACTGTACCAGAAGTAGTGACAATATTTTCAAATCTCCTCATAAAGAACGACAACGAAACAGCACTGTAGACTACCACAAAGCCTTTATCTAACTGTTTTGATTACCTAACCATTGTCTCAAGGAATTTTGAAAAGTAACCTTGCAAAATATTTTAGCCAGAGCATTTACATATATTCCCTCGATAATAAACTAGTAATTATATAAGTCTCAACCGATATCAACAGAAGGCCTGACAATGTTTTAACTTTGCTTTTGTTCTTTGTTTACGTTTAATTGCTTAACAAAATCAAAACGAATGTCAACATCTGTAAATCATTTCAAATGTTTATTTTGACATTTGATATTATATTCAGTTTTGGACAATATAATCACGTCGTCTAAATCTGTGTTATAAAATACATATGGCTCATCAGATTAATAACAATACCAAACAACAACGGACAATATTTTGTTTAAATTATAGTTTCATTCTTTGTTTATATTTTTAATATTTAACAAAATGCAAACGAATTTCAACATCCTTTAATCTGTTGACTCCAGGGCTGTATTTAAAATGACTGGTTCATAATCATATTGAATAGAAGCGGTGACATACCATATTCTTAACCCGTCATATTTATATTTTACAACTAAATCAAGTTATTAGACTTTCTTTTTTTTTATGTAGGGGTGGAAAATCCCGCAGGCGCCAGGATTATGTGGTGTTGCCACAAAAAACCACCCTGACGGCCGGTGTCAGACGTTCTCCTCTGAAGAAAACTCGAGCCATATGATTGATCTGATTCTTATAGATGTTGCGGCACGATCGCATTTTTACGATCAAGCCGCATTGCTATCGCCAACCGCAGCAATTAATTCACCAGCAGAGGTCCCTATTCTCTGCCAGCTAGCGGCTTCGGTGACGTCCTCTACGCTCGGGATCAACCCTCGCCCGATCCTGTTCAGTGGCCTTTTACTGGAGCATTACAGCTTCACAGAAAGAGACCACTATGCCTCAGCCCTCCTCACCCGCCAGCATGGCAGCAACGATTGCTGGTGGGCACAGGTCTCATTCGATTTGTTTGACTATGACGCCGCGTTTAGACGCCTAGGCGGAGCAGTCCTCCAGCGTATGCTAGGCGTAATCGCAGTCAGCTGTCAGCACTGGTAATATTGTGCCGTCTCCTCGCGTCTGATCTTATGCAGATACTCACCGAAGCAGCCATGCCCGGTGAGCGTTCTGCCGCATTTCAAGCTCATCCTAGTCTTGCCCGCTCTCAGCTCGGCGGATAGCGTGAGTCTGGTCACGTCGATATCCGTTAGGATATCAAAAAGCCGGGAACGTGCCAGGACTGTTGCCGCTTCCGACGAGATGGTGCGGTATCTTTGTACGATCCGAATGGCAGCTTTCGGCTTGGCTCGGCAGTGGGAGGAGGCCGATAGGCGTTTCGCCCATATCGGCGCTCCACATGGCGAGGGCCATGGATCGCAGCACCGCATAGTAGAGGACTTCACTTCCGCATTTCCTCTCGCGGACAGCCTAAATTAGTCAATACCCTCTGTAAGAAACCCGCCAACCTCCGTACTCGAGGGATCATCCGCTCAAAATGCTCCTCGTAGTTCCAGCGGCTGTCCAGGGACAGGTCGAGATACTTGATGTGTCGACCGATCTCGATCTTCATTCAACCCACCTTAATAAGTGGGCTGATGTGGAATCACAGGGTTTCCGTCTTCTGATTTTCTGAAAGTAGACCCAGACCACTGATTTTCTGAACGACACAATCCACCCCTAACTCGTTGAGTTGATACGTGAGTCGGCCAATACACGGTCCACCGTGACCGAGTATTGGCCGAAAACAAAAAATCTCCCTGGTCTTTTCTTTTTCAAATACAGAGCCAAATATTTTTCACAGAAACATTATTATAATATGTATTTATGTACATTTACGTTACATTATAATATTGACAAAATGAAAAAGTAACGTTAATGTATGAAATATTTTCATTCAAAATTGAAAATAACTAAATTAGCCAAAATAACTTGCTTCAAACTCTCCTTTATCCGATACTAGTGTTTACAGGCACAGTTTTAACAGAAATCTAAATATTATGTATTTTAAACTATCAATCTTTCAAATAACCATAAACAGTATTAAGCAGTTCAAGTTTACTGTGCGATCCTGTCGTTAAATTTATATTCTTAGCTGAATTGTTTCTCTCCAATACATAAGTACATATGTATGCATGTCAACGCACATTTAATCCCATGCCATTAAAGTTTCTCTGTGCTTCAGTAGATTGATAGACAAATCTTTATTATGCTCCACCATCAATCACTTCACACTGTCTCGTCCCACTTTGGTTAGTTTTTGCATTGTTACAATGTTCTTTAACAGATATTTAATTATTTTGTATATGAAACTCCAAATCTTTCAAATAGACATGAACACTATCCAAGGTTTCTAATTGATCGTGCAATTAAATTTATGTCTTCAGTTGGATTTTTCTTCTCCAATTCTCATGTACATGACGTTAATGCACATTAAGTCTGGTGCCTGTAAGTTTTCTGTGTGCATCAGTAGATTGATAGATAAATTTTTATTATGTCCCACCTTCAATAGTTTCTCACCTTTCTCGTCCCACTTCGAGAACTTACTCAAGTGTTTAGTATTAAATTTGGTAAAAAATGTGATTTATGAGGCAGTTTGGATGATTTCAGGTGAGCGACGTGACTCAGACAGTCGCGACGACTTGTAACATATTGAAGTTTACTATAAAGGTACGACGGCTCCTAAGCTTAACTACACCATGTGGCGGACGGTGTCTGGAAATCAACGTCATCAAGGTGGTTAGGATTTATTGTACATTTGTATAAAAAATCTAGTTCTGACTTTGGTGTGATGTTATCAATATCAATTAATTACAATACTGATCATAGACTGGATAGTATTAATGACAGATGTATTTCTTTTAAACTGTTATATTAGAATGATGAAGTCCTTTATACACTCAACTAAATAAGTTGCTCTAACTCTACACACATTATTTCTATTGTCCGTTCAACAGAGAAACCTGCGATATCAGTACAGTTCTTTAATGAACTACCATGTACTAGTACAGTGCGCTCCTTACTGAACAAACTACCTAACATGTGACTACAAAAGTTGAGCATGATCTCATGAGTTTTTAGACAATATTTTGATATACTAGGCTGCCAAAGTGTGGATCACCATACTGAATTGTCTGCATTCGCAATGAGTATGAATCGCTCGCTCGCATCGCTCTTGAATTCTATTCATGCTTTCCGTCTGGCAAAGTCACTTTGGTAGGCCTGAAATAGAAAAAAAAGCTTAGTTACAAATCAATTTCTAGGTGTTTAGCAGACATTCTTGCATGTATTGTTGTGCCAGAGTGAAAGGGTTACTATATAAATCAATGTAGTTTAAATATTTATTCATGCTCTCCAGGTTAATGCGAAAATACTCAATGATTTTTGATTTCACCAGTATCCGTGTAAAAAGCATGTATTATCACATGTTTAAATTTCTACTTCACTCAAAATAATGGTGGCATTTGGATTTGACTTTTAATAGGGTACCGTCATCAATTTTGATGTTGAACGTATAAAATATGCCAAAACTCTTCTCAACAATCGATTGAGGAAATATCGCAATTTTTCTTTTCTCACCTGCCTGACCCAAACTTGTGGTCAACAAATACGATTTGTAACGTTGGCGTCAACTTTTCCAAGATTCAAAATTGTTAATCATGGAATTTGACTTTATATATATTATATGTATTGGTTTTAAACGTGTGCTATGGTCGAGGTCATGGTCGCCGATGATATCTGCTGTAGATCTTGGCATCTTGACGTAAATGTTTAGGGTCCACTATTGCCACAAAATTGTGTTCAGGACTTGTTGTAAGTATAAATATAACTTACAAGTATTACTTTGGGCAAATGTTTTTAGTAGCAAATTTATTGTTTATATTAAAGTTATACAATGTATTCAGTTTTAGACAACAGTAACGGAATCTAAAGCGTTGTTATAAAGTACACATGGTTCGTCATATTGATAACAATGTTAAATTAACGCTGTACAAAATTGACAAATTCGTGTATTAAATTAGTGGCACTGATACTATATTCAAATGTCTCGATAAAGCATTATATTGGAACATCACCGACGTCTGCCACAATCTCTTTATCAAAGTAACTAAATAATATAGTTCATGTTGGATACAACCTCAAAAATACGCCTTGTTTTGCGACAAGGACCAAGATTCTTTTAAAAAATACTTTTATTTAATTATAACTTTACAATATTAGTGAAATAGTAATTATGGAATAGTAACTGTACAAGAGATGAATCGTAACTTACTTAGGTTTAGTGAGGAATGGAGTATTTTTTATGGAGTTTCAGTTCTTCAAAACAATCGTCTGTTCTAATATAAGGGATGATTGCAGGAAACGTGAGATTTTTGTATGTCGATTTGGCCGCTGAGATGGTGCTATATCCTGTGTGTAGTTTACAATTTTGTGGCGGGGTTGTGATTCCAGATCCGTGGGTTTTGTGGTGCGAAATTTGTTTAAGGTTACAGCGGCGATTAGTCTTTTACTTGTTCCTAATATGGCTTGATAAGAGTAATTCATTGTAGAGTTTTTCGGAAGTTATGACCGATGGGTGGATGGTATTTGATTTTGCGAATAGAATGCTTGTAAGGCAGTCATTTATTTCGTTTTGTAAGCTAACGACTAATTCCAAAATTTGTAGGGATATTGTAAAGACATCTTCGGAGGTCTTAAGGTCAAATAAGAGTTTGTTGGTTGAGTTTAGGTAATTATTAAGCCTATTAATAATTTCGTTGATTATTAGTTCATGGTATGAAATTTTAAAAGTGGTTTCGTTAAAGTTTTTTTATCGTGGCAGAAGTGATTTGAATCTGTTGTTGTAAGACAGAGGACAATTGTAGTTCTTGACGTTCTAGCTTATTGATACATTCGTCGTAACGTTCAGCGTCTTTAGCGTCAGGTGTGCCGATTAACCATTTAAGTATCGGACTTAATCCGTCGGCGATTTCCCTTTTTTGGCGTGGGTTTTCGTTTAGGTATAGGTTAAGCTCTGAGAGCCTGTTATTAATTTTGTCTAGATTAATTTTGAGAAACGATTTTATTGACTGTACATTTGGGAGATTAAGGTAATTTAAAGTCAGGAATTTATTTGATAGTCGGGCTAAGGAATCTCGCGCTATGAATAAGGGTTTGATTTCTCGATAAATTATGATTTTTCATGATTCGTCTGATGCAAAGATATGGCCTTCTTCCTTGTAGAATAGACCAGAGTGCGAAGGAAGAGGTTCGATCAGTTCTACACTGGTAACGGAGTATGCTGTTGCCCTGAAATTGACGAACAAATAGTCTCATAAGACTCACGTCTTCGTTTATTTAGAATTTTTGTATAGCTTTATATTTTATATAGAATTAGAATTACGAGAAGTTTAATGATGGAACAAACTACAAAACTGACCTTATGTCAGTTTTACCCTAAGGTTAGTAATGATTGTGAATGGTGAGGTTTTCGGATTCGCAAGCCACTAGACGGTATCTACTGTAAATAAGACATGGAAATAATGAGACAAAATTATAATTTTGCCTAAATATGTATAATCTATAAGTCCTATAATACCTATTAGTCGCCTCCTATGATACGCTCAGTATATGCGTTAGTGCTATTCTAGAACCGGCAACTACACGGTGAGAGTTATAGACTTAATTACTGCTACGGTTATCGATGAATGGACAAATTCTGTTTGAATGCACTAGTTGGGTTTTATTTGCTTTTTTAATAAGGTAGTTTTCATAGAAACCAACACGTATGATTTCATGCGGTCCATCCCATTTTGCGTCTAGGTTGTTTGGAGAAGGTATGCGTAACATGACTTTGCTACCTATTTTGTAATTTACGATATTTTTGATAGCCTGATCGTAGCGTTCTTTGACTTTTTCTTTCGTCGTTTCGAATTTGTGTAATGCTGAATCTCTAGACACCCTGAGTCGTTCATTAAGGTCTTTAAGGTAGTCGCAGTCTGTGTATTCAGATATAGATTTGAGAGAGTAGAAAGGTCGTGGTTTATATCCGAAAAGTAGTTCGTAAGGTGTAAAGCCTGTAGATTGATTGAGAAAGGTATTGTGACCCCGTGACTCGGACCCAATTCACCGCTGGCAAGCCATATGTTTGCATTTTTCTCCAACACATATATGTATATGTAAATCAACGCACATTTAGTTCGACGCAAATTTTTCTTGTACCAGTGTGACTGTTTAGCTGGTGCTTCAGTAATTTTATAGATAAAACTTCATTATGCCACACCTCTTTGCCAAAATTTTTACACCAATACGGCAATTAAGAACTTGTTCAACTTTAATATGATAAAAAATTGATATCTGAGTCAGTATGGACACTTGTAAAGAGCACTGCAGGGTCACACAGTCACGCCTTGTAAGGTTTGAAGTTTACTGGTTATTCTTCGCCTTCTAGGGGGCTTTACAATAGAACATATAGGATCGAGATAATAATTCTTGATGTAGACTACATCCGTCTATCACCTTCTCTCTATTGCTTGCGACAAGTTGTGTAGCATAACAGGATTAGTAATAAAAATATGCCTTACGAGTATAAGCGATTCTCTGATCGTACACATTTCACAATATTTATTCATGCTCTCCAGGTTAGTGAGAAAATTCTCAAAGATTTTTGATTTTACCTGTCTACGTGTAAAAAACATGTATTATCACATGTTTAAATTTATATTTCACTCGAAATAATGGTGGAATTTGGATTTGATTTTTAATAAGGTACCGTCATCAATTTTGATGTTGAACGTATAAAATTTGCCAAAACACTTCTCAACTATCGATAGAAGAAATATCGCAATTTGCCTTTTCTCACCTGACTGGCCCAAACCTGTGGACAACAAATACGATTCGGAACGTTGCCGCTAACTTTTCCATGATTTAAAATTGTTAATCATGGAATTTGACTTAATATATGTTATATGTATTGGTTTTAAACGTGTGCTATGGTCAAGGTCATGGTCGCCGATGATATCTGCTGTAGATCTTGGCATCTTGACGTAAATGTTTAGGGTCCACTACTGCCACCAAATTGTGTTCAGGACTTGTTGTAAGTATAAATATAACTTACAAGTATTACTTTGGGCAAATGTTTTCAGTATCAAATTTATTGTTTATATTAAAGTTATACAATGTATTCAGTTTTAGACAACAGTAACGGAATCTAAAACGTTGTTATAAAGTACACATGGTTCGTCATATTGATAAGAATGTTAGATGAACGCTGCACAAAATTGACAAATTCGTGTATTAAATTAGTGGCACTGATACTATATTCAAATGTCTTGATAAAGCACTATATTGGAACATCACTGACGTCTGCCACAATCTCTTAATCAAAGTAATTTAATAATATAGTTCATGTTGGCTACAATCTTAAAAATACGTCTTATTATGCGACAAGCAACAAGACGCTTTTAAAAAAATACTTTTATTTGATTATAGCTTAACAATATAAATGAAATAGTTATTATTGAATAGTAACAAGAAATGGATCGTAACTCAATTGGGTCTAGTGAGGAATGGAGTATTTAAGCAATTGTCGTAATGTGAGTTTTGTCAATTACAGAGTTATAGCCTAATGGTATAAAAACATATGTAGTTTAGAACTCATTAGCTAATCGGGAAACATTGGAATTCTAGCTACAGGACATCGAATGTTGAATCTATATAGCTAATGAACAGACAATCTTAACAAAGGAAACCGTTATGAGAATATGGTCGTACATCTTTAATAAGTAAACAGTACTACAGTACAACTTACAGTAGTAAGTAAACCAAAAATTTGGCTGACTCTACGGGACAGCTGACTCACACTTCGCCAAGCCCTCCTGGACCGGGGCGGATGGTGCCGACGACCCTAATGTTGTCCGCGTTGCAGCCTGTCTTCTCTCTTACTACAACGCGGACATCCTCGGCCGTTATGGAGTCGGCCAGGCCCGAGATGCGCATCTCTGCACACTTGGTAGGCCTGGCGATCTTAACACCATCTGTGGCCGCAAACATGCCCCGCAACTTCTCGGCAAAGGTATCTGCCTTCTTTGCACCTTCGGCTCCAGGGAACTCGAAGACTCGAGCTCCCGTCTGAGCGAGGCGCAGCCTGACTCCTACCGTCCCTTGCAGCATGTCATTGGCGAGACTAGCCCGGGCCCTCTGGAAGATGACCGCGTAAGATCATCCGCCGCTAGCCACCTCTGGTGACACGGTGACCACCACCGCCGCAGTTTTGGGCGCCTGCAGCTTGCGCGGCTTCTTCGTGGTGTCAACTACCACCGATCGCGTTTTCGGGGTAGAGGCTACTTTTTGAGCAGCCTTTTTACCCCGCTTTCGGAACTTCTTATTCCCCCCGACTACCTGCCAGCCATCCGTAGAAGGGGCAGATATGGAGGGAGCAGATGTGGAGGTGCCAGGTACCGCAGCTGGAGTGGAAAGCGGAGGGAATTCCGCTCCAGACTTGGCCGCTGTTTTGGACCCTGACTTCGCTGCACCTGTCTTAGCTATTGCTTTAGCCTTCGGAGCAACTGCAGGAGCGGCAAACACACGGCGATGCGACACAGACGCACATGGGATACTCGACCGCCCGCAACGGGAAGCGATGATGGTACCGATGCGGTCTTCGGTCTGTGTGCCGCTTGCGGCGGTCTGACGACGGGGCCCAAAGGCAGCCTTGCCTCTAGGCCAGCAAGGCGCCCGTCCATTATACGCCACACTGTGTCCATAATTTGACGCAGGTGGGCAATCAGGGATGGTACCGACATTGGATGAGGGAGCAGGCTGAGATAAAGTCTTGGCCAGATCTTCCGTCGGACGATGTGCTTGGGTTTGGGCGAACTGAGCGCTGAGCTCAGCTACTTACCCCGTCAGGCGGTCGTTAGCCGCCTGAAGTCGAGCTACGTCCCCCATGAGATCCTCCGCGACTCCAGCAATGGCAAAGGAAGAGTCCTTAAGAGCCCTTACGAAAGAACTCTTAAGGTTCCTGGATTTGGTGGCCACTTTTTGGATTACTCACCCACTACCCCCTTATTTATTTTCTCCTTCAAAGACGCTGATGATTGGGCTACAAAATCCCTTACCGCCGGTTCCCGCATTTTTTGTAGGAGATCAGCAATCTCCTCCCCGCCGCGCTTTCACTTTCTGCCTCTTCTGCCTTGGAGAAGACTGAGCCTGATGGGGTCGAGATTGGAGTGCGTGACCGACCTCTGCAGCTACTACCCAATTTAGGGGGCAGTATCTCCTGGGACGTATCACTCTCCTCGTCCCTGGAGTGTCTGCGCTTTCTGCTTTCGCAGAGCTCTATCCTTGTCGAGTCCAGTGCGTCCATAGTTACACTGGAGTTACCTCCGTCCGACGGAATAGCAGATTTAGAACGTAATCGTCCCGAAAGTCTTCGGCTCCCAGCAGTCAAAATGACTTCTGAGAGCCCCACCGAGATAGGCGTTCCCACTAATACGTCCTCTTCGTTCGAAGAGCAGTTATCCACTCTTATACTCTTCTACATTCGATTCTTTGTCTCCTTCTTTCTTTCTTGGTTTTGTGTTTTTTTGTATAAATTTTCCATGTTTAGTCCCACGATTGGGGGAGAAATAGTGGTCGACCCGGGCAGAGATCGCCCAATTCGCGGGCAAGCGTAAATTTATTTCCAACCGAGGGGTCTGCAGGTGCCCCGGCTGGGAGTGCGCTTCCAATCAGCCATGCATCCCCTGGTCCTTTCCGCACCAGAACACGGGATTCGAGGTAATTATTTTATAGAGGTTTTCTTCCTCGCAGTCCGGGCGGCTAAGCCAAGACCCTCGTCCCCGATTAAAGTCACGAGACATGACCGCGACACTTCTCTCGAGATTACGATATGACGACGGTGGCAGGAAGATTAAGTCTTCCACTGCCTGCTCGGTGGCAGTGTGAGTACACACCTAGCCCGTTCTACTTTCTCCACCGCTGACAGTGGAGAAACTTCGACCCGTGTAAAGGGTCCCACCTTCATGCTTTTTTAAAGAGGTTTTCCTCCCCATTGCTCCGAAGAGCGAAGAACCAACAGAGGATCTGACAGACACGCCCGCTCTGTTGGACCAAGTCTCGACCGAATTGCCGAAGAAAATGGCTTCCTCTTCGTGCTAAAATATTAGCCGTTGGCAGTGATAAAGAACATCATCGTCAACGTTTCCAGGGTGCACCACGTGGAGGTCTTCTAGCCCAGCACCCCAAAAACAGCACTGAAGACTACCACAAAGCCTTTATCACACTATCTGTTTTGATTAACTAAACGTTGTCTCAAGGAATTTTGAAAAGTAACGTTTCAAAATTATTTTTGCCAGAGCATTTACTTATATTCCCTCGATAATAAACTAGTAATTATATAGGTCTCAACCGATATGAACGGAAGGCCTGACAATGTTTTAACTTTGCTTTTATTCTTTGTTTACGTTAAATTGTTTAACAAAATCAAAACGAATTTCAACATCCTTTAATATGTTGACTCCAGGGCTGTATTTAAAATAACTGGTTGATAATCACATTGAATAGAAATGGTATATCACCAAATCACCATATTCTTAACCTCTCATATTTATATTTTACAACTAAATCAAGTTATTAGACTTTCTGCTTTTTTTTTTATGTTGGGGTGGAAAATCCAGCAGGCGCCAGGATTATGTGGTTTTGCCACAAAAAACCACCTTGACGGCCGGTGTCAGACGTTCTCCTCTGAAGAGGACCCAGGCTATGTAATTGCAGGTCCCATCCAGGATCACAGACGCACCTGGTTAGACTCTATCCCTGGGCTACTAAGCAGAGGTTCCCCCGCCGATCTGATTGTTATAGATGTTGCGGCTATTGCTATCGCCGACCGCAGCGATTGATTCGCCACCAGGTGCCTATTCTCTGGCAGCTTACGGCCCCGTCGATGTCCTCTCCGCTCGGGATCAACACTCTTCCGATCCCGTTCTCCTCACCCGTCAACATGGCAGCAACGATTGCTGACAGGCACAGGTCTCATACGATTTGTTCGACTATGATTCCACGTTCAGACCGCGTTCAGTAATCGCAGTCGAATGCACAGTGGTGACTTTGTGCCGTCTCCTTGCTTCCGATTTTATGCAGATACTCACTGAAGCAACCATGCTCGGTGAGCGTTCTGCCGCATTTCGAGTTCGTCCTAGTCTTCCCCGCTCTTGTCCCGGTGGACAGCGCGAGGTTGGTCATAGATCCTTAGATCCTTACGTCAGGATATTGAGAAGCGGGCAACGTTCCAGGACTGTTGCCGCCTCCGACGAGATGGTGCGGTATCCTCGTACGGTCCGCATAGCCGCTTTCGGCTTGGTTTGGCAGCGGGAGGAGACCGATAGGCTTTTAGCACATATTGGTGCTTCATAGAGTAGAGGCGCCGCACTTCCTCTCGTGGACCACGGACCTAAATTAGGCAATAGCCTCTCTAAGGAGCCCGCCAACCTCCATACTTGAGGATTCATCCACTCAAAATGCTCCTCGAAGCTCCAGTGGCTGTCCAGGGTGAGGTTGAGATACTTGATGTGTCCCCCAAGCTCGATCTCTGTGCCACCCACTCTGATAAGGGAGCTGATGTTTTCTGTGGAAGCATAGAGTTTCCGTCTTCTGGTGTATGACTCGTAGACCCAGACCGCTGATCTTCAAGACAACACAAGTCACTCCTAACTCGGTGAGCTCCAGGTCTTCTTGAAAGCCAAGCCCCTTAGCTAGTACTAGAGTGACCAACTAGTAGGCAACATTTATTCCAAGGGGCAAACTGGGCCTCAGGACGGCATCATACGTGAGGTTCCATAGAAAGCACCCTAAGAACGACCCCTGAGGAACCCCTGTGATCTCACTTTGATGCTCTTCACCGTTCCAACCCTTATAAGATATGTACCTATCGTGAAGATAGGTCCCGATGATGTACTTCAGGTAGAGGGCAACTGATGATGCACTAGTACCTCTCCTTTACGAGCAGGCAGCGGACCCAAGCCATGTCTAGCTGCAACCGAGAAACATGGATGTCTCCGACTTTTACATCGAAGATGGGACATCCTCCCACAGCTGCTATGACCTTGGTGAGGCTTGAGATTACTCAAGCCTCACCGACGTCCATTAAGACTCCTCTAAATCCAGCCAGACCTACGGGTCTTACGAGTCACTTACCCTACACGGATGCACAATAATAGCGTTTGTGTCAGACAGTACCTCCTGCAGACGCGCTGCCTACTTGTCCGCCAAAGTAGCAAAATACCTTCCCCGGGGATCTACAAAATCAGAGTCCCGGTCTTGGCGTGCCTGATGTGGAGCCGCCTGTAATTTTGAGATCACCCAGATTTATGTTGGCATTTGCGGCTTCCACTAGTGCAGCTATCCTCGTCTGCGAACCAGGTGGCACAGAAATAGTGACAGCTGCAATTGTAAGAGGCTGTGGCACAGCCGGTTTTTATGGTGGTGGAGGAGCAGCAGCACACCCCGTCGACTGAATTGTGTTTTTGCCGCCTTTTTCGTGGCCTTGGCTTTGGTCTTCCGACCAAGATCCAAGGTTCAAGTTTCACCCGTTGATAGGGCCGCGGTTGCTGATGCCACGTGTGGGATGCGACACTATTAGTTGTGAAATTACCCACTTTCCTCTCCTCCTCCTTTTCTTATTTTTGGGTGGTGGCAGATCATTGACTTCCAACGCCCTCACACTAGAGAGAGAAAAGGAATTTCTCTCTGAGGATTGCTCCCCTAGCATGTTGACCCGGACTTTGGCTAATACTCGGTCACGCTGGACCGTGTATTGGCCGAAAACAAAAAATCTCCCTGGTCTTTTCTTTTTCAAATATAGAGCCAAATATTTTTCACAGTAACATTATTATAATATGTACTTATTTACATTTATGTTATATTTTAATATTGACAAAATGAAAAACACAAAACAGTTTTAAGAGATATCTAAATATTATGTATTTTAAACTACAAATCATTCAAATAACTAAATAAACAATATTAATCAGGTCAAGTGTACGATCCCGGCGTTAAATTCTGTAGCTGAATTATTTCTCTCCAATACATACATATGTATGTATGTATGTCAATGCACATTTAATCCTATGCCAGTAAAGTTTCTCTGTGCTTCAGTAGATTGATAAACAAATCTTTATTATGCACCACCATCAATCATTTCACACCTTCTCGTCCCACTTTGGTCAGTTTTTGCATTGTTACAACGTCCTTTAACCGATACTAGTGTTTTCAAGCACAGTTTTAACAGATATCTAATTATTCTGTATATGAAACTCCAAGTCTTTCAAATAGACATTAACAATATCAATCAGTACAAGGCTTCTAATTGATCGTGCAATTAAATTTGTGTCTTCAGTTGGATTTTTCTTCTCCAATTCTCAAGTACATGACGTCAATGCACATTAAGTCTGACGCCAGTAAAGTTTCTGTGTGCATCAGTAGATTGATAGGTAAATCTTTGTTATGCTCCACCTTCAATACTATCTCACCTTTCTCATACCACTTTGGCAAATTTTTCTACTGTATGACTGAGAACCTACTCAAGTGTTAAATGTTACATTTTGTAAAAAAAGTGATTCATGAGGCAGTACGGATGATTTCAAGTGAGCACTGCCAATTCAGACAGTCGCGATGACTTGTAACATGTTAAAGTACTGTAAAGGTACGACGGCTCCTAAGCTTAACCACGCCATGTGGCGGACAGTGTTTCGAAATCAAAGTCTATCTGGGATGTATTGTGGTTAGGACTTATCGTACATTTTAATAATACTTCTTGTTGTGTCATTTTTCATGAAGTCACCAATATCAGTTATTTACAATACAGTGATATACTGGAGGGTATTAATGACAGATATATTTCTTTTAAACTGTTATATAAGGGCGATGAAGTCCTGTATACACTCAACAAAATAAGTTGCTCTAACTCTACACACATTATTTCTATTGTCCGTTCAACAGAGAAATCTGCGATATCAGTACAGTTCTAAAATGAACTACGATGTAGTGCGCTCCTTGCTAAACAAACTACCTAACATGTGATTACAGAAGATGAGCATGATCTTATGAGTTTTTAGACAATATTCTGATATACTAGGCTGCCATAGTGTGGATCGCCATACTGCATTGTCTGCATTCGCAATGAGTATGACGTCGCCCTTGAATTCTATTCATGCTTTCCGTATGGCAAAGACACTTTGGTAGACCTGAAATAAAAAAAAAACTTTGTTACAAATAAATTTCTAGGTGTTTAGCCGACATTCTTGCATGTATTGTCGTGCTAGAGTGAAAGTGTTTCTTCTGTATTTCTCTGATAACATCCTACTTGGTATATTTGTACCAGGGATAGCCTCTATTATCTCTACATGTGGTTAAAATATTATAATAGAATTAATAGCCAAGTGCTTAACTTTATCAATATGAGTTGTCTGAGCAACTGGTTTAATAACCAAGTTGTTGGATATTGTAAAAATAAATGTAGCGATATCGTTAACTGTCGTATACAAAATGATGAAACCCGACTTTCGTTATATATAAATATTGCCTAACATAGTGCAACTGCGTATTTAACATATACCTAATGTAATTTTATATCCTCGATAAAACATTACAATGTCGTATTGCAAATATAATTTTTTGTTTCAAATTTAATGAACTTAATTTATTGTGGCCCCACAACACAGGGAAGCCTATTTTTATATTTTACTTTTATCAGACAATAAAAATATTTTATTTATTTACTTATTTTAATGACTACTGTTACCCTTACCACTTTTTTTGTTCTCAGCACAGTGGTTCAGGTTCGTCTGTACTAGGAGACTGGAGACTTGGTCCATAACTGGACTGTCTCTACAGCCTCCTCCATGGCCGACGATATCGACGTGCGAACGGCATCGAAAGCAACCTGCGTCAACTGGCTAGCCCCCAACCTTCGCCCATAATTGCGGGGAGGTTTGCAGTCCCCCTGCCCAATCCTGTCGAGGATTAGGCCCAAGTACTTCATCTGGGCGTGAACCGGTACGAGGACCGAATTGACTACGATAGAGGCACCGGGTGGTGTACCACGATGGGACCCATGGAACGCAGTTGCATGTTGACGCAGAAACGACGTCAGAGGTAGCCTGGGTCGACTGGCTAGCCCCCGACACTTGCCGAGATTCACGTGAAGGCTTGCAGCCTCCCTGCCCAATTTGATGATCAGTGGGTTTGTTATCTGCTGCACACGCTGGGCAGTGTGGGGCGGCAGAGCACTCTGCCGCCTTGTGCCCCGGTTGACCGCAGCGGAAACATAGTCCGCTGCAGTCAAAACAACTCACGCAGTTGGCGCGTGTGTCCGTATACTAGGCATTTAAAGGAACTCATCGGTCTTGCCGCCAGAACAGTGACTCTCACATTCACAAAACCGACGAGGATCCTGCCTACGTCGCCCAAAACTTTGGCCGACGCTACCAGACAGGTGACCCACACTGCGCCAAGCCCTCCGGGACCAGGGCGGATGGTGCCGACCCTGATGTTGTCCGTGTTGCAGCTCGTCTTCTCGCTAATTGCAACGTGGATATCTTCAGTCGTTACAGAGTCATCCAGGCCAGAAATGCGCAACTCTGCGCACTTGGTAGGCCTGGCGATCTTCACACCATCCGTGGCTGCAAAGATTCTTCTCTGCTTCTCCGCGAACCTGTCCGCCCCCGCGGAACTTGAGGACTCGAGCTCCAGTTTGGGCAAGGTGCAACCCGACTCTTTCAGTCCCAAAATCAGTGGCGAGACTATCCCGGACCTTCTTAAATAAGGCCGCATAGGACAGCCCGCCACTATCCGCCAACGGTGTTACGGTGACTACCACAATCGCGCTTTTAGGCACCTGCAGTTTGCACGGTTTTTTCGCGGTAGCCACTGCAACCGACAGCGCCTGCGGGGTAGAGGCTGCTTTACCTGCAGCCTTTTTACCCCGCTTTCGGGACTTCGTAGCCCCTCCCACTACCTGCCAACCGTCGGTGCGAGCGGCAGATGCTGAGGGTGCACAGGTGGAGGTGCCGGGTACAGCGGTTGGAGTGGGGAGCGGCGGGAACTCCGCTCCAGCCTTTGCCGCTGTTATGGGCCCTGGCCTCGGTCTAGCCGTCTTGGCTGCTGACTTCGTCGCTTGTCGTGCCCTTGGAGCTGTTGCGGGAGCAGCAGGCAACGACGCCGCCGCCGCACGCGATCACGTCACGCGACCGCCCACAACGGGCAGCGCTGACGGTGCCAACGCCACCTTCGGCTTATGCGCCGCGAGCGGCGGCCGGACAACGGGGGCTGGAGGCAACCTAGCCTCCAGGTCGGTGAGACACCCGTCCATCATGCGCCAAACTGCGTCTGTGATTCGGCGCAGACGAACATCAGAGATGGTACCGAGATTGGGAGGCGGAGCAGGCTGAGACGGAGACTGAGACAGAGCAGGCTGAGACGGGGACGGGGCCAAGATGTTCTGCCAGACGATGCACCCGGAATTGAGCGAACTGAGCGCTGAGCTCAGCCACTTGCCCCGTCAAGCGATCGTTGGCTGCCTGGAGACGAGCCACGTCTCCGATAAGGGTCTCCACCACCCCCGCCATTGCAGAAGAGAAGTCCTTAACGGCTCTCATAAAGGAACCCTTAAGATTACTCGACTTGGTGGCCACTTTGTGAATAATGATTCGCAGCGTTCGCTATCTCCTGCATGGAGGATTGTGTGTGGGGAACTGAGTCCTTCGCCATCGGCTCCCTGACTTTCAGCAGGAGATCAGCAATCTCTTCCTCCGCCAAGGTTTCGCCGTCTGCCCTGACTCGTCTATAAGCTTCCACCTTACAGAAGACGGAGCCTGACGGAGCTGAGGCCGGGGTTCGTGACTTCCCTCTACGGCTGCTTGCTACCTTAGGAGCTAACATCTCCTGGGATGTGTCGCTCTCCTCATCCCTGGAGCGTCCGCGTTTCCGGTTGTCACACAGCTCCGTCTCCATGATGTCCAGTGCGTCCGTCCTCGCACTGGAGTGCGCAGTGGATCTAGAACGTATGCGTTCAGATGTTTTTCGGCTCCCAGTACCCATAATGGCTTCTGGGAGCCCCACCGAGATAGGCGTTTCAGCCAATACGTCCTACATATTTGACGAAAGGTCGTCCGCCCTTACAACTCTCTCCCTCGTACTCTTCTTCTCCTTCTATCCATCCTTTTTATGTTTTGTTAAATTAATATTGTTCAAAGATTCTATAATAGACCCACGAGTGGGGGAGAAATATAGGTCGACCCGGGCAGAGATCCTCCAATACCCGGGCAAGCGTATATTTATGCCCAACCGAGGGGTCTGCAGGTGCCTCGGTTGCGAGTGCGCTTACGACTGAATTACCCATCAGCCATGCATCCCCTGGTCACGCATCAGAACACGGGATTCTGGGTAATATTTAGTGAGGTTTTCTTCCTCACAGTCCGGGTGGCTAAGCCAAGACCCTCGCCCCCGATTGGAGTCGCGAGACTCCACCTCGGGACAACGATATGTCGACGGCAGCAGGGAGACTACGTCTTCTGATGCCTGCTCGGTGGCAGTATAAGTGTACACCGAGCCCGTCCTACCTTTTCCACCGCTGAGCGGAGGAATTCCGACCCTAGAAAGGGTCCCACCATCGTGATTTTCTACCGAGGTTTTCCTCCTCAATGCTCCGAAGAGCGAAGAACTAACAGAGGATCCGACAGACACGCCCGCTCTGGCTGACCGAGTCTCGGCCGAATTGCCGGAGAAAATGGCTTCTTCTTCGTGCTAGAATATTAGCCGTTGGCAGTGATGAACAACATCATCGCCAACGTTTCCAGGGTGCATCACGTGGAGGATTTCTAGCCCAGCACCCCACTGGTACCCTTACCGCTTTTTTTTTTTTTTTTTTTTTTTTTTTTTTTTTTTTTTTTAACGTGTGGAAACCCCCACGGGCCGTCACCCCACCGGGGTTTACGGCGGGGCGGTGTGTCGGAATCGGACCGACTAAAACCACACGGTGTGCCACTCTGCGCCTGAGAGAGGAGGGATCCGGGAACAGCTGTTATTACGACATCCTAATCCCTCCTAGCGCCTGCCCGCTTTCGCGGGCGCCATCTGCGGATAAACTCTCCATTCAGGCGACGTCCGGCACACGCACACGTCACCTCCTCGCGGCTGGCCACTATAGCGGATGGAGGGGAAAACCCATCCCGTCCACCCGCGGCCACACTCAAGGCGGCATGAGGCGCTGGTACGCGCGCCTCCGCCGCCCGGTTCGCCGGCGGCGAATTGGGTCCGAGTGGAGGTTGTCCTCCCGGGCCTTCTCCGCCACCTCCTTCCGCGAAATTACGTCTTCGCAGAAGGTTGCGACCGCGGTAAAACAACTGTCGCTACCGACCATGGAGCGTATGACGGCCGGTAGCGAGAGATCTTCTCCAATAACTGCAGTGAGGACCCCACGCTGCGCCGCCCAGGCGGAACAAACCGCCAGCGTGTGCTGAGCCGAGTCCTCACTGCAGTCGCAGTGGTGACAGGCGGGACTCAATTCCCTCCTGGCGACCGAATGCAGATACTTCCCGAAGCAACCATGCCAGGAAAGAATCTGCGTCAGTCGGAAGGAAAGGGTCCCGTGCTGCCGCCCCGCCCATTCGGCGATGACCGGCTGGAGAGCCTCCACGGCGGCAAAGCCAGCACGTGGAGCCTCCAGCCGGGACGACCAACGAGCCATCGTGGCTCGACGAGCGGCCTCTCGCCACTCGCGTATCTCTTCGGGTGGGGGCCGAATGCCGCTGCCCACCCGGAAGTCTGCCGTTCGCCGATAAACTTCGGCGAGCACTTCCGCCTCCAAATCCCACGGGGGAGTACCGGCTAAGGCGCACGCCGCCTCCGTCGATACGGTGCGGTAACCGCGTATGGCTCTAACCGCCAATATCCTCTGAGGGCGCCAGAGGCGAGCCCTATTCTGGGCGGTCAGAGCCGCCGCCCACACCGGTGCACCATACAGCGCCATTGACCGGACAACCCCCGTGTATAGCCGTCTTACTGGTACCCTTACCGCTACCACAAGCTTTTATCATAGTGACTAAATAATGTACCTTGAAAATACACCATGTTACATCTAAAACATTTAACAATTCGCGGCCGGACATAGGCCTCTTCTTAGAAAGAAAGTTTAAGACTACTAGATCACACTGGGCCGACGGTTTGAAATAAATTTGTTGCAAGTTTCACTCCACTACCACAGGATGTCAAAGTACCTGAGGCGGTTTCGAGGGACGTACCGTTATTTACGAGGACCAAACGGGTGTTTTGAGACGGCGGCTCATGTCGTGCGATGTTCCGCAGGGGTCTATTCACGGACCACTCCTGTGGAACGTGGCCCTTCGAGGTCGTCTCGCCCCCAGGCTGGGTGTAACTTGTTACGCCGATGACATACAGCCCCGGTGGCAAACTTCCAATAGGCGTTACGCCTGACCACCATAAGAGTCTTTTTACTCATTTGGCGTATTGAGGCACCGCTCGTCGAGCCACGATGACTCGTTGGTCTTCCCGGTCGGAGGTTCCACGTGTAGCCTGCACGTGCCGGGCATCGTCAAACGTTTGTCGTCAAATGCTCTAAAACCGGTCATCGGACTGCAGCACGCGACCCTTCCACGGGTAATTTCGACTCGGACCCAATTCACCGCTGTCAAGCCATATGTTTGCATTTTTCTCCAACACATATATATGTAATGTATGTATGTTCAACGCACATTTAGTTCAACGCAAATTTTTCTTATACCAGTGTGACTGTTTAGCTTGTGCTTCAGTAGTTTCATAGATAAATCTTCACTATGCCACACCTCTTTGCCAAATTTTTACACCAATATGGCAATCAAGAACTTTTTGATAAAAAATTAAAAAAATCAGTATGGATAACTTTTGTTTTTATGTATTAAACCTACCAAAGTGATTCTATTCTGCCTGATGCATGAATACATGAAAGCATGAATAGAATCCAAGAACGGTAGTCGTGATACTTACTGCAATTGCTGACAGTGCAATATGGCGACCCACGCTATGGCGGCCTAATGAGATGCTTTTTCACGACTCGCTTAAAGGACCCGAGTTCGTAGTGGGAGGGAAACACGTGTGCCGGTAATGAATTCCAGGCTTTAACCGTTCTGCACAGGAAGAAAGAGTAGAACCGTTTAGTTCGGGAGCTTATATCTACCATTTGGAAACGGTGACTTCCAAGGCCAGCACGTGTTGTCCTATAGAGGAACGGAGAGGATGGGATCAGTCGGAAGAGCTCATCAGAACACTCTCCATGATAAAGACGATAGAGCGCTGCCATAGAGGCGACATCTCTTCGCAACTGCAGAGACTCAAGGGATTCACTGACTTTCGGGTTATTGATAATCCGGACTGCTCGCCGCTATAACCGCTCCAAAGCATCCAGCTAATACTGCGCGGATCCATCGTAAAGATGAGAACAGTACTCCACGCAGGAGCGTACCTGGGTCTTATAAAGAAGACACAAATACTCAGGCGCAAAGAACCGTCTCACTCTGTTAAGTATACCCAACTTCCGTGAGGCCGCCTTAGTAACGCTTTCAATGTATTCTCGCGGATTGAGGTCCCGGCGAATATTTATACCCAAGATACTGAGATTGTCCTGCAGTGGCAGTTGAGTGTTCTGAAAAGTGGGGAGTGGAAGGAATTGAGACTGTTTGGCAGAGAGCGCGCGCGCCTGTGTTTTCTTGGCGTTGAACTCGACCAGATTCTCATGACCCCATTGAGAAATCCGGCCTAGGACCCGGTCCAGCTTAGTGACAAGCTTTTGTCGCTTTTCCTCAACGTCCGCTAGTTTGGCTGTAGGGTGACCGTAGAACCGTCCATGAACTGTGCTGTCGTCTATCAACATGTCATTGATATGCAGAAGAAACAATGTGGGTGACAGGACGGAACCTTGAGGTATACCACCATTAACCTGCTGAAAGTTGGAAGTGGCGCCGTCGTAGAAGACTAATGCGGTGCTTGTGCAGAAATGCGGCCACCCAGTTGTAGAATTTGAGGGGCAGGCCGAATGATGGAAGTTTGGAGACGAGCAAACGGTACCAGACCCTATCCAAAGCCTTTGCCATATCGAGACTGATAGCCAAGGACTCCCCATGCCTATCTACAGCCTCACCCCAAAGATGTGTGAAGAACGCAAGGAGATCACACGTGGATCAGCCTAGGGGATGGATGCAAAATAATCTCGCATTCCATTCCAGTCTGCTGACGAGTAGTGTCATAACCGTCACTTCGCCGCCACAGGTCGTGGCGGGGTAACAAGGGGCACCATGGTGGACATCAGGCAGTGATCGAAGGATCCCAGAGGGGAGAGAACCTATACTGTTTACTGCGCTGGGTGACTCGTCAGCAGTAGATCTAGCAAAGAAGACGCTTGACCTGTTATGTCTGGTATCCTGGTGGGCTGGAGCACCAGCTGGGTGAGGTCATGCGTGAGAGCGAATGCGTGGGCAGTTCGACCAGCGTGGTCAGTTCTGGAAGACCCCAACCAGGACTCATGGTGGGCGTTAGTCTTCCAGAGACACCAGCTCAGCGGTCGGAAATTGCTCCTGTGCCTTATCTGCTGCCTGACTGAGATGACCGAAAATGCGAGTTGTCTCAGAGTCTCCGGAATGGAATCGGTAGACGCACGCGTAGATTCGGCTTGTAGATCCGAAATCTACGCGTTTCAGTTCTTCAAAACAATCGTCTGTTCTAATATCAGAGATGATGGGTGGAAACGTGAGATTTTTGTACGTCGATTTGGACACTGAGATGGTGCTATACCCTGTGTGAAGTTTACAATTTTGTGGCAGCGTTATGATTCCAGATCCGTGGATTTTGTGGTGCGAAATTTCATTTTCGCTTTGTAACACAGACGATGTTTCGTTGCTTAGTATGAAGAGCCATTTGTTGTTGTCCAGGGATTGGAATGTATTAATTTTGGCGTTGAAAGTTATTGTAGTATAGGTTTCGGGTAGCGTTGATGTAGTGCTGAACAGAAGTTGAGCTTCACATAGAGGACGTGCGGTGGAGTCGTATGTAATGAGGTTTTGGCAGACGTATTTTCTCCTGTTGAACTGCTTGCATTTTCCTAAGCTGCCCATGGTGACGTAGTGTTGGCCAGTTGGACTTGTGGCGAGGTTAGTTTGCTCGGGAAGGATAGTGGTGTAGTAGGATGTATTAGGTTGTTGGATAGGGATAGAATATATATGACATAGGGTAAAAGGTTCACTTTGTACTAGAGGGCATTCAATTACGTTTACTAAACGATTAGAATGTACATAAGCAGATAGTAGGGATGAATCTAATAGAGTATGTAGGTTATTTAAGGTTACAGGGGCGATTAGTCTTTTACTTTTTCTAATATGGTTTGATAAGAGTAATTCATTGTAGAGTTTTTCGGAAGTTATGACCGATGGGTGGATGGTATTTGATTTTGCGAATAGGATGCTTGTAAGGCAGTCATTTATTTCGTTTTCTAAGCTAACGACTAATTCCAAAATTTGTAGGGATATTGTAGATACATCTTCGGAGGTCTTAAGATCAAATAAGAGTTTGTTGATTGAGTTTAGGTAATTATTAAGCCTATCTATAATTTCGTTGATTATTAGTTCGTCGTATGAAACTTTAAAAATGGTTTCGTTAAAGTTTTTAATCGTGGCAGAAGTGATTTGAATCTGTTCTTGTAAGACAGAGGACAATGTAGTTCTTGCCGTTCTAGCTTATTGATACATTCGTCGAAACGTTCAGCGTCTTTAGCGTCAGGTGTGCCGATTAACCATTTAAGTATCGGACTTAATCTGTCGGCGATTTCCCTTTTTTGGCGTGGGTTTTCGTTTAGGTATAGGTTAAGCTCTGAGAGCCTGTTATTAATTTTGTCTAGATTAATTTTTAAGGAACGATTTTATTGACTGTACATTTGGGAGATTAAGATAATTTGAAGTAATTATTTGGAATTTATTTGATAATCGGGCTAAGGAATCTCGCGCTATAAATAAGGGTTTGAGTTCTCGATAAACTATGAGTTTCCATGATTCGTCTGGTGCAAAGATATGGCCTTCTTCTTTGTAGAATAGACCAGAGTGCGAAGAAAGAGGTTCGATCAGTTCTACACTGGTAACGGAGGCTGCTGTTGCCCTGAAATAGGCGAAGAAATAGTCTTATTAGACTCACGTCTTCGTTGATTTAGAATTTTTATATAGTTGTATATTTTATATAGAATTAGAATTACGAGGAGTTGAATGACGAAACAAACTACAAAACTGACATAAGGGTTAGTAATAATCGTGAACGGTAAGGTTTGGGATTTGCTAGCCACTAGACGGTATCCACTGTAAATAAGACATGGAAATGATGAGACAAGATTATAATAATATAAGAATATATTAGCCTAAATGTGTATAATCTATAAGTCTTGTAATACCTATTAGATGCCTCGTACGACACGCTCGATATATGCGTTAGTGCTATTCTAGAACCGGCAACTATACGGTGAGAGTTGTAGACTTAATTACTGCTACGGTTATCGATGATTGGACGAAGTCTGTTTGAACGCACTAGTTGGGTTTTATTTGCTTTTTTAATAAGGTAGTTTTCGTTGAAATCAACACGTATGATTTCATACGGTCCATTCTATTTTGCGTCTAGGTTGTTTGGAGAAGGTATGCGTAACATGGCTTTGGTAGGTAGTACTTTGGCAGTACTGTGGCAAAGTAGGTAGTACTTTGTAATTTACGGTATTTTTGATAGCCTGATCGTAGCGTTCTTTGACTTTTTCTTTCGTCGTTTCGAGTTTGCGTAATGCTGAATCTCTAGAGACCCTGAGTCGTTCATTATGGTCTTTGAGGAAGTCCCAGGCTGTGTATTCAGATATAGATTTGAGAGAGTAGAAGGGTTGTGGTTTATATGCGAAAAGTAGTTCGTGAGGCGTATAGCCTGTAGATTGATTAAGAGAGGTATTGTGATTTTGTGACACATGATAGCAAGTGGGATTATTTCATCCCAATTTCTTAATCTACGGTTGTGTTACATACGAATATGATCACGCAAGGTTGCGTGGAATCTTTCAAGAGCACCATTTGTTTGTGGGTGATATGCAGTGTTAAAAGTCTGATTGGCACCTTAGAATTTTATTTGTTGTTTTATGGTATTATTCATGATTCTGTGCCTTGATCAGAATGGAAGCGTCTCTGGACGCCGTAATGTTGACAAAAATGAAGTAATTGTTAAGCCACTATAGTAGCTTCTTTATCTAGAATTGTGTAAGCTTGAACGAATCTGGTTAGGTCATCTTATAGGGTTAAGACATATCTGTTATTATTGCTACTAATATCTGAATATGAGACCAGATCCATTGATACTCTTTCAAAGGCCTTGATTGTGATGCAATGACCATAGGGGCCTGGAATGTTTTACGTTGGATTTTGTTTCGTAGATTGATGAAACAAGACTTGATGTAGTTTTGAATGTCGTTAGTCATATTTTTCCAGAAGTATCCTTCGCGAATTTTTCTGGTTGTTTTTTATATGCCGCGATGACCGGCGATTGGATGTGTTTTGAGAATATTGGGGATTTCATCACGTTTAATCCCTTGCCAGTAAAATTTTTCTGTGCTCCAGTAGATTGATAGATAAATATTTATATTGCCCTACCATCAATCATTTCACATCTTCTCGTCCCACTTTGGTTAATTTTTACATTGTTACAACATTCTTTAACTGATACTGGTTTTTTCAAGCACAGTTTTAACAGATATCTAATTATTCTTTATATGAAACTCTAAATCTTTCAAATAGACATAAACAATATCAACCAATCCAAGTTTTCTAATTGATCGTGCAATTAAATTTGTGTCTTCAGTTGGATTTTTCTTCTCCCATTCTCATGTACATGACGTCAATGCACATTAAGTCTGGCGCCAGTAAGGTTTCTGTGTGCATCAGTAGATTGATAGATAAATCTTTATTATGCCCACCTTCAATAGCTTCTCACCTTTCTCATCCCACTTTGGCAAATTTTTATACTGCTACGACTGAGAACCTTCTCAAATGTTTAATGTTACATTTGGTAAAAAATGTGATTTATGAGGCAGTATGGATGATTTCAGGTGAGTACTACCGGTTCAGACAGTCGCGACGACTTGTAACATATTAAAACGTACTGTTAAGGTACGATGGCTCCTTAACTTAACCACGCCATGTGGGGGACGGTGTCTGGGAATCAAGGTCTATCTGGAATGTGTTGTGGTTAGGACATATTGTATATACTCGTATGAATAAAATTTCTAGTGATGACTTTGGCATGATGTTATAAATATTAATTAATTATAATGCAGATCACAGACTGGATGGTATTAATGACAGATGTATTTCTTTTAAACTCTTATATAAGAATGATAAAGTCCTGTATACACTCAACAAAATAAGTTGCTCTAACTCTACACACATTATTTCTATTGTCCGTTCAACAGAGAAATCTGCGATAACAGTACAGTTCTTTAAGGAACTACCATGTACTCGTATAGTGCGTCCCTTGCAAAACAAGCAACCTAACACGTGATCACAGAAGTTGAACATGATCTTCTGAGTTTTTAGGCAATATTCTGATATACTAGGCTGCTGTACTGTGGATCACCATACTGAATTGTCTGCATTCGCAATGAATATGACGACCACCGCTCTTGGATTCTATCTATGCTTCCCGTCAGGTCAAGTGCCATTTTTAGGCCAAGAATAAAAAAAACCTTAAGTACAAATCAATTTCTAGGTGTTCAGCAGACATTCTTGTATGTATTGTTATGCCAGAGTGAAAGTGTTTCTTCTGTATTTCTCTGATAACATCCTACTTGGTATATTTGTACTAGGGATAGCCTCTTTTATTCCTACATGTAGTCTAAAATATTATAATAGAATTAATAGCCAAGTGCTTAACTTTATCAATATGAGTTATCTGAGCAACTTAATAACCAAGTTGTTAGTTACTGTAAAAATTAATGTAGCGATATCGCTAACCGCGAAATGTCCTGTACAAAATAATTAAAGATAATACCTATCTTTTGTTATATATAAATATTGTGTAACATAGTGTAAAACATTACAATATGGTGTTGCAAATTAATGTTTGTTTCAAATTTAATGAACTTAATTTGTTATAATGTACCAACGAAAGAGTCTAGACCCTACAACACAGGGAATCCTAGTGTCAGGTCTAGAGCCTCCATCCAGGAATATTTTACTTTTAGGAGAAAATAAAAATATTTTATTTATTTATTTAAATGACTACTGCTACACTTACCGCTTTCACAAGCTTTTATCGTAGTGACTAAATGATGTACCTTGAAAATATATCATATCACATCTAAAACCTTTAACAGTCCACGGTTGGCCATAGGCTTCTTCTTAGAAAGAAAGTTTAGGCCTACAATATCACGCTGGGTTTGATATAGGGTTGTTGCAAGTTTCACTCCACTATTCTATTTCACAGAGTACCTGAGGTGGTTTAGAGGAGCGTACCGTTATTTACGAGGACCGAAATGGTGTTCTGAGACGGTGGCTCATGTCATGTTGTGTTGTTGTGTTCCGCAGGGGTCTATTCTCGGACCTCTTCTGTCGAACGTAGGATACAACTAGGCCCTTTGAGGTCGTCTCACACCCGCTGGGCGTAACTTGTTACGCCGATGACACATAGCCCGGAAGGCAAACTTCCAAGGTGGCACACCCGACCACCATGGGGGTCTCTTTAAAGTTGGGCGTATTGAGGAGCCGCTCGTCGAACCACGATGACTCGTTGCTCTTCTGGCTGGAGGCTCCACGTGTAGCCTGCACGTGCCGGGCATCGTCAAATTTTTGTCGTCAAATGCTCTCCAACCAGTCATCGGGCTGCAGCATGGGACCCTTCTATGGGTGATTTCCACTCGGACCCAATTCACCACTAGTAAGCTACATGTATGCATTGTTTTCCAACACATGTATGTAAATCAACGCACATTTAGTTCAAGGCCAATTTTCCTTATACCAGTGTGACTGTTTAGCCTGTGCTTCAGTAGTTTTGTAGATAACTCTTCATTATACCCCACCTCTTTGCCAAATTTTTACACCGACACGACAACTAGGAGCAAACAACAAGGTTGATTTTTGAGTCAGTATGGCAACTTGTGAACAGCACTGCAATGTCATACAGTCACGCCTTGTTACTTTAAAAGTTTACTCTATAGGTACGTAATTTTATTCTTCGCCTTCTTGGCAGCCCGTACAATAAATAGAACATACTACTAGACTAGACTACATCCGTCTATCACCTTCGTCTTTCTTTCTTGTGACAAGTTGTATAGCATAACAGGATTAGCAATAAAATGTACCTTACGAGTGATTCTCTGAACGTACATATTTCACAATACTTATTCATGCTCTTCAGGTTAGTGAGAAAATTCTCAATGATTTTTGATTTCATCAGCCTACGTGTAAAAAACTTGTTTTGTCACATGTTTTAATTTCTACTGGATGTCATGGATTTGACTGTTAATAAGGTACCGTCATCAATTTTGATGTTGAATGATTCTCAACTATCGATTGAAGAAATATCACAATTTTTCTTTTTTCACCTAACTGGCCCAAACCTGTGGTCAGCAAATACGATTCGTAACGTTGCCGCTAATATTTCCATGATTCATAATTGTTAATCATGGAATTTGAATTAATATATATTATATGTATAGGTTTTAAACGTGTCAAGATCATGTTTGCCGATGATATCTGCTGTAGATCTTGGCATCTTAACGTAAATGTTTAGAGTCCACTACTGCCACCAAATTGTGTTTAGGACTTGTTGTAAGTGTAAATATAGCTTCCAGGTATTACCTTAGGCGAATGTTTTCAGTATCATTTTATTACAACACAGGTCACCTATGATCTGATGACATTAATGGCAGAAGAACAATATTTCTTCTAGTGCAGTCATAGTATAATCAAGACCGGTGACCTTCCAATTGACTATTTAGGAGACGCTACAACAATGTGATCCTGGCATTCAACGCCTCATAATTATATCATTGAATAGTTTAATTGTCATCTTCAACAACACAGGGAATCCTAGTATGGAGTCTAGGACCTCCACCAATGTTTCTTTTAATATTTATTTACCTAATTGTGGTGGGTCATTGGGTGTCTTTGCAACAGAAAACAAAGATTCTGCTGATTATAGTCACAGGATCCCTATGTAAGTATTAAATATTTCTTGATGGAGTCTACTAGATAATAAAATCCGATGGACCTGTGGTGAGCAACAAATTAGACATCGGAAAGTCTTTACGAGTTGCAGAATTAGTAATTCTATAGTTTCGACATACAATCCTAAAGTACATTTTTGAGAATGTTATTTCGCAATAAATATTCTAACATACAATAATGTTCAACACCTTTTAATTTTCTTGCATTTTGACCAGTTTTGGTAAACACTGACTCTCACATTGTTATTGTTTTTGGGCAGAGTTTGTAAAAAAGCGATTTAATCAATTTAAAGCGTTGTTTTTTAATTCCATCATCGATGTTTTTGTTCTCTGTTCCGGCATATTGCAGCTTCATTAAATAATGTTACAATCAATCTTGGCTAACCATAAAAACACAAATCCAATTTAACGACTGATTTATGCACCACGACTTCCAACTTGGCTTCAAATGGCTTAAAATAAAAAGTTACAAGCGTGACCTAGTTTGTACGCAGACTACAGACTAATACCATATAACATTTCCTAAAAGGAAGAGCTGAATATACAAGTAATACGTAAAAGAAGTGAAGTTTGAAAGCCATTGTGTTTATAAAACTTGCATTTTCAGAATTTTATATCATTTTAAAATTCACGCTCGTAAGTGTGCCAACCGTGTTTCAATAAAGCCTTGATTAGTAAAAAGTTTTCTTTGTACATGAGTGTTTAAAAATGTGAAAAGTTATGAGAAATCGTTGTTACACTTTTTTTGTAAATATTTATTACTAAATCGTTATTTTATTGAAGGGACTGTTGATTTTGTGGTTATCAATCCTAACTGCAAAAGTAGAGGTTGTGGGTTGTGTGTGGGTTGAAAGGTGTGTAATTAATTTGAAGACCCGATGATGAAGTAGAAATGATTATTTGTGGATATTATATATACATGTTGATCAGGTTAGCCTGCTATGTATGTATAGATAGATAGATAGATAGACAGATAGGTACACTTTATTGCACATACAATGTAGAATACAAACAAAAAAACAGTGGTACAATGGGCGGCCTTATCGCAGTCTGCGATCTCTTCCAGACAACCGTTAGACGGACTATACTGTATAGTATTACGTAGTCTGTGGTGCACATTACAATTTACGTATATTAGCCACCATTACACATACATATATACGAATACATATTCATACACATAGGTATATAAATATGAATACAAACATAAACATATGTACATATAGATAGAGAGTATACTAGACACTACATGTATATACCTGACTTAAATTAAAAAGTCAATAAATAAAAACTATCAAAAAGCTAATTCACACCAAAAGAAGAACGAAGAGTTCATACACTACAAAACGGGTGGCCATTGATAACTATTATTGAAAAAAGAAATAGCTAAACATTAATTTATAGACTTTAGTTTATAGCCTCTAAATTATCCTTACATGACCTCTATAATTAAACACCCACTATTACCACTGTTACCACTATTACCACTACCACCACTCTTATTACTATTTGGAACCGTTACTTCTAGAAGCTCCAAACGATTAAGTGGCTAGCTTCTCCTTTACGGCCAAAGAATTTAATAAGATGGTAGTTCGCTTTCATGTCATCATCTTTCATCATGTAAATATGTAGATCACCAATGTAATCATAGTATTTGGAATAAATAAATATTGGTAATAGTTACATCGCAGAAAAAGCGGTTAGGATTACCTTCAAATGAAAATTTAAGAATCCAAATGTAATTACTTATAGAAAAAAAATAAAAGTGTACGAAAATAATATAATACATAAAGCTAATAAAAATTTTGTAAATATGCATCATTTGACTTTTAATGAAGAGAGAATGTGAGTAAGGGTTCGCTATCTATTGAGATGACATATACATACATATCTGTATATCTACTGTTACATAAAACACAGCAGATCTGAAGCTGATTATAAATTACATGTAAGAAGCTAAGAACAAGATACTTGATGCTGGCCTGGATGAAAGAAAGAATAGAAAAATTGAGAAATTATATGCATTGACTAATGCGTTCGCTTTCTGAGTATAAATATTTACATATATTGTGTTTTATTTACAATTTATTTTAATAATAAATTTTTCTCCTTTTCTTTTTTATAATTGTAAAAAAAATAAAACAATAATGTTTATTTGGTTCTAAAATTATAACATTATATATACATTGTTTACGGGTACATCGTTTACATGGTTATATTTCTGTTGGTACAAATTCTGATTCCCAAACTAGGCCATGGCCTGTATCTTGAGAAACAGTGTTCAATCGAACTAAAGATCACAAAATAGGTTGTATGCTCAGAAGCTGTCTCTACTTGTGCTTATACGTTCTTAACTATGTATTATATATATGTGTGTGTGTGCGTGTGTATGTGTATGTATATGTGCGTGTGTGTGTGCGTGA
Source organism: Hypercompe scribonia (assembly GCA_949316085.1). Lineage (NCBI taxonomy): Eukaryota > Metazoa > Arthropoda > Insecta > Lepidoptera > Erebidae > Hypercompe > Hypercompe scribonia. Next base: position 23,570,859 of record OX438975.1, read on the forward strand.
CACCTGGTGCCTCATTTGCTCCGTTTGTTCTGTCAAACGTGTCCATAATTTTTGTTCGTTTCTTTATATGGGTGTTAGTTATTTTGTTCAGTAGTTATAATGTTAAATATGACAAAGAACTTATATCTTGTAACCTTCTACAATTCGCATAACTACTTAATGCTATATTAAACTCTAGATCCAAATATAGAGAAGAAAACTGTAAAACGATTGGTGATAAAAGCTTCTACCGAGCACGGCATGAAACATTTCTCTTGCTCTGTCGGTCATAAGTGTACGGACGGATAGCCGGTTCTGGTTCTGGTGCCAAATGTGTTGCCATTATATAAAATTGGTAACTGCCGAGCTGCAGCCAATCTCGTGTGGTTTCGAGGTGCCATATATATCCCAATATCTAGCTCTGGCAAATGGCAAATGTTTAATATAGGTAAAAACCTTATGCAACCTCCTATAGAATTAGGGAAATTTATTTTATCATTTTGATATTTTTTATTCCTAACCAATAATTTCTTCTAATGAATATCAAAATTTCTCAAGATTATTTATCGTACAATATACGTTAATGCGCGACCCTTGTATATCTGTCATTGGTAAGAAGGCAGTAAAGGATATTTATTTTGATCTCATAGGTACACTAGGAGCCAAGAAAAAGTATACACCGGAGATTAAACCTTTATTGCGAGAAGAAAGGCACGTATTGTTGCGTATTCAATACGCGGGGTTCGTGAATGAGAAAAGGTTATTTTAGCATTAGGCGTATTACTTGTAATGACTTGCTTTTGCCGTACGACGCATTCGTTGGTTCCGTCCTAAGTGCCTTTGGGTAGGAAACGACTTTCGGGTTTTATTTTATGGTTGACCCTATTTTCGGAGCAATTCTTTGATGATGTTTTCTTTGTTACGTTGATTGAATGCAAACAGATGGATAGATGAGATGGATGGATATGTGTAAGATTAGTTAGTGAGGACTTAGCAAAGAAAAGTTAAGCGTATTCCGGGATTTTTTTTAAAACTAATGTTAAGTTAGATTAAAACACTATTCATACACATTAATGGGCCAGTTTGAGTTGAGTTGAGTGAGCCAGTTTAGTTGTGAGTAATCCTGACTGCTAAATCAAAGGTTTTCGATTCAAGGTTCTTCTTAGTGGAATCAGATGAAGGAATTGCGACACCTGTAAAATTGCCGGCGTGGTAAGTCTTAAATTTGAAACAGAGCTTTGCTTCAGGGATAAAAGCAGTTAAATTTGTGAATTTGCTATATACAACAACAATTAAATTCAATTGAGATTTAACAAATAAGCAAATTTTGAAATAAATAAACTCAAAAGACTTACAGGTGTATTTCTTAACCGCACTTTTAGTGAACTTCATATGTGAAAGCTGCAGAAATACCGTGCAACGTTTGAAAGGATTAGTTAAGGAGGAACAGAGTTAGTTTGTTGCAAGTCACTGTTGAAATTGAATGGTAGTTCTTTGGAGCTAGGAGGAAGAAATAGACTGTATAATTTAGTGTTCCCAATAAACTTATATTTGAAGGAAACGAAATGTAAAAATTGAATTTTCAAAATTGTTAAGTTAACTATTACAATACAATATATTAAAAAGAAAAAGTATTGAGTTATTATTCTAAATTGTATGCATTAGTTCGCATAAAGAAGCTGATCAATTTAAAGGAACTAAATGACGACTATCAGAGCATTTTGTTATGTACAAAACAGAAAATAAACATAATTAGTGGTATCAAAGATACTACCGAAGAGATTCTTTGTCGCTTAGACTGACTAATGAAAATGACATACGCCATTCTTAATTTTACTAATTACAACTTTATTTTAATATTAATATTTATAATTACATTACTTTAAGTAATCACAAAGATTTAAATGTGTTATTAGTAACAAGACTTTCAAAATTATTAAAATTTTGCAATAGGTCTTGCTTTCGCCAAGAAGAGATAATTGACGCTTTAAATCATTAACTACTGATATCCTTGAACGTTGACAAAATCTGAGCTAACTCCTGTTTTTCTTCGTCGTTATTATGACTTGACCATTGAGGTGTTAAGCGTGTACATAATGTGTTATGACAACGGGATGAGTAATTGGATTGTGTGATATATGAAAATATTTCTCGAGTTGCCGGGGGTGACGTTATACAATTAATAATACTTTTTACTTATTTCCTCCTCACAAACACATACTTTTGCAGTGTTTGAACTATTAATATTGAATCAGTACACATTAAAGAGAGTACTATTTACATCACAAATAACTGACTCTTGTCGTTTAAGTTTGAGCTGGTAACACTTTTATTCACATGAATAAATTCTTTATGCTTCTACTAATCAACCGTTTTATTATGAAACTTGGCGTAAATATAAACAAAAATACGAAATCTAACCAGAAACAAAGTTTTGTTCCCAAAAAAAATGAGCGTTGAAAGTTTGATGTTGGCACGATAAGTAAAAGTAGGTTAAAATTAGCCTCCAAGTTTTGTTCTAATAGTTTCAAATCAAACTATTATAAGCGTGATCAAAACTACACGTAATGTAACATATAATGGTAGTTATATAACATGAAATGTGTGTTTAATGTTTAATTTTTAGGTCAATTTTGTGGACGCCAATATAAGGGCAAGGGTTGGCTGTGAATAAATCATGAAGTATTGGCCGGTACGCTCTGAGCTCAATTATTGGCAACCAAAGTATTATATGAAATAAATAACGTTTAAAAATAAATAATTGTGATAAATTAGGAGATTCATGGAGTTATGCGAATATCACGCTTGTTTCTCAAAAGGTGTAGGTAGTTGTGATTAAGCACTAACATGTTAGGCACAATACTTATGGCTAACTGATATAATAGGGTGTAAGCTTATTGCTGTCACACACTGGGACAAAATACTCCTTTAGTTCGTTTTATTCACGCATTCTAACTAAATTGCTTTTGTGATCCCTAAACAAAAGACACATACATTTTAGATTTTATGTAACTAAGAAGCTTTCAAACGTAAACATGAGATTTAATTTAATGAAAAATAAAAATTTAAGTTATTGTATATAACATAAAAGACGTAAGCAATTTGTGCATTTAAGTGAAATACATAGTATGCAACTGCTACATTAACATAATCTAAAGTGACATCATCATCAGTTTGTGTTTATTTATCATTATTTGTGTTACTACATAAATCTTTTAATAGATTTAATACATTTTTCAGAAGCTTTTAAGAATTTAACTTCTTTGATTTTTAACTAACGGATCTAAACTGAACAAACAAAATTAAGTAGCCACTATTAGAATTCTCTCGCCACATTTTCGTGCTTTAAAACCTGTATCTCTTGAAGTCTTTATGCTTAGTCTCCTGTGACTCTTCTGCTTATAGTTTTTCACCATGTTTTCGTTTTTCTTCGTTAAAGACGGGAAACAAAATCTACTTGTGAAGTCATTCTTATTTTTTTTTATTTATCATTGATTCTACGCGCTTTACATCGCCTTTCAGTTACAGTTGTCAAACTTTTACAACTTCTGATTTAAATTATAAGTTTTTTTATGTCACATTTTGTTCGTTTTTGCAGCTCAATGATTGTTTTTCAAAACTCCTTCCTTCGAGCTTTATATTAACGAGTTCATTTATAGGTATCGGCAAATAGTTAATGTCAGATTCAGAGAAAATATATTTTAATTAATAAGAACTTATACAACTGTAATACTGTAACTTTGGATTTACAACACAAACATAATTTTGTGACCGTCATTGCCTCCTGCATTGTCTAAATATAAATACGTTTGTTCTAAGTAAAATTGAAAATAGTGTTGTCACTTAGTGCATCTGCTTGTCTATTTTTAAGACTTTTTTCAGAAATAATCGATTAGAATCTTCATCAAATACGTCTGTAGTAGTATACTGAATCCTTACACTCAGTTCTTCAAGTTTTGTAACATAACTAATTTTAATACTTCCACACACCTTTTTACAATTTTAGTAAAGGGAAAAATCCAAAAGAAACTAATAGGGCCAATGAAGCAAGCAATAACTAAAACAACAAGAAATCTACTAAAGGAATTAAACATAATGTAAAATCTGTTATATCCTATTAGGACAGTTTCAATCGATCGAATCACTTTACCTCTACATTTACAAAATTACCATTTTTGCTTGGTTAGGGTCACTGTTAGAACATTAGCCCCAAGGGTCTTATCCAGGTTTCATTTTTGTAGGTCATTTAATTTGTTCAAATGTGATATTCATGTAGAATAGGCACTTATACCTACTCACATCATGTGGTTTTTGGAAGCTACAAGATACTAACGAATACCTTTTTCGAATAAAATACTAAGCAAATGAAAACACAGATCATTTGATACGATCGATAGTAAATGCCTTGCCTAGAATTAGAGGTAGGAATAACCAGGCTCAGTTGGGTCTTCGGTCCTGTTAATATATAATAAAATAAACTATATAATACTGCGATATTATATTATTAATTAGTAGTAATTGTGGTTCTAATTAAAGAGCACAATCGCTAGTCACTGAAGTTCGTGTATATTGAAAACGCTATTGTGATGGTACATCTTAGAACCCTAGTGCGAGTATAGTAATTTTTCGGCTATTTAATGAGGTATTTTTCTATAAGCCAGCACCCTCCAATGTGGAGGGAGGTCTAACGCTCCTCCAGAATCCGCGTTAGACTGTAGAACTCGACACCAGACTGGATATTCTCCCACTGGCTTATAACGACTCAAATAAATAATAAGGAACCGTGATAAGAGGGAATCAAAATGAGAGATTACGAAACAACTAAATACATTTCTGTTGGTTATGCTTATCACTCTTCCATCCGTGGTGCACTTAAGATTTAGGTGAATTAACTGACTTTAACTCGAGGGGGCCTGGAACGCTAAGTCAAAACCTATAACTCGCTTTGATAGGTGTATTCAGCTGTATACGACCGAAGCTAGCGCTTTCGCGCCTCCGCCCCGACGTGGGACTCCAACCCATCGGTTTTCTGTGTACTCAACCTGCTATATGAGTTAACCCGCCTACTGACCCCCGTGCATCCGCCCCTTAAGACCCCTAGCTCTCAAGCACACGGCACACACCCATACACGCTGTAACTACAATATAAATACACCACAGGGACAGATCACCCAGATATAATCGTGTAACGGAACCGTTCCGGCGATCAACCGGATGGCTCCGTTCGATCGTAAATCGGCTCTACACACCGCAGCGACTTATAAAGAGTTCTACTCATTATCTCTATCAAAGGTACCGATAAACCAACAGTAATGCTCAGCAAGAAATAATAGAGAGATATTATCTAATTATTCAACGATTATTACTATACTCAGACCGGCATATAAATACATATAAATCATTATCCTACGAAATAATAGGCAACAAGGACTTACCTAGCTACTGCAGCGTTATATATGCTAACTTACTCAACGTCATGGTAACCCACACGACCGGCTATGCCCAGCTTTCCCGCAGCAGCCCGCGCCCCGCTACCTATCACCTTTTTTTGTTTACAATTATTTCTCTCACAGATGTCTTGGAATCGATATCCAAAGGTCTGTTAAGAGTCCTTTCTAAAGAATTCGTTTTAAAAGTGCATTAAATATTTTGTTTTTACTTGTACAAGGGTCGCTTAATAATCTGTCCGTTAAGTGACGGTCCTTTTCTGTTGTTTAGACCCTTGTTTTACACATGCACGTGTTGCCAACGGCTAAGAATATATTCTTGCATTACCATAACAATAATTGTAAATTCTAAATTACGTAATATGATAATACTATCACAGCTATCAAAATTTGCTTATTAAGTTGTCGTAAAGTTAGTGCATAGGATTCTTTTACTCTCTCTATGTTATTCACAGCTTATGGTTTTACTTTTGTAGAGGAACGTGTGTCATTTTACCTCCGACAATGGCGAAACTTCCGACCAGGCGATGTGATCATGCATATTATGGAACAACTACTAATTCTGTATCGCGATATACGATACAGGATTAGTAGTAGTTGCTTCATAGTGCATTACTCCCTAGTTCTATGTATCTTTGGTAGATGGCGCTGTAGTATGACTTTTTGTTTGTGATTTATGTCGCCACAGTTCATAATTAGAATTAGTTTAAAATTATTATACATTCTGTTTTAGATAACACTCCATACAATTGACATAGTTGTAAGCCACCCGGTTAAAGATGACTTTAAGTTTACTTACATGTATTATGATATTATATAAATATTTTTCAAGTAACATCATCTGCCTATCGTAGTCTACTGCTGGGCATAGGCCTCTCCTATTACACTTCACTTTGATCGATTTTGGGCTAGTCGCATTAAACTGCTGCCAGCCACCTTGCGCAAATCATCACGAAACCTGACCTGTGGACGCCCTACGCTATGTATGCTGAGACGCCATCTCCACTCTAGAAGTCATTTACTCCAACGGATATTGATTCTACGGCCACCTTTACTAACACTTCAGCTTGCTAATTCGGTTGGCTACGTCGATAACCTTGGTTCTCTGCCGGATAAAGTTATTCTTGATGCGGTCCTGCAGAAAAACGCCGAGCATTGCATTTTCCATAGTTTTCCATAGCACGCTGAGCGACTTTGAACTTGTCGGACCACACCATGAGTGTCCACGTTTCAGCTCCGTATGTCATGACGGGCAGGACGCACTGATTAAATACTTTTGTCTTTAGAATCTTTTGTGGAATCGACGTTGAGAAGAATCCCACTCAACCCAGTTAAATTCTTCTATTCTATTCTAAGTTATTTCTACATAATTGTAAGGTCTGCCCGAGGTAGACATATTTTTAAACAACTTCAAGATCGCCATCGTTTGCCATAATCGGTTCCGGTAGTACATGTCACTTAACATGATCTTAGTTTCATCCAAGTTCATCCGTAGGCCAATGCGTTCAGAGGAGTCACCTAGGTCGTTCAGTATATATTGTAGATACTGCATCGTCTCTGCCATTATGACGATGTCATCTGCAAACCGCAAGTGAGAGATGTATTCACTATTGATGTTAATGCCGTGTCCTTTCCAGTGAAACTGTTTGCAAATGCAATAGAGGATATGTCTTGGACATATCCTCCATTGCATTTGTAAACAGTTTCGGGGAAATAACGTTCCCTTATCTTACTCCTAGATGCAACCGTATGGGTCTTGTTGCCTGGTATTCTACTTGGGTAGACATAGTTGCGATTTCGTAGAGATATCTTATCTCATGAATGTATTGCCAACCTACCTGGCACCGCTGCAGGGATTCCTGAATAGACCAAATCGCGATCGAGTCAAAGACCTATCATAGTCGACGAATGCTAGGCACAGAGGCTGATTATACTCTTTGATCTTCTGTATAATCTACCGCACAGTATGGATGTGGTCTATGGTACCATACTCGCTTTGAAATACAGCTTGGTTAGGTGGTTGGAAATCGTTGAATCTTCGCGCTAGACAGTTTTTGATAACTCTTAAAAACAGCTTGTAGATGTAGCTTAAAAGCGAAATGGATCGATAGTTCTTCAACATAATTTTATAATCCTTTTTGAAGAATAGGTAGACCACACTCCTACTCCATGCCTCTGGAGTTTTCCTTCGTGCAGGATAGCGTTAAGAAGCTTTTGGAGCTCCCTCTGTACAGGCTTACCTCCAGCCTTTAATAGCTCTGTTGTAACACCACCCTCTCGCGGAGCTTTTCCATTGTACAGCTGTTTCAGAGCCATCTCAATTTCGTCAACTTCTGTCAGGTCTTCGGTGCAGTAGTGTATTAATGTGGTTCTGGTATCCCATTGCCGGGATCAGATCGAGATGCATGTGAAGCGTATAATTGACCACTACATTACTTGAAGAATGAATTCATCAAGAAGAACCCTTCGCGTTCAAGGAAGTTAACTAGCATTTGTTCCCTATGATTTTTGCTTCCAAATTCATGGGATTCTACTAATGATTCGCTGCAAATTTGTACTCTCAATTTAGCGTTATAGTCCCCCATAACAACGTTGTAGTGGGTCTTAGTACCGAAGGTGAGGTCCCTTGATATGTCGTCGAACATATCCTCCACCTCGTCATCCGAATGCGATGAGATCGGTACGTACTCTTGGACAATTTTGAGGCTATACCTCTCGTTGAGCTTAATAATGAAGTACGCTACCCTGTTGGAAACACTGGCAATTTCTACTACGTTATCATCACGAAGGAGATTTCTTTACCAGAAACCTATCAACATCTTGGGATTGTTGGTCTTCCTCATGGAAGTACATTATATGACCTGACTCGAGGGTTATGGTATCCTCCCCTTCTTTCCGGATTTCACATAGCCTTAGGATGTGTCACTTAATTTTTCCAAGTTCCACCTCTAGTTGTACCAGATGTGTTTCTAGCCGTAACGTGCATCCGTTGTAAATAACCAGGGTCTGTCGGAAGTGGCGGCCTCCAGTAATCCGGGGATTCTTTGCAAGCCTTGGCCACCGTTACCGTGATCGCCACCATAATCAGGAATAGCGGCAACAATGGGAACTGGAGGCCATTGTCTCTGTTACAACTGCATTGGGAGGTTTTTACATATAATCGCCACGCTGAGCAGGCAGGTTGGCGATTGCAGGGTATAACTTGTCGCACCGCTGATGCTGCTCCCTGTCACCGGTCTGTGGTATTTAGTGACACCTAAGTGGATGGATATACCCCCATCAGTCCGTCGCCAGAGCCTCATTTGTCGTCCAACAGCATGCACTGCGAGCATCTGAGGTTGACTTGGGGCGGTAGATCTTGATTCACCACCTTATATCCATACAAGTAACATTTAAATATTATTTTATTTATCTATTACTTTCACCTACAACAAGATAAGATAATCTATCTATTTACATGAGAACGTCAAAGATAACTCTAAATCGTTGCATCCTATAATAGTATCTAGGTAGCATTCCTAGAAGTCTATATTTTCTCTGATCTTTTATTCTTCTAAATTGAATGGCAATGCTAATTATTTGTGCTGTTAACAAATCTGTCACCTTTTGTTTTTCGTTTCATCTGGGTTTTATTGAGTTTGAAAATATGATTGATTGGCATCTCGGTCTAGTTGACTTGAATCAAGTGGAGGTCAAATAATTGCGTAATGAACGTTACCATTTCTTCAGTGTCTGGGAGTATTTTTTAATAACATATGTGTAGTTTGCAATGAATACTTGTGTTTATCAACAGCCTGTTTACTATTATGTAGGCTTTGCTTAGTTTGGAACCGGATGGGTGTATGTGAGATATATGAAGTTATTATTATTATTACTTACCGATTAAATTTATACGTTTACGTTCCTTGAGGCTGTTTGCGAATGCTTTTTCGATTTTCTAGCTCAACTACAGAACTGCAACTATTTTGTGTAGTTGAAAGAAACAAACTTAAAATCCATTAGGTGATAAAATATTCTGGGAGGCCGCGATCTCCTTTTGTGAGCAGGTTATGCTCCGGAAGAAGACCGCAGAGCGAGACCGATCCTGCTCGAAGGAGGCGGCGAAGGGGACGCGGCAGAGGTCGCTAGCTCCCTAATCGCCGCCTAAGGGTCGATGCGGTCACATCTTGGGACGTTGTGACTGCTGCAAACGACCCGAGTTAGGTGACACTCCGGCGCGGCCGGAGAGTGTCGCCTGGGGCGGGACGCTGTTCTGTTTCTTACCGCGCAGGGTAGTGAGAGGTGTGATAGCGTCTTGCCCCTAGGGCATGAGGTGCCCGGGATGTACCTCACTTGTGAGGTATGGCAGGGAGGACTCTAGAAGCCGCTAATGCGTTCCTGTAGCTCCTCCCGACTGTCGAGGTAGGCCGCCGCGGGGTTTAGTGAGTAGACCGGTTTTCCGGGAGTCCCACACACACCCTTCGTCCCTCCGGAGGGTATGGTGCAAAAAGCATTCCCCGCGTAAAAAATAAAAAAAAAAGGTGATAAAACATTTAAACTGCGTGTTGTTAGTAAATGTGCTATGAAAATTATCTAGATAGTTTTTAAGTTCACTTTAGTACATAATTTATGTTCTTTTCTAGCAAATATACATACTGGAAATAGCACACTCATAATGTGTTATGAGTGTGCTATTTATACAAAAAAACACAATCCCACACATAAATCTCTTCGTTATTTGTTCTACCTCTCATTTAATGACTGCTTTCGTGCTATCTTTTTTGTTATCTACATATCCCCTTGGACATTGTCATATTATCATAAAAATGTATGACTTTTATGAAGATATAGACAAAACCTCACGATAAAATGTCATTTTCAAGAGAAATGGGAACAGTGTTCGGCCAAGTTCGGCCTCACATGGAATATTGCCCACAAGTTCGGCCTCACATGGAGTATTGCTCACAAGTTCGGCCTCACATGGAGTATTGCCCACAAGTTCGGCCTCACATGGAGTATTGCTGTCATCTCTGGGCGGGAGCACCGAAGTATTAGCTTGAGCCTTTCGATTCAGTTCAGAGACGTGCTGTGAGAATAGTCGACGATCCTGATCTCACAGACGGTATCGAGCCACTTAGTTTTAGGAGAGACTTTGCCTCCCTGTGTGTGCTCTACCGTCTCTACAATGGGTTGTGTTCTGAAGAATTGTTCGATATGATGCCCACAGCCACATTCTACCATCGCACCGCTCGCCATCGTCAAGGAGCTCATCCACATACATTGGAACCTAAATGGTCGCGCACAGTGCGGTTTCAGAGAAATTTTCTCCTGCGAACAATCCCGTTATGGAATGAGCTCCCTGCCGAGGTTTTCCCTGGGAACTACAGCATTGGGTTCTTCAAGAAGGGGGTAAATAGGTTTTTGAAGGGTTGGCAACACGCACGTGATGCCCCTGGTGTCGCAGGCGTCCATAGGCTGCGGTAGCCGCTTACCATCAGGCGGGCCGTATGCTTGTTTGCCACCGTCGTGGTATAAAAAAAAAGAAAAAAAAGTGTAATGAGTTTGCCTGCCACAGTCAGTTTCATGGTTCTAAGCCTTAATATAAGAGTATTCAACACAATTTTGGTGACTTTTTGATTACCCTAAATCACATGCATATTTGCCCTGATATAATTATTTTGTCCGAATGTTGGCTCAATGAAAACACAACAATTTCTAATTTAACATGATACGTCTCATTTAGCACAAAGAAAATAATCAACAAGAGCGGTGGTGTAGTAGATAGTATATGTGAGATGGTACTCAAGGAACTATTGGGGCAGCGAGGTAAAGATAAACTGCTGTTGCTCTGCAAGTAAGAAAGTGAAGATTTTTATTTACGACCACAGGTATTTATACATAAATATTGCACCCGACACTACTCTTGCGAAGTTGTGCGAATATTCACTCAATGCTACACAGGTAGCATTGAGTGAACATAGCCGCGTGATTTCCATCCTCGTTGCTCGGGCGCCGGAACAATAGACGCACCAGTAGTTCAGGCGTGGTCTATTGACACCGCATGCATCACGCGATATGACACATATCGGATGATTCTGTGCCTCGTGGATCGTTGGGATCATCACACAATTATTTGGGCCCAGACGGGCATCGAACCTGCGACTTGCCACAATAGATTAACTATACTAGGAATTTACCGGTTTCCCTCATTTAAAACATTTCCACGTTTCTTTCCTTCCTAGATGGCTCTTTGTGTAACATAAACACCCGTCATTCTATTGTACTAGGTGGTGACATTAACCTGGACATCTGCTCTAAAACACCGAACGAGCAATGTTCAGAATACCTTTGTTTGTACCGCTGAACAAGGAATGACTCTCATTGTACAATGGCTCGACAAAAGACAAAAATCTCCTTACCCTCAACTTAAAAAAGACAAAATTCATCGCGTTCCACAAGACACTTGCATCAAAGCTCAGTATACTAGATGAACGTTTAACATACGGCAGTCATGTAATTCAATTTTCCAGTAGAATAAGAAAAACTATTTATATTTTAAAATCTCTTAGGCTATTGAGCCTGAACAAAAATAATCTTATAATGATTTACAAAATAGTTACAATCTTTACCTTTCTACTGTATTCTGGCATGGGGTGGTGCTGCTAAAACGAAAATGATGCAAGTCGAAAGAGCTCAACGGGCAGTTTTAAAAGTGATGCTGCGAAAACTATTCAGATTTCCAACAAACGACCTCTACAAAGAATGTAAGATACTAAGCGTACGTCAAATTTTTATACTAAGAATAACAACATTGATGCATAAGGAAATTTTAAATATAACTTCAATGATTTGTCTAAACCAGCGTCGTGTATACCGAATCCCATTTCTTACCATAAATACCATCTTTATAAAAAGACAGACCATATATCTCCGCCCTAAAGTGAACAACAAAATTTGTCAAATACATACAGATATTATTAAGTTAACTACCAGAGAAGTAAAGCGACTGATAATTAAATGGCTTTTGAATCTTTCAGACGATGAAACTGAATTGATTCTTTCTTGCCAGGAGTAATAGTGGCAAAGGATAATACTTACGTACACACACATACACATACATTCATACTCACTCTCAGTTACAGACTAACTTTTATACTATTTTTCTGTTTTGTTTTCGTTTGTTTTGAAGCTTTTTTTAATTTTATTTTATATTCTATTACAACTAAACTTTAGAAAATATTTAAATATGGCTTGCCGCGACACAAGCCACGAGCTTAGTGCGGAAGTCGTCGTTAAATTTAACTTGTATTTTGTTTTTAAGTATAAGAAAAAATAAGTAAACAAATGGTAAATTGAGATCCAAGCATATTTCAAGAATTACTGGCACAATTGTATGGAAAAATTAATTTGTAAGCATTACACTTTTCATATAAAGTGGACATTTACGTTTGGTGCAGGTGTTTTCGTGTTCTGCTTATGAATTTCTTAGTGATACGAGACTTCAGTCGTTCGTGTGACGCTAATGTATATTTATGCGTTACTCTCTCGGATATACCAGTTTTTATATGATTCGAATTGATACATTTTTTATCAAACATCGTAAGTGAATTCAAGAATAAATATATGAACTCATTTAATCATCCCCTTTGAAGACTAACATAAAGCGATGTCCCGGGCGATGTAGTCTATAAGTTGCGAAATGAAAGGCAAAATATAGTCATTTTGCATCTCTGTTAGTCTACCAGTTAGTGATATTGATTTCTAAACCAGAAATTTCAAATTTGATCTCTACCCAGGAAAACTAATCAAGTGATTACCATCATTATTTGTTTTGTGTCTGTCTGTAATTTATTAATTATTAGCTGACCCACGCAGGTTTTTCTGCGTTTTCTAATGCCCGTAGCGTGATGTTATAAAAAAGTAACAAATTTTTTACTATAAAAAAGATAATAGTGAGCCAATTTGTGTGTGAAAATACATTATATTTAAGTATCTTAATTTGTGAAACGTATCATTACTTCAAATATAATCTTTGATTGGAAACAATTTTGTTATCATTTTTTGTGATTTGGAATAAAATTGAGTTGTCAAAATACTTTTGAGCGCTACTATATTTTATTAAGTGTTTAAAGTGATACTAGCGAACCATATAAATCGTGAAAAGAAACTACGGGAAATAGCTAAAGTATATATTGTGCCTTAAATTACAATTGACGGCGTTATTAAGAGTCACTGAAAACTTTAGTAATTCTATCAAGATGGAATTTGGAGCAGATAAGTGTGCAGTCATGTATGTAAAGAAGAGCGTGATTATAGAATCTGAAGGAATAGAACTTTCAGGTTCAACAAAACTCAGGTCTGCCACCGAAACTTACAAGTATCTAGGTTTCTCACAGTCCTTGGAAATACCAGAATTTGGTGTGAAACAACCGTTACAGGAACGCTTCTTTGACGCCTAAAAAAAGTACTTAAAAGTCTTTTGTCAGGGGGTAACAAGGTGCAAGCCTATAATGGTTGGGTCGTGCCGGTTCTGATATATTCCTTTGGTGTACTTAGATGCCCTTGACTACCTAGAAACGATACAATTACGATTTATCCACTTTCCTACCTAGGCTATAAGCCGGTAGATCCATCTCTCTTTAGTTGAGGCATCTCAGTGCAAATGCCATCGATGCAGACTCTTTTTTCTTGTTTTACTTCTCAGTTCAGCTGGTGTTGAGTTAGAGCTTACTTTTCGGATGTAGTAGAGAGACTTACGTCCCTCAGCCAGTATTTCCACTGGCAGCATAAACGTAATGAGACACGCTGCGTCTTCGGAAACGGTACGGAACGCCGAAGCCACACGAAGTGCACTGAGCCAATAGACAGACGTAATTTTACGCCGGGTTTCTAGACTAGCGAGTGCCACCGACCAAACAGTCGCACCGTACATCAACACTGATGTGTGACCACAGATGTCAGTAAAAGTCTCCTTTTCTGTTTGGGTCCTCCAACGTTCGGCATTAACCGAGCCAGATTAGTAACTACTGAAGTTACTTTTGCTGCAGCACATTCCACATGTTTTTTGAAATTAAGACGCGTATCCATCATAACTTTAAGGTAGCGTATGAATGGTTGTGTCGTGAGTGTATGCCGCCCAACTCTTAGGGTCATTGTCTCAACCTGTTTCCTGTTGGTAATAAGCACAGCTTCCGTCTTATGTTCTGCAAGCTTAAGTCCAATTTGCTCCATTCGGTTACTAATGACTGCGTACGTTCGATCGAATGCCCAGTTGATTTCCTCAATGTACTTGGCAACGATCACTAGCGCCACATGATCCGTGAATGCTACAAGTCGTGCTTCTCTTGGTAAAACTTATTTTACCAATGCGTCGTACATAATATTCCACAGTAGGGGACCCAGTACTTATCCCTATGGTACTCCTCCAGCCACTTTGTACTGCTTGGGTCAGATATCAGTGTCGTACTTAAGGACTCAATCCGCAAAGTAGCTAGCCACTATGTTCTGCAAGTAGGCCGGTACATTTAAAGCGGCGATAATTATATCCCATCTAGCCGAATTGAAGGCATTTTTAATGTCCAGAGCTAGGACCAAATAATACTTTTTTGTGCTTCCCTTCCATCTGGTTTTAGATATTGCTTGTTTTGCAGTATTGACCACTAGATCGATGGCATCTACCGTAGATCGGCCTTTGTGGAAACCATACTAGTTTTCAGATAGTTGTGTGTCAACCATAGTTTCGATACGTCTGTGGACAATACGCTCCAGTACCTTTCCAATGCTGTCCAACATGCACAACGGGCGGTAAGATGATGGTTCACCTATTGGTCTATTCTCCTTATGGACAAACACCAGCCTTTGTAGTTTCCATCGTTTTGCGAAGGTGCCTTCTCGGAGGCAGGCATTATACGTGTCAAAGAAAAGGTCAGGCGCTGTTTTAATGACGGCTTTTAACGCAACGTTCGGAATACCATCCAATCCAGGTGCTTTACTCTTTCCTATTCTCGAGGCAGCTTCTAAGAGTTCATCTTGGGTGATAGATGGTATTAGGTCATCTTTATCCTCCTCCGAGATGTAATTTTGCTCTATTTTCTGTGGGAAGAGAACCGTGACAATAGGCTTTAACAACTCAGGGTCTGATAGCGAGCACGGTGGTTGTCTCCTCAGTCGCAACATGACAATTTTGTACGGCCTTCCTTACGAGTCTCTTTCGGCTTTCTCTAAAAGATCACACCAGTATTTGTTCTTGTTGTTGCGGATAGCATTTTTGAGCATTAGGAGTGCTTCTTTGTAGGGTGCCCTCATTTTGTACGAATAGCTTTTAGGCTTTTTCCGATCGCGCTGAGCGAATCTTTTTGCTCGGATACACTGTCTACGCAGCGTGGCTATTATGTCATTCCGTCAGTCAGTGTCAGTCGGTGATTACTTCCTGTATTAAACCTACTGATCTCAGAGACATCCCTAAATATATGACGTTTGTTTTTAATGATGAAGTCGATCTCGTTCTCGAGCTCCGTTGGGGCTTAGTCAGGTCCACTTCCTTTGAGGCTACTTCTTAAAAAAAAGAATCGTCCCTGGACCTCGAGGACGTTTACCAGCATTTGACCCCGTCGATTTCTGTGACCATAGCCGAACGGTCTTACCCCGGTTTCGCCATAATCATATACTTCCGTTTTCGCATTGAAATCGCCCATGACAATTGTGAAAGAAGTGTTACTACGAGCCAGAGTTTTAGTTATGTCTTCGTACATGGCCTTAACCTCATCGTCAGGATGTGTAGACGTGGGTGTGTATACTTGTATAACCTTCAGAGAATACCTTTTGGTTATTTTTAAGATGAGGTACGCTACCCTTAACGATACACTGCCAACTTCCTCCATGCTGCTCTTGAACGACTTATGGATCATAAATCCACCGCCTTGGGATCGTTGGTCTCCCTGTCGGAAGTAGAGGAGGTGAGCAGAATGTAGGGCTATCATATCCTCACCTTGTCTTCGGACTTCTGATAGCCCCAAAATATGCCAATTAATATGATTTACCTCCGCTACCAATTCAGAAAGGCGATCGTCCAGCCGCAACGCGCGTCCATTATACGTTACCAGGTATAGTTGTCGGTGGTACCCTACCGTACCTCGGGGATTCTTCGCACCCCCACCGCACTGTTACCGTGGCCGGTACCATGGCCAGGAATAGTGCAACTGCCGGAACCTGGAAGCCGTGAAATTTAGTCATCACGCTTGGCAGGCAAGTTGGTGACCGCAGTGGCAAGAATTATTTCTCTGATGGCGCTGCTGCCCGCCACCAGGATTGAATTTTAGTGATTCTCGCTGAGGTGTGGTTATACCGCACGAGTTGTTCGCCAGAGCCTCGTCCGTTGTTTAGCACGGTGCACCGCGTGCAGGTGAGGTTGGCTTCACAGAGCCTGGGATGGTGGGTGGCCCCACGTGCACCCCGTGCACTTGCAATTGTAATAAAAAGAATAATAATAATGTATATTTATTAAGAAAACATTTTGTAATTTACATATCAAATATAGCTGTGCTGTGCTAGTATGAACTGTTATACGGCTGCCAGCGTGTCATAAAAAACCTGATCCAGATCCAGAACAATCATTTCTGGATTAGCCTAAGTACAAATCTTTAAGATTTGAACCAACAAAACTCAATGCAGTAGAAATCGGCGAGGTACTATTAAAACTACTACGCCATCCGTGTAGTACATTTAATAGATTGATTACTACCAAAACAAAATTGGTGTTTGGAGGTACCATGTATGTTTGTACCTATCCAATATAAATTTTATTAAACAATATTTCATGTGATGATGATGATACAGTATGATGCTTCGAAATAACCTTTTTCTAACTTTGTCGACGTAAATTATTTGTACCCTAAATTCTCAACAGCAAAACGTTTTAATCTGTTAAATCTCAGATGCTGCGATATAACGTACCTAGGTAATATATAGCGGTTTTAAGACCGATATTTTATGTGGACGGTGTACCCAGAGACTGAGATGGATTGTATTTAAAATTAGTTGTAAAAGCACTGGTTTGTATTGTATGCAATTTGTGTTTGAAACCATCTTTAGGTCTCAGGATTAAATAAATTTCACAGTACAACATTATTCAAGATTTTTCAGTATATTTCATCTTTTAGTTATGTCTATTTGGCATCGTAATTATCAAGTAATTGTGTTTGCTTAACTACAGAAACAATAGAACAGTCTTTAAGTGTATTGTATTTTACGAGTCGCAGTCATAATTTTTGTTTCTTGTTAGTTTGAGAAAATGCGGGTCAGCTAACTTTAATGTGTTCCAATCTTACTTTACTTACTTGTATTTTTGATAAATATTAAATTAAAGGCAGTGAAAACACGAACTTAAAGCTGTGGAAATACGTTCATGTACAATAACTTTTCTGTCCATTTTTTTTCTATTTATATTTCGTTTAACCTCTTCTGATTATGCTGTTGCCGTTCTTTTACTACGAATTTCAGTGAGAAACACTTGGATATCATCGAACAAAGATACACTTAATAACAGCGCAACTACTAATTCTGCATTACGCAATTGAATTTTTACAACAGTTATTATATTATAATTAGTGTACGATACCGTGACCATTTTTGTATGCATTACTGTATAGTTCTGGATTTCTGTGTGAATTATTTTTGCTTAGTTTTGTTTAGATTCATTTTTTATTTAGTCGGCAACAAATTTAAAAAGAAATAACAATTACTGGTTAAACGTTACATTATCTATAGACAATCTAAAAACTGTCTAATCAAAAACCAACAAAAACGTACCTAAACATAGAAAATTCTTCGTGTAAAGTATCTTGTAAAACAGAATTTCTAATGCAACCTTCTATCAATAGCTAGCCTTCACGGCAATACTGCCCTCTGAGAACAATAACTTTTGTTTTAACGTAATGAAAACACGACGCGATGTCTGCGAGACTCAGAGTATCCGGACAGTGCAGGGACGAATCAGTGCTATCGTAAATATCACTTTAGTTGCTCCTAAGGTTTTATGGCTGTTTCTAAAAGCATGTGGAAGAGTTTTTATGATGCTGTTAGAACAGTTACTTTTATGTATACTGGGATTCACAACTGTAAAAAAACATGTTTGGTTTATTTTTAGAATAGTTGGTTAAAATACACATGGATCCATGACTTAAAATCGTTCTACCAGCACCTATTAAAATATATATATGAGAGATAAACATTTTAGTAATCAGAAAAACTCGTTATTCTTTCTAGCCCAACCTGGGAATCGCACCTGAAACTTCTGATCCGTCTTCTCGTTTGCCCCTCTATGCTTGTAGGCAAAAAAGACTTATGTCCTATGTTAAGGGGTTAGGGGTAGTCAGGATTTTCAAAAAATCGATTTCTTTTTTTTTGCATTTTCTTAAAGTATAATATTTTTAAAATATTGTGTGAAAATTTGAAGTGAATCCGACAAATCCTTTTCGAGTTATTTAACAATGACCTTTCGGGTGCTACGTGGCATTCGAGAGCAGGTAGCTAGAAACAGCTGCAAACAACCGACCTTTCGGGTTTCATTGTCATGAATATCTCCCCATTTTAATGTATGTATAATTATATATATATATATAAATCATCATCATCATCATCCAGGAATAGATGACTCAGTGTAAGATATTACATAATTCTTATAATTCGACATAAATCCATAGCAAAACTTTAAATGCGTTTTTCTCAAAACTATGTTTTTTGAACTGGTGACAACTGTAACTTGAAAACCGCTCAGTAGATTTTAATGATATTTATACAGCTTTTAGAATACATAATAAACTCGGGCCTGATCGATGAATGAAAATTTCGATTTTTTAAGACCAATTAACTGTTGACTTTTTCCCAAAAATTTAGAAAAAAATTTTCTGAGTCCGCCATTTTTTTAATTTTTGAAAAAAAAAAAAAAGCTTCGATCAGGCCCAGGATTATCTATTTATAAAACGAATTTTTCTTATCCGATTGATTTTAGATGAATCTCCAAGGACTTATCATTGTCACCGCAAGGACCTTTTTTTTGGACTGGGTCAACAGAAACAGCTATAACTTTGGAAATTATAAATTTTTTTTTTTCAAATTTTCGTGACTTCAAGTCAAAACATTGTATAATAAGGCCATATTATTACTTTTGTAAAATAAAATGATTTAATAGCGAAAAAAAATTACTGAAAATTATCATTTTTTCGTGTCTCTGACTACCCCTAACCCCTTAATAGGAGTAAAACTGTAATAGGAAAAATATTGACATTTACTATGTTTCTGTTTTACTTTTTGGTGATAATGACGCGAGTGTGCATGTATGTTGATGAGTAAGAGAGTAATAGAAAGCATTGCACAAAGATATTTTAGATTTTTTTTTGCATGTTTAAGCTAAGATCTGAAAGACTTTGCGTAATACTATCCAGCACAGAGATTTAAAAATAATTAGATCGTCGTTTGCCATCTGAAAAAGCTCGTCAAAGACAAGTTTACTATTTTCTCTGCATCACCCAGTGATTGACTGGTATCTAATACCGTAAATATTCATTATCAATACATCAAATGTATATGATTTAGAATTCTTAAACGAATAATCTTATTGTGAGTTAACATTTCTATGTGCAAATGATTTCATTACACCTGATGCAAAATATTGCTAAATCTCGGTTTTCCCCTGCGAGGAATATATTAATATATATGAACGTGTACGAAGAAAGTATAAAAATAAATCAAGTGCTTATCTTGCTCGTAACTTGCAAGGGTCGACAAAATTGCGTAATAAGGTCGTTATCCAAAGAACAATATTTGTTGATATTAATCTACATTTTACGTAAAAAAACAAGCAAGTCTTATTTAACCTTGATAAGGTGTGAATTTATTTTAAATGAGTTTAATTTCTAGATTTACTTCGTTTTCAAAGTATTCAGTAATCATATTATATTTTAACTGTCTTAATTGCCTGCAGTCTTCAGAAAAAATATAGCTGAAAATGACAGAGAATTCGTACACTACCACTTTGTATGATCTTTTACATTCAAGCTGTTAAAAATAACAGCCGATTTGAAATACAATCTTAATTAATGTTACACTGACACTTATATACGTTATAAGAGGTAGACAAGTGTATTAAATTTTTATATATTTTGTACGTTACATAATAATGGCCTAACCGATATGAGACAGAGTACGGGTACGTATTATCGTTAATCATATGTATCATGGACTATCAGAAAGTCGAAAAGGATAATGAAACGAATGACAGATTAGATAGACAGTTAATGTTAGTAAAGAGATGCGAAGAACATAAGCAGATTGCTGTCGCATTCGCAAATAATTTTCTGAATCTGAAATTGAATCGTTTATCGCCTGAGTTTTAGTCCAAATTTATAATAAGACTACTCTGTGAGAAAGCTACGGAGTATAAAAGCGTATTGCAGGTATATATTTTAATCATATATTCTAACCGAGACCTTAGGCCACGGCATAAATAACTTGTTCAAGTAAATATTTGTATTCTTGCTGAGTATTTCAAATCTTTCATCGTTTACTTATCGATGTAAGTTTGAATGTTTTCTGAAAACTTTTTATGTTTCAGCTACCACTTTCGGCACTGACTAAATTATAGGAGTTAGATGTCTTTAAATGTTGTAAAGTTCTGAGATGGTTGAATTATTCTTTTGTTTTCTTTGTAATTTTTTTATTTGATTTCAACGTATAGTACTAAAATCCAGTAATTAAAGTTCAACAATTTCTTCAACATTCTTAAAGAAAATGTATATATATTATTTCTCAGCGTAAAAGACGGATCCCTACAAAAAATTAAAAGTAATGTTGCAATCTGAGAATTTGAAAACGACCAAAGACTTTATTTGGAGGCAAAAAAGTTATCACCGTCCTTTGTGATTCCAAGACTTTGTGCCGCAAAAAAATAAATTATGATTTGCTGGCGAAACGTACGGAACAAACAAACTTTAGCCGCGCTGAAGTATGAATGTTTGATAACTACAAAAGATTTTTACTAAAAGGTTTCGACCACAATGTCCGAAGTCGAACTGAAGCCTTTCACAGTTCGTTGCACGACTTTTAGTGAATTTGCACGTCTGTTGATATTTTTTGTTCAATATATTGTCTGGTAGTTTCATTTTTTTAACATATTATTTTTATACCTCAATAAATCAATAAAATCAAATACAATTTTTAGTGTAGCAGATCCTGACTGCTGCACCAAAAATTGTAGTTTCATTTCCAACCCAGGGTATGGCGAACAAGGTTTTGCTACGGTGTAGAAAAAAGTTTGATTCGCTTGTGTGAATGATTTGGTTATATTGAATTGAAGTGGGTTTTCTTAATTTGACAGAGAATATATACATAAACACGCATGCAACCATGAAATTGATAAATTGAATATGATAAATGAAATTGTTAACACACTAAAATTAGAATTGCCACGTTAACAAAAATAATTATATCTTATAATTGAGTGTCATAAACAGGTAAACATATTCAATCAATTTTTAAATTTAACCTTTAAAATATTTTTAACAACAAATATCATATGAAACGAACAAAATTAGTGGACATCGGCGATGAAAATCAATACATTCGTCTGGTATATTTATTGTGAGTTAGCATACGCCTCTGAAACTGATGGCATTGATTAAGCATTAATGCCAGATTATTTGATTAATTTACATAATACTGCTTTTACACGATATTGAAACAAAGCTCAGAAACAAAAAATGTGTTTGAACTGCAAAGATTAGATAAAAGTGGCACTAACTTATAAAAATACAAGTTATAATACTTCTCCCACAAAAACTCACTCATGGAAAAAAAGCCTGAAACTTTACTATTAATATTTGTTATTATTGTAGAGAAAACTCTCACGAGACATCCCTTCACCTGACTTAAATCGAATTCGAATCGACTAAAATCACATACTGTTACATAATCGGTTCGTCGTCGTCATGGATACCGTTGCAAGGAAAACTCTGAAAAAGGTGTGTTTGCTGTAGCAATACTAATCTAATATTTAGTTACTTTATTGAAAGTTAGTAAACTCATTCAATTACTTCTCAAATCGAAGCTACTCAAGGAAGCAGCTGAATTGTAAAAATTTTACCATTATTATTGTGCTACGAAATTGAATCATTTTAATTCTATGGGGTTATTTGAGGTCTTGGCAAAACGAATATTAAAAAATTCATTAGATGTTCCTCACAGTGAGCAGAGGGCTTCAAAGTGAAATGAAATTGCTCTATCGACACGAGATTTTTTCGCCTTTTCTTGTTTAATATGAACGCTGCTCTGTGGGTGTTTGACATTATAGTGATATAAAACATAGATCTGTATTCGTTCCATGTTCTTGTGGAACAGGTCCCTTAAAGGCCGTTTCATACTTTTTCCTCGGAATATTCTTTACCTCACGGATTTATGACTTTATACATGAACAATGGAAGTGTACGTGCTGAGTGTTTTTATCAACACGGACATTTTGGTGCTATATTATCCCAACGAAAATTATGATTTTTGCCTGCGGCTTTGCTCTTTATTATATTTAAAGGATGCCTATAGCTATGAATTTATCTATACTTATTACACAGAATGTCGACAGATGAGAAAATTAGTATAATGTTAATAATTGTAATAAAAAAAATGTAAGGTTTTAATTTTTAATAAGAATTTCTCTTCCGTTGACTATGCTTATGACTGTCTCCGTTTTTTACTTCAAGAACGGCTGTTACATAAAATATAAGCGCAGAAATCCTATAAAAATAGTAGAGCCATTTTGAAGAATCATTTTTAAAATATTGCCTAAAAATGAACACTATCATTTAAATATTTTTCGACTTTATTATACAAATAAAAAAAATGTTTTTATATAGGTTGGGCCAAGAATTCGTTAATATTTGAACCTAACATCCCGCGCAAACATGTTACGGGAGTTCTTGGGACCGATGCTACTGAAATTTATTGGCGTCACTTGTCACACATCCAATGAGTCTGTGCCAAAAACGGTCTCGGTTGATTTAAAATTACCAATGCTTACATATGGTACATGTCAATAATTATATTATCATATTTAATTTATTTCATTGTATTAAATTGAATCGCAGGTAGCAGATTCACACCGACTTCTATACGAACGGGTCTGTTTAGCCAGGGCAGTACTAATCTCTCAGAGAAGACCAACCTAAAGTCACAGTATCTGTGCTGTCGTGTTTCGTTATTGAGTGCGAGGTCGGAGGCACATTGATGCAGGTGTGACAGTTATCGTGGTAAGTGTGTGAGCATTACACTGCCACGGTGACTGTCATATCTTTTGCGTCCTGAAGCGGGGCGTGAAAATGCATTTCACTAGTCATGCATAATGTGGTCATAATACTACATTATTTGCATTTATAATGAGTATAATGACAATAACTTTTGGATTCTCTTGGCTCTTAACAAAAAAAAATATACGTTTCATTTCTATGTGAGCACTAGAACCAGGCTAAAACAAACTTTGAAGAATTGTTTACATAGTTAATTACATTCAAAGGTAATATAAGCAAACTTTATTAATTAAGAAATATATTAAATACTTTAGGATTTTTAAAGTTACTTATGTGTGTCAAGGTTACCAAATAATCTATTAATACTTGGACACCGATCACGCGAAGACTGTAAAGTACTGTGGTGGCTTCTACATTTCAGCACAAAGAAAAATATACAACAGCGCCATCTAGCGAAGATACATCAAACTACGACGAAATATAAACGCAACGTATGAATGTAATGGACTACGATGTAACTACTAGTCCTGTATCGCAATATAGAGATTCGCGTGGCAATTAGCATGTATACAACATCCCAACATCAACCGTTGGGCCGTGGCCCACCAGGCATGATCACCTCTCCTGGTCGGAGGATTCTCCCTTTGTGTCGGAGGGATATGATACACGTCCCTCCACAATGGTGACCCCGAGTTAGGACCGATAAGATGTTTCCGTAAATAGTAATAGTATTTAAAATTACAGCAATATGAAATTCATGTAATGCTTGTTAACCACTAATACTACTAGTGTTTTTCGCATTTAAATCCGAACCGAGTGTCCACAAAGTCGGCGAAAATCTTTTAGCTGCATAAAGACATATTACTTATTTGTAACGACTCTTTTATTGTTATTTTCATATAATACGCAGCCAGTGAAATAATTAGGTTACCATTCGCGATACATTCGCTTTTCTTCAGTAACGTACGTATACATTGCCCCGTTTTTAATTTATCATAATATTCACAGCAGTGATATACAGTTTTCTTTGATATTTTTATAAACTAAACGTTGTACTAACTATATTCAAATTTTATTAAACATCAGATTCACTAATATGTACGTACGAGTATGTAACTTTATAATCCAATGTAGGGGTTTAAACGGAGCTTCGCATCGAGTGTGAAGTCCGACTGCCGCATGCGCACCTCATTCTTAGGGAATGCCTGTCGTCGCGCGGCCGGTTGCCGTGACGTCACGCTTGATCGACGCTCCATCGGCCGTTAGCTATATGTAATAAGAATATGTGTGTCTGTCATTATTAATGTAAACTATAATAACACAGTATACAAAACAAGAAAAATATCACGCCACATCCAACAACTAACATCAAGAAGTGTGTTGATAATAATGTTGCTAATAAAAATATGAATCAGATCAATTCAAGTTGCTATACGTCCAGCCAATAAAAGTTAGTAAATACCCAATAGCAGGGGGTTTTCTACTATTACTGATTATTGAATGAAAGATAAAGATGACGAGAAATTAAGAAATAGCATAGTCCCAGGCTTCACTCTTTGAAAAAAGGGTTTTTCTGTTGGATCCTAAGCTAGAAGAACATCTCAAAATTATCTTTGATAAATGACATACAATCATGTTAACTTGCCAGAGTAGTATAATCCAGCAGTGGACTTTTATAGGCTGTTGATATCATGATGCTACTGCCACTCACGAAAGTTTTTGATCTAACATCAGAATGATTTGCTAAAGGCGATGTAAGCTCAATATTACAACAGAACTTTGTTCACATATATTTCTTTTTGAGTGTGACTGTACGTAGTTAAACTTGCACACCGTTTTATTATATTGTAAATTTTTGTTTTTGTAACTAAGTTGGTAAAGGATATGCAAATGTAGACGAGGAGATCGAATCTCTGAAATATATCGTCGCTAAATTGTGACATTAATTATTATATCATTGATACCAGT
The DNA here is from genome assembly GCA_949316085.1 of Hypercompe scribonia. NCBI lineage: Eukaryota > Metazoa > Arthropoda > Insecta > Lepidoptera > Erebidae > Hypercompe > Hypercompe scribonia. Next base: position 23,596,522 of record OX438975.1, read on the forward strand.
AAGCGGTTCTCACTGTACAGTGATTCGTCCTACGTATAAATATATAGAGTAGGTACTTGAGATTTCTATATACGTTCAATGATGATGATCTTAAACTATTAAGTGTAAAAACCGAAAGCATTTATAGATGCTAACTAAAAATTATAAAGTTCAATTTTCGTTGATAACTCAAGGAAATCATGATAGCAAGATATTTTACAGCAAAAAGCACACACTTACGCAAATCGTATAAAGCACATTATAAGTCATCACGTTGGAATCGATACGGTCCGCCGTCATAAATTGAATACAATTCTGCGTCTTTTCGCTCCAGCCATAAAAGGAAATAAGTGTGAAAATAAAATACGTATTCGATCCAGCTCCACCAAATCCAATTTATTTTTTGATTGTGCACTTAAAGAGCTCGCTGTCTCCTTGGCTATAACAGTGAGAATGTTTGTTGGTTCGTTTCGTATGTAATTTAATAAAAACCTGAACTCAAAGAGTTGCTAAAGAATGCAGCATCATTAAAAATCGGCAAAGTGCGAGTAATGCTACGCTCAATTTAGGATTTCATTGTTAGCTATCACAATAATTTGAACTAATATGTAATTAAAATATAGACAAAATAAGGACGTTATGTTATTTCCTAAACGTTATTATAAATGTTTCACATTAACAAACTAATTAGTAGACTATAATTCAAAAAATATAAAGGCTACAGCAGCAGCAAAGGCACAGCTTATGTGCCGTTACGGAGTTACCACATTGTTGGTTAGGTACCTTTATGTTTCGATTGAACCAATGGCATGGACACTTAAATATGCCATCAGCTGATGAACACAATTCCTCGCTAACATCAACCACTAATTCACTACGAACAGCTATTAAAATCTTTACACCCATTGACTGATCTTTTACAAATTTCAATCAAATCAAACTGAATATCTACTATCAAATAGTTCAGTAAGCCACGCCTTTTTCACAAAAATACTATCAAAAATATTAATACTTACAGTCCATTAAACTGCCTCGGTAGCGTAGCGGTAGTGGATGCGACTGCTATGCTTGAGGTCTCGGGTTCAATTCCCGGGTCGGACCAAATGATTGTATAATCTTCAAATATTTGTTTCGAAGTTTGGGTGTTTTCTATGTATAATATGTATGTATTTACAAAAAAAAAGTATATAAGTATTCTATCAGTCAGTCTAGTTATCATAGCACAAGCTCTGGTTAGTTTGAAACTAGATGACGTTGTGTGTCAAATGTCCAAAATATTTATTTATTTATTTATTTATTGACTGCGGACATTAAAAAGATGGTAAGCGATGACATCACAACTGACTACTAACACTGAAACGATAGACATAGATATTTTTTGCTTTAGAAACCAACAAGGAGACGAATCATCTGATGGTAAGAAAGTGACTCCAACTGAGGAGTGACTGTGAGGACATATTAATTATCAACCACATTACATTCACCACGGTGAATTTATACAAATTAAGTACACAGAATTCTGTTCTAAGAAAATATTGTATGTATAACAGTATCCTATTACACAAGTTTCTACCTTGCATAATACGGTGTATGTAATGTAATATCCTTCTGTGTAATGCGTTTGACAGTTTTTTCTTATTCGAGTTTCCTTTTAAATGTTATAGTCTAACGTGATATCATTATATTGTAAAATAAATACTGTGGTAGATATTTTTTTTGATACTTTTGTATTTTTTACAAAAATTTTACCAGAATAGCATTCATCATTTGTTTTCGTCTTATAAATTCATCACAACACTGACAATTCTAAATTTGTCTAATCTACCGCAAGAAGGAACGTTGTGACCAGGGGTCCGCATTATAGAGGTTTGATATCTTCAAAAGTTCGTTTTACTGCAAACTTTTCACCTCGGGCCTTTCCAAACTTATAGTAAAGAATCATAAAAGTTTCTGTCAGAGATTAGCTATGACATTTTACGATTCATTGGATAATATTATTTTTACATCTCTGAAAATTCTTAGATTTCTTTAGTTGTTTACAGATTTGTGTCTGCTTTAACTCGTTTATTAACCTAATATATTTGTATATACCAATGTATTATAGCTCGTAACTGAGTTGTGTTAGGTTACACTTTACCAATCAATTTGACAGTTTTTTTTTTGTGAAATAATGTTATATTTTGTACTACGCCACTCCCAGTTGCTTAATTTGTTGCACCCTTATTATCTCTTCTCGCCTCGTTTCAAAATAAGGTGCACCGTCTTAAAAGATGTGTCAAATCAAAATCGGCAATACAAATAAGATGCATTTGTTTTAGAGTATTTTAACTAATCAATTTTATGCTAGTAAATACAATCAACAATATTAAGAGAAACATTTTGAAACAATGAAAGTAACTATTCGTCTTTTACATTTCGATTGATGTTCAATATTCTTTATGATATAATAAAAAATAACTCATATAATAATAACTGACGACATTCGACTGTCGGATTTCGTCGCGTAATGTAACTGATTGATTCCTAGACAAAGATGACCGTTTTGTAACCTATTTCTGAACATGTTATTAGTTACATTAGTGTCTTTACTAATAAACAAATATTATTCCTTGCAAAAGACCAGATGGCCTCTTTTACGTTTCCTCACAACGCTGGTATCTCATAATTTTGAGAAAGGTTATTGAATAAAAACTCTTTTGATTTAAGAAAACGTAATTTTCTCCGAGTGTTGTTTTCTGATGTTTTCCACTTCCTTGCGTCCCTTTCTATTTGATAAGAATGATTTGTCCAATTCAATTTGAAATGTTATTTTGAAACTAAAATATACAAAAAGGCGTCAGAAGAAAACCGTAAAGATTGAGTTTGGAAAAATCCCTTTAACGAATCAGAATCTGCAGATTTTTGTTTACAGTCTATTTCGCATTACTTGGATTTTGTAACCATATTTGAATTGTAAGTAATAGTATGTAAATATTACTATATTTTCTTTAAAATTATAATTTATAATAATGTGTACAATAATTAGTGCCAAAGATATTGACTTAACATCTTCACTTAAAAGGCTGAAATATGAAGTGAAAAGTTATAAAGGTGGCCATTAATAGCAGAAATAGCACAACAAGGACGAATTCTAATCATTTAAAAATTTTAATTTTATTTCATTGTTACAATTTGAGTTTATAAAATTAGACTTAGACTGGTTAATTTATAAAATTATTCTTACTTAGTATGAAAGCTGAAACACCCTAAACCTATTTTTGAATAAACAATTAATTTTGTTTTCTTCCTACCATATGTACGCGGATGATCGCTGGATTTGTATCCAGGCATTATCGGTTAATCTGACCGACGATGTAACACCACCAATGCTGATCTGGACTAGATATATAAGTGGAGCAATAGCTACGGAAGGACTTTTAAAATTAATGGGACAAAATTGCCTCAAATCACTCGCTATGACACATCTATTCCAGACAGTGATAAGGTGAAAAATTTTAGGATATATATAGACAGTAAATTATCCTGGGGCCCTCAGCTGCAAGAGCTGAGACGCAAAATGTTTGCCGCTGCGGAATCTTTGCGCAGACTACGCAATTCTTAACTCAGTCAACCAAGATTATATCCACACAATCAATTTTTTTCCGCATCCTTGATTATGCTAATGCTAGCTATCTGGATCTTACTGAAAACCAATTGAATAAGTTTCAGTTACTCCAGAATTTCTGTATTAGATTCATATTTGGATTACGCAAATACGATCATGTCGCCGATTATCGTAAACAGCTTAAGTGGTTACCCACCCGTCTTTGCCGCATTGCACGTATTCTTTCACATCTATATAACATTGTTTTCAATCCTGGAGTAAATCCATATTATCTTAAATCCTGTTTTACATTCCTTCGTAACACGTATCCCAAATCGCTGAAATCGTCAGAGAATTTGAAATTAAAAATGCTAAGACATACTCCTAATTTTCTCAATCATTCCTTCTTTACTGGAGCAGTTCAGTTGTGAAACGCCTAAACTGTCGCAAGAATACGTGTGCAGGTATTAATTTCCTTTAAGATACTGGGATGCAATAAAGAAATTGAATATTATTCTTTTTATTTGATATACATACATGTTAATTACATTTCTGAGCACATAAAAAAATACATATTTAAAAATATGAAGAATAATAGACCACTGACACCGGGTGGCACTTGATACAGGAACTAAGACACCGGTGGTCAGGGCTCCAAAGACAGGAACCTTCTCACTGTACGGGTCATGTCAAAGCAATACATCAGAATCGGCATGACCTGGTTAGGTTATAGGCTCGCACTTTGTTCCCCCCTGATAAAAGAAACTTTCTGGTATGAAACAAACGTTACAGGATTCTGGCGTTCCCAAGGCTTATAAAAAACCTAGATACTTGTAGGTTTCAGTGGCAGACAGAGATCTGAGTTTAGTAGAATTTGAAAGTTCTACAATCACGCCCTTCTTTGCATAAGGGACTGCACACTCGTCTACATAAAATTCCATCTTGGTAGAATTATTAAAGTTTCCAGTGACCCTTAATAACTCCGTCAATTGTATCTTTGTAGAGGCTAATAATTTCAAATCATCCATATAAAGAAAGTGAGACATAACTTGATCATCTATCTGCAACCAATAGCCTAACCCTGAACTCTCCAATAGAGTGCTTAGAGGATTCAAAGCCAGACAAAGACAAAGGGACTCAGACAATCACTTTGAAATGTACTTCGCTCGATCTTTATTGGTATATCGTTTATCGCAGTCTGCCGCCATCCTGAATAGTGAAGTATTGTTTTCCATTGACTTATACACGACTTTAAGAAAGTGCACAGAATCGTATCAACTTTATACAACTCTAGCAGTTTCAAAAGCCATATATGTGGAACCGAAGTGTAAGCCTTCTTGTAACGACTACGACATACCTGCTGGCTAATGGTCCTGTCTATGATAAGGAGCTCTTTAGTACCACGTGCCCCACTTCTACATCCATTCTGAGAAAAAGAAAGTATCAAATTACAATTGGTATGTGTAGTAATTTTAAGTCTCAAAATGGATGTTAGAAGTTTATACATAGTTGGTGAATAATTAATAGGCCTAAAATTTTTGGGATCCATGTCACTACCAGATTTATAGTGTAAATGGGTTACACTAGTGGTTAAATAAAAAAAAATAAAATTTTATTTTTTGTTATAAGTAAAATAAAAAGAAACAGACATAAAAAGTAACCAGGACCCGACGCCGCGACGATTTGACGTGCTCTCTAAGGCCTGGGCGTGACACACCGCCAAACTTTCATACTCAGACCTATTGGTAAGGATCTTGTAAGAAAAACTCCACAACACTTTTTTGGCCTGATCAGGGAATAAAACCACTTGATCGGTAGTCGCATATGCTTACCGTTAGACCAACGAGGTGTTCTAGGTCACATATTTGAAATGAAATTTAACATAATTTAAAAACTATTGTAATAGATTTTTTGCTGATTCAGAATAAACTATTTTCAGGTTTCACATGGAGTAAAAATAACATTGCATATACCAACTAGATTTGTATGGTTTTTGTAACCTTTTCCGGATTATTTTTAATATTGAAAAATAACAAAAAAATATTTATAGAATAAGAATTGATGACATGATCAGGTCTGGCTTATATGTTGTATATGGTTTACACCTTGTTGTTATATTTTAAAATTTTATTATATGTATAAATAAGGTTTATTACTATTTAATTCGTGGTTACTCTAAAATATGTCCGCGTAGTAATAGATTAAGAATACATAGTATTACCACCCCTATTCATCCCGTGGGTGTCGTAAAAGGGCGACTAAGGGAACAAAATATGCAAAACAACATCATTGCAAAGAGAAGAAAAACTTGAAACAAACCCCATTCCAACCCGTCTGGAAAGCGTGGGATGGTAGGTCAAAATTTCCTTGCTAAGGAGAGACCTATGTCCAGCAATGGACTGTAAAATGCTGTTGATGATGATGATGATATTCTAAAATATGCAAGAGTGGATAGAGGAAAGTGAAATCAAAATATTACAAATTCTTTTGCTTGGCTTGAGCTAGTTGTAAATATTCGTGGAGTGTGACCTCGAATGGACGGGACGGGTTTTTCGCCCTTATCTGCTACAGTGGCCAGTCACGAGGAGGCGACGTCCGCATGTGCCATACATCGCCTAAGTAGAGAATTTACCAGCAAATTGTGCTCACGCAAGCGGGCAGGCGTTAGGAGGGAACTGGATATCGTAATAATAGCTGTTCCCGGATCCCTCCTATCTTAGACGCAGTGGCACGCCGTGTGGTTTTAGTCGGTCCCCGTCGTAAACCTCGGTGGGGTGACGGCCCGAGGGGGTTTCCACACATTAAAAAAAAAGTGTAAATATTTGTCGTCATCATTATCATTAAAAAACGTATGTTAATATAAAGAGGAATACAAAATAGCTTTATTTAAATTGTTATATTTGGTTTAAAATGATGTTTTAATTATAAAGATAATGAATTCAATTTAAACGTTGTTATCTAATTATTAGATATTCACAAATAAATTATTGTTTCACTCAAATTTTAATTTTATTTACAGTTAAAATAAACCTTATAACACGTTGACCACGATCATGCTATCGCTATGTGCAGAATATTTTACGCAGGTAGTTAGGCTTGTATCACGCAATCCTAAATTAAGATGGCAACAAGTTTGAGTAACATGTATGGCAAAAGACAAAGACCTGAACTAGTCAGTCAAATAGGGAAAATTTTACACAAACTCTTGTTCTATTTTCTGTTTTTAACCGCATAAACAAATCTTAATTTGATCTCTCCCTAGATAATCAAGAATTACTTAAGTGTTTTCATGTGTAAATTTGGTATCAGATTCTTAAATACTGTTCCAATAGCAACAGATTTCTTCTTATAATATCTACTATTTCCTCATTTGTACTTAGCTTACATAGACCTCTTTTAGAAAGGAGGTCGTAAATTAAGATTATTCTTGAGTTACAACACTACTTAAAATTTATTCTTACCTAAACGAGCCATGCTTCGGCATAACTGAGTCACCACGACGGGAGAGATGTAAAGCAATAGTCTTCTTACTTTTCACCGGGAAAACAAGATTGCTGGACCTCAAAACCTGCTGAAACATGTTTCTTTTATTCTAATTAATCTAAAACATACATGTTAAACACACTGTATAAGCAACATCTGTTTTGTATTCTTAAGTACGCAAATGTTGACGTAACCTTAAAACTTGTAATCCGAAAACAATCAACGAACATCCATTTTGATTCATCACACTACGTGCCTAACCGCTCACAAACGTTCATCCTCGGGATAACACCTGTGCAAGTCCTTACTAGCGGTAGAATCCATTATCCTGGCATTACCCCTGGCAGTAACAGAATATTTTACAACCAGTTTTAAACCGGTCGTATTTATGCAAATGTTAGATAATTCTCTACACGGCAGCTTAAACATTTTTGTGTGATTTTCTTTTACCTGCTTCTTGTTCAAAAGAATTTATAGATTAGGTGAATATAATTAAACATCTTCTAAATAAGTAGTTTGTTTTTAAGTTCTAAGGTTTTTTATTCTGATGATACGGTAGATATATAAATATAAAAAGATAGTCACTTCATTAATTCACCATGGCACCTCAGTTTGTGAATCTATCTCAAAAGATAGGTATTCACCAGCGCAATGTACTTGTAATTTGAAACCCAGAGAATAGATACACAATTATACTGTTGTAGATACTAAGTTATTGATACTGGATGTAATTATATGGCATCACGTATTAGGTATTCTAATAACGTGGACTAATTGCTATTTAGTACAGAGAATCAAGCAAAGTGTTGGAAGGCAACGACAGGCACAGCCGCCTCTCTCACAACTATATTTTTTTAACCTTAAAATATAATCTCACAAGAACATTGGATATAGAACGAAAGTTAGGTACGTTGTGTTGCTGCATAATTAACGTAAAAAATGTCCACTGAGTTACTTTGTGATTACTTTTCTAATGTTGAAGTTATACTTTTGCGGCATAAATTGTCAGTCATTTAAGCCAGTAAATAAAGTGCCATTATGTTCGCCTTTGTGGCATAAGTTTTAAACAAATAAATAATGAAAAACTATTTTATAACTCAAAGTCAAAGTCAAAATATATTTAATTCAATTAAAATAATTGAAATGTTCTTTCAACCGTCTCCATATCAAACTACATATAATTTTGTACACTCGTATGTATCATCATTATCATCATCACCAACCGGAAGACGTCCACTGCTGAACATAAGCCTCTCCCCTAGAACGCCACGCCGTACGACTGGACGCCAACTGCATCCATTATCTCCCCGCGACTCGGACTATGGCGTCGGTCCATCTAGTGGCAGGCCCACCTACGCTTCGTCTTCCGGTACGTGGTCGCCACTCGAGAACCTTTCTTGCCCAACGGTTGTCGGTTCTACGAGCGATGTGGCCTGCCCATTGCTACTTCAACTTGCTTATTCGAAGAGCTATACTGGTATATATGTTTACAACATATTATTAAGTACATCTATAGTCCAAAGTAAATATTGGTATAGAGAATAATTGTTGTAATGTACGGCTAAAATTATAATCATAACCCATAGCAGCACTACCTCACTAGAGTGTGTGCTCCCGATGCATCTAGTTACTATTCTTTATTGTCTGCGGATACACACTACTGCATAATAAGAAAGTATGGCGTCCTGAATAAAAGTTCGTTAATTATTATAACGGATATTCCTTTTCCAATGTAATCTACGGTCTTATTTAACAATAACTTTGTATTTTCATAAAAACTAAGTAATAATTTTTGCCCTGTTCGTGTGGTGATGGATTAAGCATACGTAGTATCACTACCCGTATTCATTCCGTTGGTGTTGTGAAAGGCGACTAAGGGAACATATTATTCAAGAAAATATCACTACAAAGAGAAGAAAAACTTGAACAAAAACCCCATTCCAACCCACTTGACCAGCTTGGTATAGCAGGGCAAAACCTCCTTGCTAAAGAGAGGCCTATGGCCAGCAGTGGACTGCGAAAGGCTATTGTTGATGAATCATTTTTGAACTGAAATTCACTTCAAATTATAATTGTCTTCGAAATGTTTTGATTTATTCTAGAGAGACGTTGTATAGCAATAATGTACATTATAAATTATCTATTAGATATCTAAATGATATTTTTCCTTTAACTTTTCTATTTAAACTTATAACAAACATTGATTGACTAGTGATAAGAAGTGACGAGTTACTGAAATAATGTATCAATGTAATTGTCAGTGACTAGCGACAATATCAAGTATGGTAGTTTGTACGTCAAAAAATGTGTAAACATAGCTGCAAATATTATTATTATACTTTAAGTTATTGAATAATTGTATTAATAAATAAATAAATAAATAAATAAATAAATAAAAAACCTAAAAATTCGAAACCGAAAATCTTTAAAAGCCTTTAAAAAAAGCTTTTGAAATAAAATATAAGCTTCTAAGATGGTCAGAAGAACTACTCTACGTCTATTTATTTAAGTGTATTTCACCAACACATAGCACTCACAGCTTAGACTGATGGCGGACTGTACACTATGAATATTTAATAACAATCTCGTACATTTAGACTATTTGACAGAAATAAGTAAAACCTAGATATTGAATAGTAACGCTAATCTCTGTATAGCGAAAGAATTAACGAAAGCTACGAGAGACTTAAAGTGTTCTTCCGGTACTAAAAGCGCGTTCGAGAGCGTGTTGGGGATTATGGCGTATGTAAGTGCGCAGAACAGACTAAGATTTTATTCTATCGCAAAATCGTGCCCGTGGAATCAAAATCATATATTTTTGGCTAAAGTCGAAAATCTTTAAAAACAAATGAAAATCTCTTCAGGTCATTGTATAATTAAGGTTGAAATTGAGATAATATATCAGAATCCCATAAATCTGCACATTTACACCATTTTGAAATATAACAAAATGGTATTTGAAGAAACATTCAATTAAGAATCGTTGAACTCTTGGAATACTACTATTTAGGCCCTTTTTTTTTGTTGACGGGGTGGAAAATCCAGGCGTCCTACTCTGAAGGAGACCCGGGCCATGTTATTTCAGATCCCCTTCAGGACCAACGCCATGCCTGGGCAGACCTTCTCCTAGGGGACGTTACAAGGTACTGACTATTTAGTCCGTACTTCAAAATTATTCCATCATGTCCTAGGCAATGTAAAGAGGTTGAATAATACAAATACCACTTAGATATAATTTCTCATTACGTCATACCTTAACTCTACGTTGATTTGAATTATAAATTCAGGAATAAAAGTCCAAAAAGATAAATCCTTATTACTTTTTTTGACTCAGAAATATGGATGCTCAAAGAAAAGCTTGTGATAAACGTATCTAATGCTAAGTAATATGGGGTCAAATGCTTATTATTATTTTTTTATCTTAATAGTGTTTTTAATTTTACTTACTTATTTATTATTATTTACATTTACTTCATTTGCTCTTCTTTTTGTTTCAGTGTAATTTTGGCAGTATTCAAAGATTTATGAACTGGTATTATGTGATGGATAATCTTCAACGCGCTTTAATAGTTCAGTGGTGGATATAGGCCTTTCCGTAGACAGGAGGCTTAGGCCTACTAAACATACCACGTTGCCCAGATGGTTTGGTTGGGTTTGTTTCAAGGTTTACTTCTTTTTACACCAAAATTGTCCTGTATAGTTTAATCTCTTTCTCGCCTTTTACGATACACATGGGATCAATAGGGATGGTCACACTCAGTATTCTGAGTCCGTTACGACACGGAGAGCAGAGTATAAAATCAAGAATAATTCAGAAAACTGTTATCAAGTTTCTTTTTGGCCGTATTGTGTATTATAATAATATGATAAAAAATTCTTTATTTGAAACTGATAACAAAATTATAATTTTAAATGTGTTCAATAATGACTGCATTAGTGAAACACTGTGGCGCAGTCACCAACACCCACCCTTGAATGAGGGGCACACGTGCCTTATTACACTTAAATTCTAAGTAACTAAACCTGTGGAGTTTAAAACTGCGTGTGTGCATGTGCACGTGTTTGTGTGTGTGCATGTATATGCGTGTATGTACTTGTCATACTTATTTACATAGTATAATTTTACTAATAAAAATATCGACTTGGTCTAAGCAGTGGTGTTCTGACGAAACCTTTTAGCGGCTGTATCACTGATACTTTAAAATTCACCAGTCAGTACGTTTCTGACCGTTAGTGTGGAGAACATTCCAACGCAGGCAGAAAATTACAATGGGAGACCCCTACCAACACGGAGTCATCGTCAACAGTTTTTAACAGTCCACTACTGGACATAGGCCTCTACATAGAAAGGAGGCCTAGGCAGATTCTGATACATCAAATCTTTAGCTGCTGTTTCGCTGATACCTCAATACCTAATAATCGGGACACTCCTGGTTGCAAGTATTACATGCATACCAAAGTAGCCATTGGAGAGGATTCCTCACTACCAGCTATTATACGCTCCACAACTAGAAGCCACAGATTTTTTAACGTGGTCGCATCTCTCTGCAAAAACATCATCTTGCAGGAAGGCACTTAGTCAGTAGGAATGAATTAAATCCCCCTGTCACCACTTAAATGTGATTAGTTAAATTAATAAAAGATTAATCAAATTCAAATTAAATTAGAAATCATTCCATGTAGTTTACAAATGAAAATGAATAAATCAGGCAAGCAAATTTTGAAATTGTCGAAATAAATAAAATATGAAAGCAAAGTTACTAGCTTTTTATTTTTATCCTGTCCCATAATCCACTATAATGAACGATCAGGGAAAAATATAGCCCGAATCAAAATTGTAAATTTTGTCGTGGGCGGCTGCCTGAATTAGAGAAAATTATTGCATGACTCGTTAACATTTCAAAAACAGTCCAGTAAAAGGTGGACGATTTATAAAATTTCTAACTAAAATTATAAATCCAAAAGCTCTGTCTATTTATCCTGTGGTGGAATCCTGATTAATATTAGTAGCATATCTTTCGCATACTGTATCCTCTTAATTAAGACAACTTTTAGGTTAAGAAGGAACAGACGTGCAAGACGTTAAGTACGTGCTGAACGACTGCGACCTCCAAGGTTTCTATATATTATGGTAAAATGCACTTTCCGCTATCTGCCTGAGACCCTAATGAGAAGATTTTGACTGGATTAAGACCTTTTCCCCGCATCGTGTTAAAACACGTCCCTACGTTATTGGCTATTTTGATTCACGACGAGAATGTTGAAAGCAAGTAAATGCCATAAGTTTCAATAGTATGGTTCAGAAACGTTATTAAAAGCGAATAGGTTATAGATAATGTAATACCCTCTTAATCCTGGCATCATCCTAAAATAATTACTTACAACGACACGACGCCTTTGACGTAAAGTGCGAAATCCCCACTTTATATGCGTGACCTTGTTTACATTTTATGACTATTAAATCAGCAAGGGTTGGGTTCAGAAACAATACTCTACATTTTCGAGTAAATGACCTCATAGTAATGGATATTATGAAGTAGACTATGTGCATATTTACTAGCAATAGTATTTTCTTGTAAAATAAGTTTTACCTGTTTGTTTTGTAAAGGCGTATTGAACACCTACATTTTACAAACCAAGATTTTATCTCACTACTAATACATGAAATGAATACAAAGTACGTCTAACTCCGTTAATCAGGTACTTTGAGAATCATACTGAAAATGGCAATTTTACGGTATAAAGAAAGGAAAAGATAACAGAGAAGACAAGATACCAAATGTTTATCACTACAGTGCATGGAAAGTGGTGTGCCGAGGAGGTCAAGGTCACATACTTGTACCTCATTATGACCATTTCCAAAAGTGGGACTCCTTTAACTTCTCCATTTTATTTTTTCAATTATTTAAATTGGCAAAATTAATTTTTTAAAAAAAATAAATGAAATAATTGATGTCTTCTTTTATTTCAAATATGTTGTATAAACACCAACACAAAAGTAGTAAGTAGTAGCAGTGAAAAGTATAAAAAAACTGTAAAGTTTTTTGCTTAGATACTGCCAAAGTAACGCTTATCTTCATATTTGTCGTACATTTCTCTGTGGCCTTTGTAATAAAGCCTAAAGCATTTTACTTCTATCCCCAAGAACCTGGATACTGTTAAAGTTTCCATGAACTGAATTTATAATCTACTGAACTTTATACTCTTTTTTCTTTCTTAAGTCAGTTATACTAATATAAGTTAATGTAATATCTTATGAAATTCTTAAAAAAGGTTGAAAAATATGTGAAGGATTACTACTCGTATTTTTAGCTTAGCTGTCAGAATCACAAGCCAGTAGACCAGCAGGCTAGTAGATTAGAACCAAGCAAGTTTAGACACATTATTTTTGCAACTACTAGTAAGTTTGGCCCAAATTGTAAATGAAAGTGACTGCAGCAGTGACTTTAGTCCTTTATTACAATGCAAGACATATCCATAGGTTCCATGGATCCATCCATAGGTGATTAGATATTGGTTAATGAATATGAACATTAAAGCGGCATGATGTGCCGCCCATGAGTCATCCAGGCCCGAAACGCGCAACTCTACACACTTGGTAGGCCTGGTGATCTTCACACAATCTGTGGCTGCAAAGATTCCCCTCAGTTTCTCGGTGAACCTGTCCGCCGTCTCGAGCTCTGGTCAAGGTGCAACCTGACCCCTTCAGTCCCGAAATCAGTGGCGAGACTTTCCTGGGCCTTCTTAAATAAGGCCGTATAGGACATAGCTGCCTCCGGTGCTACGGTGGCCACCACAGCCGAGCTTTTAGGCACCTATAATTTGCGCGGCTTTTTCGCGTTAGCCAGCGCAACTGATGGCGCCTGCGTGGTAGAGGCTGCTTTCTGAGCAACCTTTTTATCTCACTTTTGGGACTTCTTAGCCCCCCTGACTATCTGCTAACCATCGGTTGGAGTGGGGAGCGCAGGGAACTCTGCTTCAGCCTTTGCCGCTGTTTTAGGGACCTGACTTCGACGTAGCCGGCCTGGCTGCTACCTTCGCCGTTTGTTGTGCCCTCGGAGCAGTTGTGGGAGCAGTAGAAACTGCTGCCGCCGCCGTATAAGATACGCGACCGCCTGCAACGGGAAGCTACGTCGGCGTTGACCTTCGCTCTATGAGCTGCGAGCTCGCTTCAAGGCCAGCAAGACTTCCGACCATCATATCTGCAATAAAGTTTTCGCGACCCCCACAGTAGCGGAAGAGGAACCTTTAAGGGCCCTCAGAAAAGAGCCCTCAAGATCACTTGACTTAGTAGCCACTTTGTGAATAATGGCAACTGCTGTGTGTGCTCTCTCCTCTTTGGACGATTCCTTGATTTTCAGTAAGAGACCAGCAATCTCCTCCTCCGCTAGTGCTTTGCCGTCCGCCTTACCTCACCTATAGGCTTCCGCCTTACAAAAGACGGAGCCAGATGGGATCGAGACCGGAGTTCGTGACCTCCCTCTACGGCTGCTGGTGATTTTAGGAGACAACATCTTCTGGGACTTGTCACTCTCCTCATCCCTGGAGCGTCTGCGGTTTTGGTTTTTACACAGCTCCGTCTCCATGATGTCCAGTGCGTCCGTCCTCACACTGGAGTTACCGCCCACGGTGGATTTGGAAAGCAACCGTTCTGATATTTTTCGGCTCCCAACAGGCATAATGACTTCTGGGAGCCCAATCGAGATAGATGTCTTAACTAATGCTTCTTCTTTGTTGGAAGAGAAGTCATCCGCTCTTGCACTCTCTCCTTTCTTGTTTTTCTTCTCCTTTTTCTCCTTCTTTACATCTACGTGTGTATTTTTATTTTTGTTTTAAATTAATCTTTTGCCATATTAAGACCCACGAATGGGTTAAAATTAATGGTCGACCCGGGCAGAGATCCCCCAATACCTGAGCAAGCGTAAATTTATAACCAACTGAGGTGCCTGCAGGTACCTCAACCGGGAGTGCGCTTGCGACTGAACTACCCATCAGTCATGCATCATCTGGTCACGCACCAGAACACGGGATCCGGGGTAATTTTTTCTGATTCCTCTACAGGACAACTCGTGCTGGCCTTGGAAGTCACCGTTACAGAATAATAAACATACGCTTCCGAACTAAACGGTTCAGCTGTTCCTTCCTGTGCAAATCAGTTAAAGCCTGGAATTCATTACCAGTGCACATGTTTCCTTCCCACTACGATCCCGGGTCCCTTAAGCGGGGCGTGAAAAACCATCCCACTAGGCCGCCATAGAGTCTGTCACCATACTGCACTGTCTTCATTCGCAGTGAATACGGCGACCAACGCTCTTGGATTCTATTCATGCTTTCTATTAGGCAGAATAGAGTCACTTTGGTAGGTTGCTATGAAAAAAAAAAAGAACCTGGCGAATCTAATAATGTGAACGATCTAAGTGTACAAGAGTGGGAATTACATTTTAAACTTTATTATGGTATTAATAATAATATGAGTTATTTCTTAAACATAAAGATACATGACTAGTATCAAAAATATATAACACAATACATATAAATGATATTTGTGATTACCTCTGGTACCCAAAAAGAGATTCAATTTGTGTTTAGTACACATATGATTACACTATCTAAATCTGCACATGTACAATTTTACTATAATTTTTTATTTGAGCTTTTGCCTTTGTCACACCCCCTTCCTATAGAGAGGCCTATATGTATGATGATTTGTCACAGATGTTTACTATGAGTTTAATAACAAGTTAGTTCTTACTTTTGGTACAAAGAAAGATCTAAAGGGTAACAATATGGCTTGCAAGGGACTACTAGTCGTAAAACTGTTTGCGTTAGGAATGTTATTGCCAAATTGGCTACATTGGTTCTTATAAACAAATGTAATAGAACAGTCGTATTCACAAATTCTTCAGGTCGATCTGATCCCCGATAACTACTGACTGGCGTATAAATACAACTCTCAAGACATGTTACATTTCTCAAAGTTGTAAAACTTGTTCCAATTGTTAGTACTTCGATTGTTCCATAAGATAAAGAGTAAAAGATCTTATTTTCTTGTAAAACTTTTACAGTTTGCTTATCTTTGTAACTTGGTTAACAAGTATATATTGGTTGTTTTTCACATTCCTTAAATGAGATGAAATTTTGCTTAGCGTCTGCTCATTTTGACAGGAATTTGTGTACGTTAATGTTCTGTTGATTATAATACGTATGCTGAATAACAAAAAATATTTCTTTCTAATTTATATTAATAATATTTTGATAGCTAGATAGAGTAGGTTTAGAAAAAAGCATAAATCTAGGGAACAAACTAGCAAACTTACGCATCGATAAAAATATTAATGTTTATATATTAAATGAAGTCAGAAACCCTCAAAATGTAGATGAACGAAATTTGGCCAAGAGTTCCTTAAGAAACCTAAACACTGAAATAATGCTTAAACAAGGACCATTTCTAAATGTTAAAACTATACGATATGGACGAAACTACTCGGCTTGCTTTAGTAACAACGATAAGTATCTTGGGAGAGCAATTCTTTAGTAAAATGGCCTAACACTCCTGTCATCGTGGTTTCACAGAAAACCAATTCTTGCATTGCTTTTCACAGAGTGGGATAATCCACATTGTTTCTGACGGGGACACTCAAAAGTATGCAATACTCTTCCAACTGGTCCACTTTTACCCTTCCAATACAGGACCCCACGTGCTGGCCAAAGTCATCATTTTAGAAAGGTTCAACGTTCAAAGAACCTTCCGTTCCTTCCTGTATAAATTAGTTAAGACCTGGAACTCATTACCAGCACACGTTTTTCACTCCCATTACGACCCCGGGTCCTTTAAACGAGACGTGAAAAAGCATCTCACTAGGCTGCCATAGTGTAAGTTACCATACTGTACTATCCGCATTCTCTTGTGAGAACTACTCTTGGATTCTATTCATGCTTGCCATCAGCCAGAGCTGAAATACTTTGACAGGCACTAAATTAAAAAAATAAAATAAAATACACTTCTGATTATTGAGTTACAGGTGTCCATCTGTCTACTGATTTATACTATAAAAATATTATTAAATTAATTGCTACGTACATTTTTTAATGTAAAAAATATTGTTTCAGCTCGATGTGTATCCCACACTATCACAACGCTAGAAGTTCCACTTTACGCTGACCCGAGGCGCGACGCTGAGCTCCGGTGTCACTACACAAAGCAAAAACACGAACCGGCCCTTCACTCCGTCAAGTGGTACAGAGATATGCACGAGATCTTCAGATATACAGTTCAAGAGGTTAATTAGCTTTAATTTATAGTTTAGCCGAAAAAGCGTTGTACGTTTTTTTTTCTTTTATCGAGGTCTATCAAAGTGATTCTATTCTGCCTGATGGAAAGCATAAATAGAATACAAGAGCGGTGGTCGTCATACTTACAGTGCAGTATGGCGACCCACGTTATGGCGAAGTGCTTGAGTACCACTTATATGGTATTTTACTTGTGTTGTATGCAAGTAAAATCTTTTTTTGTTATTGGGGTGAAATCTGGGAACCTGATGTGAGTTTATTATTAGGGAAAAGAAATATCAATAGGAGACTTTAGGTACTGGTCTACAATATGGTAAATAATTTGAATACAGCCTCCTTTAAAAATTCTACATATCCTCACCATCTGATCTATGGTAGTATTCTGAAACCAAATGACGCACCTGTAGATTTTTCTTATTCTTCTTTTAGACTTTTTAAATTACCCATCGCGCTGTAAATTTAGCTCAGTAAACAAAATGTCTGGTAAAATACAAGCGATATGGCGGAAACCATATCCAGGTCAGTTATTCGTATCCTGTTCGTACGAAGTTCGAATGGAAGCTATTCCTTTGGACCGTGGACGTTGTCAAAATGAACCGCTTGTGGTTACCAGCATGTTAATTGAGCTTTGTAGTGCTTCAAGCATCAAATTTTTGGCGCAGTTGATAAATTTACGATTAGAAGTAGTATGGCCGTGACGACTCGTATGGCACATGTGAAAATCTAGTTAGACAAATTTAATTGTTGTTTTTCAGTACATAAAAGCGATTCTATTTTTATAATTATTTGTAAAATGTGTTGCTGGAGTAATCATCCAAAGTTCAAAATAATAAAATGCAAAATGCTCATATATTTATTTCATTGTAATTAGTGAGATTTTCTAGAATCCTTTAAGTAAATTGAATTTCAGTAAAAATGTTCAACTGTTTGTTTTATAATTGAATACCTAAATCCATAAACTAAATAGTTTTGAATATCGTTATTTGAATAGATTACAAAAATATGGAATTGATTTAGTCTAAATATTTGAAAAGGTCTTATATATAGAATAACTGATGAGGTTTTTTAGTTTTAACTGAAGACCAATTGAATAAACTTGAGAGACTAAAATCTCTGTATAAAACTCGTATTCGGATTACGCAGATGTAGTCATGTCTCTAAATATCATAAAAGCTTAAGTGGTTATTCACCCACCTTCATCAGAAATTCTCCAGAAGAGAGCCCAGGCCTGGTGGATTCGGAAAGTTCTAAGCCGGTCCCGCTCCACCATCTCCTTTACTAGTATAGGCTGCTCGCAGAATGAGATGTCGGAGTTCCACGCGCTCTCGTTAGAAATAATGGCTGCAGTCATGTTATCGAGCGAGTGAATCCCCATTCCGACGGTCAACATTAGTTCGCGTCTCTTCTCCATCCACACCGGACATACTACCAAAGTGTACAGTGCCGTATCCATGATCTGGCCATCGCAATGGTGGCACTCGAGGGTTGGTTCAGAGCTCTCGGAGTTAGCCGTTATGATAGGGTCTCGTGATGCCTCTCAAACTGATTCTCCAGAACGGGTCAGATCGCTGAAATAATGGCGTGCCCAGTGCTCGGTTGCCCAACTCGTTACTTCTACTCCTGCACGAGGAGCAGGTAGAAAATTATGTCGGTTAATTTTTCCTTTTTTAATTAATTTAATTGGTATAACAGTATTACAATATAGTTAAAACTAAAATAACTAGTAAACTTATTAAGTATGCTTTATTTTTATTTATTTATTTATTTATTTATATTGCACTTGTTGTACAAAAGTGGACTTAAAGCCATGGGGTATTCTCCCCCAGTCAACCTTGAAGTGATGTAGAAATAGGATGCGGTAGGTGCAAAGCTATTGAGTTTATAAATATATATTAAATATGAATAATATACTACTAACTACTAAATAAATAATACATGCATACACATGAACATACACATACTTAAATTTAATATTGTATGATATACAATCTGGTACTAGAATTGTGACTGTTCTTCGAACTTTCAATTGGAATATAAGGTGGTTTGTGGATATCCTGTTTCGGTAGGGAGCACATTCCAAAGTAAATTGACTGCACGTAGCAGGAAGAGTTGATGACTAGTTGAAGAGGTGTGAGGGGGGTATAGAAAGAGCAAATTGTTTGTTGGTCAAAGATTTCGGCCGTAACTGGAACATAAGAATAAGAACTGAGGTACGAGGTATACGGGTAACGATGAAGAGTTGAGGAAAGAAAAAAGAGAAGTCAGAGCTCGCAAATTACGACACTGACGAATGTGGAGCCATTGCGGATGGGAACGCAAAGTTATTGAGAAGGCGGTCAAAATAACACTCATCACCATTGTCGATCAAGGGAATAATTAAGAGTTGCATAAGCGTGACTTTGGTTTTAATAGGAAGGGCGCTCTTAAGACGGTATAAGGCGCGGAGACGTGAGGTGACTTTCTGACCGACGTTTGTCACTGGTGCCCGCCAATCCAATGTCGAGTCTATGTAAAGCTCCAGATTCTTTACCACGGTGCTCGTTAACGTTACCACAGTGCAGAAGTACAGTCGCGTTGTTGTAGACAACCAACAACCTACTAATCATTTGTTTGTTCTTCACGACTATGATTTGATATTTGGTTGGATTTACTGACAAACCAAATCTCGCTGACCAGCTCTTAATGAAGTCCAAGTCTTTGTTGACCTTGTCGATTGCGTATAAAATATATTCAACCCTTGACTGTGCGTACATTTATAAGTCGCCAGCGTATAGGTGATACGAACGCTGCAGGTCTTGGGTTACGAGACTAATGAATATTGAAAATAATAAGGGAAATAATAAACCACCTGAAGGGACACCAGTGCGAAGGTCACACCAATTCGATGGCAGTTCATTAACGTGAACACACTGTTGCCGTCCCTGAAGATATGAGGAGAACCATCCCAGAACTTCTGAGGAGATCAAAGGATAGGCGAGGATGGCATGTAGGATGTCATGATAAACGGTGTTAAAAGCATTCGTGAAATCGATTTAAGCCAGCACTATGACTGGTGTTTTCCATACCCTGTCGAGTATCGCCAGTCACCTTGAGAGCGGTGGTTGTGCTGTGACCTGGTCTGAACCCAGATATAAGGGACTGAGAAGATTTTACAAGTAAATAAACTGTGAGAACTGCCTATAAACTCCGCCAGAATGAGGGAAATGTTCCAGAATCGAGTGAAAATTTAATCATGTGGGTTATTGCTGGAAGAATGTGATCCAGGATAGTAGCGATCGTGCGACGGCTGATGTCATCACATCCTACAGCATTGGAACGAACAGATAGAATTAATTATCATTTATATTAATTATCTTCTTGATATCCTCAGAAGATACCGGAGAAAAGGCAAACGATTCAATGTTAGGTTGGGTTAGACTATCTATATTTTTTTAACATGCGGAAACCCCCCTTATGCTGTCACTCCACACGTCACCGGAGTTTACGGCGGGGTGGTGTGTCGGAATCAAACCGACTAAAACAATACGGTGTGTCACTCTGTGCCTGAAATAGAAGAGATCCGCAAACAATTGTTATTACGATATCCAGATCCCGTTGTTGAGAATCCTTCCTAGCACCTTGTTATGGTATAGGCACTAGGAGGAATTCTCAACAATTCTCAACTCCTCGCCGTTGGCCACTGTAGCGGATGGAGGGGAAAATTCGTCCTGTCCACCTGCGGCCACACTCAAAATGGCATGAGGTGCTGATACAAGCGCCTCCGTCACCCTGTTCACCGGCAGCGAATTAAATCCAAGTGGTAATCGTCCTCCCGTGCCTTTTCCGCTGTCTCCTTCTGCGAAATTACATCTTCGTAGAAAGTTGCAACCGTGTTAAAATAAATGTCGCGACAGATCATGGAGCGTATGACGGCCGGTAGCGAAAGATCTCCTCCAATAACTGCAGTGAGGACCCCACATTGTGCTGCCCATGCGGAACAAACCGCTAGCTGAGTCTTCACTGCAGTCCCAGTGGTAATAGGCGGGACTCAATTCCCTTCTGGCGACCGAGTGCAGATACGTCCCGAAGCAACCGTGCTCGGAAAGGACCTGCGTCACTCCGAAGGAAAGGGTTCACGTGCTGTCGCCCTGCCCACGCAGTGATAATCGCCTGGAGAGCCTCCAAGGCAGGAAAACAGCACGTGGAGCCTCCAACCTGTGTGACCAGTAAGCCATAATGGCTCGACGAGTGGCCTTGCACCTCTCACGGATCTACTCGGGTGGGGGTCATATGTCGCTACCTGCCCGAAAGTAAGCAGTCCGTCGATAAACTTCGGCGGGCACACACCCACGGAGCAGTACCGGTCAAGGCGCTCACTGCCTCAGTCGACATATGGCTTATGGCTCCAATCACTAATATCCTCTGAGGGCGCCAGAGGTGAACTCTATTCTGGGCAGTCAGCGCCGCCGCCCATATTGGTGTGCCATACAGCGTCATTGACCGGACAATCTGCGTGTACAGCCGTTTTGTCACGACGCTGGCTCCACCAAAATTGGGCAAGAGTCGCTCAAGGGCAGAAGCAGCGCAAACTAGCTTTGGAGTAAGCTGTCGGAAGTACTCGTCGAAGAACCACCTGCTGTTGAGGATCAGTTCAGATACTTCATTTAGGTCTGAACCGGTACGAGGACCGAGATGACTACGATGGAGGCGCCGGAGGGTGGATCACGACGGGGCCTTTAAACAAAAGGGCTTCCATCTTATCCAGGGTCACTCGCACACCCAGCGCCTCAATGTGCCCGACCACCAGAGGAACCACCACGGGAAAATTCATCCTCTTGAAAATTCATCCCCCGGGCTGTGACCCATATGTTATCGACGTAACGAATTACGCCCAGCCCGGAGATTAGCTATATACCTCAATATTAGACTCCTAGTTTGATGATCTATCTCCGGTGTAGTTGAGAAATTACCATTCATATCGTCTAAACCAATTGTTAACTTAACCTTAGGGCGTTGTTGCTTCGCTTTGCTGCTTCCCGTTACTGCTTACCTAGTGAGTAATTGTAATTAATATTATAATAATAACACATATTTATTAAATTATAACTTACACAGTTGTATTTAAGTTTTACGTTTACATGTAAATATCAAACCAACAAATTGGTCAACGTTTTTCGATTAATTAACTTGTTTATAACATTTTTACTACTCACCACCGCCGATTATTAAGAAATTTCTTTTACATGGCTGCCAAGGAAGAACTCAAGTCTGATGGAAACTTTTTTCTGTGGGAAACTTAAATGACTTGTTAAAAACTATATTACATCTTACCGCTGGGGAATCATTTGTACTTTTGAAATTATTAATGGCATTGTATTTTTGTAAATTTTCTAGTTTTTATAAATACATAAAGATCAAATTCTCATGAATTATTTTGTTAAATGCTTTGTTTTAAAGGTTATTTTTTACTTATCTTATTGGTTTAGATGCCCACCCAGGACAAGATTTAGTTTGATGAACACAATAATTTTTTCTACGTGTATGTTTGGGTATAATTTATTTAAAGTAAGTACTTAGAAATAATTAAGTACATTTATTTACAGTCTGGTAACTGTAGCACACACGTCTAGTTTGGAATCGGACGGCCGTGTGTGAGATATATGAAGATATTAATATCATTTAATATTTAAAACAATGTCTTAAATATCAAACTCTCTAAGTTATATTTTATCTATAAACTGAAGTAATTTGTTCAAAACTAAAATTGGAATTCAAATCGTTTATTCTCCTTCTGAAATTGACAGTTTGTGCTGTTAATTTATTTTGCCGTTTGGTAATTTTCATCTGTACATAAATTATTGCTCCTTTACCAATTACAACACTTCTCGAGATTAAATCACAATATTTTGGCCTCGCTCAATATAATTACAGTAATGACGTGTAAATCTATTTCCTTTCAATTAATTACGTTTTTCTTATAACTTCTTGAATTATTTTGCATAGTACAAAAAAGTGAAGTTTAGACCCAGTTCACATTTTATCATGTAAGGTAATAAAAAATACATAAAACTAATAAGATATACACTATTTAAATAATGTGATAAAATAACACTGGGCAGTATTTTTATACATAATATTGCTCATGTATTAGATACATTTATTTTGTGAGAATAAGTGTATACTAAGTACGATTTTCAAACCAGCACTGAAAAAATTCTTCTTTTCAAAAATCCTTGATACAAAAATAAAACATCTCTAACACAAAATTAGATTAGAGAATGAAACAAAATACTACGCAGTAACGAAACATTGCAGGCATTTCGGTAAAAGCGAAATAATAATAACCTTATTTCATAGAGCTACAGAAAATGAACACCTTTGAATGTTTACTATTATTCTTAATAGTTAAGCGAAAGAATGCTGGATATAGAAACTTGAAGATCTACTGATCATTCCGACCATTTACTACCGACTACCATCCATTTAATTACCACGTCGGACTCGATTTGCGCTTACTAATGATTATAATCAGAATTAATACGCACATTTACGAAATTATTAATATTCTGATATGCATAAGAATTTCTATTCTCGAAATTCTCTGTTTTGATGTCTAATGTGTATCAGCAGGCAAATTTAAATTATAATATATAAATATTCCAAAAACCTTTTTGAGTGGAGCATGTAACATGTGCCAGAATATAATTATTATTATATCCTCATAACAAACCTGATACGGAACTTGCAGGTTGTTTCTACAGCATATTATTCGTTTGCTTAGGACGGAGGATATCAAAACAGCTTAAGCGATCTACGACAGGTTCTATATCGAATTGTTTACAGAAATAACATTTTTGGAATTGAAAATTTCTTAATAAAATAACTAAAAGGGAGTATAGGAAAACCCTCACTCTCTTATTTTCTCCTCTGAGAATGGGTATATTATTCTACAATAGTACAAACATAGAGTTCCGAATATATCTCTACAGTCCTCTTCCTTCTCCTAAAAGGCGGGTAGATTTAAAAATATTATTAAACATGCTTTTTGTGAGAGAACATTTTGTGGCACCAATGGGACCGAAATGAAACCACGGCGTAATATAAAATTGGATTAAGAAGGTTTATTATTGTTAGTAATAATTTGCAAAGAGCTTAGTACTTGATTGAAGAGAGGTAATTTACAATCCACGCACATTGATAATACTTGAACAACGTCCACATATAAACCTGATCAATTATGTCATTTGCACAGTAATAAAATAATTTAAGTTGTGCAGCCCGTTTATTACCGAACTGTTAATCACCTGGTCCAGACGAATTGCACAACATTTGGATTAAGGGTTGCGAAACTCACATCCGCATTTGACACCTTCATTTTAGACAGCATTAAATTCAGGTTCAGTAGTAAAATTTTTAACCAATAACATTCCATTTACTCTGTAAATCTGGTGAAACCATGGATTTCAAAATTTTTAAATTCTGACTTATTTACCAACTCTATACAAATTTCTAACATTTATTTTAATACTCAAAATTACTACACATATAAATAACAATTCAATACTTTCTTTTTGTCAGAATGGAACTAGAAGTGGCAGCTTCTTGTCATAGAGAACCAACAGGTACGTCGTAATCATAAACAGACTTTGAAGTACCTACGTTTTGACTAAGGTATGATGACCTCTTTTGAGAAACCGAAGGTTCCGTGTATGTGATTATGGAAAAAATTGTTATGACGAATATCTATCAAAACTATATTCTAAAAAATGGTACCTTGTACATCCTTGTACATATTTCTCGTTATTTTCGTTTTGCTAACGGTAAATATTTGCACAGGAATAATCAGTACCGTAACCAAGACCGTATTCCAACAAATTACCCTGAAATACCAAATTGTGAATTGAGAGATGCCATACTACAGATTTTAGAACCCAAGTTTTCGGAAGTGGGCGTTGTACGTTTGCTGATCATTCTATTATAACAAACGAAACTATTGTAGCCAATAATCCTGAAATTGAGGTGACAGATCGATTAGAGTGCGGCACAATGATTGTCGATATCGCCCTTCTTCATGACGAGAATCTCGTGCAAGTTGAAAAAGATAAAATAAATAAAATGTTTGGGGATATCTAACAAGATTGTCAATATATAGAATGTGAATTTGGTGACCATTGTTCTGATAGTCACATCAGCTCATGGATTGATTGTCAAGAGCCTTTACCAACACCTCGACAGGCTCATGTTATAAGGTTGCATATAGACTTCGGTCCGAGGAGGCAGTCTTCTTTGTGAAGCGCCTTGACAAAGAAGACTTACGGCAGTGAGTAAGTTCCTGTCTTGGAGCCCTAACTCTAGGTTTATTGGTCCCTATACCAGGTGTCGGTGGTCTATTATTTTTTATATTTTCAAATATGTGTTTTGTTTTTCTTGTTCTAAATATTTAAAAATGTAACTAATATATTTATACAATTGTAATAAATCTGTCACTCAAACTCCAATGAATCAAACCAACTCAGCACGACGAACAAACTCACTTGGCGTAAGCCCGTGCTGGGTTCACATTTAGCAGTATTAATTTTGATTTTTATTCTATTTATATTATGGGAACCTCTTGGCTTTCTCAAGTTTTTCATTTTTTTTGCCCATTGATGTAGGGGTGACAGTTATCGCGGTAACTGTGTAAACCTTACACTATCACGATGGCTGTCATGCCGTTAACGTCCCCAAGCGGGATGTGAAAAAGTATCTCACAAGACCGCCATAGTGTGGGTCACCATACTGCATTGTGTACATTTGCAATGAGTATGGCGACCACAACTCTTGGATTCTATTCATGCTTTCCATCAGACAGAGTAGAGGCACTCAGACAGGCAAAAAAACAGAAGGAAAATCTCAGTTCTGCGATAAGTTTTTCACTGTCACCGATATGTCGTCCAACCAAAATTTATGTAGTCTGTCAACGTTTTTTTTTTCATTTTCTGTACCCTAACATTATGCAATTATAGTTCTAATATTTTTAATAGATTATCCTTTCAAAAACTACATAATTATGTTTAGAATTATTGGTAGTAAGCCAACGAAGTCAAAATCGATTCCTGAGCTATTACGGTACTGCAGTTTATTAACCTAAAACACGATCATATTACTGCAATCGTAATTAAATTTGTCTCATAACATGGCACGCAAAAAGATAGTATAAAACGTCATTAAAAAATCTAATAGAGAATTATTTCTAATGACTAGATGCTAAGGTTTGTATGCAATTTGTCTGTGATAACCGTGTTTTTGTAGCGTTGGTCTTCACGATCGAAGTCTTAAACTCATGTACGTAAAGTTAGAATATTCAATTTAAATACTGGTAAACCGATTTGAATGAAAACCCCAAAAACATGTAATTCACACAATGAAACAATAAAGATGGATCTATATTTAATTGACTATAAAACTGTTTTTTTTCCTTAATTTGTAGCAATTTGCTTTTGGCTAAAGGTCAAAGGTCTCCAAATCGTATCTCGTAGGCAAAGTATGAAATAAGGTCTAAAGGCATTGTTCCCTTCCCTACCTGTGCTCAATAAAGGGCAGGTGGTGACATAATTTATAAATTTTGAGCTACTGTATATTAGTGCGTTAGAAAAAAATTAGGGTGTGTTGCCACTATAAGTTTCGTTGTCCACAGACATACTTTTAAAAATTGTTACATTTCGAGATCAACGACAGGAGCTTGAAGTTAAGCTCAAAACAGTTCTAAGTCGCATTTTCAATGGAGTCATGAAAATCTAGTCGAGTTTGACGCCAAGAAAGCATAGGTGCGCGCACTCTCAAACAAAAAGTCTCCCCACTTATTAGAACAGTCAGCTACCACTAGAGGATAAACTCAGTATTTTAGGTCTGGATATTTCACTGGTCGCTCACCGACAGGCATTGGCACAGTGGCATGCGTGGTTGGAACAGCCGCAAAATGTACTCCTACGCGCTGTCGGTGCCGTTCTGCCCAACCTCGAAACCTGGATAGGTAAGAAGGGAGGTCACGTCACCTGCCGACTGACACAAATACTCACCAGGCATGGTTGCTTCGGTGAGTATCTGCATAAGATCGAATGTGAGGAGACGGCACAATTCCAGCACTGCACAGTGGGACTCCACCCAGCATACGCTGGAGGACTGCCCCGCGTCTGAACGCGGAGTCTTAGTTGAGTAATTTGGACGAGACCTGCACGCCACCAGCCATCAGTGCTGTCATGCTGGCGGGTGAGGAGGGATGGGGCGCAGTGGTCTCTTTCTGTTAAGCTGTAATGCTCCAGAAAGAGACCGCTGAACGAGATAGGGAGAGCGCTGATCCCCAGCGGAGAAGACCTAGATGGCGTTAGCAGCCGCCGACAGGACCGCAAGCTGCCAGAGAATAGGGACCTCTGGCGGTGAATAAATCGCTGCGGTCGGCGACAGCAATGCGGCCTGGTCGTAAGAACGTAATCGGCCGCAACTATAACTAAAGTAACCAGATCAGCGGGGGTACCTTTGAAGCGTTCCGTGGTGGATCTGACCAGGTATGGCGTTGATCCTGGAGGGGGTCTGAAATAACCTGGCCTGTCGGGGTGGTTTTTAGTGGAAAGACCACTTACTTCTGGCTCCTGTATCCCTAAGAAGCCAGAGATCTGAAGGGATTTTCCACACCATCAACAAAAAGAAGTCTGGATATTTGCTGGTCACAAGATTTGATAAGATACGGCACGAGTACATCAGAGGATCTGTCAAAGTGTCATCAATAGTAGATATGATGGTGGATGGTGGGTAGTCGTCTGCAATGGTACTGGCGTGTAATGAGACTGGACGAATGTAATGCCGTAAAAACTACATAAAAAAGGGTCGCACCGTCAACAAAAAGAAGTCTGGATATTTGCTGGTCACAAGATTTGATAAGATACGGCACGAGTACATCAGAGGATCTGTCAAAGTGTCATCAATAGTAGATATGATGGTGGATGGTGGGTAGTCGTCTGCGATGGTACTGGCGTGTAATGAGACTGGACGAATGTAATGCCGTAAAAACTACATAAAAAAGGGTGGAGGAAGACCACAGGCCAGGTGGTGGACAACCGTTGGCAAAGATCTGGTACGGGTTAAATTGATATAGGGACAACCCAAGATTATCTGGTTTATCGCCGAAATACGCGGAGGACCGACCCCAAATAAAGGAAAGAAACACAGAAGAAGAAGAAGCTTAATTTTGATTCTTTACTAAGAATGTTCAAGAATTTTAATTTCCTGTTGATTTCTAGATCTGTTTATTTCGGAATGTCAACTTACCAAACTATTTGTAGTTACATGTGAAGGGCCATTAAAGTCCCACTGTATACATTAAATTTTACATATTTTATTCTACACAGATTAAACTGGGATTATCTAACCATTTATTAACAAAATCATCAAGAAATTTCGTAATATTTTTATCTGAGGCAGATAACTCTCTGGAAAGTCTGCAATAATGTAAAGTATATTATGTAGTATGTATGTTCTATTGGTAATACATAGTTTTACGTGATGTTTATGATCAGTATTTATAATTAATTTCTATCTATCTTGAAAATGACAATAAAAGCCTTTTAAAAGTGTTTGAAAAAACTGTTCTAACACTATGATTATTAGTAATTCATAAGCAACTTTGTAGAAAACAAACTATTGCACAGAAAGTGATCTTCATATGGTTAATCATATATTTAGTCAAGCTCTTGTGTTTTCTTCAGACTGTATTGTATTCTCCGTCATCAATATATGGATTTTGGTTTAGTGTGTCTACATGGTTCATTCTGCTTCCAGAATCGTGTTCAACAAAATCAAATTCATGAAGTAACAACTTCCATAGCTGCTTCTTAAGTTTCAATTGACAGGCTTGATAATCTGTAACTGTTTAATTTTTTTTTAAATTTCAAATTATAATCTTCCCGTTTCTGCATAAAAAAAACCTGCATAGGTGAAGCGTGACACATCAGTATACAGTTCTGTGAGAAATCTCGGGTTACAGATCTTTAGCACTGGGCTGCTTGCTAACTTCTGTGTTGAAGTATTATTCGTTCTCTCTGGAAACGTTCTATCAATTACTTATTTATTCTCTCTTAATTCCTTGCATTCTTAAACCGACATATCCTACACACATCTCACTCGCTCGAAAATATTTACATTCCACATACTCGTACATACTCTACATACTATAACCTCCTTTTGAAGCAGTAATGTAAAAGTAGTGTTTAACATATTGAACATGTATTAAATTTCGACTCCTTAATAATAATTTTAATAATTTTACAATAATTGCTTACTCTCAGTGAGAACGTGACCTAATAAATGTAATTTATTATAGAGTTTATTAAGTGTCCTTCAAAAACCACCTTTGGAATATGAATTAGTTCAGCAAAGTTCTATCAAATTTGTCCCTGGTCCACCTTAAAAAAGTTCGCAAAGTTCAAAATTAATTTCGCCAGCTAATTGAATAAAGTTCGTCTCTTACAAGCATCAAATTAAAAAAGCGGACTTTTGTCTCTGGTC
Organism: Hypercompe scribonia; assembly: GCA_949316085.1. Taxonomy (NCBI): domain Eukaryota; kingdom Metazoa; phylum Arthropoda; class Insecta; order Lepidoptera; family Erebidae; genus Hypercompe; species Hypercompe scribonia. Next base: position 23,626,376 of record OX438975.1, read on the forward strand.
TTTATTATAAAGTAATTTTGGCACGTTTAATGTCAAAATTAAACGATTACCTTTATAAAAAAGTACCTATTTAAATTTAATCTAAAAAGGAAGTATTTTCAAATTTCAATACCGTCACCAATTATAGAGAACAATTTTTTTTCACGTTAAATTTTGACCTTGGAATGCTTGGCATGGGTGTGGAGGGGCTTCTCTCGCTTGTTAATACGATTGAACTCTGCCGTCTCTTTCTGCGAGCAGGTTATGCTTGTAAAGAAGATGGCGGAGCGGAACCGTGAGAGATTTAGAACTTTTCCGGTCCGCCAGACCCAGGAACAGGCCAGGCACCGCAGAAACTCAGATGCCGAAGATTATTAAACGATCTCCGTCCCCCATAAGCGCAGGCCTAAGGGTGGCAGGTGACCCTATCTGTCACCCTAAGGAACACCGGAGTCCTTACTCGGGAGGGAGCAATTTTGTGGGAGCATGTAGTTTGAATGTCAACACTAAGATTTCATATCTTTTGCCTTTAGTAGCGCCATTACAAAATATCGTATTTTCACAGCGATACCTACACAAAAGCTTTTAAGTTTATATAAGAGCTTTCTGTCTGTTAAATTAGTTTATTACTAAAATACTCTTATCTTAATGTATACACTTTGCTCTATCTACGAATTTCTTATTGGTAACTGAGGTGTCCAAATTTCAAACTGGTGCCAATATCGTAAGAACTTTCTTCGTCTGACAGCCGTTACTGTAATAATTTGATCAATTATTTAATCAATTTTATCACCAAGAAACTCTCTTGATATTACTTTAAAAGCATTAATTATTAAAATTGTTCAGCAAGAACACCTTACACCCCATTCGTTCTTCAAAAGATATTACAGTATAATGACAGCACTTAGCCGAAAATTATCTAAAACTGCCGCTTCGGTGTCTTCGCATTCAAGTCATAATACCGTTCACGCACATAATATTTTAAGCCTAGAGAAGCCGAGAACAGAATGGCTTCATAAAACTTAGTAAGCCTTAAGGAATGAGATGTGTATCTCAGATATTGTAAATCTCTTTTAACAAAGTGTGTGTTATAGTTTGAACCATTATCGATTAATACATAATTTATTATAGTTAACATATTGAAATTTGTATCATACCTTTTTGGCAAAAGGTATTGCCACATTCTTTTATCATAACATTTTTAGAAAAAAACGTATCTCTTTATTTAGAACTGGTGATACGGACGTTAGTAATATACTACTGACTAAGACTTCACTTAACTTAGAATTTTGTACTTATTTATGTCAAAGGAGCTTTTACACAAAGAAATAAACAAGACAGCTGTCTGCCAGATGGTATATGATTTAAAAAGAAGCTTACCGTGACTCGGATTTCGTCACAGAATTTTTGTTCAGGGTAAACTCCTATTTAATATTTATACTGTTAAACTTTTATGTCTTATGTATTTGACGTTTGAAGAGCTCAGCTTTCTTAGATCAACAAGGTGCTAGCAAATAAAAAGTGACATTTCGTACTAGTAATAATCAGAGACAATTCAATTGCTCTGATGGTGTAGTGTAGTGCACTGTAGCGTTAAGCAGTTATTTTACCGCTTCCTACTTCACTGAATGTTGTGACTTCGATCCACACATGGGACAATACTTTTTGTGATCCAGTGGTCTAAGTCTGTATGATCTTTGCATCCATATCTGTCACTTAGACTGTAGTCTAAATTTACCAGAGGCACATTAATGCCAGGAGTGACAGTTATCATGGTAACTGTGTAAGCCTTACACTTACGATGACTGTCATGCCTTTTGCGTCCCCAAGCGGGGTGTGAAAAAGCATCTCACAAGGCCGCCATAGTGTGGGTGACCATACTACATTGTCTGCATTTGTAATGAGTATGGTGACCACAACTCTTGGATTCTATTCACGCTTTCCATCAGGCAGAGTAGAGTCACTTTGGCAGGCTCTTAATACAGAAAAAAAAAAGACTTCCATCATTAGAAGTATAACATATAGCATTCTTTATAATGAACCTGATTGTAATTAGAAATACTTACGAACACAATCTACAGAACTACAGTCTACGTAGTACGTACGTAGGTACGTATAATTTTGACATTAAATTTGAATTTAATAACAAATGTTAAAGTCGATCCGCCACACCGTAAGCTTGGCCCTCCTCATGAATTGCAGGACACGGGGACGGTGATGCGGTCGGTTACACATTACACAATTTTCAAAATCGATATCTTAAGATACTGCTTCGTTGGTCAGTTAGCGTATGCGACTGCTGATCACAAGGTCTCTGTGCATCGGATAGCTGTCTATTCGTATTATGAGAGTGAAGGAATAGAACCACTTTCTATCTATCTGTGTTTACGCATTAACTTGTACACTAAAATATCTCCGGAGTAATTGACTAGACTCGGTTGACACTGGCCACCGTGGTCGAAGTTAGTTATGAGTACATCATTATAATATCTGTTTATTGTAATTTTTTTGCGATAATTGTGAAATATTTATAGTTTATTATCTTTAATTATTAAATAAATAATAAGATTTTGATAAAGTCACTGTATTCTTATCATTATATTATAATTAGATAAAACTTAATGTTAGAATTAGAAAAACAGTATTAACCTCTTTAAAAGTAACTTCAAGTGTCCTGGTTTCCAGTACAAAAACAAAGAAAACGTTAATTGAAAAATAAAAAACAATAACGATGTATTTTTTGATATGTCAATAATAAACGGTCGCTATGTAGCGTCATAGTTCTTGTTTATTAAATTATCTCTTTGAACATATTCATTGTGATGGTACCACATGGCATCTAGTATGAGTATAGTAATTATTTGGCGATTTAACAAGGTATTGGGTATCTCCCACTGGCATTTAATGATTAAGATTAATAATAAGAAACCGAAATAAGAGGGAGTCAACGTAAGAGATTGCTGTTGATTTCGCTAATCAGTCTTTCATCCATTGTGCACTTAGATTTAGGAGAATTGCTTGACTTTAACTAGAGGCGGTCGGAGACCCCAAGTTGAAATTTATAACTCTCTTTGACAGTTGTATTCAGCTATATATGAACGAAGACACCATTTTCGCGCCTCTGCTCTGACGTGGCATTCCAACCCATAGATTTTCTGTTTACTCATCCTGCGTAAACTCATCTACTGACCGCCGTACATTCACTCCTTAAGACTCCTAGCATTCAAGCACATGACACACACCCATACATTCTTTAACCATAATATAAACACACCACAGTGACAAACCACCAGGATATAATCGTGCAGTGGAGCCATTCCGGGTAGCACCACTCGGTCATAAATTGGCTCTCCACACCGCGGAGAATTTTAAAGAGCTCTACGCATAACCTCTTACCATTAAACCAACAGTAACGAATACGAAAAATGTCAGAAAGATTATAGCTAATTATTTACTAATTATTACAATACTTAGGACCGGGATATAAATTCATACATATAAATCATTATCCTACGAACATAATAGAAAACAAAGGCTTACTTAGCTGCTTTAAGCGCTATATATTCTAACTTATTAAATGTAACGGTAACCCACACGACCGGCCATGACCATTTTTCACGAAAGTCCTGCCTTTCCCAGAACCCTGACTCACTGCCTTCGACTGACAGTCCTATTCCCTAAAACCCTGTCATTTTTATCTGGTCCAACGCACCACTACCTGCTGCTTTTTATTGACAATTCCATCAAACCCAGCTGTATTCATCACTCATGTAATGCTTAACAGATATCTTGAGAATCAATGTCCAAAAAGTTCTTTTATTCAACAAGTCTTTCATTTATAATTGCACAAGGATTACTTAAAAAATCTATTCATTAAATTTGATTTTTTATTTTTATAGCTGACATCTAAAAATATATTGTTGCAATCCCACAGGTGTAACAATAATTGTAAGTTCTTAATTATGAGTTTGTAATGGTGATAATATCACATCATTTCAAAGAGAAAGTCTTTAATCACATATTTAATACCCGCTGATCTTGTGTGCAGGGGGGAAAAAATATGTTCCAAGTTCACTCATTTTTGCGTCAAATGTGTGGTAAAATCTGATAACAATAATTAGCCTTTTATGAAACCTCATATCAACTCAAAAGACCTGTGTCTATGACTTTTTAGAACTTTATCAGAAACAATTTTTTTTTTCGCTATGCACGGTATCAAATGATAAAGTTGTGATCTATACAAATTTGGATTATAGTCAATATTATGCGTTTGTAACCAATCAAGTACTGTTTGTTTCAATTCTTTTTTTCAACGTGTGGAAACCCCCTCGGGCCGCCACCCCACCGGGGTTTACGGCGGAGTGGTGTGTCGGAATCGGACCGACTAAAACCACATGGTGTGCCACTCTGCGCCTGACATAGGAGGGATCCGGGAACAGCTGTTATGAATCAGCATAGCGCCTTGTCTAAGCGCCTTTGAATTTGGTGGCAAGTTCAGTGCAACCGTCCGCCGCCTCATGCAATATGTTTGCAGGAAGTTTTAATAATACGTATAGAACATTTAATATTTTAATTTGTGACATAGCTTTGACAAATTTCATTGTTTTAAATATTTGGCAACTTACTCGTATATGAACATTATTTTCACCGAATCAGTAGATTATCCCAGTACGTACCGATCTTAAACAAAGATGACACATGTAACCCGGCTTTCATCACTATCGGTGTATTGGGACACACTGACTGATTTGTCACTTTACCATACCAACACTAAGTATATAATTTATACCCAAAAAAAGTAATACTTTATACAAAATTAAAACCATTGTTGACCAAATCTTCTAACATCCGGTACTGCTCCATTGTGGTACGTCACCACTACCACCTACCTTCCGGGAATCAAGAAGACCTTACACAACTTAGATATACCGTAAAAGTTGATGAAATTTCGTTATACGGATAAAATTACTGTAACATATTTTTATATTAGCATATTGTTATATTATTATTGAAATAATATCATCAAATATTGAACCGATAACCGAAGAGGTTCGTAAAGTCTTTTATAAAGTGAGGACCAAATGAGAGGCCGTGTCATATGGGACATATTGAATATCGATAGATAGAAAACTTTTTATTTGTACACCGGGCTACAGAGTTACTATTGAGTACGCACAAAGTTAGATATATTATCACACACCATGGGCAGCCTTGATAACAAAAGCAATCTCGTCCAGGTAACCTTAGGATAGATCAAATTTTCAGAGATATAGTAGTATTGACGGTGCAATGAATTTTGAAGAATTATTTGCCAATGAGTATAATTAGAAAGGCATATAAATACCCAAATACGTACATCGGTGCCAAAGTGCCTCGGTGGCGCAGCGGTAGTGAATACGACTGCTATACTTGAGGTCTCGGGTTCGATTCCCGGGTCGGACCAAATGTTTGTATGATCTGCAATTTGTTTCGAAGTTTGGGTGTTTTCTATGTATAATTTGTGGGTATTTACAAAAAAAAAGTATATGAGTATTCTATCAGTCAGTCTTGTTATCAAACCACAAGCTCTGCTTAGTTTGAAACTAGATGACGCTGCGTCAAATGTCCGAAAAAAAACGGATTCTTAAGGAGTAAACTCCAAAAAAATAAACACATGTATCCATACTTATATTTATATATGTATATTTAGACTTATATACTCACACATACCAATGAGTACACTCACATCTATACACAAGTATAACTACTTACACGCTATATGCGTTGTAAATAGTAATTAAGTAAAATAAAGCATTCACATCATACACTTGTGCGCTTGATTTAATTATGATGTATGGTCCAAGAATTTTTCTTTGGTTATTTTTAAAACTGTTTATTGTTTATACTTTCCTAATGCTAAGTGATGCATTTATAAAGGTCTACCAAAGTGTCTCTATTCTGCCTGACGGAGAGTATGAATGCATTGCAAGAGTGGTGGTCATCTCATTGTGAAGCAGACAATGCAGTATGGCGATCCAGCACATGGCGGTCTAGGATCTCAAGTCTCAAATCTCGGGATGACCTTAGACATTTTAAATGTGAGTCATTAAGGAACTTGAATAATTCTTTGAGGTTGAAGGAGGCTCTGGGCTTAAATAAAATATTATAATGGAACATGAGTATATGAATATTCCGACGAGAGTAAATTGGAAGATACTTGAGCATTTGACGTAATTCAGAGATGTGCTTGGCCAAATACGAATCGTATACAGATATTTTGTAGTCGCTCAAGCGTATCAAGGTGTGCTACATTGAAATTTACGTAGCTGATATTGGCATAGTCGAAAATTTGAACCAGAAGTCTTTATGCAAGTGCAGCTCCAGTTGCAGTCGGAAGTGAGTTAAGTAGTCTTACCAGAGATTCTGCAAGGCTAAATATCATACGAGTGGCTTCTTACACATGTGGATCCCAAGATAAAGTATTATCTACGTAAATCTCTACATTTTTGATCATAGTATCAAGGGTGGTGCCACCACATTGAATTTGGAGCAGTTGTGTCTAGATAACTCTTAAGATCAGTCTGGAACTGCCAATAACACGTGCCTACGTTTTTACAAGGTGAATCTTGAGTAAGAACCCTTGTGTATACCACAATGTGTATTAACGCAGAAGTCCTACTATCACATGGATGTAAACTGAATTGAAAGGGGTTCAGTAAAGTATTATCGGAGAGAATATCACGTATTTGAAAGTTGACGAGGTATTCAAACACTTACTCGTAAAATAAGAAAGGAATGGATGGGATGGGTATAATCTAATGACGGACAATGAAGAGAGTTTAACTTTCTTCGGCTTAGAAATAATCGAGCATCTTTTAGTGCAGATGGAAAAATACCACTTGTCATAAAGTGGTTCTGGATATTGCTTGAGATCACTAAAATTTTGTCAAGGACAGGTAGAATCATATTGCAACCGATACAATTACTTCCAATTGCATAGATGAAATTGTTCGAATGGTCTTCGAGACCTTACGATTCCTAATGATCTTAGAAATTATCAGACTTTTCTTCTTTCGCTACGAAAGAGTTGAGATTTTTTAGGTATATACTTTATTTCAGGTTAGTATCAGTAGGTCGACGCTTATATTTGCTTTTTGCTAGGTGCTTCTTTAATATAATCCATCATGTTTCCTTAGTAAATCATGGAGCCGGTAAATATTTAATTTTTTATCGATCGGAAGGGTGCGTGAACGCTATACGTACAATTTTTTCATTTACACACTCATCTAACAAAACAGATCTGTTAATGTTACACGCATTCTCTTTAAGCTTAGCAAGGTTAATTTCGCTTAAATTGCGTTGCACAAAAATTCTAGGCTTTGCCTTGGGGTGACGAATAGCATAAGAGAAAAATATCATGTCAGGAAAGACAAGAATATGGTTAAGAAGAGAGGAAGTGCATTTAGGAAAACGACGTTTAGCATCAAGTGCTAAAAGTGACAATTTGCTACAGTCCGTTATTATGTAGGGTGAGAGTACAATGAGGGTAAATAGTAACCACTGCGTAAAACTTTCGATTCTAAGAAGAGATACTCATCCGTTTCCGATAGTGGGCGTTGTGAGGACATAGTTACAATGACGAAGGGAATATGCTATCACAGATTTGTAACAACACCATTCACACCAGCAACCGTACGATCATTGGAAACCTGGAAAAATATATAATGCGGATGGTAGGCATACCGATCACCGCCCCGGCCAACTTCTAAGTGTAATATTTTATTTTATTGTTTTTTTATTTTTTTTTGTATCGTAATGTTAACCATATTACAAATGGCCTTAGGGTGTAACCGTTTTTATCAGCAGCTACCCATGTGTTTGTGTTATAATAAAAATACGTGCCGTGATACAGAAAAATATTGTTACAGTGTGAAAAACAGTATAATTAAATTAATCACGAAAAATGATTTGCATATGCGTGTAATAACCGGTTTTTAGACTGGACAGTATGTAAACCAGACCAGCTAATAAATACCTTTTTCTGTTTTTTGTTGTTCACCAAAGGAGGGAGGTTATAAAAACATATATATCTCTTGATGGTAAGCGATTACCTTCGCCCACGGAGATCTACAACTAAAGAGTCACAAATAAAGCATAGAAACAACTTTACTTCAGAATTTGGATTAAACGTGTCTCCAGAAAAGTAACACTGAAGTAGTTCTATATTAGTTTGCTCTCACATATGTTAGTACTGAAGGCTTTAATTAATTCTCGCATGTGCTTCAGCTGCGGAGCCTGACCACGAATGAAACCTTTTTGCCACCATTACTCAAGACTTACACGTTACTCTCTGACAAATGGCTGCAAAATCAACAATATATTCGGCAACTTTCATATTTCAAGCTCAGTAGCCACTAAGCACTTTTTTTATACAAATTGTGTGATAAATTTTTTGAGTGCTGAGCCTTCCCCGAAACAGGAAAAGAGGACTCCGGTAATCTTACTTGATGATTTACGATTCATACTGTCAATTATTTTACAGACAAAATATTCTATTTATTCAAGAAAGTTCAATTTGATATTTTACAATAGAAAGTCACATATGACTTTGAATGTATAATCTGTAAATAGAGCCTAACCAAACACTGCGGCAGACAAGGACGAAAAAATAGGAATATGCTGTGATAGTGTATAGTAAAGGAGTAGTTAATGTATTTTGTACATAAATGTATTCCGTATTCAACAATCTGTACCAAGTACACATTAAGTACAGTTACGATCGGTAAAACACTGTATTTTGAATTTAAAGTTAAAGACAATAAAATCTAAAATCATTTATTTCATACCGACATCTTTTTGTCATGATATTTCAAAATGATTTGTGATTACAAGCCAAATTAGAATCCCATTTTTCTTCAAATTATCACACAAAGCCGACAATTTAAACGGAATAAACGGTATCAAATTATTTTCGATGGTAGTGATATCAAAAAGTTAGAAAGCTTTCCGAAATACGGCCTTTTTTTTTGAAGTGAAAACTTCTTTAGGCGCGTTGAGCGTTTTGGTAGAGGGTAAAATCCTTGGTTCGCGTCACCGACATGCTAATGATAATAGTATATCTATAGCTATGGAGAATATGATATTATATATTATATATGAAATTTATTATTATTATATATTATATATGATATTATATATTATATATAGCTATATATGAAACATAAAAAATTTCATATAATTTTTGCATATAGTTTTAATTACTCTCAACTTAATAGTTCCGTTTTCACTTCTATCGGCAGTCCCACGACTGCTACTGTTTTTTCAAGTTGTGGAAACCCCTTCGAGCCGTCACCCCACCGAGGTTTACGGTGAGGTGGTGTGTCGGAATCGGACCGACTAAAACCACACGGTGTGCCACTCTGCACCTGACATAGGAGGGATCCGGGAACAGCTGCTATTACGACATCCAGATCCCTTCTAGCGCCTGCCCGCATCCGCGGGCACCATCTGCGGGTAAACTCTCTATTTAATGCAACGTACGGCACACGCGAACGCTGTCTCTTCGCGGTTGGCCATTTTAGCGGATGGAGAGGAAAACTCATCCCGTCCACCCGCGACCACACTCAAGGCGGTATGAGGCGCTGGCACGTGTGCCTCCGCCGCCCGGTTCGCCGGCGGCGAATTGGGTCCGAGTGAAGATCGTCCTCCTAGGCCTTCTTCGCCGCCTCCTTCTGCGAAATTACATCTTCGCAGAAGGTTGTGACCGCGGTAAAACAACTGTGGCTACCGACCATGGAGCGTACGAAGGCTAGTAGCGAGAGATTTTCTCCAATAACTGCAGTCAGGACCCCACGCTGCGCGACCCAGGCAGAACAAATCGCCAGTATGTACTGAGCCGTGTCCTCATTGTAGCCGCAGTGCTGACAGGTGGGACTCAATTCCCTCCTAGCGACCGAGTGCCGATACTTCCCGAAGCAGCCATGCCCGGCAAGGATCTGTGTCAGTCGAAAGGAAAGGGTCTCGTGCTGTCGCCCTGCCCACTCGGCGATGACCGGCTGGAGAGCCTCCACGGTGGCAAAGACAGCACGTGGAGCCTCCAGCCGGAACGACCAACGAGCCATTGTAGCTCGACGAGCGGCATCTCGCCACTCGCGTATCTCTTCGGGCGGGGGCCGTATATTCTTACCCGCCCGGAAGTCAGCCGTTCACCGATAAACTTCGGCGAGTACTTCTGCCTTCAAATCCCACGGAGGAGTTCCAGCCAAGGCGCACGCCGCCTCCGTCGATACGGTGCGGTAACCGTGTATGGCTCTAACCGCCAATATCCTCTGAGGGCACCAGAGGCAAGCTCTATTCTGGGCGTTCAGAGCCACCACCCACACCGGTGCACCACACAGCGCCATTGACCGGACAACCCCCTTGTATAGCCGTCTCGTCGCGATGCTGGCTCCACCTGAATTGGGAAAAAGTCACCCAAGGGCGGAAGCAGCGCCGACCAGCTTTGGAGAAAGCTGTCGGAAGTGCTCGTCGAAGAGCTACCTGCCTTCGAGGATCAGGCCCAGATACTTCATCTGGGTTTGAACCGTTACGAGGACCGAATTGACTATGATGGAGGTGCCGGAGGGTGGACCACAACGTAGCCCATGAAAAAAAAGGGCCTCCGTCTTGTCCAGGGCCACACGCAAACCCAGCGCCTCAATACGCCCGACCACCAGAGAAACACCCACGATAGCCAGGCGCTCCGCCTCTTGAAAATTTATCCCCCGGGCTGTGTTTAATGTGTCATCTGCGTAACAAATTACGCCCAACCCGGGGAGAAGATGAAATCGAAGGGGCCAGTCGTATCCCATGTTCTACAGGGGTGGTCCGAGGACAGACCCCTGTGGAACACTGCACGACATGAGCCACCGTCTCAGAACACTGCCTCGGTCCTCGTACATGACGGTACGCTCCTGTAGTAGGACATCGCCAACGCATTTAATAGTCTGCCACAAGCCGCCTCACGTACTCTGGCACTCCTTGGTAGTGGAGTGCTTCCCTGATGCAGCTAAATTGCAAACTATTAAATACGTTGGCTATGTCTAACGACACCGCCAACAGCACGCCGCCACAGTTCCGAAGTGCGGCCTAAAGGAACCTGTAGTGACATGTTATTTTATATTATACTAATAATAATAAATAAATAATAAGTAATAGGTAATAAGTAAATATTTTAGACATTTGACACACAACATCATCTAGTTTCATACTAAGCAAAGCTTTATAACTAGACTGACTGATAGAATATTTATGTACTTTTTTTTTTGTAAATATACACATATTATACATAGAAAACATATACATATCCATACTGGTACAATATAACTTAAAAGATACATTATTTTATCGTAAGAGTCATGCTTCGTCACATATAGCTCGACTGGAGCCTTAATGATTATTGTCAGCTGACTTTTTCTTAAATTTAAGTCTTAGTATTAATTTTCTATCTGTAAAAATAACTTCCGTGTTTGGACTTTGCACTAGCACTAACACATCGCAGAGGAATATACAAACATACATGAAACGGACACAAAGAATACTCAGAACAGTAATTTGTGGATCACGCTAAGTGTTATACTGTATGGGGATCCAACAACAGCACATTATAAAGCGGTGGGGTGATACCTTTATGTTTGCGCTATCCGTGCAAAGCCGTTTTAATCTTACTTTTGCTATATTTACTGATGTTTTCACTCTATATTATCACTCTCATAATAAAAACTAATTTAGCTATACCCCTCGAACTAAATAACACCACATACATCCATTTTATTAAAAAACCTTAGAGCATTTTACAGAAATATATGTAAACAACGAAAATATTACAGGTAGAAGAAAAATAACTCTTCTTCTGGCACAGTAGTGTTAAAGAACACAGCGATAATTATGTTATAATATAGAAGAAATCGTCATACTGTAGTACTGTGTACCGCCTATTTAAGACGTAATAACAGTTTACTTACAAAAACGGCGTAGGTATCACAAAATGAAATTTACATATTTCCTTTGTAGCTAGCGTTGTATTTAGGACAATTTTGGGTTATGTACATAACGGTTAATGCTGTTATATACGGAAAACGACTAGATGTTCGTGTTCTAAAGCTTGCCATTTAGACTCATTTCTGTTTTTATATTAAACATTCTAATTTCAGATTCAGAACTTTTATACGCCATTTTATTTTCAGTTTTTCATTTTACAGTGTTGCAGTGGTTAAAACGGTGATCATAAATCTGATGCTTGTAACATCTGATGCTATTTCTAGACCTATCTGCGTATTCCTCTTTATAAATTTTCAATATTTTTAGTCGTAAAATGTAGTTTGATCTCTGTAACCGTTGTCACTAAAGTCATTTTAGAACTTGCGTGGTATATTTTAGGTGTTGTCCGTGTGGTGACAAATTAAGAATACATAGTGTTACCACCCCTATTCATCCCGTGGGTATCGTAAAAGGCGACTAAGGTAAACAAATATGCAAGACAACATCGTTACAAAGAGAAGGCAAATTTGAAACAAACCCTATTCCAACCCCTCTGCCCAGCGTGGTATAGTAGGTCAAAACCTCCTTGCTAAGGAGATGCCTATGTCCAGCAGTGGACTGTAAAAGGCTGTTGATGATTGATATTTTAGGTGTAAATTTTGTGCACTTCATTCGTAATATTACATGGCATAAAGAATGAAAATATAGGTGATTCAAATAAAATTGTTTGTTCAAAAATACTTTGTAAATTTAGTAGCCACTTGTCACAGTGATCAAGCCATATTTTAAAGAGTTTAGTAACGATACAACTCCAAAACTTTCAAGGAAAAGAGGTTCAAACGCACTTATGATTAATTTAGTAGTCACTGCATTTTCTACATTCGTAATGAGTATGGTGGTAGAGTAACTTTGGCTGGATCTTAGTATAAAAAAAATTAGAGGCGATAAGCACTTCCCATCGGATGACGGTCATGGAAAAATCATTCCACATGCAAATTATTCAACTAACACTGCAGTAAGGTAGACCACTTACAATGATGTATCCAATAATAATTTGTTATTCAATCTCATCTTATAATTTCTCTACTGGATGGATAATAACTATTTCGAAATTCCCTACCTGATTTCTAAACCACACGTTTCATACAATCTCGGAAAATAAACATATTTTGTAGTACGCACATTGAATATTATCTAGTGATTTATAGTAACAACGTTATCCCGTACTCCGTCATGCTTAAGCGGATAGCTGTGTTACTATTTCGGAGTGTTGGTTTAAGTAAATGTGTGAGAAATGTTGTAGTTTCGCCTCCAGTAATTTTGTGATAAATTGTTTCTCAGTAATACATATCTTAGTGTCTCGTGTGTTTAACTGCCTCGGTGGTGCAGTGGCAGTGAATATGACTGCTGTGCTAGAGCCCTCGGGTTCGATGCCCGGGTCGGACCAAATGTTTGTATGATATGCAAATATTTGTTTCGAAGTTTGGGTGTTTTCTATGGATAATATGTATGTGTTTACAAAAAAAATATGTATATAAGTATTCTATCAGTCAGGCTAGTTATCATAGCACAAGCTCTGCTTAGTTTGAAACTAGATGACGTTGTGTGTCAAATGTCAGAAATATTAAAAAAATTCAAAAGTGTACTTATGGTTAAAAAGCTTGAATTTCCCGGCAACAGCCTCTTTGAGGTACAGCGACCTTGACCTTATTGAGCCATTGCTTATACTTTTAAATCCATTCATTTCAATGATATCCTCTTTCTTTCTGTACCTTCTGTATTTGCTTATTTTTCTCTATCTGTAATATTATTTTGATCCTTAAATGTGCCACATTAATGACAAAATATATTTGTTTGATTATCGCTGCCTACACTCAAGACTGCAGGCGAATTTGTTGCATGTTATTTATCTTAAAGTGAGGTGAACAATGATTTTGCTTGAAATTTAGATGTTTCATAACTATTGCCAACTCCATCAGGAATACTGACGTACGTATTTTATGTGCTTAAAGCAAAAATTTTTATGTGAATATGTGCATATACACATTTAGTTAAATAATTAATTAAGAAAATTGATGAATTAGAGCGCTTTTGATCTTGCAGGAGTAAATAATTGACTAAAATACTTGGGTAACATTCTTGGGCAAAAAAGTTTGTGACACGTTAATTAATTTTTTTTATTATTATTATACATTTAAATTCTTGGTCTATTATTACGCTTGCGTCTGTGCAATTGCCCAAAATCTGAAGCTCTTTTACGCAACACAACGTGCCTACGGTATTCGAGGTTACTTCGTAGCATTTGTCAAACAGCTTAGACTAAAATCCTTAACTTGCAAGCTGCACACTGGTACAGAGTGTGACTGCTTTATGACAGCCTAAAATCTATAGCCTTAATATTCTATGACCTGGAGTACAGTAGTGACTTTTAAAACCATCTACAACGTAGCTGTTCTGCATGTCTTGTAGTACAGGTGTAATATTTTGTAGCATTGTGCTACGAAGGCTCGTAATGATGTTAAATTGTGTCTGATGTTATAGTTTGCCTAAGATCACGATGACACTAGAGTTACGTAAGTGTCTTAAGCCTCTGCAACGTTTAAGATGAATAATTTTCATATAAAGACAAAGAATTTTTATTAATTACCATCTATGTGATGCGCCGGTAGAACATTCATATTTAGACGCAAAGGTCACAGGTTTGAACCTCTTATAAGCTGTAATGTTGCTCCTAGGATAGTTTTATAATCATTGCTTTTGAATGAAATATTAATGAAAGCAGATTATGTCCTTGGTACTACAAGCACTGCATATAAAATAAAAGTGTCTCTACTTGAAAGACACTTCGGTTCTTAAAGATTTTAATTAAATACCGAGTCTTTTGTGTTCATAATTAAAAGTTCTCTAAATATATTATATAATCTCATTAAAATATATAGAGAGACATCATGAAAGATTAATTAACACCAGGTAAAAAAATTCAATCGCATTTTTGACACTTATTTCTCGTTGGTTCATCTTGTATAAGAATAAAATTAAATCTCCAATGCTACTGCGTATCAATGTTTCAATACTTAGTAATTGGATAGAAGCAGCAGTATTCTGCACAACTGACAAATTATTAAAAATCTGTTCCACCATACTAACCATACTAACACAATTATAGTCACCACGATTGTATTCGGCAGAGAAATATCGTCAATATCGCTCATAAGTGAATGTAAAAAAAACTAAGTAATTATGTAGTAGATGTAAAATAAGAAGAAGTAATATATTTAAAAAGAAAAAACAATTAAAATTATGTGACCTTTATGACAGGCTTGAAATAGTCATCCGTATTGCCATACTACCCGCCAACAGACAGACACACACAATTAATGTACCGCATACAAAGATAAATTTGTGACACTAAAGCATTATAAAAATATATAAAATCATCTGAAATATTTAAAATGAGTTTAACAGAGAATGACGTAGAAAAAAACAAAAAATATAAGATAATTAAAGAAAAAAACCAAAAATATTCTTGTCACTATTACTGCTACACAAGTTTCTAAACGTACTGGAACAAAAAGAGAAAGAACTTTATCCTGACAGATGGCATAAGTGTCACAAATTATGACAGTCTATGAAATACGATGTAAACAATACAGTAACCCTGTGTATTTTAGTATTGAAACTAATAAACTAATTGCCAGATTATGAGATCATTACAAGTGGTGACAACTATGTAATAACTCAAGTTCTAAGCAAACTTTTTATGTGTGCACTCGACCTTGTTTTGGTTGGAGACGTTGCTCTCGAATATTTAGCAAGTAGGAGTTCTAGCTTTTTTTTTTTTTTTTTTCTATACCACGACGGTGGCAAACAAGCATACGGCCCGCCTGATGGTAAGCGGCTACCGCAGCCTATGGACGCCTGCGACACCAGGGGCATCACGTGCGCGTTGCCGACCCTTCAAAAACCTATTTACCCCCCTCTTAAAGAACCTCATGCTGTAGTTCCCAGGGAAAACCGTGGCAGGGAGCTCATTCCATAACGGGATTGTTCGCGGGAGAAAATTTCTCTGAAACCGCACTGTGCGCGACCATTTAGGTTCCAATGTATGTGGATGAGCTCCCTGACGATGGCGAGCGGTGCGATGGTAGAATGTGGCTGTGGGCATCATATCAAACAATTCTTCAGAACACAACCCATTGTAGAGACGGTAGAGCACACACAGGGAGGCAAAGTCTCTCCTAAGACTTAGTGGCTCGATACCGTCTGTGAGATCAGGATCGTCGACTATTCTCACAGCACGTCTCTGGACTGAATCGAAAGGCTCAAGCTGGTACTTCGGTGCTCCCGCCCAGAGATGACAGCAATACTCCATGTGAGGCCGAACTTTGTGCTTTGTACAGTAGTAGCCTTTGTGCCGGTGTGAAATATCGCTTCGCTCTATTCAGAACACCAAGCTTTTTTGATGCCAGCCTCACCTTTCCCTCCAAATGAGTCCGAAATTGGACGTCACTGGAGATATCAACACCCAGGATCCCAATACTCTGTGAGATGGTAAGGGGTGTATTCTAGAATTGTGGAACTAGAGTGAACGGGGTTTTTTTAGCAGTAAACGCACAAACTTGTGTCTTAGAGGGGTTAAATTAGACCAGGTTATCCCGACCCCAATCGGAGACTCTGTGTAAAGTGCTCTCGATTTGAGACACAAGTTGTTCGCGACTTTCTACTACAACGGTACGAGGGATGTTAGCCCGGCCCGTGTAATACGCACCTCCAGTACTGTCATCCGCATAACAATGAATGCTATCTATGGTCAACATATCATTGATATGCAGCAAGAATAGTGTTGGAGTTAGCACGGAGCCTTGCGGGACACCAGCGTTTATGTCCATGCTTTCGGAGCAGCTACCGTCGACAACGGCTTTTATGCGTCTGCCGGACAAAAAGCTAGCCACCCATTTGCACAAACCCTCGGGCAGGCCGTAGGACGATAACTTCGATAGAAGGCCCCTGTGCCAGACCCGATCGAACGCCTTTGCTATATCCAGGCTAACTGCCAAAGCCTCACCTTGACTCTCAATGGCTGAAGCCCACCGGTGAGTGAGATACACTAGAAGATCACCAGTCGAGCGACCGCGGCGGAAACCGTACTGGCGGTCGCTGATCAAATCGTGCTCTTCCAGGTAACTGAGGAGCCGTGTGTTGATTACACGCTCCATCACCTTAGAGAGGAGGGAGGCCTGTAATTCGATGGGTCCGATTTATCACCCTTTTTTGGCACTGGATGCACATGGGCAGTCTTCCACGAAGACGGCACTTGCCGTTTGCGGTAGGAAATCGCGAAAAGTCACGTTAGTACAGGGCACAACTCAGGGGCACACTTTTTGAGCACCACTGCAGGTATGCCGTCTGGCCCACTCGACTTATGAACGTCTAGACAGTTTAGTTCCCGCCGCACTTCTCTTTGCGAAATGTGTATTGCCGGCAAAGAGTGTTGGCACGGCGGGTTAATAGGCGGTACCGCACTTCTATCCTCGTTCATGGTCGAGTTCGCGGCAAAGAGTTGCCAAAGTAGGTCGGCTTTCTTTTTAGCACTATGGGCCAAGTTACCATCGGCATTTCGCAATGGTGGTAAAGACGACTGGCAAAAATTTCCTTCGGCAGCCTTAGCAAGAGACCAAAACGCACGACTCCCAGAGGGATAGCTCGTAAGTCGCTCACCAATCCTGCCGATGAAATCGAATTTAGCTCTGGCAATTGTCTTTTTGCTGGACCTCAAAGCAGCATTTAGTTTGCGTCTCACATCAGAGATATTCGGATCCTTATTGGTACGGGTCGTGGTCCAAGCCCTATAGGCGGCCTGCTTGACTAGCCTGGCTTCCTTGCAAAGCCGGTTAAACCACGGTCGCTTTTTTTCCCCCGCAGCTACTGATGGGTTGGGAATAAAATACTCCATACCCACCAGGATCGTCTCAGTGACAGCGGCTGCGCAGGAGTCAGGATCTTCTGGCGTGAAGCAAAGCTGCCTCCACGGGTACGATGCGTAGAATTCACGCAATCCATCCCAGTCTGCTGATTTATATTGCCACATATGGCGCAAATTGGCTGGGCGAGGTGGAATATGCCGCGGGTATGGGACTTCGGTCCGGACGAGGCAGTGGTCGGACGAGCCGAGAGGTGCGTCCACTGCAATAGTGTAGTCGTCCGGACGCGTCGTCAGCAGAAGGTCCAACAAAGAGTGTGCATGGCTCTCAATATCAGGTATTCTTGTTGAAGAATGTACCAGTTGTGAGAGGCCATGGGCCAGAGCAAATTCATGAGTAGACCTGTCTGCAAAGTCGGTGGATCGAGAATTTAGCCACTCACAGTGGTGGGCATTAAAATCCCCTAAAATCACCAACTCAGCACGAGGGTACCGCTCAAGAACTTTGTCAGTCGTCACTTGTCTCTCACGGCACTCGTCGTCCCTTGTGAGTCACTAAGAAACAGATTCAAAGAAATTAACATTCTCACACTACACTCACAATACATTTACGAGAATCTTTTATATGTTCATAAAAATCTGTGTAAATTTAAGAAAAATAGTGATCTCCATCAATTTAATTTAAGAAATAAAAATAAACTTGCCTTGCACACTACTAGGCTCCATAAAATATCGAATTCGTTTGTGGGTCAATGTATACAATTTTATAACAAATTACCAAACAACATAGTATTATTATCTATTAGTAAATTTAAGAAATTTGTTAAGCTGAGGTTTTCCAAAAAGGCTTATTACTCAGTTTCAGACTATGTCACAGATTTAGATGTTTGGAAATGAATTGCTCTTTTTTTAAGACCTATGATTGTGAATATAACTGCTATTTTAATATTAAAAGATTTTGAGTTAAAAGAGTGGTGGTGAGTTTCTTTCCTGGGTTCTTTTCTCACCACTCTACCATGAACAATCTGCGAACCCAGCTAGCTATAATTTTAATCGACAGATTGTTCATCTTTCATCTTTTATTGTTTTTTTTTTTATGACGTTCATAAGTGTCTTTTGTGACCTAAATGAATAAATGAATTTGACTTTGACTTTGACTTTGACTTCACCTGCAGGTGCTCAAAGAGTGCTTTAGTCTCCCTGTCACCGCTATGAAACCTGTATAGGCACGCATAGATTCGAGTCTCACCTCCGTAGTCTACGCGCACCCACATTACTGACAGGTCCTTGTCTTCATAAAAATGGAGACGGCGACAGCAGATATCCTCCCGGATGTACATGCATACACCGGCACGTCTCAGAAATTTGTGTTCGAGTTTGTAGCCGGGGTAGTGTAGGTATGATGTATCGGCGGGGCAGGATATCTGCGTCTCCGTAAGAAATAAGAGGGTCGGCTGCGCAATCTCCAGATGAAGGTGGACTGCGTTCAGGTTGGAGTGAAGTCCCCTGATGTTGCAGAAGTCCATATATGTGGAAGAGGATGCCGCTGTAGATACTTTTTTCCTATTTTTCTTAGTCATTTTTTGGGGGGGGGGGGTTCAATTGGTTTCTGAGTATTCACTGTGTTGACAACTAAGGGGGCAATGGGGCGGTGCTAATCTACTCATGGTCGATGCGGGTAGTGTGATTTGTCGGCGCGGCGTACAAAAGGGCCCGCGCCCCCCTCTTGCAGCAACAGTCGGGTTCCACTCCGGTCTCCTCCTCCGGCACGACTACTACTGCAAGGATTTTTTGCAGGCTGGCGGTTCAGCCTCCCAGGGTGGAGGTTGTAGTGATCCCTGGGTTCGGGAACCCATCTATCCTGCGGGCGGCCAGCGGACAACCGTTTCAGCGGGTCTTCCTGACCGCCGCGCCCACATCCCCTTCTGTAAGGCGGAGGTCCTTCCCCAGTCGGGCTGCTCCAAGTTTTGAGCGGCAAATATCACATTATTTTGTGGCGACTATTATCTGCAGGTTTGACATTAATAGTGTTATCCTGTGTCCAGAAGGCCACTACGCTGGAATATTGCCGGACCATGCTGAAAGTTGTCTGGTGGAGCTTTAATCAGAAATTCTCTTAACATGAGACCGGACCTCTCCAACTTCGTTTTTGTTGTCCAGACTGTAATCCAATCCTCCGCCGAAGAAAAGTGAACCAGCAATAGCCGTTGATGTTCCTGGGATGGAGTGCCCACGCGGCGACAGGTCCTGATGCTAGATGTTATCATACCCTTGAGACCCGTCTTCTGTTCAAGAACACCAAGCAAGGTCTAACTGCAATCCTCCTTAATTGCTTCATTCACTCCAAGAAAGCCGAGCGACTGACGTCTATGGCGAGTCTCCATGACATCCACCATCTTGCTATACTGGCAGATTTATTTTCGAAGTAAACTCAACATCTTGAACATCAGTTCCTGGAATTTTTCAAATTTCTCCGACACATAGGCAATAGTTTCCTTTGAGTTACCTCCGGACTTTACCCGAGATTATTAGCAATTACTTGAATTCCACAATCCGTCCGTGGTTTATCTATATTGTTTTCGTTCCATTATTGTTCTCTTTCTTGCGTAATTTTTATAATAATTAATGAAATAATGAGTTTGGTTTCTAAGTGAGGGCAGGGTGCTTACGTTTTCCACCAAGAACTTAGGACTCTTTTTTTAACGTGTGGAAACACACGCGGGTCGTCATCACACCAGGGATTACGGCAAGGTGGTGTGTCGAAATCGGACCGACTAAAACCACACGGTGAGCTACTCTGCGCCTGAGATAGGAAGGATCCGAGAACACCTGTTATTACGACCTCCAGACCCCTCCTTATGCCTGCCGTTCCAGGAAAGGACCTGCGTCAGTCGGAAGGCAAGGATCCCGTGCTGCCGCCCTGTCCACGACGATGAGGCTCCACGCTCCACTGTGGTGGTCAGGCGCACCATCTCTTGAAAGTTTGCCCTCCGAGCTGTGACCAGTATGTCATCTAGCCCGGGGGGCAAGATTACCTTGAAGCAGCATCCAACCTGGTCTAGGATTTAATAGCAGCTGTGAACGTGTGGTGAGACCGATTAATCCGATTGATCGCATAACACGATTTTTTTCTATTGGTGCGACTAATTCGACGACGCGAATTTTTTTCCTGCTAGAAAAGAATACAGCAAGATAATTGTAACTGCACTATTGTGGCAATTTAAGCGGTCGTCACACCGCTCTCTACTACGCTGAGTGTTGTGGATTCGATCACAAGTAGGAAAAAAAAACTTTGTGTAATACTTGAATTGTTATTCTGAGTTTAGGTGTTTTTTGGGTCCGTTTCTTGTATATTTGTGAAGTCCCCCGCGACACACACACATTTTGAAATAAAAATAAATTTGAAAAAAGGTATAATAAATAAACTTTTTTAAACCAAATTTCTACATAAACACGCTAAAAAGAGTAAAACAAACTTTTCTGCTCTCGCCCGCGTAACTTCGTCTACGTCTCCATTTGACACTGACATTTGACATTTAAAAAAGGTAATAGTGAACCAATTTCAAAAACTAGAAATATACTGTCGCAGATTTTTGTTTAGAACTTTTAAAAGAAAACAATACCGTTTGATATTATTTTTGCGAAACTTTAACAATTTTCGCCCGGTTCGTAATATTTTCATTGATACTCCGCTCCAATTAGTTTTAGCGTGATAATATATAGTTTTTCTCAACAAATGGGCTATCTAACGAAAAAATTTTCAATTGGGCCAGTAAGCCATGAAATTGGCACACTCAACCAAACAATTACTCACACCATAAAATTGAATTTAATCAGAACTAATTATTTAATTCACTTGTATATCTACAGAAGTAAATTTCGGGACAACCTTTTATTATTTTGCAAACTTCATAAAAACATTTTAAGTTTATGGTTAAATCTACCAAAGAAAAGCTTATTTTTCTCTTTCCAGCTCGTTTAAATAAACATTTGTTTTTAAAGAACAAACAGTTTTTAATTACTTTAGATTTAAGTATTTTTTTAACTATCGCAGGGTAAATTGCCTAAACCGTATATAATAGAATTAACATACATAACAAATAAAATGAAGTCATGTTTTTAAATTTGATTTGTTATGGTTAAATTTTTCATAGTACTCATCTGGATAAATCAAAAAAGCCCTAACTCGATTGGATTGTGTCGTTTGTCGTTGTCGTCTTCTAATGAAGTTCCTATGACTACCGTTACTAGCTTCATAATCAGACCCTGGATACCATCTATAGATAAAGTATTCGTCAAGTCGGATCAAACAGGTCTGAACTCGATTTGGTTGCATCTTTTACGGACCACGTGGTCACAGTCGTAATAGCTACCTTGAAGCACAGCACAGCAAAATAACTGCTATCCAAACTATTAAACATAAGTATATATTTATTTATTTTTTGTTTATTTATATAACTTTATTGTACACTATCAATGTCAGTACAGTACAGTATCAATTTAGTACAGACATAGACAGAGATCGACATTTGGTATTACAAAAAGTGTCTTATCGCTTACGGCGATCTCTACCAGACAGCCTTTGTGCGGATATTGTATAAATATTATAAAAATCTGTGGTGTAATTTTATCATAATATACTAAAATAATAATATATAGTTACTCTAACACTAATACAATATATTTACTACTAACACAAATACTTATGTACATAAATATCACAAATACACACACATCATGACGTCACGCATATTAACCACAGTAAACATTCAATAAGCAGCCTTTACATTGTCAAGTAATATTAAGTGACTGTATTCTTGAAAGCTTGCAGAGATCTAGCTTTTCTAATCGTCTCAGCTAGGTTATTCCACAGTTTTACTTCTTGTACCGAGAACGATATGATACAAGATTACTCAAGACAATCTAAATATCCACAGCTACAAGACCAAGAACTTGAAACACTCCAAAACTTCTCCAAGTCGGTGCTCTCTATAAACTTCCGCAGTTTCAAGCGGAACTGTGTGCGAATAATGAATGCCATTTTTTTCCACTTACGCGCATAAATATGGAAGCGAAACTTGAGGGGTTGTAACTTTTTCTGAGAAGAGTTTCGCATAATTTCAGTGTAAGAGCTCCATTCTTTCATCATTTGTGTTATTTAACATAACACATAGCGCTTAGTCTGTGTTAGTGAGCTCGCGTAAAATATGGATAACATTTACTAGCGCGGTGAGTAAGAATACTACTTTGTTATTTAAATTCAAAGAAGTAACATTGACATAATATCATAACAACAATACGAAATATCTACACTTTTTTTAAATGAAATATCTTGGTAGCGGTTTGAGGACAACTTTGACGTACACATCATGTCTTACTGTCTGTAAATTTTTAGTATTATCTGGCAGTGAAATAAGGCAGTACCTCCGCCAAGACAAGAAAAATAAAAAGAGAAAACCGTACTACATTTTTCGATTCATGTAACTTTGTGAAAACAAAATTTGATGAAACTTACACACCATGAAAACGTACGTAATTTTAAAACTATTACTGTTCGAAGTTATGTCTAAGACATAAGATTTTAAGGCTCTAAGTCCTTTGCTTTTCAAGAAAGAAATATTGGACACAAGCAAGTACCATTACCTTACTATTAACTTATTCTTTATGAAATTTTATTCCAATTGACATTGAAAACATTCAGTTTATATCTCATCCAGGAAAAAGTACTTTGACATGGCTGCTTCATTTCAAATAAATTGTAAGATAACGCCAGATAACTCGATCATATATTAAAAGTTCGGTGCTAAGGGCCGCCGGAAAAAACGGTACACGGCCTCTTATCTGAATAAAAATCACATTAAAAATGGCGGAACGAGCCAAGTTTCAAACTACAATGTTATTTAATACGTACTTCGGTCATTCTATCCTGGCCAAATAATAAAGGATTATGTTTATTCCATTGCTCTTTTATCACGCCTGGGTATTTAAGTATAAAACTAGCAACAGAAACGCAAACAATCACACCATAGACTACATTCTCGTTTATTTACTTTTTTACGGTACATTGTAACTGAGTGACAAATGACCGTCTGTTCATTTCGGTAACCTAAAGCGCCAGCATCCGTGTTGTCGTGTTTCGTTGATGAGTGTGAGACCGGAGGCCCATTGATGCAGGGGTGACAGTTATTGTGGTAACTATGTAAGCCTTACACTGTCACGATGATTGTCATGCCTGTTACGTCCCTGAGCGAGGTGTGAAAAAGCATCTCACTAGGCCGCCATAGTGTGGGTCACCATACTGCATTGTCTGCATTTGCAATGAGTATGGTGACAACTCTTGGATTCTATTCATGCTTTCCATCATTTTTCCACACCCCGTATAAAAGACTCGGGGTCATGGTGGGAGGTAAAGAGGTGTGCGACGTCAGTTCCAGGTTTTCACTGATTTGCACTAGAAGGAAGAGTCGAATCGTTTAGTTCAGGAGCGTACATATATCCACCATTCTAAAACGGTGACTTCCAAGACCAGTACGTGTTGTCCTGTAGAGAAATGGAGAAGGTGGGAACAGTTGGAAGAGTTTGTCAAAACACCCTCTATGATGAAGACGATAGAGGACTGTCCTAGAGGCGACATTTCTGCGCAACTACAGAGACTTAAAGGATTCAGTGGCTTCGGGATTGTTAATAATGCGGACTGCTCGCCGTTGGAACCTATCCAGAGCGTCCAGTAAATACTGTACGGATCCAGGGCAAAAATGAGAATAGTACTCCACGCAAGAGCAGTTCCTGAGTCTTATAAAGAAGACAGAGATGTTCAGACGAGAAGAATCATCTGATCCTGTTCAGTAAACCCAGTTTTTGCGAAGCCACCTTAGTGAAGCTTTCAATATACTCTCACGGGTTGAGACCCCGGCAAATATCCATACCCAGGATACTGAATTTATCCTGTAATGACAACTGAGTGTTTTGAAAAGTGAGGAGGGTAGAAATAGGGATTTCTTGGTAGAAAGCATGCACGTGTGTGTCTTCTTGGCGTTGAACTCCAACGGATTCTCAGGTCCAAATTGAGAAATGCGTCTTAGAACTAAATCGAGCTCAGCGACAAGCTTCTGTTGTTCTTCCTCAACTTCTGCTAACTTAGCTGTAGGATGTCTAAAATAACGTCTCTCGTTTCTCTGCTATCGTCTGCATAGTAACGTATATTGTTACAGCGCGAGCTACAGAATGAATCTCAGCGGTACACGTTGTGCGGAAACGCAGCAATCCAGTTGCATAGTTTGGTGGGCAGGTCCACGACCGATAAATTCTTGCGGGGTATGCAATTTCATAACCGATGAACGTGGGTTGTGCATGTACAATTCTGCCAGCAATCTGCGGACACTACTGTCAAATGCATCTCTTAGTTTAATTCCATCTAAGTATGCCAAAGGAATACATCAAAACCGGCATGATTTAACCATTGTAGACTTGCACCTTGTTACCCTTAGATAAAACACTTTTAAGTACTTTTCTAAGATGGCCAAAGAAGCGTTTCTGCAATATTTGTTTCATGCCAGATTCTGGTATTCCCAAGGAATATGAAATACTTAGATACTTATAGGTTTCAGTGACCAATTTAATATAAGTTTCAGTGCTCTTAAGTCATACTGTCAATTGTTATTTTATGGAAGCCAGTAGTTTCAAGCTAGGTGATACATATATAATTTGATTATCTTTTGGATATCTATAGCCTAATGCTATATAAAGTGCCGAGAGGGTTCAAAGCTAGACAAATTCACAAGGGACGAAGACTGTCACCTTGAAATATACCTCGCTCGATCTTTATTAGTATATCGTTTAACGTAGTTTACCGACATCCTACATTATAAACCGTTGTTCTCTATTAATTCATACATGACTTCAAGAAAGTCCACAGAGTTATGTAAATCCTATACAAATCTAGTCACTACAAAAAGCCTGTATGTGAAACCGAGTTATTAGTCTTTTATAACCTATCCAACATGTCACCAAACTCTTACAAATAATCGTCGTTTCGTATATAATCATGTCTATGATAAGGAGTCCTTTAGTGCCACAGGTCCCACTTCTAAGTTAATTTTAAGAAACGGAGTGTATCAATTGTTATTGACGGGTGTAATCGTTTTAAGTCTCAGAATAGATGTTAGAAGTTTATACAAACTTGATAAAAAGGTAGTAGCTGTAAAATTTTGACCAGGTGTTATGCCAAAATGTATTTGTGGTATTTTCGTTTGCAAAATACTCCTCCCATTTGGTACCCACAATGCTAACAATAGCGATCTATTTGTTTTCTGTACCATCTTATCCTGTTTTCTACTTTAGAAGGTCTACATGCTCTTTGACACAAAATATACTATTGAAGGCTAATGGTAGTCCTCAAAAATATCACTTTCACAAAGCAATTCTCCGTCTTCTCGGCTCGAAAAGGAATGTCGGGATTCTCACTGGGAGAATTGGCAAGTCGTAGGTAGATTAACATACGTTGGAGTTCCAAGAATTCGCTTTTAAGGGTATACTTAGTTCTCCGGCTACTAGTATCTCAGACGGCGTGTGGTTTTTGGTCAGTTTGAGTTCGACATAACCACCAACGGTTGGTATGCGGTGGGGATTTCCACACTGAAAAAAAGAAGAATAGTCGAGAGTGCTACAATTTGTTTTATTGTAAAACTATGATATATGGAATACAATAAAGTATTGAGCATTGAAGACACGTGTCACATTATGATTTTTAATAATTTAATATGTTAAGACTAACTTCTTAGTCCGTCATCGTCTTGATATTCAAGAAAATATGTCTTGAAAATTTTAAGACAGTATTGGCAAACTGTACTGTTAAATAAATTATATGTGTCCATTATGCAACCACACGAACTTTCGGAACCGTTGGCTCCACTTCTAAGAACACAAATCGGATACGTGATGGTTTTGCTTTTACGTAGCCAAGCAACGTGCCGTATACTGACTCGCTGTAACTTGAGGGCATATTGTTAACCATGCTGCTTCCTTAGAACATACCTACATATATACATTACCAAGCGACTTTATATTCTATCCAATATTATCAATTTCGATGTTAATTATTAGAGGTGATTGAAATGATGGGTTGTTTGCTGAAGTAGTTAGCAATACCCACTATTATATAAGCGAGAGATTGTGGATTCGACTCCGACCCAGAGTAAATATTTTGGTAGCGCAATTTTGACGTATTTATTCTATTTTAGTGAGGTTATTTTTCTTTGTATAGTGGCAAACTTATGCTTTGTACTACCAATAATCTGCACTCGGTTTAATTCATTCGTTTAGTGGATGAAATTAACAGTATTTTTAATATTGGGTTAGTTACTAATAATTTGCCTTAAAAATCCTTTAAAAGTCAATAAAGACGGCAAAAATCTCTAGTTGAGTGCTGTTAAGTTAAGGTTTTAAAGTAATTTCTTTTATATTGATTATGTATGAAGCCACTGAGTCATATTTTATAAGAACAACAATTTAATAGTCCATCAAAACTAAACGTTAATACACTCATACATATTAAATTGAAAGTACCATGCATTTTATCGTAATAGTATTGCATGCGCTATAACATTAGCCACATAAAAAATGATTATAATATTAAGACCATTAGCAACACAAACTTTTATGTTACTATGACAGATTACTGTAGTCCACCAGTTTAATAGAATACATGCTTAAAGCTCAGCGTTAAAATGAATTTATTTTAAAACACAGTGTCCGGGTTGTGTCAGTGCTCCAGCAACGGCAGAGTTACGAGTATTGTAGACGAATACTCTCGGTTTGATCTTATCTCAAAACTTCCTTACTATGTTTGCAAAACTAATATCACTTGCCTATGAAGATTGGAAACTCTTGGAGTTTAAATCTCTGGGAGTTGTGGGATAAATGAAGATATTCATCATTTGTGACCCATTATTATTAAATTTGGCAATCATGTATGTATCTACATTAGAACCGTTGTAGGAATAAGCCGTTGGTAGATTCTGTGATTCGTTGCGAAATATTTTTTTGATAAATAAGAAATGAATATTTTACCTAAGTTTGTAGATATTGGAATCTCAAAACTTAGGTAAAATATTTATTTATATCAAAACAATCAGAAATTTTGTTTTGAATTATCCCCTAAGAAAGTCACGAGAAAGTGTTAACAACGAGAAGACAACCACAATTTATCAAAGCTGCTAGTACAATACCTAGATTTCGTTGGTGTATAAGGTCACTAAACCTCATTAAAAAGGTAGCAGGGTTGGTACAAAATGAGGTCGATAATGTTTCGAGCTTCTCATAGGAAACTCAACCCTAGTTCTTCGTAATAGAAACGGTAATTGAGTAGAAATATCAACAATAGACTCCGACAGTTACAGAAAAATAAAAAGTAATGTTTCTACGTTATAATAAACTTATTTCAATGCACGAACCTTAAAAAATGAGATTTTAGAAGGGTTTGCGTGGTAGGAATATGGTGCAAATCGTATGAAAATGGCAGTCATAGAGCTTAGATGATGTAATTAATGATGCCAGTTTCTTAACGCACATACTACAACGTAAATATTTACTTGTCGACTGTTCTACAAGGAAAAAAATATGTACTGAGAAGTTCTACGTATGATTATGATGTACGAAACAATTAATAATTTTTAATAATCTACTGCTGGAGATGGCTCTCTCCTCAGAAAACTATATTACACTGGTCAGACTAATTTATTCCAGAGTTTGTTCCAGGTTTTTCTTCTTCTTACAATACTTTCTTTCCCTTGTTGTTTACTTACCTAATCGGTTCTTACGACGGTTGGGGTATGAATGATGTATTGATACTTTATTGTAATCTATCACCACTTGGCAGATTTAAAGGATAGATGGAGGGACGGATGCTATAAACCCATTGTCATTTGTAACGTATGTTTCTTTTTCTTAATTAACTTTAAAATTATTTCATTATAAATATGCTTCATTATAAATAACGTGCTAATTTTATTACAAACCCAGGAACACATTTATACAATCCTATTAATTGTATATTAGATTGTAAATTGTTTATCCCATTAAAACATTGATATCAAAAATTAACACCAGTGTTGTTCACACCTTTGATGATCTTAGCTTAAGCACACGAAAAACAAACTTCATAATTATTTCATACAAATAGCGTGTTAGTTAAGAATCTTTATTTATACCACAATTCTTACTTTGCATTACAAATTATAATGAATAAACAAAACGGTATGAAGATTAGGAACAAAGAATGTGGGTCATGTTTAATTATTAAAAATTATGCACAACTGTACTGTTAGCTCTAATACACACTTTTATAGTAGCAATACAAGTCCTATGTACATAGACAAGTATAAGTCCTAAATTATGAATATTTCCCAGCACATTGCAAAATAAACATAGCCATTTCAGATCCCTAAATTGCCCATCTATTTAAGGCTCCGGTCTCAAATGTGTTTCAATTCATGAAGGTTTTATACTACAGTAGCCAGCGTTCACATGCGCCTGTGTGATACATCAAACAACTGGTTAATGGTGATTTTGACCGCTAAGCCATAGATTATGTGTTGGATTTCAAAATATTGTGTCTGTGTCTAGATGTAATTTTTCTATAATAAATATGTATTTAGTAATGCATGTATGCTTATCAGCGATCTGGTTACCGTAGTGCAGGCTGTGGTTAGTTTGCGATCAAATAACCATTTGAAGTGAAGTGAAATCTGAAGTTATTATTGTCAGGAATTACTGTGGACGCCTTCTTTCTTACCTGAGGACATCGAAGAAGAAAGAAGACCTTCAGTAGTAAAATTCAGAAAATAATTTCTTTGGTGAGAACATTATAGGTAGTGAAATACTATAAAACTTTTTTATTATTGTGGCATCTGTATCAAGAATCAAATTTTTACGGTTCGCTAATTTAATAGACCCGGACTCGCATGTTTATTACCTTTTGCAGATGGAATCCTTTGTTCATAATTTTGAGAAATTTATGCTGTTTTTCAAATATATTTCAATTCCTTGCTCATTTCATGGTAACACGAGATTTTCACGAATATAATGTAGATGTCATACGTTTTAATCTAACCATTTCCATACCAAATATTATCAAAATTGGTCCAGCTGTTTCAGCGTGAAGAAGTGATTAACACACAAACACATGCATTAACTTTCACATTTTTTTTCTTCTGTGCGGAAATCTCCCCGCACATCACCTACTGGTGGTTATGTCGGACTCGAACCGACCAAAAAGCACACGCCGTCTCAGGTACCAGTAACCGGGAAACGAGATGAATACTAGAAAAAAAATTTCTGGAACGGGCCATCTACCTACGGCTTGCAGATGACCCCTTTCTACCTCAAAAGAACGCGTGCTCCGTAGCACGTTGCGCTGCCATCCTAACCTTCTTCTGCTAGGGTGACCGGTGACCTCACCTGTCACCCCCAGGCTTACGCTTATGTAAAACGGAGATCGTTCAGCGATCTCCGGCGCCCGAGTCGTCTACGATACCGGACCCATTGAGGCTGGATTGGTCTTGTAGCTTGTTCCGAGGCCCGTAAAAGAACAAGGCCTTGGACTTATGCAGAGCTATCTCAAGACTCAGCCGCCAGAATCGCTCCACGATTTGGGCAACCCCAACAGTGGCCCTCAGGGTTGCCTCACGGTGTGTCTTGCCGCACGCCGTCACAAGTGTGTCGTCCGCATAACACGTGACGACAACACCATCTAAGAGAGCACCGCGAATCACCTAGCCGTAGCTAATGTTCCACAGGAGCGGTCCTAAGACCGATCCCAGCGGAACACCGCACGACATTTCACGTCTACCAAGACCGGTCTTACTTGAGTAGACGACGGCTCTTTCCGACAAATATGTCCCGACTATTCGATGGAGGTAGAAAGGCACTCGGTGATATACGAGTGCCTCCCTGATGCAACTCCAGGGCAAAGTATTGAACACATTGGCAATGTCCAAGACACCGCCAATACTATTTCGCCCCGGGCAACTACTACCTCCGATAGAGTCTTCACGCGCATGATCGCATCCAGGGTGAAGCACCCCTGACAGAAACCATACTGGTTCTCAACCAAATCCGGCCTCACCCTGAAAAGGTGCTTGACGACGCATCGTGCAATCACTCTTTCAAAGAGTTTGCATACCTCGTCAAGCAACACTATGGGCTGGTAGGCAGATGGTAAGTCTGCCAGACACCCCTCCTTTCGGATGAGGACGAGTTTCTCCGTCTTCCACACTTTCAGAAACTGGCTCTGCTCGAGGCATGCGCCGAAAAACTCTCTCATTCGGGGCTCGAGAGCATCGTCACTTAGAGCCAGAACCCAAGCTCGGCCTGGTATGCCATCGGGTCCTGGGGCGGTGTTTTTTTCTGTAAGCCGTCGCACTGCCATCGTTCTTTCCAAGCGACCTCTGGCACGTCGTTGTCATCCACGCTAGGCGCTTCGAGCGCCCGACGCATAACATTAACTTTCACCGGAATAATATTTGTATGATTAGTTAATTTATATGAAATATGTAAGCATTACTTTTTATTTTTTATAGTTGTAATGGAATAGGCGTTTGTGTTCCATCTCACCCGATGGAAAGTGTAGATGTAGAGGAAAGTAGTACACGCCCATCCAAAAGAAACCTGTTCACTCTATTTTTAAAGGCTCTAGAGTTCAATTTACCTGGAAAAATGGACCCAGGCAAGTCGTTCCAAATCTTGGCGAGTTTCACCAAAAGCGAGCTATCAAGCCTGCGCCTAGTAGTCCGATAAAGGAGTGAAGATGGGTCGATCAGTTCGAAAAGAGCCTTCGAGCACTCTCCAAAGTGTATTTTATAAAAAACCGATAAGCTGACAACTCGACGACAATGCTCAAGGGTATGTAGTCTGCTATTTGAGAGCTTTTCGTTGTTAATTAACCTACGGGCTCTCCGGTTAACTAAGTGCAAAGCTTCCAGATGATATTCGGCTGCACCGTCCAAGTGGTGACTGCAGTACTCCATGCAGTTTCGAACTTGGGCAGTGTAAAGGTTAAGCAGCTGTTCAGAGCTGAAGTACCACCAAATCTTTGAAAAAATTGATAATTTCTTGGATGCCGCTTGTACCATAGACTCAATTTCTTGGCCAAAGTTGAGGTTAGAGGTGATGGTAATACCTAGAAGCCCTAGATGGTTAATAATCGGTAAGGATACACTTTCGAAAGTGGGTGTTAAATCGAAGCTACGTTTGAAACACTCAGATTAGGTACAATCATAGGAAATTAAATATATGTTAACCTTGTATGGAAAGCCATACAATGACAGTTCGAGTTATACTGGAAAATGAAATGGAATTCTGCTTCTTGTGGTAGGTAACAACCTGTGTTACAGGAGACAGTGTCTTCACCCCTTTTGTTACATAACTATACATAAAAATACATTTAAAAGTATCTGTGTGTGTGAGTATGCAAATGTGTGTATGCGTGTGGGAGTATGTAAATGTGTGTGCATGTGTATGTGAGTGTATGTATATGTGTTTTCACTGCAATAAGGTTTCGGTTTGTGTGTAATCTTGTGTAAGTAACCATGATTTTGTTTTGACTTTGACTTTGTTAGTGACCAATGAGTTAATGCGCAAGGTTTTGTTTATTTTGTTATAGATACGTGTAGCTTGATGTAAGTGTTGGCGTCTTGCTTGTGCAGTTCTACATTTGAAAAGTTGACCAACGTTAGTAATAGCACGCTTATTTTCATAATTTATCGGTTTAATTTTATGTTGTAAAATTATTAGATTAAGGACATATAATTAACAAAATAAACAATGAAATGTAACAAAATAATCAAAACTAAATATATTAATAGCGAAAATTTGATCTTAATTTGACCGTCAGCAGTAGCCGTTTATTGTCTAATCAATATTTGTTTTATACATTGTCTAAACAAAATAAATTCGAACTCTACTAACTACGGCATACTTCTCAATTAAAGAATTTTGCATATTGGAGGTATACGTATCTAATATGTTTGTAGATTTTGCCAAATATTCTTTGAATCGAATTATTTTATACAGCATTGATTGAAAGTCCCAGCGCGCTCACGTCTTCTAACTGCTTTACTAGAAATGTACGTGACGTAGATTAGTTTTTCCTATTCTCCTCGAACTCAGGGGAAATTTGGTGAAAATTGGCCACTACCATCATGAGCGTTTTACAAATTTTGATAGTTTAGATTATATTTTTGATCTCCCTCTACTATTACTGTGTTTTTCTTACAAAAATAACGGCTAAATATAAAGTATTTTGTAAAAATATTTAAATATTTTAGAGACCTGTTAGTCTAATGGTAAGTGACACTAGCTACTAAGGTGGTGGATGATGGTGAATTTGATTCACGCACACAATAAATAATCATGTGATTATCACGATTTTTATTTTGTTTCATACCTGGGTGTAATCTAATATATAAAATTCTCGTGTCACAGTTTTCGTTGCCATACTCCTCCGAAACGGCTTGACCGATTTTGATGAAATTTTTTGTGCTTATCCCGTATCTATGAGAATCGGCCAACATCTATTTTTCATCTTCCTAAATGTTAGGGGTAGTACAACCCTAAATATTTTTTTTTATTTTTTAGACATAATTTTTAATTTCTATTTTTTTATGATACAACATACAAAAATACATACAATCCTCAATTTTCACTCTTCTACAATCAACCCTTATTTTTTAATAGCCATTTTAGTAAAAATGGCAAAACAACGTTTGCCGGGTCAACTAGTACACATATGAAACGTTATGTTTATCAGTAATCTGGTTACCAAAGCATAAGTTTTTTGTGGTTTGAAATCTGACTGTCGCTTGCGTGCTTTGTGAAATTATCATTACTAAAAAAAAACAAGAATAAAATGTTATATGGCAATACACGAAGCAACGAAAGAACACTCGACGTTGTTGGGAGTCAACGCTCACTATACGAGTATATGTATATTACTTGTACACTAGTTGACTCGCAGTTAAAGTAATAAAGTTTGTTTATTATTTTTCAATATTGCTCTTATTTCAAAGACTTTTAAACTATTTGGTATATATTGCTTACCAGTTATAAGTTGAGTCGTTTATTTTATCTTGCCTGCCAGTAACAAAACAAAAAAACCATATAACTTTATATTTTTGACTGCACAGTTGGCCAATTGGTTTAAGCGGTCGCCATGCCGCTCTCTGCTGCACTGAGTGTTGTGGGTTCAAATCCCACATGGGACAATACTTTGTGTAATACACGAATTATTGTTCTGAGTCCGGGTGTCCATTGTGTCTGTTTCTTGTATGTTTGTAAAGTCTCCCGCGACACAGTATTTATTCCTAGTGCGGGTGTAACCTATATATTATTTTTTCTATATTAAGAATCTGCCAAAGGGACTCTACTGTGCCTGATGGAAAGCATGAATAGAATCCAATAGTTGAGGTCACCATACTCATTGCAAATGCAGACAATGCAGAATGGTGACCTGCACTATGGCGGCCTAGTGAGATGCCTTTTCACGCGCCACTTGAGGACGTAAAAGGCATGACAGTCATCGTGACAGTGTAAAGTTCACACAGTTACCATGATAACTGTCACCCCTGCATCAATAGGCCTCCGGTTTCGCACTTACCAAAAAACCACAAGCAATTAATGATTGAGATGTCATTAGCATTAGTGCATTAGTGGAAGTCAACAACATAAAATAACAAGATAAAGATGATTTACGTTAAGTATCTAAGTAAAAGTGACCAAATATATATGTATATATCTAATATATAAAATTCTCGTGTCACAGTTTTCGTTGTCATACTCCTCCGAAACGGCTTGACCGATTTTGATGAAATTTTTTGTGCTTATCCGGTATCTATGAGAATCGGCCAACATCTGTTTTTCATCCTCCTAAATGTTAGGGGTAGTACAACCCTAAATTGTTTTTTTTATTTTTTAGACAAAATTTTTAATTTCTATTTTTTTATGATACAACATACAAAAATACATACAATCCTCAATTTTCACTCTTCTACGATCAACCCTTATTTTTTAATAGCCATTTTAGTAAAAATGGCAAAACAACGTTTGCCGGGTCAGCTAGTATATATATAGTGTAATACACACACAAGTAACATAATAATATAGTATAAAAATAGGTACAATATTATCCTTGTTAATATTATAAACTTGAAATTGTGTTTGTTTGTTTGAATGTTTGTCTTTCTTTCACGTCGCAACAGAGTGATTTTATGGTATAATTTTATATACTGTAGTAGGTTAGGTAGTATGTAAGCTGATATAAACTACTGTTTACTGCAGTGAAACATGTCATTGCCATGGAAAAATTCATTATGATGAGTATTGGAATCACTTCAAATTTTATTTATTCCGATAGATGACGCTATTAGGTTTTTTCGCCTGATTTCATGCCTTATAAATTCTGTCATAAGATTTTAAAAAAATAATATGAAAATACCCGTTTTTTGGCAGTAGACGCTATATTGAACGTATCTTTAGAGACTCTTTATCGATACTTTTTAATATCTTTAACTTTAAATATTGTAAATGCGTAGGTTTGTAACCTTAACATGGATGTTTGTTGTTTTTTCGCACAAAAACTGTTGTACGGATTTCGATGAAACTTATACATAAGAGTAACGTTTAGGTTACTATTTACCGCGCGGACGAAGCGGACAAAAGCTAGTAATGTAATATAAATAAAAAAAATGAAATCTTAGTCGTAAACTCCAAGTATCTCAGCACAAAGTGCTGCATAAAAAGCTATCCCACCCTCATTACATAAAATAAACATACGACAAACGCCCAAGTAAAGCCCAAAAGTGAAACATATTTCGCATTCCATAAAGTATTAACGTTATTTTTTAAACAGAATGTTTCCACCTGCTTTGAGGCACCTTTTGATCGCGCGCTAGGAAATATCTGGAACGAGGTCGAAGTGAGTACTGACGAGTACATTTGGAAAGTGAAAAGTATTCAGTAGGTATACATACATAATTAGGTGTGATAAAAGCTTACCTTTAAATAAAATACATCATTAAAAGTTCAACAATGTTTATTTAATCATTAACTATTCGATACACTAGCATTGAAGACTATACCCAATAGGACAGACATACGACACAACAACAAAAGCAATAGAAAACACGTAGATAATACTTAAAATTATTGAATCTTTTGTAACCTACAAGCAGTAAGCAAGTGAAGCAATATGTACACATTTAAAATAACTCTTATGAATATAAAAGAAATTATTATATCTTCAAAACAGTTACATAATTAGTTAGAATATGTTATTAATTTATATAATATAAATAATGTTACCTCGACCTGAACGCAGATCTGCTCAACAAATTAGACCGTCTTTTCAACAATTGCATTCGGTTCATATTCAACTTACGTAAGTATGATCATGTATCCGCTTATCGGAGGCAACTGTCATGGTTACCTATTAGACAGCGCCGGAGCTTGCGGGCGTTGATTATGTTACACTCCCTTATCCACTCTTCTAACCCACCCGCTTACCTAACAACTCACATACAATATCTTTGCTCTAACCATGACAGAAATCTTCGTTCCTCCGATAATCTCCTCCTTCTCTGTCCATCACATAATTCCCGTATTGTCCATTCGTCCTTTACTGTCCAAGCTGTAAACCTCTGGAACGCTCTCCCGCTAGATATAAGAAGGTCTGCTAACCCGCTAACCTTTAAGGTTAGAGTACGCAAACTTTACGGAGACTTGTTGACGGAGTCATCAGAATGATTACTTGCCTATTCATCATTGTATGAATATGTATGTATTTGTGTGTGTATATATGTATATAGGTATGTGTTCCCTTTTATATATGTATATGCATGTATATATGTATTTATATCATTATATATTACATAAAATTTTATACGCAAATTAAAAATCAACACTATTAAATCTATTGTTATACCTGCTACACGCATCTCTGCATCACCCAAAGGTCGACTGGAAGAAAATGCCTACGGCATTAAGTCCGCCTTATGCAATGTACTTCATTTGCAGAAAGTATATTAAATAAATAAATAAAATAATTAACAAGAAACAATCAAGAAACATATATACACTAAAAAAATAAGTTATTTTCATAATTAAAAATAAATGAGTTAACAATTGAATTATTTACTTAATGCTTAAGTGCAATACTCAGGTGGCGTTGTAAACTGTTAATATAACGCATCTTGTGATTCATTATCTTCGGAATGTGTGCATTGCACGAGTATTTTGTCTAATGTAAGTAGGATAAAATATTTAATTTTGTTTAAGTCAATTTTATTCAATAATACCTTCATTTGAAGTTATTAAGTGTAAGATTATTGTGTTTGTGCTGAATTTTGTTTAAAATATAATCAAAATGACTTGTAAATAAGTTTTAGTGATGGAGGGAAAGTAATTGTATCTAATATTTTGTTACTTAACATATTATGAAAGTGTTTTGTTTCGAAATATCTATTTGTTACCAATTAGAACGCGCCGGAACATTTCACAGACATTAATACATGTAAGTGAATCTACAAATTGTTATGAGAGTAAAGATTTCTGAATCCAAATGAATATGAAGAATAGCTTTGTTGCAAAGCGGAACTTATTTACGATAAAATTATTGAAAAAGGTTACGATACCTTCTGTTTATCGACATTTCGAATAAGGTACACTGCTTATGGTCTCGGGTACATAAAATAAGTCTCGTTGTACAAGAAAACTACGTGGATGTATAAAAATTGTGAAAGTGTAAAAACAAAATATGAAGGATAATTAGACTAATGTATCAACAAATGAAAATTAACTGTTAACTCCAGGCAAAGTTACTGTTTTTTCTTCTCCATATTTCATCAACTGAAGAGAGTGAAAACAAAATGTGGTGAAATAAAGCAGCATCTAACCCACTTCCTTATGAGCAGAAAATCTTTTTTAAACAAATCTTAAGAGAAACAAAATATAACACAATTGTTATCCGGATTCTTTACTTTTCAGTGTAGTGGAAATACATAAGCACAATATATTCTCTGTATTGAACATATATCAGTTCTAAAAATATACTTTATGTATGTTTTGAACCGGACCAGCGTCCAGATTGAAAACTTGATTTATTATAGAAATAAATATACTTTACCCACAGCCAGAAACTCGTGCCTTCAACGCCACGGGAGTGCTCATAACGAACAGTTCCTGTGATCCCCAAGCCTGCGTTATCAGTGTCAGACCAGAGAGAGGAACTGCCAAATACATGTGTGAAGTGTCAAGTGAAGGGCCAAGATTTGCTGTTGACAAGAAAGCAGCAAATATGACCTTAGCTGGTAAGTCAATTTAGAAGTTATTAACGCTCATTTCTACTCTATTATAAGTGGGTTCATGTCGGTAGTGCTTTAGATTGAGTTAGAAGCCTCTTACCCAACCTGGATTATTTGTCTGAGATAGTCAATAGACTAATGGCAATAATTTAGTGT
Source organism: Hypercompe scribonia (assembly GCA_949316085.1). NCBI lineage: Eukaryota > Metazoa > Arthropoda > Insecta > Lepidoptera > Erebidae > Hypercompe > Hypercompe scribonia. The sequence goes on from OX438975.1 coordinate 23,664,779, forward strand.
AATAATAGTCTCCATTTCACACACGGCCGTCTAATCATAAACTAATTAGAGCGTGTACTATTTTATATATCGTAATCGTATCTTAGGTAAATAACATTATAGTACAAAATTGGGGCACAGCTAAGTTACAAGTGTTTCATATCGAATCTCTTTATACAATCGTTAACGCTCATACTCTCTTTCTAGTCTATTCATTCTCTCATTCTGATTCATTATTTTATTTTTACACGGGAAGCTGCTGGATGCTGGCGGCACGAGACTGCAGTTGTGGTGAACTTTGGGGGAGGCCTATGTCCAGCAGTGGACGTCTTTTGGCCGAGATGATGATGATGATGACGTGATTTAACATTGAATTGACGTCATACTTATATGTTCTATTAATTTTCTTATAAAGTTTACATTTATAGGTTGCCAATTTGGGCCTCAGAATACAAATACAAAGTAAGATTTCAATAAAAATAAAATAGAAATGATTTTCATCTATTTCGTGTTAGTGTGGTAACTTTTAAATCTAACTGTCTTGATGTGTTTGCCATAGACACTCTTTTTTTTAATTATTGATTGATTTTTTATTTTAACAGTTTTACCCGAATACGACCCCCTAATCACCGGTCTACCAACCATGGTACAAGTCGGTGAGAATGCTCTGGTGAACTGCACATCAGATTACTCGCTGCCAGCAGCGACCATCGACTGGTTCGTGGATTCCGAGCCTCAAGAGGTAAGATTTAGCGATAAAATTTGATAAAATACAATCACAATCGACTTAAAAGAATTTTTTAAACAATATTTTAGTACCTAATGCTTTAATATGATGATATAAATGAACTGAAATCTAGCCATTATGATAACAATAAAGATGTTTATCATTCTGACACCCGGAAAGAGTCTGACATCTATTATCTAATTAATTCAAGTGTCAGAAAAATTGAGATATATATATCAATAATATTCTGCCATCTGGATATATTTACGCATTTACAAATTAAACAAAAAAAAAACAAAACTTCACTATGCGAGAAAGTCAAATTTTTGTAAATAAGAAAGTTTGAAGTATGCGAGATCAAAGAAGGAAGTCAGCATAAAAAACGGGCTCCTGACAATTAAAAAAACACTTAATTGGTTAAATTGACATAAACCTAGTAATGGAAGTGTTTTAAAAAGATAATATTTGAATAGATATTTATTTATTTATTACTTTAGAACATTTTTGTACATCCACGAACTTAACACTCAAGACATTCTCTTACAGTCAAACTCCTAAATGGTCTCTAAATCTTGTACGGTAGGTGGTGTACTGATCTTACATAATCAATAAAAATAAACACTACACCTGAATCCATAAACCTGAATTGTAGAGGGCTAATAGCTGGTGACTACGAACAAATTGTGGGGGTTGTTTATGAAGAATAGGAATAGACCGAAAGTTTTCAGGAAGTAAAGCATTATTATTTTTTTTGGAAGGGAAATATCTCCATGCTATAAAAAGAGAAAGTTTCAAGTTGATAGAGGAATTGATTATATATGTGATTCCTATGAGAATATTTTCTAAGATGGTGATAATCATGAGAGATTTTCGGGTTATAAAGATGACAGAAAATACACAGATATGACTATTTAAAAACATAAAAACTTGGCCATTTACGTATTAAGAGGTTACCAATTGTAAATTAACGTGGAACTAAAACAAACATATCAGAATATTTATCGGACAACATTTTTTTCTATACCATCCAACCCTTCTTATGACATTTCGTTTTTTTTTTTAATAAGCAAATCATATACAAACATCCGGACACAGAATAAGTAGTTGTATGTCCCAATCGTTTGTCTTTTGTTGAGTTTGGAACGGAAACTTGAAGGAAATAGATTCTATAATATCCGTCCTTTTTTTAATATTCCCAGTAGACTATAAATTTAAGGCATTTCGTTGGCACGTTTCTAATAAATGTGTCAAAATATTTACTGAAACCGTTATTTTATCATATCCTATTAAATTGAATATTTCCGTTGGTCTCGTGAACTTGAATATTAAGCCGAAGTTCAGGTTTCTATCAAAGGAAAATAATTATGAAATCAACAATCATTTGTTGTGTGTTAAATTGTAATTTACTAACAATAATATTATGTGACCTTTTCTACTAATGTTACAAAAGCGAAAATTAGTGAAGATGCATGTTTGAATGTTTGTTACTCTTGTACACAAAAACTACAGAATGGATTTAAATGAATTTGTACAGTGATATATCTCATTCTACAAATAACATATATGCTACAATTTATTAGAATTTTGTGTTATTTAGCCATAATATAAAGATAAATATCAAGTAGTTAAAATTCCTGTCGTCTTAGAACTACTCGTATCTTGACGTACGCTCCTTATATGGTTAGAGTTGAGTTCAATGACAATAACATTGTGTCATGTAACTCTAGGCATATGCCTTGGGACTTTTGTCTTAACTATTTTTAAATAAAAGGCCGCGTCAGCATACACTTTTGTTAATGAGCCATAAACATAATTAAATTTTATACCTCCTTATAATGCACATTTTAGACTATTTAGCAAATTTTTATTCCTGAAATCAGCCCTTAAATTGTTAATGCGAAAGTCACTAAACTGATTTAGATAGAATTTTGTATAGAGAAAGTTCGAGCCACGAGAAAGGATATTTACCACACTAAATTGATTTTAATGAACTTTGGCATAGAGATACTTTGATTCTTGAGGAATGACATAAGCGATTACACAGATATTATTTTTATCGTTATAACTGACATATACTTGGTTGGAGTCACGCGAAACAGTTAGTTTAGAAATATGTAAGTATGTTTGTCAGTAAACTGGTGTGTTTAGGCTGTGCCTAGTTCGAGATCAAAAGACCATGCGAGATTGTCACAAGAAAATGCAGAAAACAAAAGAAAAACTAGGTATTTTGGGCATGTCAGAATTCAGACTATACACAGTGAGAAAATTAAAAAAATAGGCAACCTTGTTTAAGTAAAAATGTCATGTTAGTATGTGTATTAAGGTTCAGATATCATAACATAATCAACTGCTTACTAATAAATTTGAAATTCATCAATTCATATCTTACCTCTGTTTTTGCGACATTTATTTGCAAGAATTCTAGCATCCTTTACTTTATCCCTCTTGACCTATCTACTTTACCGCAATTGGCTTCCTTTCTTTATCACTTCTGAAAACCGTTACGATCCTAAGACGGCCGGTAAAAAAGAAATTAGCCACATGAGACTATATGATATTGGTAATGTACAATAAAAAATTTCTACCTACGTTATCTTATATTTGGTTAATATTTTCGCTAAGACTTTTGTCATTTATTTTATCGGCACATACAGTCGGTTGGAAGTTAATGGTAAATATTTCTTTGTTCGTGAAAGCTCAGAGGTTTAACGTCAGACTGTTTCTTTTATTGGAAACCTATAACCGTTGTCATGAAAGCTGACGTGACTGAGACTCCTCGATTGAAAGAAGAAACTAAACGCAACGATAATTGTGCTCTTTTAAATTGAGCCTACCTTGCGTAAGAGCGTTCATAATGGATCCGGTATCATTTTTTATGCAAATTAGATATTTAACTGTTTACAAAAAGGAAAAGTTAAATGAGAAATTTTTCATTATTTTAATAATATATGTGAGTGTGTTTGTATGTACATATATGTGCACATCGTTCTCTTGTTGTTTCTTGTTTTTTGAAATAAATACATGAGTAAAAAAAATTATGGATCATTACTTGATCAAGTAGTTATTTAAATTGAAATTAACTAGATTCTATATCTTATCTACTCGTATGATAGAAGTGTATCTGTATAATAGTTGCACATTAATTTGTCATCTAATTCCTAAAGCGCATGGATAACGGCAGCAGGCTTGCCCCTTATTGGGTACCTAACTGTTACTAAATTGTACCCAGCAAAATGTGAGCGTCCGTTATGCTTCTTCTTACCCCTTTAAGAAAAAGTAACGGTGCGTTTGTATGTATAAGAAACAAGGGGAAAAATCTATTTCTTTATCATCTTGGAATAGATGATTTTTCCTTTCATCGGCGTACAACACAACCACACCTTTTGTAGTAAACGTGACGATTATTATATTACCGAGGCACCGTATATGAAGGCTTTGAAACATTTTGTATGTACATAATGTATGAAGACATATACCTTTCTTTTTCTACACTTTGAAGATTATATGAAAGAGGCAGTCTTCGCTTTATTTTTCCTACTTCTATTTGATAGTTTGAAAATACTGAATAATAAATATAGTTGGAAAAAAAATGAAAATATACTTTATAATTTTCTTGGTTAATATAAAAATAAAATAATAAACAAAAAATGTCAATATTATTATGTAACAGACATGGGATGGCCGATAATTCAGCTCACGAAAGTATGGGTTGTAGGATATGTCTAAAAATGGTAGGAAAGCTCCCCACACTTTTGCATAATGATACTAATACTTGTTGTTCTTTATTAAGAATAATTTTTGTGTTATCATTAAAGAATATTTTAAATTTTTTAAACTATATTTAATATATTGTATTCGGTTCTTGACCAAAATAAGTTGGTTACAAACAAACAAAGGTACAAGTGATTGATTTACATAAAAGCGTGTACAAATAGTAAATACTCTATAACATCATTAAAGCCGCATACGTGCTTTTGTTTCACATCACATTCCACGGTTGGATATAGATCTCTCCTTAGAATGGAGGTTTTGGGCGAATACACCACACCATCGGGTTAATATGATTTGTTTCAAGTTTACCTGTCTCTTTGCAGTGATATCATCCCGTGTAGTTTGTCTAATCTAATGAATAGCATGTTTTCTTTAGTAAATGTTAAATTAGTAACAACGATAACAGTCGTTGCATCGCAGGGTAAGATAGAGATGTTATAGCTCCGAAACTATTTACCAATGCATTGGAAGACGTCTTCAAAACACTCCATTGGAACGGACGGGGAATCAATATTATTGGACGATACCTTTCACATCTGCGGTTTGCAGACGACATAGTCATAGTGGCATCTGTCCATGATCTGAAAGAAATGCTGAACAGTCTGGATGATTCTTCAAAATGAGAGGGACTGGGGATGAACATCGAAAAACGAAAATCATGCATAATAAGCATGTATCCCTAAGTCCTGTAACCGTAAATGGCACTGCTGCTGTAAAATCGGGGTTGTGTAAGAATATATCTACCTTGGGCCAACTATTAAACTTGCCCGACACAACTTCGATCGGGAGGCCGATAGCAAGATTCGTCTGGGCTGGGCAGTATACTGAAATTTGTGTTACATCTTCGAATCGCCGATCCCACAATCATTAAAGACCAAAGTGTTTGACCAGTACGTTCTACCAATAATGACATACGGAGCCGAGACGTGGACCCTCACCATTGAACTGGTCCACAAGTTTAAAGTAGCTCAACGTGTGATGGAGTATGCGAAGCTGGGTGTTTCCCAGGCTGATAAAATTCGTAACGAGGTTATTCGACTGAGAACTGGAGGAACGAACATCGTATAGAGAATAAGTATGCTGAAGTGGAAGTGGGCCGGCCCTGTCTCCAGACGAACCGATAGTCACTGGATCCGAAGTGTACTAGAGTGGAGATCACGATTGGGCAAACGTAGTGTAGGATGCCTTGCGATGCGATGGATCGATGACTTGGAGAAAGTGGCTGGCAGCGGATGCATGCAAATTTCCCAAGACCAGGATGGTTGGCGCTTCTTGGGGAAGACTTTCGTTCAGCAGTGGACGGCAATAGGTAGATTTAACAATAGTCGTTACTAGATACATGTTTCTTAAATTCATATACAGGCAATATCGTAAAACAGTTTATAGCTTTTTTTGTAGATTAATAAAATCTACAATAGGCCAAAATAACACAAAAAATAAAAAAAAAATAAACAAAAATACATATAACACACGATAAAATAATTACCCACTCTAGTAGGTACGTCTACGTCTACGCTTTAATCGTATTTATTACTACAAAAATTATGTGAATATTTATTTATATATAATTTATTCATCAAAAGTAATAAACAAGAGCACCGGCAAAATTCATTTCTACTGATATTTACACCGAAAATTTATCTCACGTTGTGTGCCATCAAAAGCTAAAAGCCTTCTTAGCATTTATCAAACAAATTAGACGTTCCCTTCGACGCTACCTGTTGTTGTTTAAATTATTTTAATTTCTAAACTCCATTGTTCGCTAACGATTTTTCCTTTCACGTCGACGTGACCTTCTGTCAGTTTATACCAAAAGCCGTCTATTTGATTCTGTGCAAACGTGATTTTGACGATATATTTTTCTAAAGATGAGAATATTTTAAAGTGTTTTAGAGGTATGTTTGCCTTCACATAATTTATACCATGTACTTTCTTCTGTTATTTACAATATATTTTTATGATCTTATGGGTAAACGAAAAAAGGGTACAAGACGTGGTGGGCAACTGTTGCCAACGATCTAGTGCGGGGAAACTTAGATGTAGGGACAACCCAAGATCGTCTAACTTAGCACCGAAATACGAGAAGAGCTGACTCCAAATAAAGGGAAGAAGCACGTAAGAAGAAATTTTATGGGCAAATGAATAGACTAGGTCACCTAATGTTCACACTACCATTCTTAACTCAAACGACACAAGCATATTACCGCTCTTTGTATACTTTACTCTCCTCTCCAGAATAAGGTAAGGGGATGCTAGTGTTGAGTATCTGGTACTTTCACTTGCTAGCTTTGTACCGGTTTTCTGTAAGGTCGTGCTATCACTAGTCTTGATAATGAATTTATGTCGTAATAGATTTCGATTTATTTCGTTGAACGTTAGAAAGTGAGTATTGGCTTTATACACGCTAGATAATAAATAAAACTGAATCAAGGTGATAAACAAAGGGAGCAATTACTTGGAGATTTAGTGGGATACGTACACAGTTGGACTTAAAGGTTTAGCTTTTTCTTAACAAACTCAATGATTGACTGTACGGATGGTGTAATTGTTTTAAGCAGTCACCACGCCGTTTACTGTTGCACTGAGTGTTGTGGGTTCAAACGGCACACTGGACTACATTTTGTGTGATCCACAAATTGTTATTCTGAGTCAGGGTGTTCTTGTGGTCCGTGATGTAGGATATATTCCTAGTGCGGGCGTTGTGATTTAAAAAAATCTGAAAACTATTCATGTTAGTTGTAAAAGACCTCCATTAACTCTCTTTTCATTATAACGTAATTAAACTTGAGCTAGAGGGGAAAAGGGAGGACCAAGATGAGAAGATCACCAACGTACTTAAGACCCTGTAGCTCCAGGTTTTGTACTTATTAACCCAGTACACCTACTTTGGATGACGGTACACACTTACGATCAGATAACCAGTCTACCACAGTCAGTCTTGTCACCAAACCTAATCACACTACGTATACATTCTTTTAAAATCTGTTCAGTGAAAGATTTACCTATCTGTCTGATTTGAGTATCCGAAAACCCAATCTGACAATGTAAAGTAAAGCTCAAGGATATCTTATACACTATATCCGACTCGAATTTCCTTTCATTGTATCGCTTATAGAAGTATACTCGGAAGTAAACAGTTTGGGGCTGATTGACAGATTTGATCTTGCAATATTCGGAAGCGTCGCCCCGGGTGGTCTCAATATAATAGGGAAATACTATGTACAGCAATTTATCATCCAATATAATTTCAAATATTGCAGACTACAAAGGCTCACGTGTATAGGATAGGTTTTGTTAGTATCAACACTAATACATTAGAGTATACAAGCTAAATAAGTAACCATGCGTATGTAGTGTGTGTCTGTATACTTTGTGTGTAAATAAGATTATGTATTCCCGGTATACATATATCTCGTTCGATTATCTTTAAAAAAATACTGCTAAAGATATTTAGGAGTTCGGTGTAGAAATTAAAATTATTTGGCATACTGTAGGAATTGAAATCACCCATACTTTTTTAAAATCTTTATAAATTATAAACTCTCACCCTCACCAACTAGTTAACACCATGACTAGAACTATGAATTATATGTCTAGTGATTGGAAATGCCTAAACATGATATTTGATTTTGATGGCCTATACCCATTAAATGACCGATGGAGCGTGCGATGCTGGGTGTTTCTCTGGTTGATAGAATTCGTAACGAGGTTATTCGACAGAGAACTAGAGTAACTGACATCACACAGAGAATCAGTACGCTGAAGTGGAAATGGGCTGGTCATGACTTCAGACGAACCGATGGTCGCTGGAGCCGAAGTGTACTAGAGTGGATACCACGATTGGGCAAATGTATTATATATAAATATGGACAAATTATATTATATATAAATACAAATATGGGCAATATTGTTAATGATAAATATTGTTCTGAAAATCAAATATTTCTAATAGTATAAAAAGTTTTATATATGAACCATCCAAACTCTCAGATTTTAGCAAGTGTATTCTAAATATTTTTGGGAAGGATTACCGTTCAAGGATCAATATATAACATACTAATATAATATGCGGCATGCATGTTATTCAGAATTTACGGTTTCAGGATTAAATTAACTTAGCCAAGTTCAACTTAGTCTGCAGTACTTAGCCACTTAAGCCTTGGCTGGAATATTGAAGGAATGCTGAATATAATGGAATGAATCTAAGCTTACTTTGGGTCTCTCTCAATTTATTATGTACATACATACATACACAATGTTACGCCAATTTTATAGAGATGTAGGCAGAGACAATCACCAACTTGGTCAGTAAATGTTTGCCGTGGACGTCCTCTTTCTAGGCTTCCACACACATTCACTCAATTTTTTTTCTACATTAAGAGCCTGCCAAAGTGATTCTACTTTACCTGATGAATCCAAGAGTTGTGGTCATCATACTTATAATAAATGCAGTATGGTGACCCACACTATGGCGCCCTAGTGAGATGGTTTTTCACACCCCGCTTGGGGACGTAAATAGCATGAAAGTCATCGTGACAGTGTAAGGCTTGCACAGTTACCACGATAACTGTCACGCCTGCATCAATGGGCCTCCGGTCTCACACACACTAACGAAACACGACAACACGGATGCTGGCGCTTTAGGTTGGTCTTCTGTAGGAGGGTAGTATTACCCCGGTCAAGCCAATTAAATCTTTTCTTAAGTCTTTTATTACCCAGCCTCTCTATTTTCACTGCTATTGACATATTTAAAAAAAAAATCGATTTAATTTGATAGTCAAATACTATTTTTCGATAGATTAAAAAAAAAAACAGTTCAAATTCTAAATATGAACTGCAAATAGCACATAGAGCTTTTTAAGAAACTATTCCTTTATTGAATATAAAATCAGTGTTAAGTATTTCTTGTGTTGTATATCATCGAGTGAGTAAGGTTGCTAGATATCTAACCTCTGTCCTCCTGATTGAGATTCAAAAGCTGACGGCGCAATTATGACTTTTGATTTGCATGCTTATAGGTAGAAACAGATTAATTTTCATGTTGTTTGCTAGTTTAAACTTGAAACGAAAACAAAACCATTTTAAAAACTCCAGCTAAAATACGAACAGAACAGATTTTTTTATTTGAACATCACCATATTTACACGATACAATGCACATACAGAATATAATATACACATGTTATATCAACAACCTTCAATGGTCCACAAATGGTTTAGGTTCATAGGTTTCTTTTTTTTTCTATATTAAGAGCCTACCAAAGTGACTCTACACTGCCTGATGGAAAGCATGAATAGAATCCAAGAGTTGTGGACATCATACTCATTGTTTCTTCTTAGAAAAGAGATTTTGGCCTACTATACCACGCTAGACAGATAGGTTATTATAGAGTTCGTATCAAGCTTGCCTTTTCTTTGCGGTGATGTCTTGCATAGATTACTCTCATAGTCGTCTCTTATAACATCCATGGGATGAATAGAGGTGATTTTTAATGCATCACCACACGTAATATGACACTGAATATATTATTGATGCCTCGGTATTTTCAAATTGTTAACAAAATTAAGATTATCAAAGTAATAATTGTACTTCTCTAAGGTTCACATCCCCTGTTTGATTTAATAGACGCACTGCACATAATGAAGAGAGTTTCTAACCCCTCATTACACCTAGAGCTCCCCACACAATCTACAAGCGCAACTCTGCCCTATTTTACTCCCTACCTTTTGCAAATATTTGTTCCACGTGCGAATTAAAGCACGTGACACTTGCTCACATCACTTTAAGCAGTATCATACAAAGCTGAAATGATTGAAAACTACTCTTAAAATTAACTTCTCTAAGCAAATATATTCAATATCAGTGAGCACCGTACTTCTTACTGCACTAGACAATTTGGCAGTTTTTTTTTGAAAATACCTTACGATAAAAACTTCGCACAGCTCACACGGTCGTGTGATCCTAAATTAGACAATGCCTGTGCTTTGATAATGAGACCAGCAAGTCTTTTAAAGACATTATTTATTTATTTATTTATTTATTTATTTATTTATTTATTTATACATCATGCACTTTATGTACATAGGCGGACTTAATGCCTAAGGCATTCTCTACCAGTCAACCTTTGGGTGATGCAGAGAAAATAGGAAGTAGGTGCGTTTCAGGTGTTGAATAGAAGAAATAGACACAAACTTTCATATACTAAAATTAATACAAATACTTATGTATTTATATACATACATATACATACTTAAGTTGATGTAAGTCTATATACATACATACACGAATAAATATCATAACAAGTATAAGATGATAATCATGTATTGGTTGATTCTGCCAGCTGTTTCAGTAAATACTGTTTCACTTTTTTCTTAAAAGAAAAAGCGTTGGTAGCCATCCTGACTTCGAGGGGAAGCTCATTCCAGAGAAGAACGGACTGCACAAAGAAAGATGAGCCAACAAACTCAGATGTATGGGAGGGGCAACGAAGGAGAAGATTCTTAGAGGACCGAAGCTTTCTGTCGTGATTGCTACATAAGAGTTGGAAATAAGAGTTTAAATATGTTGGCGAAGATGGGTTATTAAGTATAGAGAATAGAACAGTGAGCGCGCGCAATTTTCGGCGTAGACGAATTGGTAGCCAATTGAGTTGCGAACGGAAAGAGGATACATGGTCATATTTACGGAGATTATAAACAAATCGAATGCAGTTATTCAGAAGGCGGTCTAATTTATCGAGAAGATCTGCGTTCAGGTCGTAGCAGCACACATCACCATAGTCGATTAAGGGAAAGATAAGAGTTTGCACAAGCATAGTCTTGGTTTTTACGGGCAGGAAATTTCTCAGACGATTTAGAGCCCGAAGTGTTCCAGTAACCCTCCTGCACTGTTTTGCAACTTGTTCACGCCAGGTTAGTGTGCAATCGAGGTGTAAACCTAAATCTTTCACCGATCCACTCACAGGTATGATAGTCCCATTAAAAGTAATAGCCGGGAGAGTCTTAGTGTCTACTCTGCTCATCGACCGGTGACTTCCCACTACGATAGCTTGACATTTTGTGGGGTTCACAGATAAACCAAACCTTTGAGACCACGTGTTGATTGTTTCCAGATCGTGGTTGATCATTTGTCTTGCTATCGAAATATCTTCCACTTTACTCTGTGAATAGAGCTGTAGGTCGTCGGCATACAGATGATACGCACAAAGAAGTTCCAGGGACAGGAGGTTAATATACACAGAAAATAATATAGGAGAAAGAATACTGCCTTGAGGAACACCAGAATCAAGATCACACCAGCTCGAGGAAGATCCATCGACATGAACAGATTGCTGGCGTCCCCGAAGATATGATGAGAACCAATCCAGTGCTTCAGGTGAGACCGCAAGATAGGAAAGGATAGACAGGAGTATATTGTGATTGACTGTGTTGAAGGCATTAGAGAAGTCAATTAGTACCAAAACAGTAACTTCAGTGTCTTGCATACTTGCCTTGATATCGCCAACCACTTTAAGAAGAGCAGAAGTAGTGCTATGACCAGGCCTGAAACCCGATTGAAACGGGCTCAATAGGTTGTTATTTATAGATAAGCTTTGGTTAAAAGCATATTTTTATGACAGTTTTTTTAATAATGTAAGTGATAAACAAGTAGATAAAACTTCTTATGCTTAATAACTGACGTCACTTATAGATATCTGCAACTCAAGAGTCGCTAGCTTTTGAAATCCAAAACTTTAGTAGGCGACTACAGTTTCCGGTAAACGAAATGAACGTTTTGCTTAACATCGGTTTTCTACAGCTAAAACCATGATATCCTCGATTCATTATTACCGATATGTAATGCAAAGTCACCATTATTTTATTGCAGTCTACGGCTGCACATAGATCTCTCTCATTGCACGTCACTGTGACCAATTGTTTCAGGATCGTGGTCTAATTATGGTCTCGAACCAGTTGGACGACGGCTCGATAGGAAAAGTTGTCAAATTATCCTTCAGATTTGATGTTATTGTTACATAAACCATGCAAATATATCACTATTTATTAACTTTAAAATCAGTATTTTATATAAATTAATATCATACAAAATTATGCTTATACTTCTTTCAAAATTCAAAGTAAATAAAAAAAGAAAATTAAAAAAAAATGATAACACCAAGAAGACAGGATTAATAGTAATTTAATAATTTTAAATTAAATGAGTTAGACAGTGAGTTTGGTAACGAGTCGATGGTCTAACTAAAAATATTGATTAGACAACTGCCTCTACCAAATACCAGTAGACTAATTGGTTGGAGAATTGGATCACGACCTCGAAACCGATCAATTTTAATGCAATAGGGTTGTCCTGAGTGATTTCAAAGCAGTCTTCAATCAATAAGTACTGCTATTCACAACCGTTGTTATAGTATGCAGACTATATTATATATGTAGCTTGCAATCGATAATTTCAATTTAGTAAATATCTATTAATTAGCGCAGTTGGTACATCTGATCATATATTGTACTCACTATCAGCTCTTAATAAAAACTTATAAAATATTCAGTCGCGCTACTGCATTCTCTGATATTGTCTTTGCAACGGAATAAAGACACAAAAGCTTTAATAGCTTCCGTTCTGTTCCACGGCTCAGCAATGGTATGGTACCGGCCTTAGAGCGACGTTTGACTTCGCTCCAAGTTTTCTTTGAGAGATTTCAATGCAATTAATATTGATACTGTTCGTAGCTCAAGTAAAGTGCAGATTTGAATAATAAAGTACCACATCCAAGAGATTTAACCTGGCGAAGAAGTGTGTGGAATTAAAGTGGCTGTAATAAAACCAACGTTTTACATTTGAGATTATAGATCGCAATGTATTAGGTGGGAGAAAATTTCTTCAAATTTATAGCTGCTTAGAGAATGGAGTGTCATCTTACGTTATGATGTGTTTTTATTCTCGTTTTTAGTTTCTTTTTTGGCATTCATAATGAAGTGAAATTATTTACTGCAGACAGTATTGTGGACACTGATAAATGAACTTGTCAGTTTTTTGTAGTTTTCTTTAGTTTGGGATATATTAAAATTAACAAAGTATAAGAGTTTACGCAGGACATACTGTAGAAGATTATAGAGGTCCAAGAGCCTTTAAATATATATTGGTCTCTTAATTAGTTCCATAATGATCATGCTTTGCTTTCATATATTACTCTTGTTTCTTATTCAGATAAATATAACTGAAATATACAGCATGAAACTCATATTTATGACAAAGTAAGCATCAAAGCTTAAAGTTTTCAACGATAGCCATATTTATTTATTACAAAAAGGTATACCTTATTACATCTTGAGATCACATGTTATCTTAAAATATTTTCTCCTAAAAGTACTCTAGTTTCACACATAATTGCCATGAGAATTCGAAATTCGACGTCAATAAACAAGCCAGTCATCAATTCTGTCACGCAAAAGATAAGTCACTCAAACCGTAAAGTACTTACCCTTTCCGTCCATTAGGCGAGATGTGTGATGCGTCTTGTTTATTGTGTGCCTTTTAGCCGAAACCGGCTCTAACAAACAAGACTGAAAAGAGAAAATTAGGGTCTCATTTACCTTTTTGTACATTAAGTATGACTTCTTCGGCAATGTCATCTGTTCTGACCGTGAAATTGGATTTGTTTGCTAATTCGTTGTCATATTTTAACAACCCAACCGATCACTATGACATTTTATCGTATATATTGGCAATACAGAAAAAATTAAGAGCACCTTTACCTTAATTCTTTCAAAAGTAATCATTCAAGTTTTTAAAACAAACTAAGTTTTTCTTTTGTGTAGGAGGTATAATAACAATTATCTCTAATTTGTGACTTCAATATTTATTTCAATCTATTTCGTACATTTATATCAGTAAAATATTAGTATTTTACGAGTACATTTATGGCAAAGGAAGACTATCAAGCTTGCTTCGCCATAAATGTAAATCTCTGTTAAAGATTTGTTAGAGTAAATGGGGGCATTTGATGAAGGTTCATCATCCTACAGAAGATGAAAGGTAACGAGACGTGAAACACACTTGTATATAAAGTATGTATCACATAGTCCGTGCCTTGCTTACTTCCCTTTCTTTTTAGCTTCTAAAGCTTTCCATATCTATTTTCATATATGTTCTATTACATATTCTCAAGCATATAGATAAAATACAGAACATATAGATTGCCATTTATTTTCTCAAAACACCTAAACAACAATGGTAAATTAACTTCTATTGCATAAACGGCAACAAATTATAGCTTACAGAGATGCTGTTGACTAGGGCTTTGCTTTTTTCCTAATTTTAGTTTAAACAGTAACGGTAGTTCAGACTAAAATAAGAAATATCAAGTCAGTTCATCATCAGTCATAAGATCAAGTCAGTTCGTCAGTCTAAAAGACTAATACATAGAATATCCCTAATATTATTTATAACATGTGAGGCGGGTGACTCCTATCCGATCCCTTTTACTGCCATTTGGATTAATATTCTAACAGCGTACCATTTGCAAATGAAATGTGATCCATACATTAAAATACTTTATCGGACATATTTGTGACAACCATTCAGCGACATCAGAATTTTATGACAGATCTACATAGAATTCTAAGATACATGAATCATAATTTATGTCAGAAAATTTTACAAGATTCTTCACTTACAGACGCTGACGGGAATATTAGTTCAGTGCTTTGCGACTTTTGCAGACACAAGAATAAGAAAAAAAGAAATAAACATATAATTTTGAACTTTTTTGGACTTAAATATTTTACTACACGAGCTTCAAACTACTGGTTTTTTACAGAAAACTGGTTTCCAGATTTTTTTTGTTAAGTAGAAACATGATACAGTATGAAAGAAATACACCACTACTTTAATCAACTTTCTAAAAATCTAAAGCACTTTTCTTAATTAAAACCCTCTTCGCAGAAATAAATAAACTTGGATGTAGTATTTTATTTAACTCTAACTTTGAGTATTTTTCATTCAGCTGTTATCTATCACCAAGCTCTCGTCTGTCTGTGTCGGTATCAGATCCAGATACTTCTGTGAGAAATAGATCCGGCGTCTTGAATTGCAACCGCGGTCCACTGCTAATCTCATTAGATACGTTCGACTTTTATTCAAATTACTGTTAAAGATCCTTTACGAAGTATTTAATATGGAATTTAACTGGAATATTTTTTAACTTTAGTTCGTGTATTACAAGAAGTTCTCAAAAGTTTTTTCTTAAAAAAATAATATATTTTACAACAAATTAATATAATAATACACCTTGGCCTAAACATGATGCTGAGATGCTTATAAAGATACTTTAATTTTTATTGTTTTTTTGATAAATTTATATTTATTATATGTAAAAACATAAGAAACATGAAATTACACACAATCACGAGTATGTGATGTATATGTATTAGGGTGTCCCTTAAATTTCAAGTTCGATATTTTTTTACGCATACCTTCTTAAAAGTTTCGTAATAACCCTATATTGTCTAGAAAAAAATATTAGTTCGATATATAAACGATAACCCGTGCCGACTTGCTATTTAAACTTGTCGATACAAGTTGCTTAAGTACTGCCCAGTGACCTGTTACGACATGTTTTATTTGCCATTTCGTACGTGATTTTTGAGACTATTAGTGCTTCATTATTTAGTGCGTAAACATGTCGGTGGAATTACGGAGTGATAAACAAAATATTTTTCTTATCGGATTGACTAGCTACCAAATAAATGGTGCAAAATTACCATCTAATCGACAAGTTCTCTCAGTCCTATTTTACAATATTCGTGAGGTTAAATTGACTGTTAGTGAAAGTGCAAATCTTGTGATTAGGGAGTGCATCATTTATTGGGAAAAAGCAAGAATTCCAACAAGGGCATTTCCTAACTGTGTGAAGAAACTTATTGATTTATATCATGTTTGGAGAGAGTTGCAAAAAAATTGTAAGAAAACTCAGATTACGTTTAAGAGTAGTGAGAACAATTTTATAATTAATCTTGATAATTTGTTTGATATTGCACATGCTGATGCTTTTGAGAGAATGAAAATAGAGGAAGATAAATTATTTTTAATGAAACAGAGAGAGCCAGGTCGACCGGGATGCTTAGGTGGTGTAGATAATAAATTGGCGGGAAAAGAACAAAGATCTAGACAACCACGATTAGAAAAAGAGGAAAGGATTGTAAGACAAAGAGAATCACTAGCTGTTGCATCTACTTCCACCACAAATAACTTAGACAGTGTAGAAGATTCAGACGAAGAACAGATCTTGAATTCTGAACTCAGCTTGCCGGACGTTCCCTGCCATGAACAAAGTTCAAAAAGAGGTAGAAAGAATCTTATAACACCTAAACTAGTTGCAGCTTTAGATCGATGCCAGTTAAGCATTAGAGATACCGTTTACATTCTTAATGCGGTGGTAGAAGCGCTTGGTCTGAGCAGCGATGATTTCTGTAATAGCAAATCCTCGATTCAGCGAATTCGTACTGAAACTAGAAAATCAAGGGCAGAAGCAATAAAATCTAACTTCCAAAACAATGTACCCGACATAGTCACAGTCCATTGGGATGGAAAACTATTACCAGGGTTGGATGTACGGAGTTCAAAAGAAGAACGCTTGCCAGTTATAGCTTCATTTGACGATAGAGAGCAGCTTCTTGCAGTGCCGAAACTAGAAAGTTCTTCTGGAAAACATCAAGCGAAGGCTGTATCAGCAGCTCTCTTTGACTGGAACCTTTATGATAAAGTGCAAATAATGTGCTGCGACACAACAGCTTCCAATATGGGCCGTTTCAATGGAGCTTGTGCTATTTTGGAGCAAACTTTAGGAAGAGAATTGTTGCTTTTCGCCTGTCGTCATCATGTTTATGAATTGGTCCTAAAAGCTGTCTTTGAAACCAAGATTAAGCAAATTACTAGTAGCCCAGATATTCCGATGTTCAAAAAGTTCCAGGAAAATTGGATAAACATTGATTGTACTAAAATTGAACCATCTCTTAATTTCGTAAAAGCACGGGTTGCCGAGACAGACATTCAAGCGTTGTTACTATTTTATAAGGCAGAATTAGATAAAGGTTTTGTAAGAGATGATTACCGCGAATTGGTCGAACTGTGCGTAATATTTTTAGGAGGAGACACAGAGGAAAAATTAAAACTAAGGCCCCCCGGAGCTATACATCAGGCACGCTGGATGGCGAGAGCGATCTATTCTTTAAAAATATGTTTACTTCAGTCACAATGCAGAGTAACTGCGAAGGACAAAAAGGCTCTACAAGATGTTTGCTTATTTCTCGTAATATTGTATGTTAAACCTTGGCTCGAATGTACAGTGGCGACCAAAGCACCTAATCAAGATTTGCGCTTCTTGAAGATGTTAAAAGAGTATGAAAAAGTTGACGCAACAATTTCTAAAGCTTCTATAAGCAAGTTCAGCCATCACTTGTGGTATTTATGTGAAGAGACAGTCATTCTATCACTATTTGATGATGAAGTTGACAACCAAACTAAGAAGAAGATGATTGCCAACTTCAACAGGGACAAAATCTCGGATTTTAGCAAACGCTATGACCCGTCGAAGGAAGAACTGACTCAAAAGTTGTTTGGTAAGTTAAATTGACTTTTTGTTGGATTTCAATTTCAATGTCCAATACTTATTTATTTATTTTCAAAATTGTTGTTGATTTTTATTTGTTATTTAACTTATTTTTCTTTTTTTTTAGACAAAGCACTGGATGATTTCGTATCGGAAAAGAGCAAACAATTTTTATCACGACTGCAGATCGACGACAGTTTTCTAAAGGAAGATGTATCTTCTTGGAATAACAATGCTGCTTTTCTGGAGGCTAAAAGAAGAATAAGTTATTTGAGAGTTGTAAATGATACTGCTGAAAGGGCTGTTAAATTAATGCAAGATTTTAACGGACTTATCACGGCTGAAGAAGAACAAAAACAGTTCTTGCTGCGCTGTGTCCAGGAACATCTAAAATTGTATCCAGACTGTTAAAAAACTACTCTAAAAAGAAGTTACCCTGAGTGATTCTTATTTCTTTATGTTTTTAATTAAAGATTAATGTTCATCTAATTTATTATTTAATTTTATTCACTTAATTCATTGCATTTATAGTGAAATTATAGCAGACTGAAATTTTAGGACAAAACACGTTTTTTACTAAACTTTGAAGCTCGGTCGGCACTGGTTGCAATTATGCTAGATTGATAAAATTTTATATTTAAGTATCTTATAGCATTAGTAAAAATTATAGAGGGTATGCATTTCGAAATTCGAAAAAAAATTTTTTTTTGTCATATAAGGGACACCCTAATATGTATATATGTATTAATAAATTAGAAGTAGCAACGCCTAGTTAGAGTGGTAAAATAAAAGGACACGTTTAGTTAACCTAGTGGCAATTACAATCTCGCAAATAAATCGCATCACACCAAAATCTATAAACCACAATGTAATTATCATGAACCGAGTCTAGTGTAATAACTAAACTTGCATCGACCAAACTCCAATTACCGTAGTCAAATAGAAACGACCAAAATTTACTCGCACACTGGACAAACTTAGGATACAATGTATAAACTTTAGAGTTAACTATGCTAAACGATTTATTTACGTGTTGGGATACTGTTACATCGACATTTTGAACAATATTATTAATAATTAAACATATACCGTTATACGTATATGTGTTTTGAAATCTATTTTCTTTCGAGAATAGTTTCAAACTGAACGGATGTTCTTTGTTAAAGTGTAAAGTGACCTGCCGCGTTGATATCGACGGATGCATTTCACTTAAATGTATATTGAACTATATTTACTTGGTAAGTGTATAACAGCTTCCGAAAGTCAATCCGTACAGGTGATTTCAGCACGAACGGGCCGGCTCGACCGGAGCAGTACTACCCTCCCACAGAAGACTAACTTAAGGCGACAGCATCCGCGCTGTCGTGTTTCGTTGGTGAGTGTGAGACCGGAGGCCCATTGATTCAGTTACAGTGATAACTATGTGAGGCTTACACTACCACGATGATTGTCATGCCTTTTACGTCCCCAAGTGTGGCGTGAAAAAGCATCTCAATAGGCCGCCATAGTATGGGTAAAAAAAAAGGTGAAGGAATATTGACACTTATAGTATAGTACGTGACTGTATAAAAAATAATTAATGGAAAGTATCCAAATGTTCGGTGGGATGAAGAATATGTAAGAGAAAGCTATCAGCAAATCATTTTGTGTATTATAATAGCAAAATTTGATTTACACGAGTTTGCTTTCAAGTTATTATTAAACATTTTATTTAAAAGAAACGTCATAAAAAATGTGAGAAAAAGATATCGGATTGTAAAATAGCTGCTAAAAATAAACAGCAAATTAAAAGGTTAAAAAAGCAAGAGATTTATGATTAAAAGGAAAATTGAAACAAATAACATTCATATTGAAGTCTTGCTTGATTTATCGAGTAACAATAAGCCCGATATTTTTAGATCAAATCGTAGGTGGTGTTTCGTGGAAATGATTGTGTAAATGTCAAACATCATATAACAACCGTATTTGCTTTAGTCGATTAAATTTGATTTGTTTTTAATATTAATATTATTGTCTAATTTCAGGAAAAATTAAACTTTAGTAAATTTCTGCAATACCACTAATAAATACGTTTTAGTTTCGAGTAATTTCTTATATTGATGCCATCTATGCAATTTTAACTGCTGACGTAAAAAGGAAACTAACCGTTTTTGACATCAAAATTAATCATTGAAAATAACAAGGGTATTAGTACACTAATGGTCCAGTTAGCTTAAGAAATACCATATGACAGTTCTGACAGATTGGAAAACAGGGAGTTGTCAAAAAATCAAACAAAACAATATCTGATTCTCGACATAATTTCCTTACATTTACAAATCGATTTTAATGTGACCGGTTGGAATGGTGTTATAAAAAAGCGAGATTCATCACCTTTAGACCAAATATTTGTATCAGTATTTACCCAGTCTAGCTGTTACTATTAATTTCAGGTCTAAAGAAATACCTCATCCAACAAATTAATCTTTATCGGCAAGGGTGAATCGACGTAAATCTGGCAGATTGTATAAAGAAAAGTAAATATATAAAGAGTAATAAACAGCACTAAGTAATTTTATGAAAGTAGTAAAGAAATAACGATTTTCACCTCATTTTCATAATTGAACACAATTTTTCCATAACGGTGAACACAAAGTTAGTAAATTCATCACGATCGTTTCCGCAGTAAAGGTTTAATTTCCTTTATTGGGCCCGCCCTGTCGGCTCTTATACTCTGTGGACAAAAGGTCTGCGAAATTAATGAGATTTTTTCATGATCAGCTATTTTGAATCTATTTAAAAAATTATATTGACGGACGATTTTTTTGGCTCTTGAAAATGTATTGAGAAACATGATAACTTGCAGTTTGATTTATTCTTATTTTGTTTCTTTAGCTCTTTTGATAACGATCAAGGAATACACTTAGTTAATTAGAATAAATGATAACCGTTAACTTAATATATAGCATGCGGTACAGAATATACAAAGTATTAAACAATTACAGTTAAATTAATCCATCTCTAATCGTTTCCAATGGAAAGATATCCATTAAGCTTGCAACAAACCCGCGTTGCACAGTCAAGGCCAATCTTTTTAACAGGAACGAACTGGAACGGGAGTCACCCTTAACCTCCATAAGTCCACGATGATTTCATAAGATAGCTGGCGGCAATGATGCTGACATACGTCCCAGATCAAACACTTATAGTTCTTTCAGGACACCAGCGTCAACCTGTCCCGCCTCTTACCCATACTCCAGCATACTCAAGATGGTGACTAAAATGAGGACTCTACGGATAATGTCGTTGAGTCGAAATGGACAAAGTTGACTGTTGTTATCAACTTTTTACTGCGATTTCACTGGAATATATAAGTTTTACAATATATTTGTGAGGACACGATTATCACGTCCTTTCATCATAAAGGGAGGACCTCTTGCCTTTGAATAGGCGTGGTGATCATGCCAGATGGACTGTGGCCGAACAGTCAACGTTCCCAACGTTCCGTGAAGGAACTTGCCATATAGAATTAGCAGTTGCTCTGTAGTTAGGCGTATGTTTCTTTGATAACACTAAAGTATATCTTAGTTTCAGTGTAGGTGAAATTCGATCCACATGTTTAGTCAATGTGTACTACTACTGAAATATAATAGAATAGAGCATCATCCTTAAAATCCCTTGAGAAGATAGTCCAGAGACTTTGGTACTATTAGCAAAATTGTATTATTTTAAATACAACAAAATATTTAACTAAACAGATGCCTTAATTTTGTATAGCAACATAACTACTAGAATATTAACATTCTTGGGAAAGCTCAGGTCAATTATAATACTCTTTACTTCAAGTAAAAGTTTCGCTAGTTACAAGATTACACCAAGTAAATAGGCTACGTAAGAAAACCTTCAGTAGTAAATAAAACCAATTTTACTATCTTTTTCTTTATCTCCTGTTTTTGGAGTGGTGTAAATAGAATTTATGTTTCTTTCTTACTTTGAATATATAATGGTAAGAAATTTCCAGAATTAATATTACCATTTTGTTGTATTAGTTAATGAGTAAACATATGGGTAAATACTAGTTACAGTTACTTCAACAAATATATGTTAATTAGATACAAAGGTAGGATTAGGTATGTAAATAGTGTGATGAAGTTACTTCGTAATATAAATACTTGTACTGAAGTTTATTAAATTTTAAATCTACAGTCTATTCTCTTATCTTATAGCAGAGTTAAGTATATTTCAGTTCGAAAGAAAATTATGAGATTATATAATGTTATAGTGCAAAAAGTTAATGTTCATTTTTTAACGTTGAAACAAAAACTGAACAATGAAATCTTTTTCTTTCTTTTGACTACTTATATACTGTAAATTAAAAAAAAGTAATTATACGGGTATATACAGTAAACTACTAAAATAATTTTATTTAAAATCAACTCCATCAAAACCTGATTTCTGAACTCATAAAAATAATATTCCGTCAAAATATTTATAAATTCTTAATCTAGGCCACCATACTTACGAGTAATTATCTACATTCACAATGAGTTTGGCGACCATCACTTTTGGATTCTATTCATTCTTTCCATCAAGCAGAGTAGAGTAACTTTACTAGCCACAGAATATAAAAAACAAATATATGCTATATATTATATAAAATACTGATAATTTTTATTCAAAGATTAGGTAAAATCAACTTTACAATCAATTCCAGAAAAAAGGATTGAATCTAATCACAATGCGTGAAGATATACCGCAACATACATACAAAATACATTATATATTAGCAGTCAAATTGAGTCTCTATTTTAAAGTCGATTAGAAGTGAAACGTTTTCAACAAACCATTAATTATTTTCAAATGTAAAACAGAACAAACAAGAATAATCAATCTTATAAAAGTATAATGTACCAACAGAAGTCTCGACAGGAAGCCGCACGGAAAATAACATGAGAAATTTAAGCTTCACTGTGCCGTTTGAATGTAACCTTTGTTGGGAATGGTTCGTTTTGATATTTAATATTGTAACTCCGATGTCAAATGCGGCCGGCAGCGGTCAGAAATTATTTACCAGAAATTTATGAAGTCTGAGTAAAACTCAATGAATTGAAAAATAATATATTCGTGCGTTACGTAAATAAAAAAGTTTTTCACAAGTCAAGCAAAATTACAGTTCACTGTTTGTTGGGCCACATCACTCCTTTGACAAATGAAGTAAATGCAGAAAACGCTCTAGTGGAGGATAATCTTTTATTATACTTGAACAGTTCATTGTTTTTTGGATTTACTAGTTTAAAGCGTTCTTCCCTCTTAGATTACGGCTTACATTACAGTTTGACAGGTCTAGGTCATGAGCACATGTCTATGACAGTATTCACGTTAATCGCCGGGGTGAGAACAGGGAAGACCAGGACGAGTTCGAAATGCGGCGGAGCGCTAACCGACAGGCATTGGCACAATGGCGCGCGCGGCTGGAACAGCCATAAAATGCACGCCAACGCGCTGTCGGTACCGTTCTACTCAACCTCGAAGCTTGGGTAGGTAGGGAGGGAGGTCGCGTCACCTACCAACTGACACAGATTCTCACCGGGCATGGTTGCTTTGGTGAGTATCTGAATAAGATCGGACGCGAGGAAACGGCACACTGTCACCACTGTGCAGCCGACTGGGAGTCCGCCTAGCATACGCTGGAGGACTGCCCTGCGTGGGCATCTGAACGCGGAGTCCTAGTCGATGAAATAGGACGAGAGCTGTCACCGCCTGCAATCGTTGCCGCCACGCTGACGAGTTAGGCGGGTCTGCGAAGCTGTTATGCTCCAGAAAGAGACCACTGAACGGGATCGGGAGAGGGCCAATCCCGAGCGAAGAAGACGTCGCTGGCGTTATGAGCCGTCGACAGGACTGTGAGCCGCCAGGGAGTGGGGACCTCTGGTGGTGGATTAGTTGCTGCCGTGGGTGATAGGATGATTTGTTGCGGCCTCGTCGCAAAAATGCGATAGGGTCGCAACAAATTATGACAACCGGACTGATAGGTGGGGAAGCCTTTGTGACCTCTTCAAGATAGGGTCTGACTAGGCGCGGCGATGATTCTGGAGGAGGACCTGAAATAATATGGTCTAGGTCCTCTTCAGAGAAAGACGCCTGAGACCGGCCGCCGGGGTGGTATTTAGTGGAAACACCACATACTCCTGGCTGGTACATCCTCGAGGAGCTGGAGATCCGTAAGGATTTGCCACCCCGACAACAAAGGAAAAGATCATGAACGTATAATATGTAAATATTTATAAATCATCGTTTAAACATCATTTTTTTTACATACCAATTTAGAACATAACTAAGACATTACTCAGATCTCAAAACATTTATACTTTGGTATCCCAGCTGCATGATCAAAGACGCTTCCTTCGAATACTGTAAGTACAATCAAATATTTGTTATTTACATTAAAATTTTATATAAAACATTGAATTCCAAAAGAATTTGCAAACAGAAATACCATTGAGAGTAAACTTGACTTCAGAAATTTAATTTATTGGAGGCCAAGACGATCAAAGAAAGATATTTATTTGTGGTGAGGACTGCTCCTAATTTCATACCGATTCCTCTGATTAGCGATATTTGAAACAAACTTTATGATATTTTCCACATTTAATAATTCTAATTTAAAATAAAGATAATTAATAAGGACATACCAAGGTTTTCCACAACCGTCTCGTGCCGCCCGCATCTAGCAGCTTCCCATGACCTTTACCAGGTCGTCGGACCACCTTATGGAGGACCTACGCTTCGTTTTCCAGTATGCGGTTACCACTCCAGAACTTTATGGCCCCATCGGTCATCTTTAGGCGTTGTAAATACTTTTGGTAAAATAAAGTTTTAAATTTGTAACATATAGCTTCTTTTTATTACTTTCGAGGTATTAATAAGCACTATTTTTAAATAATACATTTTGTTTGCAAATTTCTAGTTTTTTATCAAAGAAAGGAAAGTCAAATTACCAACACAATTAAATTCCTAACAAATAGGCAATGGAAATAAATAGCAGACGTGGCTTTTAAGTATAAATCACGAGGAAAAGGGGTCAAAAACACTTGGAGATGGAAGTAGATGTATACTTTAGCCTCTTGTCGTTCACTGCTGAGTGAAAGCCTCCTTCAAAAAAGAAAGTAATGTAATAAAATAAATTAAATTGTCAAGTTCAACCTTCACAGTATAAATATTTGTGTAACATAGCTAAACTAAAAACAAATGTGTATAATTACTCAACACAATACATCCAAAAAACATAAGTACAAAACCATTCCATAAGCAATTTAGTTTACATAGTCTCCTTACTGTTATTTCAAACGTATCTCAAATAATTGTACTCATATTGAAGAGGTTAGATCAGATTCAGATTAAATTTGCACATTATAACGATAATGTCACTAATACCTATATTGTGTGTGACATTATTTGTTATTTTATTATATTTTATTATAATTGTAAAAGTCATTTCAATTTACATTTCAAGGAACAAATGGATAAACAACCGGTCAATGTGAGTCAGTAGTTTCTTAAACCGGTTCCTTGGAGTGCGGCAGACGCGGTCGATCGTTGCGCGGCCGCAGACTCGACGATCGCCGTTTCATCAGTCGATTCATTGCCTCTCGACGTGACACTTGTTCCTTGACAGTGCTTTCTCGTGCTTTCACTGCGCTTATTAACTATTCTCATCGCTTCTCATTTCTTTCTCTCGTTTCCACGTACTGTACTCCTTCTGCCTGTTTGCTATAGTGCTTGTGAATCTTGCTTGTGACCGACAGTAGACCATGAACTCAGTAAGTGATACTTTTTATTCTTACACTACCCACAAACTAAACATCTCCACCTGTTAGAAAAATATTAACTTCACCATTATCATCAGCCTATCGTAGTCCACTGCTGGACTATGGCCTCTCCCACTGCACGCCACACTGATCGATTTTGCGTTAGTCGCATCCAACTCCTACCAGCCATCTTGCACAAATCGTCGCTCCACGTGGATTGACTTGAAGGGACATTTATATATGTTATTTTTTAAGAATAAGTCAGTGTAAAAATGGATAACTCTAATATTATAATAATAATATCATTAGTATTTGGATCTGTCTCACGAGATTGCCGATATGTGGAATGTGGAATCGGTGATCATTGTTCCGATAATCATATCCACGGATTGATAGCCAAGAGTCTTGACCAACACCTTAAGAGGCTCACGTTTGAAGGTTAGATCAAGGGTCTGATGCAGAACGCTGTCCTCCTTGACACGGCCCGTATGGAGCCCTAACCACCAGTGTCTTGGTACCTGTACCCGATGTCGGTGGTGTACTATTTTTTATATTTTTAAAAATATGTTTTTGTATTCCTTTTGTATGTATTTAAAAATTTAATTAATACGTGTATTTAAATGAATAAAGAGAATAATAATAATAATAATACATATTTCGGACATTCGAAACACAACGTCATCTAGTTTCAAACTAAGCAGCGCTTGTGCTACGATAACTAGACTGACTGATACAATACTTATATACTTTTTTTTAAAAAGACATACATATTATATATAGAAAGCATCTAAACTTCAAACAAATATTTGCAGATCATACAAACATTTGGCCCGACCCGGGCATCGAACCCGAGACCTCAAGCACAGCAGTCGTATTCACTACTGATGCGTCACCGAGGCAGTTAAATATGCATTAGTACTAATATATGCGAGTAACTCTCTGTGTGGTGAAAGTTTAAGAATTCCAATTATCACTACTCCTATTGATTTCATGAGTATCGTCATCCCAAAGACGATTAAGACGTTAAACTACGTAGTACAATATCACTGCGAAGGGAAAAGAAAACTTGAAGCAAACTCTATACCAACCCGCCTAGTCAGCGTGAAGATCTAAACCTAAGCCCCTTCTAAAGAGAGGCCTAAGTCCAGCAGTGGACTGTTAAAGGATATGGATAATGATACAAGTATCTAATAGAATAACTGAGAGTTAGCCATACATTTAATCTCATTTTGGCATAAATGGACTGGTATGATCGGAATGATATCACAGTTTTTCAGAAAACGTTAGGTAATTTTTTCGTTCCTTTTCACTGATTGAATGATGTTATCGAAATCGCACCTTCTCTTTCTCTGATTCTGAAGGGGAAAGGCTCAAAATACGGCAACGCGTTGGTGACTCTTGAGGCGTGTACCGGTGAAGATAATAGTTTAACATCAAGTGTCCTTTTAACTAGTTTGCCTCCTATATCATAAACAGATCATCAATCTTTACCACAGATTAAAAACAATTTATTACACATATGGATTGATAGATTATAACAAAGTTGACATGTCTATAACTAGATGTCGCTACTACGAACTGAATATAAATTTCATTATAAATTAATGTATACCCTGTAAAAGAGAGGTGACATCGCTGATATCCGTAATCCAAGATTAATTGGCAACAGTTTGGAGGGATAAAAGAGAAGTGCCGAGAGCCGTATAATTGCTTATTTTTATTTATTTTTAGGTTTTGTTGATTCTACTTTTAATTACCTTTTAAGATAAGAAAATCTATAAATAGATATGAATAAAATTAAAATAATTTTTGCGTTGTGTAAATGAGGTAATAATTAATATGTAAATCATTATTTTGAAATTGCTTTTCATAATAGAAATCATTTCTAATCAGACCAGACTTGGTCATCTGGCATTTTCTCAAAAATATTTAAATCTTTTAGGATATTTACAAGGATATTCAACACAAAAACATCTATCAATTTTTTTTTTAAAACATTAACTACCTATCGATTATTCGAAATAGTCTATTGACTTGGTTACACACAGAGAACCTGCGACAGTAAGCAAAACTACCTGTATTCAAATGCTTAAACCTCGTGATTACAAATTCAACACTTTAATTCACGTCCAATCTTTGAAATCTCCAGACGGATGTAATAATAATTTGCTTGCTTCACCTAAACTGTTTTAAGCTAAATATTTTTTGTGTTCCTGTATCGATTTTCAAATAGTCTTTTTCACCGTGTGGCAAGCTTTACTTTTTATTCTAAAAATACTTTCTCAGACAACAATATGTGCCACAGGACAGGTAGTAGATTTATTTCCCTATTAAATGTGGACACGATAACATCTGTCGTTTCTCCTCGTAATATTATATAACTGAATGTGTTTTTGTGAGGATCTTTTTTAATCTCGAGTTATATACGAAGATGGATGTAAGGGTGGATACGTAAAAAACTTATACACCGAGTTCACTGATTGTGTAAAACTAAGCCCACGTGGATTCAAATCTAAGCTTAAGTTAATGTACTAAGGTGTAATTCTAAAAATGATCTCTAAGTTTTTCATAACACAGTTTATTTTAGTTTGAGATAAAATTTCCTTGGTATTTTTTGTAGAAGTTTAGGAATGTTGTGATGTTGTTTGTTGAATGTCGTGCGACACGCAATAACAAATAGCTCGCAGACTGCGGTGTCACGTAAATTCTTCTGGATTGCATGCGATATATACAAGCATTGAAAGCATTTTGTGTTACATATTTTAACGTTTAAGTACTCACAAACATAATAATTAGTAAAATCAATAAAACCTTAAGGTATAGCTATTATAGTATTGTATAAGTGATTTACATACTCATTTGATTTGGATTAAAAGTTTACTCACCTTCGTTCAGACGAGTTTGGTCGTTAAATAATTATAACAACTTACCTATCAGAACCTATAAGCAACTCATCCTGTAAAACAGTCAAGATCTTTTGATTCCAGTTAATTTTTCTATAAGTACCACATATCCAAAGCAACATCTCAATATATTGACATTATTAATAATAATTTTAGATCATCAAAACAAAAGATACATTTTCTCTAATATACCAAGAACCTAAGATCATTCATACAATGTTACACGACAATATTTCTTTTTGTTCAACCTACACGATATAATGACAAGTTTAGGTTGTGGTTAGTTTATATATAAACCCATGTGGGGTGGGCAGCCCATGAAGGTTTCCACACGTCAAAAAAAAATGATTTGTTTTAAGTTTACCTTTTACCTTTTCTTTACAATGATCTTTTCTGTGTAGTTTGCTCTCTTAGTCACGTCGTACAGCACGCATGAAACAAATATGCTGATGCTCTGTATTCTTAATCCATCACCACATACATATTACAACAATTTACAAAAATTAACATAAAAAAATATACACATTCTTACAAAAACGATCCATCCATTCAGACACTCACATCTCTATCCCCAAAGGGGTAAAAAGGGCGTGTTAAAAGATTCACGTTTCGGCGACTATAAGTTTAATTCTACTAACGTTATAGCGTGTACACAAATATAATATGAGTCCGGTATATTTACATAAAAACACGTTTGTATGTTTCGACAATACGATACGGCACGATACTTTCATGAAAAAGCAGCAAGGTACCATTAAAATGCTGTTTTCTACTACGTATCTTAATCTAAAGTAAATTGCCACAAATGTTTTGATTTAAATCGAATATTCAAACTAACCATTTTTTCCTTTTTTACCAGGATCCACTGATAACCAGCAAGACACACATCTCCAGACCTGATGGTGATGGTCTCCAGGCCTCATGGCGGACATTACACGTCTTCCCGGATGATTACCCCACTCATCGAGGCTACCTGTCGTTGAAGTGTCAGGCGACACTTGCGACTTTACCGCCACATGTGCGGTCTATGGCCGTAAGGTTGTACGTGGCGGCTCGACCTCACATATCTTCATATATGTTCAGTAAAAATAGTAAGTAAATTATTATAATATAACTATCAAAAAAAGATAAATCTTCAAGAAAAGAACGTATTCCTTCCTCAAAAACCGGCAACGCTTGTGATTTCTGGTGGTGTTAGTCACATTTCAGCAGGCGACACCGACACCTTAAAATCCCCGTGAATCCTACTGATGGTTATGTCGGACTCGAACCGACCTTAAACCATACACCGTCTCAAGTACTAGTAACTAGTGAACCAGAGGCGACACCTCTGCACTTGCTTACTCTTTATTACAAAAATATAGGTAGCACCTTCGTATAACTTCCCTTACTGATATTGATATTCGTCAATGATATATAAACACAGTCATTGGACGGTTATGTGAGAACGACAAAAGATGTACAGTGAGTCTATTGTGAGTTCATTGCAGGCTAATGGCAGGACCGAAAACTGTCATCTTTAACGATCCAGTTTATAGGATACAACCTCTCATAAGACCTCAAAAATCTGGTCTACACTGACTCATGCAAAATGTTAGAAGAGTCAAAAGGTTGTGACGTCCTCGTGATTTTTGAGTTGTTGATGTCCATGGACCGCAAGAGTAACTCGCAGTTAGGTACCCAACCTTGTATCACATTACATCAATAAAAAAGCCTTTGCAGTCCACTGCTGGACATAGACTTCAGCTTACAAAGGAGATTTTAGCCCACTATACATTGACCAGACGGGTAGGTACAGGGTTTGTTTCAAGTTTTTTTTATTTCAAGTTGCAGCGCTGTTACCCTATGTAGTTTTACTCACCTCTTACGATACCCATGAGATGAATATGTAGACATGTAGTAGACACTTCGTATTTTGAATCTGTCACCGCACAAATTGCCCTCGTATATTATAAAAATGACGATCAATAATTTTATTACCATGAAAGTACAATGACATTTAACAACGAAAAGTAGTATATTTTTTATCAAAATGTCTTGTACAACCAAATGTATAGTTACTAACTACTTTTCGAATAACAGTAATTTCAAAACAATATGAACACCCACCTCTTACTGTAACTGACGATGCGGACAACAACATTGTACAAAGAATATTTTGTGTTTGTGAGCATACACGGAGGGAGGGGCCACTCAGGCCTCTGTTCAGTATTGTTGTACGTAATTTGTGGTTCCGTGATTCTCGTTATTTCATCGATGTTTAAGCTAAGTAAGTAATTCATTATTAAACAACGCTTTTAATATTTTCTGAATTACCTCTGGATAATTTGAGGTATTTCACGTTACAAAATATACATACAGTGGTCTGTTAGCAAATATATTAATAATTGAACATTTCTGAACATAACGGTCGTCCGATTCTAAACTAGGCAGTGCCTTTACCATGATAAACATGTTTTAGATTATACACATGTAATATACATATATGTATATTATATTACAAATAACTAAATACATTCAAATACGGATCAAATATTCATAAAACACTGTCCTGGGTGATGAATTAAACCCATGATTTTCGACTCAAAAGTCAACATTACTAACCATTAGTCATCCTACAGATTGGTCAGTAAGTCACTTCGCAATGAAATGTAAAAGCTAGCTAAGACGATAAAAATATTTTATATCCATTTACGTCATTTACGAAACGCAAAACACAAAAATGAAGAGAAAATCGTCAAAAGCTTAAAGATTATAATTTTTTAATTTAAATATTTACAAATTTCGTTTATCCGTAAGCCCATTCCTTTTAAAGAAATCTAAGGAATTTCCTTTACACTTTGTGGAATTAAGAAAAAAATATAACTCAATAAAGAAAATTTTACCGTTATTTTGAGTTGACTAAAAAAAAATTTTTTTTGTTAAGTGAAAGCTTATTTCCATCATAATAAGAGTATGAAATGCCTGAGTGCCTTTATCTACAGAGATGAGTCCACGGACTGAATATTTTTAGATCTTGGAAATAGATGTAGAAAAAATTATGCTTCCCTTCGCTTTATTGTAAGGGACATCTGGAAGTAAGGGAATTTATTACGTACAAATATTAAACTCAATCATTTATTTAAAGATGAACAATTCTTTTTTAATCTACTCATACGTCAATGTTTGAAAGATGTAGGCTATTAAAAGAAGGTTACGCAAAAGGCGTCACTGCCACCGAAGATGCAGCCAGCTCGAGAGACGAAGCTGTTGGTGGAATACGCAGTTTCACGGTAAAGCGGGCCAAGGTCCGATGACTCCTGCAAGAGACTATGCTGGTGTTTCGTTTAATTTATTGTTCTATTTCATATTTCATTTGTTCGTAATTTATTTCTTTTTTCTCTATAATTTGAATTTCCAAGTGAGCTTTTTGTGTATTTCATGTATACTTTAGGATTGTAATTTTTATTTTTATTTAGTAACTTACTGAAGCTTTTGTATGTGTTTTAGTGTTTCCACGGTCTACCCATATATCGGGTTCGTATGCCATCTGTATGGACAACTTGACTTTAAGTTACGATCATTTCTTCAAAGCACCAACCCAGAATCTGCACTATACTCGTACAGCTTTATTTAACA
Source organism: Hypercompe scribonia (assembly GCA_949316085.1). NCBI lineage: Eukaryota > Metazoa > Arthropoda > Insecta > Lepidoptera > Erebidae > Hypercompe > Hypercompe scribonia. The sequence goes on from OX438975.1 coordinate 23,697,170, forward strand.
TTGTGCATTTACTTAAAAAGAAAAGGCACCTCTGTGGTTTCTTTTGGCGTTCGTTCCCAGCCTTTTTCTATAGTCTTAGCAAATGCCGCTGCTTTCTGGCTATAAAAAACGATTTGAAAAAATGTCTGTAAATTTTACTTATAAACATAACTTCATTGATCATTCATTTATTATAACTTTAAAATTCACCTACACTGGCCACATTTCTGACGCGTTTATCTGAGGAATCCTAACCGATTACAACCACGGTGGTTAATCTCAACGTAAGCCAGCCAATTACACAGGCGATATTATAGTGTACAAGTACGCGTGCAAACACAGGTGTACTCTCTGTTCTCTCATTCTCACAATCCGATGTGACAGCTATTCAATACGATCAGGGAAAAATTAGGCGTGGAACCGAGGGCTTTACGCGTTCTCCGAAGTATGTACCTTAAGATCCCAGCTTCCAAACGCTGGGCTGTTATTAAGCAGTTCTATATTCGGAAAATTCGATAACACTTTTTGGCCCAACTTTTGTATCGAATCTAGAACCTATTGATCGCCAGTTGCCTATGTCGTTATAATATACTAGTTGCAATATCTGTCCCAGTAAAATATGAACAAGCAAACGTAGTGGCTTTGACGCGTATTTCCCAATTTGAACCTTATAATATTCCTCTAGCTTGTTTCAACCATGCATTTTCACTGTCTCAAAGCACCTTCATCCTTTAACCGGTATAATTTGTGTAAAATAAACGGTTGATAATTTTTTGTAGTATAGATGGGCAAAAAAGCTGCCAAGTCACGGACGTCAGTGCGTGGGCTCGGAAAACCATATTCACTCCATGAAAGAAGCATGGCCCTCATAAAAAAATCAACCAAAATACTGTTTGCAATTATCATAATCAACAACCTATTGTAGTCCATTAACAATAAACACATAAAATTAGGAAAAATAATAATGTTGAAAATAGTACCGAGTAACCGAGGATTATGAATCAGTGTCTATGTCTACTATGTAGTCACTTTCAATCAAATGACACTTCTACTCATTTCCTCACTCTGCAAGAAAAAACGTAATTTTAACCACACATTAAAAACAAAGAAAGTATGCTTAGATGTAATGCGGTTTCCGCAAATATTGAGACAAAGAGGAAAATAAATTGAATTATTTGTGGTCTCTGAAACTCAAACTTTGTTCCTAACATGTAATTTGCTGTTACTCTCTCTAGTAACACTTATAGAGAAGAATGACATCTTCATACAAAACTTGTTAGAAACTTTTCCTTAGTGCTTTGCGCCAATTATTTGCAGCCAGCACATAACTATTACAAATATATGTAAATATACCTATGGGGGTATGTAAATCTTTTTGAGTTCAAAATTAGTAGCACTGTTCTTGAAAAGTTCCTGGAAGTAAATGTGTATGCCGATTTTGATTTGTTACTGTATAGAAATTTATTTATTGACATAATCAGCGATCCACGTCATCAAAAAACAAAATTATAGGCAAACACAGTTTAGAAAGTTAAAGAAAATATGTAACTTTTAGTGTTTAACATACCTCTGCCTATAAATTTAAGAGTTTCGTCACGAGGTTAGCTTACACTGTGTGTGTAAGTATTTTTAACCAGCATCGCAGTAAACAATTTTTTCTGCCACACGCAATGTAGAAGTTGTTATGTAAATAAGCTACAAATTTCTTCAATCGTATTGTTTCAGCGTGTATGATGTGAATGATATATTATTAGTGAAATGATTTGCCATGCAATTAGGTAGATTTGAAAGGATGTGTCTGATACAATGTTTCAAAGCAATAGTACAAATGTTCTTTTTGAACATGAACTGAATGTGTACATTAGCTTTGCTTACATTTTAGTGACAGATCGATAACTCTTTTTTCTTTTTCAGATGCCGTGGCCAACAGCAGTTCACGGTTTCGACTAGAAACAATTTTATGGACGTTGATGTTCTTAATAAGAAGACAAGTGCCTTCACTAGTTAAGTAAAGTGCTAGTGTTTTGTTACTCATACAAGATGAACGTTGAACGTGTCGACATGAGTGAGTGTTACTGTAATTATATTTTGAATTATCGGACTTTCTGAGTGCCAGCGTTGTATGAATAAGAGTTTTCTAAGACTACGCGTGTTATTCTTTGTTTATAAACAGCATAAATTCTATATTAGATTATTGCGTCAATTTATACTTGTGTTAGCCGGCTTGACTGAAGCGCTAACAAGACCTCGCAGAAAATCAATTTTAAGTATCGATATTGTTGCATTGCGTAAACATTACTCAAAGGGTTTCAATGACACTTCTGTCTCTTAAGTTGCAAGTGTCATTTAACAATGAGTAGATAGATCACTTGGTGGTAATAGAGTAATCTCTTACCATCAGGCAAGCCGTTTAATATTTGCCCTTCCCAGTCCTGATAGTTTACAAGAAACGTCTTTTAATTTCTGAAAGAACCTTACAATACTCCATATGACGGTAGCTAGCCAGGAGATTTTTACAATATCTTCACCATCATAATCAGCCATAGAAAGTTTTCTGTAGTCACATAGGCCTACCTTAAGGACAACAAATTCCATTATGATCTTTAGATCATCTATCCATATTATTGATAAACATCCTATGTTACACTTTTTGGTATATAATTTGTTACTGTTTTTCTGGTAGTGTGTTATTTTTAGGCTACCTTTTTTTTTACCAATTGACCAAAAACCGCCCGCCGTCTCAGGTACCACTAGCCAAAGAATCAGGTGCACCCTATTAAGGAAATCTCTGGAAGCCCGACGTACCCTGAGCCACCTACGGCTTGTAAATGCACGTGTTCCAGTGAGAGAATCCCCACTCCGACGGCCGCCACGAGATCACGCCTCTGCTCCTTCCATGCTGGGTATTCAACCAGCGTGTAGAGTGCCAGAGTAAGCCAACACCGTTCATTCAGTCATTGTATTCTCATTAATTGGCAGGTCTCCGGTATGAATTAAGTATAGGACAGGTCCTAGTATACCCTGGTAGTGTGTGAGTGTCTCGGACCTAGGAACAAATTGAGAGCACAGATAGTGACGTCTAATGCTGGACCCCGGGAGATAAACAAATTGGATAGGTGTGGCATTACTCTCTGTAATTTCAGTGGTTCTTGTCTATTATCACCGTCACTATACGGGACAAAATCTAATGCCTGGTTTTCAGGTATCAGCGGAGGTCGAATGCTCTGCCGCAAGGGTTACCTGGCTCCAGTATTTGTCCTCGATATCTTTAGTGGTGACTTTAGTGGTTTTTAAAGAAATTGTCGTAGGCAGTACTAACAACACCTCTAAACTATGCCAAATTAATGTTAGTTCTAGGTTTCATAGAGTCTTACGTCTGTATCCCTTATCATATTATCAGCTGATGGTGGCGATGGTGCTTTAATATGTTCAAGAACTTATTACTGACGATGCAATGTCTCACTAGCGCGATCGAGAAGCTATTGACAGCGTCTTTTCCACGCTTTTTCAACTTTCAGCCCAAAGTCTGCATATTCCTTTTGAAATACATATTTATAGTCCAACTGCCTTTTAACCACTAGATTTCCTTTCATCGGCTATTTTACCATTTCTTTTTGTCAATAATGTATTCTAGTCCACCGCAAGTTTAGATTACGCTATATATTTTTATAAGATTAACTTTTAATCATCCAACAAAAGCAGAGAAATGTATGACTTTGATGGCGCACATTTCAAAATTTCGCGCCCCCCTTTGGCTCTGCAGACGACCTATGTGCTGATTTAATACTTCGAATCTGGTCGTCGTCTGCTTTGCAAGTTGAAACTATAGCCGGCTGTAAAACTATTTCACAAATGTCAAATATCGCAACAGTGGCAAATGATTTCTCTACATATGCGATAGAATCCTCAAGTTCTTTATTAGGGAATCTACATAAAATTAAAATTTATCTCATTTTTCTTTCGAACGCTTATGAACGTTGGTGCAATTCGATGATTCAGTTACGAGGTGGTACGTGATCCTCTTTAATTTCAATGGTTCTTGTCTATAATCGCCGTCACTATACGGGACAAAATCTAATGCCTTGTTTTCAGGTATCAACGGAGGTCGAATGCTCTGCTGCAAGGGTTACCTGGCTCCAGTATTTGTCCTCGATATCTTTAGTGGTGACTTTAGTGGTTTTTGAAGAAATTGTCGTAGGCAGTACTAACAGTACTTCTAAACTATGCCAAGATACTATTAGTTCCAGGTTTCAAACAGTCTTATGTCTATATCCCTTATTATATTATCAGCTGATGGTGGAAACGATGCTTTAATATGTTCAAAAAGCCATTACTGACGACGCGATGTCTACTAGCGCAGTTGAAAAGCTATTGATAGCGGCTTTTCTGCGTTTTTTCAACTTTTAGCACAAAGTCACACATTCCTTTTGAAATACATATTTATAGTCCAACTCCCTTTAAATCACTAGAATTCTATTCAGTTTCCTTTCATCGGCTATTTTACCATTTTTTTTTGTCAATAATGTATTCTAGTCCACCGCAAGCTTAGATTACGCTACCTATTTTTATAAGATTAACTTCTAATCATCCAGCAAAGGCAGAGAAATGTATGTTTTAGAACATCTAAATAGACTTTGATGGCGTACATTTCAAAGTTTCGCGCCTCCCTTCGGTTATGCAGACGACCTATGCGTTGATTTGATACTTCGAATCTGGTCGTCGTCTGCTTTGCAAGTTGAAACTATAGCCTGCTGTAAAACTATTTCACAAATTTCATATATTGCAAAGAATTCTCAAGTTCAATAGGGAATCTACGTAAAATTAAAATTTATCTTAAATTTTCGAATGTTTATGAACGTTGATGCAAGTTGATGATCCAGTTACGAGGTGGTACGTAATCCGGTCTATTGTTTATGGTGGTTTTAATTATGTCTCGGTCTCAGTACACTTTTGATATTTTATCGTTGAGTACACTTTTAGGTTTATGCTTGTAATATGGTTCTATTTTATCTATATTAATAATTTTTGGTTATTTTAATTTTAACTGTAAATGCATATACTTGGCTACGTTGTTACATCTTCTATGTCTACTTTTATGCTAGAAATGGACAACCTCTTATAATATGTATGTTCTATTGTTTCTTCATTGGAATTAAATAATCGTCATCTATCAAACACTATTAATTAATCTTTTATAATATATTGCTGATAGTTTTTATTATTCGTCTGTTATTGATGGATCTTTGGAATAACCATTGTAATTTAGTTTAAAGGGTATGCCAGATATGTGTTAGTCTAAGGGCGTTACATATAGGACTGTTATTAGATTTATTGTTCATATATGTGAAATGTTTTGAACCTAATTTTTGTGTATTTTACGCCTACTATGACCCTCTGCCTTTTAGTTTCTTCTTTAGATTGAATCTGTCATTGAATGTATGTGGTGGATGTTGTGTTTATTGCATGTAGTTCGAGATATTCTATTAAGTTTATCAAAATTGGTAGTAGTTTATGAAATAATGCCAAACACTAATGCCAATTGCTACATTTTCCCAGCCTATCTTTGTACTTTTTGTAAGCTCTTCTTTTATTTACTGTGACTTAACCCTATACCCTGTGCATATCCTAAATATTTGGATGTTTCGTTTATTTCTATTTGATCCACTATCTGTCACTATTGTCTATTGTTTGGTTGTATGTAGGGTCTGTTTCATGATGTTTACCTTTAATAAAATTGTTTATTTTATACTTATCCGAATCAAAGTTCGTTTTGAAATCGGTACTAAAATTACTAATGTATATAAATAATAAACAAACATGTTTGTTTAGTGTTGATTGAGATACGAGATAGTATAGTATTGCCTTGCATACCACAGTAGACTTAGAAAATCGCCCTGATACATTTCTCGGAAATGGACGTTTGTATTAGTCGTCCCCTTCCTACTCATAATATCGACGCTTTTTCTCAATAAAGTCTTAAATTAGGCTTTTTACGATTTACTCGCAGCAATTTCTATGAAGGAAGTTTCAGGAATTTGAAGTCAGGTTATTTTCATGCAGCTTATATAAATTTGTTTTATAACAACATGTCTTAAGTGCCTTAGTTTAGAACCCATTTATTTGTATTTAGATTTGCATGAAAAATATAGCACTTTAGACTAAATATTCCTTGATACAACGTTATTTATATTCTCATCACGTATTCCAAACGTTGTCTGATTTTAAAAGGTTAAACAAACCGTAATATGTTGAATAAATTTACAGTCCATTACGCTTTGTGTATCGTTTCTGTTTCTGTCAAGAGAGAATATTTAGTTCAGATATTAGTTCCTTTTGACTGCAACTCTTGGAAATTTATTAAAACACTTTATTAACATGTCGCAGGAAGTTGAACTTAATGCCCAAGAATTTTTTAGTAAGTCATCATAGATGATGCAGATATAAAAATGTGGTAGATGTGTTAAAACTTCCTTTGTACAACATAGACTTTGTCTAGAAATTTCCAAAGGCTGAGGATGATGATGATGATGATGATAAAGTGAAAAGACAACGAAGTGATGTGAGAGCTAGAGGTGTGAAAAGAAAAGACAGAAATAATTAAATTTAGTAGGGACGCGATTACTCACAACGCAAGCACTTAGAAAGTCCATATGTGAAAGATAAATTACTTATATTCTACAGTAAGTTATATCGTTATTATGTAAAGAAATAATATATTTTGGTGAAGCTAAGGAAACACATGGCGAAATCCATTTATATGAGCACGCGATCATTCATTCTAAATTAGATAAATTATATAAATACATCATCTCCTTGCTCAATATTGTTATGTATTACGTACGTATTATTTTCAAGGCGAACTCTGCTTTCATTTCATGTGTCATTGGCGTGCTTACACGAAATGAATATTTTTGTTGAAATACTCGGCGTTGTGGGGATTTTCGTAAACCAATTTAGATTGACATGAATTTAAAACAGTAAATGGGTAGCTAACATTGGTTATTCTTTTTTTTAGAATAACTAAATTTTGTTGTTCTACGCATTGTATACAGTTAAAGGTAAAATTAAAGGCTTTAATAATGTGTTTATGTAATAACATTGAATGTTTTGGAACAGTTAGCATTTTTTGATTCCAGACTATTTTATATTCCAACATTATTTTAATAATAACTTATTATTAGCTACAGACTAAAAGGTTACTTGTGATTGAGTTTTAATTTGATATTAAATTATTTTTCTGCATGTATTCTGAAAAAAGCTTGACGGGAAAATGATTGATCACCTTAGGAGACAGATTAGTAATCTACTAAAACTTATTATTATCACTCCATTACTTAGGCTAAAAACAAAATACACAATTTCTAAAGGCAAAGAAGCCGATAAAAGGAAAGACAGAAAATATCTTACACAAAAATGGCTTTGTCCGGTTTCTGAAATTCAGGATTTTGCACTTTAAATTCTTCTATTACACCAGTTTCAATGCAACTATTATGTTTTCAAATCCTGTAACATTTAAAAGCGAATGTATCGCCAAACGTGACACAGTGGTACTGAAAGCAGCGCTGGCCTTTGTGAGACCATCACGACTTTGAGTCGCCCCTATACAATAAAATTGTAAATAATATCTCGAGATTCCACATCGAAAATGATTATAAAATATTAGAGAACTTCTGATGCATCCATTACATTTTTTCTATTACTTCTTATTGAATATTGCACATAATAGAAGTAATGGACTGCTTAAATTGGAAAATCATAAATCATTTCTGATGTTTTCTTTTAAATACCAACTTAAGAATATGTTAACACAAAATGGGTTGTTTGTGGTCACTGGCGGATATATGATAAAAGTTATACATACATTAAGTCTTTTGGTGTTTAGTTGTTGTATCTTTAAAGTTGGAAGTCTCTATAAAGTTTCGAACATGCTTAACACGACCACAACGCGATTTAAACGACCACATAACGACTTTGAAGTTATCTTAGTGCGTGGTAGAAGGACATCTGTCAAACCGAACGTTCCGTTTTATATTCAATTGATTTAGATTTCATAAACTTGGAAGTAACTGTTTGAAGAGTTCTCATTTCCTTGAAATTCCAAAAAATGATTAAAATGGTAATTTATTAGTATTTTACTCAAAAAGTTATTGATTTTTTGTAAAATGTACAATCTGATGAGATTCTTCCCCGCACTACTGTCATAATTAACTATAAATACATGCATTACATTGTGATAAAACGAAAGTGTAAATTTAATTTGTAAATATATAAATAAGTGAACGTGCCAATTTGTTAATAAGCTACAAACCACGTTATTATTGTTTAAATCCAATTATTTATTGATGTTTTCATATTTTGCATAAATGTTGTCAATTTTAAATAAGTCTAGGGACACCGGCGATTTTATGTGACTAGGCTTTGATATAAAAAGGGTGTGTTACTTTTCTTTACAATATTTTATTCTGTATAATGTTCAGCTACATTTGATTTGTATAATAATGCGCTATTATAGTAACCTTTTTGTTGATCATAGTGACTAAATAACTAATTTCTTTTAAATAACACAACATCTTGCTATACATATTAAAAAACTTTATTACTAATATCTCTCGAGGAAGTGGAAATTATTAAATATTTGGTTTTTTCATTACATGCTATATAACCGTAATATAAAAGATTATTAATTTACGCTCAAATATGAAAAAATGTGTAAACTGTATATTGGTGTGCGTGTTAACATGAAGTTTTAGTTGACTATTTGTAGCGTAATAATTTACTTTATTACCTTTGATGATATTATCGCTAAGCGGTGTAGATGTTATGGCATCCACTTACAAATTCGAATTCATAATTTTAACAAACATTTTATATCTATATTAGGCTGTAAATCTTAAAAAAAACATCTGGGTTGATCTTAGACCCCGTGCAATTAACATATTTAAATTGATGAATTTAAATATTTTTGGTTTTAAACTTGATAAATGTTTAAAGATTGTACTTAAAATTGAGACGTCATTCTTTACTTATCTTTATCAAACTTTTAAAATTATAATTTATAAAAAAATAAGTACTTTTTCTTTTTAAATTATGTTGATTCGTAAAACAATTACAGGTTGACAGAAACTTGTAAGATGATAAATTTTATTCAATACTAATAATTTTGAAACATGCAGTTTTTTTTCTTGATTTCTGTTTTTCGTTACAGTTCATTTTTTACATACTTTTGAATATGCGTGTTAATGGTGGTGTATTTTCCATAAAATCGCTGGAAGGACCTCAGATACTGTAAAATACATGGTATATTGTACAGAATAAATTGAAGTGTCTCAATGTCATTAATAAAAACTATGAAAAACTTACTACTTTTATTTATTTATATTATATTTATTTAAATACATTTAATAGGTCAGTCAGAGACCTTTACTACCGAAACCCATAATTATGAATATGCCAGAAAATGATGTATTTGTTCGTATCATCAACAGCCTTTACAGTTCACTGCTGGATATAGGCCTGTCCTTAGCAAGGAGGTTTTGGCCTAGTACACCACGCTGGTCAGACGGGTTGGAATAGGGTTTGTTCCAAGTTATCCTTCTCTTTGTAATGATGTTGTCTTGCATACTTTGTTCCCTTATTCGCCTTTTACGACACCCACAGGACGAATAGGGGTGGTAACATTATGTATTCTTAATCCATCACCACACGGACGACTTGTTCGTATGTAGTCAATGATTTAAATATAATATATACTCGTACTACAGAAAGAGCCCAGATAACCTTGAGAAGTTGGCATATTGATATGTATGTAGCTCATCCTAAGCTATAGAGGAGTAAATGGGCATCTCTTCGTTGATTGGATCCAATAATATTGAGATTAGATATGCCAATCGCAACCACTATTCCGCAGATTAAAGTCATACTGTGATAGAATAATCCACTAACAATATTAATAAAGAAATATTGAATAAGATACTACGATAAGATGGTCGCCTCTAGATAACAGACACGGTGCTACTCATACTTTGTCTTAAATCAATTTAATTTTTATTTGAAAAACGACAGTTAATGTTGAAATATGTTTATTTCAATGCAATTCACACAATGAAACATACAATGTTAATTTAACATTTTTTGAAGAGTGAAGATGAAATTATTGAGATTATTTATAAGAATCTTTGTGTTAAAATATTTACTAGTAGATTAATGTAAATTTTAAGGAGATTTGAGGAGATCACAGAATTCATTTTTTTTATCTTTTGAGGCTGAAACTATTTACCGCTATTTATCTATCTATATATCTATTTATTATTTATCATTACACCCCTGATTGTTTGAAGATTATCAGAAATATACTTCTGATACAAATGCGTACATATACGTATATGTGTACGTGTGTACACGTGCGTGCGTGTTTGCAATAGATAATAACTTGAACTCTATTTTAGTTCCGTTTTATGTCACAACGTTATTTCTAACCGCTGTAACAGTATTTCCAGCAGGTGTTCCTTTGTTGTTTGTTTTGTCGTACTAGATTTAAATTCGTAACATTAACTTTCTACCCAATTATTGTATATTCACATATACTTATTACAGTCGTTCGTGTTTTATAGTATACTAGGTTTTGCTCGCGACTCCGCATATTTATGTCTCGTTTTATGCGATAAAAAGGAGTATATGTTCTTTACCACCAATCCTTAACGAATTTTATCAAAATAGTCGTTAAAGTGTAACAAACAAATAGCGTTACTTTCACATTTATAACACTAGCATGAAAGTTTGCAGGGACCATTGGAATTGAAATATTCTTACTGAATGAGCAAATTTAATTAAGATTAAAAAAAGGTAAGATTTTTGAACAACGATTAAAAATAATGAAGGAGTTTAAAAAAGTCAATGCCGGCGTCGTGTGTTTGGGTGGACTTTACAAATATACACCTATATAAGAAAAGGATACAAAGACTACCTAGTCTCAGAACAACAATTTCTCACACAAAGTGTAGTGTGGGGTTTGAATCCACAACACTCAGTGTAGTAGAGAGTGGTGTGGAGACCGCTTAAAGCACTACGCCGTCTATTCAGTCGTCGTTGTGAATGTGAACAATGTAGCATAGTGACACTAAGATGCTTTTTAAAACCCCGCTTTAATCACCCGGGATCATGACAGGAGGGAAACTCGTACGCTGGTAGTGCAGTCCAGATTTGGATTGCTCGACACAGGACGAAAGAAATGTACCACTTACTTCAAGAGACTTCGATTCTAAAATTTCAGCGCAAGCACGTGATATCGTATCGATGAAGGAAGAATGTGGGACTAGTTGGTAGAACTCGTCTGAACGCTCTCTACACAAAAGGTTCAAGAGACTCGGAAGCTTAGGGACTGTCGACAATTGGGACTGTTCGCCGCTACAAACGGTGTAGAACGTCAAGCAAATATTGCGCGGATTCATCACAAAGGTGAGAACAGTACTTTACGCAGTATTGAACCTGTAAGAGATTACCAATGGGAGATAAGGCCGCCACTTGTACTTCTTTAGCTTCAAGTTACTTTTGAATTTAATCTGGTGTACAATAAAGAGATATATTATTATTTTCTTTATTTCATTATATACACTTATTAATTACATTTTTAAATATATAAAAAGTAGAAAATACACATTTAAAAATATAAAAAATAGTAGTAGACCACCGACATCGGGTACAGGAACCAAGACACCGGTGGTTAGGGCTCCAAAGACAGCAACCTCCTCACAATACGGGCCGTGTCAAGGAGGACTGCCTTCTGCATCAGACCCTTGATCCAACTTTCTAACGCGAGCCTCTTAAGGTGTTGGTCGAGGCTCTTCGCTATCAATCCATGAACAGATATGATTATCGGAACAATAATCACCGAATCCACATTCCACATGTCGGCAATCTCGTGAGACAGATCCAAATACTTCAATTGTTTTTCTTTTTCAACTTTCACGAGATTCTCGTCATGAGGAACGGCGATATCGACAATCATTGCGCGGCGCTCTAATCGATCTATCACCACAATATCAGGCTTATTGGCAACAATAGTCCTATCTGTGATAATAGATCGATCCCAATATAACGTAGCACGACCGTTTTCGAGAACTGGGTCGGGCACATACCTGTAGTAAGGTACTTCGAAATTGACAAGTTGGTATTTAAGGGCATGTTGTTGGTGTACGATCCTGGCTACTTGGTTGTGCCTGTGCAAATACTCACCGTTAGCAAGACGAGAACAACCAGAAATAATATGCCTAATAGATTCTCCAGGACGGTGGCAAGCCCGATAGATGTCAACCGTACTATCTTTCAGGATATATTTCCGGTAGTTATTCGTCATGATAACTTCGTCCATAATTGCACAAACAAAACCTTCGGTTTCTCCGAAGAGATCACCATACCGTAGCCAAGACGTTGACACTTTAAAGTCTATATCAGACCCGTGTAGGGCCCGATAAAATCGGCCATGAAGTTCTTTACCCTTCCGTACTTCCTTGCGATCAGTAATACTAAGTACTACAGGTTTGCGCCAATTCTCTTTAGCCAGAGCGAGCGGGGTAAAACCAGTATCCACTGCAACTACATTGCGATGCACTCCCGCATTCGTCTGTAGAAAATATTCTGAGATTGTATATCTCGCGATTGTGTAGAGTCTTGATATTTAATAGACCACGACCTCCAAACTTTCGCGGAATATACAATCTCATAACCGATGAACGTGGGTGGTGCATGCGGAATGCAGTCAGCAATGTACGGACTCTCCTGTCAAGGGCATCCAATTCGGTCTGAGTCCATCTAAGTACACCAAAGGAATACATCACAACCGGCATGACCCAACTGTTATAGGCTCGCACCTTGTTACCGCCTGATAAAAGACTTTTAAGTACTTTTTTTAGGCGTCAAAGAAGCGTTCCTGTAACATTTGTTTCATGCCAGATTCTGGTATTCCCAAGGACTGTGAAAAACCTAGATACTTGTAGGTTTCGGTGGCAGACAGAGATCTGAGTTTTGTTGAATCTGAAAGTTACATTCCTTCAGATTCTACAATCACGCCCTTCTTTACATACATGACTGCACACTTGTCTACACCAAATTCCATTTTGATAGAATTACTAAAGTTTTCAGTGACCCTTAATAACGCCATCAATTGTAATTTTGTGGAGGCTAATAATTTCAAATCATCCATATAAAGAAGGTGAGATATAACTTGATCATCTTTCTGCAACCGATAGCCTAACCCTGAACCCTCTAACAGAGTACTGAGAGGGTTCAAAGCTAGACAAAACCACAAGGGACTCAGACTGTCACTTTGAAATATACCTCGCTCGATCTTTATAAGTATGTCATTTATCGCAGTCTGCCGACATCCTGGATAGCGAAGTGTTGTGCTCCATTGACTCATACACGACTTTAAGAAAGTGCACAGAGTTGCATCAATTTTATACAACTCTAGCACTTTCAAAAGCCATGTATGGGGAACTGAGTCATAAGCCTTCTTATAATCTATCCAACATGTCACCAGACTCTTACGATTACGACGTACCTGTTGACTAATGGTCCTGTCGATGATAAGGAGCTCTTTAGTGCCACGGGCCCCACTTCTGCATCCATTTTGAGAAATAGAGAGTACCGAATTATTAATTATATGTGTAGTAATTTTGAGTCTCAAAACAGATGTTAGAAGTTTATATGTAGTTGGTAAACAAGTAATGGGTCTAAAATTTTTGGGATCCATGGCGCTACCAGATTTATAGAGTAAATGGGTTACAGCAGTGGTTAAAAATTGTGGTAATGAACCAGAATCCAAAGCTGCTTGGAATTGTGATGCCAAACACGCATGTGAGCTTCGGAACCACTTAAGCCAAAAGTTGTGCAGTCCGTCTGGACCAGGTGATTTCCAATTCGGTAATGAACGGACTGCACAACTTACATCATCTTTATTAATAACAATGGGTTCCATAGCTATTATAGACTCACACGAACGTTTGACATCCTACAACCAATCACCCTCTGTATGAGTGACAGGCACTGACCAGATGTTACGCCAAAATGAATTAGTGGTATTTTCATCTGGAAAATGCCCATCACTCACACATATTATTATTAACCTGGGTTTTGTGAATGAGGCCTAGAAGAACCGTCTCACCTTATTTAAGTACACTTAGTTTCCACGAGACCGCCTTAATGACGCTCTCGATGTACTCACGCGGTTTGAGACCTCGATAAATATTGTACCCTGGGTATCAAGCTTATCTTGTAGTGATAGTTGAGAGTTCTGAAACATAGAGAGTAGAAGGCATGGAACCTTTTCAGTAGAGAGCTCACATATTTATGCTTTCTTGGCGTTTTACTCGACCGAAGTCTCGCAATCCTATAGCTCCAAACTTCAAGATAGTACTGATTAGCCTATAAATTAGCAGCTTTTTATTTTACAGCTTTCCTAAATTTTGTGGGTAGAAAGTGTTATAACTGTTTATGCGTATGTATATTTAAACGGGTGTAGGTCTTATTTTTTAAAGTTGAGATCGTTCCAAACAGTAGCATATTATTAGGATCTTCTCACAAAAAATTCTTAATGACAACCCGGGATTGGGGGTGTTTCACGCCTGGGCCTCATAGAGGTTGTCGCCTGATTGTCATATGCAACATATAATATATATATATTTACAAAAAAATAATAATTTAAGTGTCCTATTCAACAGTCTAAGCTTCGCTTAGTTTGAAACTAGATAGCGTTGTGTGTCATTTGTCCGACGATTTATTTACGTTATTTATATAACTATGACAATCGTTTTTGGTCCGCAACCGTATTGGCAATAATGCACTCCGCATTATCGGTTTTATCACGTTCTACTACTAGAGCGATTCTATTAATACTTTTAGCGATAATCGTCTTTTTTAAGAATTCATTGTTACGTAAGTATGTTCAATTAAAAATGATAAAGCTTCTGTCTATAAGATGTTAAGTTTTGACACCGGTTTATTTTTAGCCAACGTTGTCAAAAAGACGATTATGTTTTTTTCTTATATAAATATATGTGTACTTAGTGAAAACGTTTACAATTCTAGTAACATAAGTTGAAATGTTGTGAGGATAGATGAATGGATACTACTTACCCAATCACACAAGAAGGGCTAAATAAATTGGCAGGAAAAATAACACAGAAATCGATTAAAATCTAGAATTTGAAGTTATACATAGGCTTAACTTCAACAAAGAAAAATAGATTGAAAATTTCGACGAGATAACTTTTATAATATGTAGCTTATGTGAGTTATTATCCTTTGGTACTATACATATATTTATTAAGAATCAGATAGACGAACTCACATCACATATATTTAACACACAATAAATTAATTATTCATACAATGAATGAATGTAAACTTATTTCACTCATAGAACGTTCAAGTCTAAAATACCAAATTTTCGCCTGGAATATCGTTTTTCTCTGTATCTAATTAACAGCGACTGGTAAAGCCATTTACGGCTCATTACCCAATCAAAAACCGACACTTCGCTCCAAATTCGAGTCACTGGACACTTGAAAACACGGAGCAAAGTCATCGAGACGGTCAGCGGACAGACGTTATTGATCACACCACAAACACCAGCTGTGCGGACACAATACTCCTCATTGTGTACTACTGAAATTGGTTCGTCAAGCATGTTGAGATAGCAATGTTCTGCATTAGACGGAAGGACTGAAGTTATATTTGTGTGGGAATGTGGAAAAGCCGAGCCAAGTCAAACTTGTACGCAATTTTGGGTAAAATGAAACTTAAGTGTAGAGTGTGAGTTTTATTTTCTTTTATGACTGATATAAGTGACTCTACCTGGCAGCCAATGGCGGCACAATGTCAAACATTGGACTACGGCGTTCCAGGTAAAATCAATTAAACTATCTTTAGGCGATTATGAACCAAAATTAATATTTCTGAATATATATATCATTTTTAATAATAAATTATAACTAGACATAATAAATGAACGAACTACTCAGTAAATTAGCACAGCACAACACAGTAAAGGAAAAGCCACAATTAGCTGTAGTCCTCTTTTTTTTTTGTCGGTGTGGAAAATCCCTTCGGATCTCCGGCTCCTCGGGGAACAGAAGCCACGAGTATGTGGTGTTTCCACTAAAAACCGCCCCAGCGGCCGGTCTCAGGCGTCCTTCTCTGAAGGGGACCCGGACCATATTATTTCAAGTCCCCTCCAAAATCAACGCCGCGCCTAGTCAGACCCTATCCTGTGGAGGCCACAAAGGTTTCCCCACCAAATAGCTGTAGTCCTAGCTGTAGCATATATTGGTTGCATTTTTTAAGAATAAAGTACAAAACTAACACAAAAACATAGATACATTTGAAGTAGTTTGTATATCGTGTCAAAATTCGAACTCAATCAATTATACTCTTTTTTTAAGACTTGAGTTTTTGAAACGTATAAAAATCAACTTACCGTTTCTGTAAACATAGTATGATATGATAGTAGATATATAAATGTCTTATGCGACTAGCAGATTCAAAGCTACAAGAAAATATTATTTTTATTTTGTAGTCATGCAAGTCTACACTACCGCACACCCATGACAGTTTCGGTTGCAGCTACAGCAATTATAATATTGCGCTGCCTCGCTCTCCGTCAACTCGGCTTGAGCGTGCGTGTAATTGATCGCTTGTCAGATTGCTTTGAAATAATGAATATTACAACATAGCATACAGGGTAATGTAATATGAACATTTATATAATGTTATTGAAGAGAAATGTCTATGTGAATACATTTTGAAGAATACATGTGAATTGATCATCGTTTACAACCTGTCCCTTGCTTTAAATAGGATATTTCTTAGAAGGAAGGTTCAGGCCTACTGTACCACGCTAGTTAGATGTGTTGGTGTAGGATTTATTTCAAATTTTCCTTCTCTTTGCAGTGATGTTGTTTTGTGTGATATTACATTACTGTGTAATATTTCCATGGAGGGGTAGCAGAGGCATATTAAA
This sequence comes from Hypercompe scribonia, assembly GCA_949316085.1. Classification (NCBI taxonomy): domain Eukaryota; kingdom Metazoa; phylum Arthropoda; class Insecta; order Lepidoptera; family Erebidae; genus Hypercompe; species Hypercompe scribonia. The sequence goes on from OX438975.1 coordinate 23,714,163, forward strand.
CGCCATTTCGCCATTGTTGTGGTCTCACGTAACAGATGACGAGCTTATTGCCATTAATCGGGATATTTTTTTAGCCAGAACCTCGACCGTCGATCAGCACGCACACCATTTGTAGGTGAAGTTGATTAGAGATCCTAAACTCTAGGTGGACGCCCTATGTCCCGTGTAATTTCCTTCCTTAGTGGACTCTTACGACGCCCATGAAGTGATTCTTAAGCCGTCATCATATTGTTGGAGTCCGTTATATACTAATTTATACGAATGGAACACCGTAATTTCGCAATGTCACAAATAAGTTGCATCCCTATTTATCCATCTATCAGTATCCGTGTCTGGATTTTAATTCGCCCAATGTCATTTATCACCTTTTTACTGTAATGGGCGATTAAGGAATGAGATTTACATGTGAATGTCTCTCTTATGGGAACTGGATATTGCTAAGGGTATTTTTTAGATTGGCTATGGTAATTGAGGATAGGTTATGATTACAAATGATTTCTTTTCATTATCATGTCGACTGAACCAAGTGTTATTCTTTTAGGGTTGACGTGAATGGAAAGTTCAAAGTATACCGCGATATACTTATGTAAATTTAGGAGAATTGATGTACTTAAGACTTAACTCTTAATTACCTGATGTACCGATTAGACTTCGTCCCAAGCTGAATCAGTGTGCGATCACTGTCAGTGTTAGACTTATCTACTGTAATAGTGTTAATTTTTGTAAACTTTGTAGAAGAACGCAATATTTTGAAAGTTAGTGTATCCTAATTACTTTGTATTAAACAATATTTCTAGGAAGTAGAACCACGCTGATTTCAGCACGAGCGGGCCGGCTCGACTGTGGCAGTACTACCCTCCCACAGAAGACCAACCTAAAGTGCCAGCATCCGTGTAGTCGTGTTTTGTTGGTGAGTGTGAGATCGGAGGCCCATTGATGCAGGTGTGACAGTTACCGTGGTAACTGTGTAGGCCTAACACTGTCACAATGACTGTTATGCCTTTTACGTCCCCAAGCGGGGTGTGAATAAGCATCTCACAAGGCCGCCATAGTGTGGCTCACTTTACTACGTTGTCAGTATTTGCAATAAGTATGGTGACTACAACTCTTGGATTCTAGTCATGCTTTCTATCAGGCAAAGTAGAGTCACTTTGGTGGGCTCTTAAGATAAAAAAAAGTATTCTTAAAAACCCCTTAAAATATATACAATACGGGGGTTTAAAGTGAAAATGGAGTCATGTTATATCTCTCTTACCTGTAAATTACTCTTGTCTAGAAATCACTTTGATGCACGCAATACACGCCTTACAATTTATTTTCTAAAGTAGTAAAACCTAACCTAACTATAGATGGTGACAAAATTGAGTCATTGATGATTTTTTTTAAATAATATATTTTCCAGAGTGATACGATGACCTCATAACAAACCAGTGTTAAGCAATACTTTTGTAAACAGACCGAATGAGACATCCAAAGTCTTCGAACTTCCCTCTCTCTAATTCTCCTTATGATTGCTCGGGTAATGTAGTGGTTCAAGCAGTCATCTCAGCCGCCTCCTACTGCGCTGAGTGTTATGGGTCCGATCTCCACATAAGGTAACACTTTCTGATCCAGAAATTGTTATTCTGAGTATGGATGTTCTTTGTGTCCGTTTCATGAATGATTGTGAAATCCCACACGATACAAGAGTCGTTCCTAGAAGTTGTGTTAAAGAAAAAAAAGGAACTAGAAGAAAATGAAGAACACGCTTATGACTCAGATTATAAGCGAAACATAGCGTTCCAATGGCAATTAGCCATTGCCACTTGGCTGAGTTTTTCGCCTTAAATTTATTTCATGCCTAGTCACAACGTATTTCTTAATAACTGTTGTGTTTGAAACTAAATTTATTTTAAAAACAACAGTCTTAAGATTAAAAGCCTTCAAGCAGCTAGTACACTTAAGCATTTCTTACTCTAAGAGGTTTTGTTAAAATCCTTTAAGCTAGACAAATGGCTTTTAAAAGTAAAAGCAATTATGTCATTAAGTTTCATCGAGTTATTCTCAACCACAACGTGTTTTAAATATTGCGTTTAAAACGGCCTTCTAAAGTACTTTTTCAGGATTAAGATTTGAATTAAAGTATATTTTGAATTACTTTTTAAATTTCAAAATAAACATTGAAAAAAGGCTTAGTAAACAATGAAAACCACGAGTCGCACAGTTGCAGAGTTTCAAGTTTTGTTTGAATTATTTATTTATTTATTTTATTTATTTAATTGATTTTATTTAACTACGATTATTGATTTTATTTGTCGAATGACCTGCTAAAGGTAGAGGAAGCTCTTAGATGCAGTCAGGACACGACTGGTTGTTGTGAAATATCTTAGACGAGACCTATGTCGAGCAGTGGATATATTTTGGCTGAGATGATAATGATGAACTAGTTATTCATGGTTGTGCTAGTCACTTGATATTAGGCAAGGATGACTTGGTAAATGTTTGCAATACAATGCTACGATGACTGTAAAAATGAGGCGTAAAAATCGTAATAGGTCGCCATAGTGTGGGTCACCATACTACATGGTGACTACAACTTTTGGATTCCATTCATGCTTTCCATCAAGCAGAGTAGAGTCACTTTACCAGGCTATTAAAAATAAAATAAATGAAAATAAAATATATCCGCCTACTCATTTGCACCCTATTCATAAGAAACATATTTTTTCTAAGAAAGTTATGAAATAAACGTAGCTAAGAAAGCAATAGATAAAAATTTAATAATTTTATATTGAAAAATAACGAAGAATAAATTATTTATTATACTTATGCCCGTAAATAAGATCGGCGCTTTATCCTGGAGAAAAATAAAGGTTCATTGCCATCGCGCCTGACTGAAAGCGTACGATGACATGGCATGACATGACATGGTGTTACAAAAAGTTAATTTACGACCAGCTGAAGTGGAGACACTGTGTGCTATAAAAATATAAAATGATAACAATAAGTTGAACACAAACACCATCTGATTTTAAACTAGGTAGTCCGTGTGGTGACGGATTTAGAATACATAGCGTTACCGCCCGTATTCATCCTGTGGGTGTCGTAAAAGGCGACTATCGGAATCAAAGATGCAAGACAACATCATTACAAAGAGAAGGAAAACTTGAAACAAACCCTATTCCAACCCATCTGGCCAGCGTGGTATAGTAGGCCAAAACCTCCTTGCTAAGGAGAGGCCTATGTCCTGCAGTTGACTTTAAACGGCTATTGATAAAAGCCTGTTCAATGGTAACCAAACTACTATACTATAGACATACTTATAACAATAACTTGACATTACCATACCTAATTAACTTATGAAATCTAAATATCTATGAAATTATAACATCTTAACAAAATGACATACACGTTCTTGAGTCATAAAGGTTAAAACTAATTCAGTTACACTGTTAATGACATTTACTTTTTCTATTCGATTACTTATATGTACATATGTACGTAAATCTACCTCGAGGTCTTGAGTTCAGTTCCCGGGTCGAACCAAATTTTCTTGAACGTTGATTATAGAAATGTTTAATAAGAGCCACAGTTTGAAATTTGGGGTCTTAGACCCCGTGCATGATCCCTCCTTGATCGTGTCGAATAGCCGTCCATCGGATGGTAAGAGTGAAGGAACAGAGAGCGCACCTGTGTTTGCTAGTTTTCGTAACCGAAATCAGCCGTCTCATTGATAGTAAGATTTAAATGTATATTCTAAATTAGATATTAAACAATAATATGGGCTATAAACATTGTGGTACAATTATCAAAAGTCTATTAGTGGCTATAGACGCATTCGAATCTTTGTACCACTGTTATGCATATGTGTATTATCATTTTATTGAAGCATTGTTATATTATTTATATAAACCAAATGAATATGTTATCTAAAACCCTTCTTAAGTAACATCACACAGGTAAAGTTCTAAACATTTGCATATTGTAAACACGTCACTTGTTAGACACTTTAGACGAGAAGTTTGCAAAATTTCAGGTTTTGAATGCTTATGACGGGTGCTATATTTTTTGGATGTTTGTTTGAGGTTTATTTTTAACAATATTTTTGTTTTAAAACGTGTATTTATTTTTTAATTAAACCTACACATAGAGTGTTATTGATATATACGATAATTTACTAAATGAATAAATCAAAAAATGCAAAATATATCACAAATGCATCATGGGAGATACTTTAAGTTTGTAAGCTCAATTCTCATAAAATCTCCGTTTAAACTCAGAAAGTATACACATTTCAAAAAAGATCTGTTTCAGTTTTGAAGACTTTATGCATCTAAATGATTATATTAGCACTAACGCCGTAGAGAGAAAAGATAGTCACTTAAGGAAAAAGATAATGTTAAACTAAAATACATAGTTAATATACACTACTACTATTTGAATTTGATATCCATAATATCGCCAGCACGTGCCTCGGAGAGCACTTCAAAACCTCGATCCTGGTTGCCATACGAAAATCTATTACAATCATTACGAACAGGAGCCTTAAAAGTCCTACAACAGTATTTTTATAGAGCTACAGGTTTGTGTAAGCATGAGGACAATTACTCTACGGAAAAGACAAAACGGTTTATTTAATTTCTATTTTGTCTTATTTTACTGCGGTATTTGTGTCACAAAGCATTGCACCGCAGTGTCTCAAGACAAAGCCTTTGACCAGTGTGTGTTGCCAGTAATGACTTACGGCACAAAGACGTGGTCGCTCACTATGGGATTGACAAGAAGGTTCAAAGTTACCCAAAGAGCAATGGAGAGGGCAGTGTTCGGGATTTCTGATCGAATTAGGAATGAGAAGATTCGCAGACGAATCAAGATCACCGATATTGCCAATAAAATTGGTAAACTTAGGTGACAGTGGGCGGGTCATATTACACGCAGAAACGATGGCCTATCGATTCATAAAGTTTTGGAGTGGCGATCGCATACTGGGAAACGCAACGTTGGTATGCTCCCCACGAGGTGGTCTGACGACCTGGTAAAGGGACCGGGAAGAAGGGAAGGACCGGGAAGCTGCTAAATACGGGCGGCACGGGACCGGCTGTTGTGGAGAACTTTGTCGGAGGCCAGCAGTGGACGTCTTTTTGCTGAGATGATGAGATGATGAGATGACGATTGTTTTACCATGTTATTAATCATTTTTGTTTTTGTGTGGCGTTCATTAAAAAAATAATTTGTGTAAACTGTATTCGATAATGTGTGCACTATTTGTAGTTTATTATTTTCTATATATAACTGTATATTTCTCGAAAAAGTAATATGTAAATACAAAAAAATAAGAAAGCTCGGAGGAAGCCACAGCCTCAAAAATTACCTCGGAAATGTGTGCTTGACTAAAATGAACAATTTAATATACTCGTATTTGTACCAAAGCTGAACATCATAAAGGCTATTTATCTTCAGTGCAGTCTATCTGGCAACATTGCTCATTCGTCAAAGCAGACTGATTTATTTAAGCGTCGCCATATTGTACGGTGAAAATTAACAGTGACCCGTGACACTGGCGACGCGGAGATGAGTATCGTACAACTCATAACTCATTCAAACCGTGACGATGCATAATGAATGCGTTTAATGAAATTATGTTTTGAATATCATTATATTTACTTTCATTATTTTTACTTACTTGCAAAATTCAACCTATTTATGACGAAGGAAACATTCTTTGCACAAATAGACTAGGTGGAACGGAATGATATCACAGTCTTATAGAAAACTAGACTTAAGCAATTCTATCAGCAGCTCAAATCCTTACCATGATTCTTGATATACTAAAGGTAGTGGCAGACCGCTATCCCACGTCAGAAAAAATATTGTTTCTCTGGAAAAAAATGTGCTATATCCAATCATCTGAAACCGTTCATTTAGAATTTCATAACTTACACGACTAACAAAGTAAACATTAATTTATAGACACAATTTGCTTACATATCGACGTAAACGTTTCACATGCTTGTGGTTAGTTAACACCTGTAGGGGTTTGTTGGTGTGGTTCACGTTTCTGCTCACCTGACATTTTACACAACCGGGAATTATCAAATGCCTTCAATTACCCAAAGCTCCTCTAATTGTTTTGCGAATTAGATCATGTTTAGTGAGGCGTAATGAGTAGTGATTCTCGTGTTCCGAACTTTTTGCCGTCGTAAAAGGAACAAGCCATATTTCTTATTCTAAGTAAGATAGCAATATATTATGTGTTAAAAAAATAATGTAACGTTTGCTTTGTTTTATATGTGTACAAATCTAAATAAAGAAATAACTGTTATCCATTCGTAGTGAAACTTGAAAAATTTGGTGGTAGATCTGGACTTCTGAACGGCCATGGGATGTCGTCTCGTCTGGAAATCAGCTTCTCCCGAACTTTGACTACGGGCAAGGACTCACTGGATGTGTGACAAGTGGCACCATCTTGTTGAAACCATATGTTATGATTATAGCCAGCAAATTCCAGTATCTCAAGAACTCTCTTAACATGTTAACGCGGGATGTTAGATTCAAGTGTTAACAAATCCTTAGCCCAACCCATATTGATTTTATTGATTATATTCATGGATACAAGCACGCTTTTAGTTCGTTCGTAAAAATAATATGATATTTTAGTACAGTTCATAGTTTAAATGTGTTTGATGAATTAATCAAGCTGTTTCATTTGTTTGCAATAGTGGAGGGACGAGGGTCTCATGTCCCTCCGACACAAAGGGAGGATCCTCCGGCCAGGCGAGGTAATCATGCCTGGCGGGCCGCGGCCCAACGGTTGATGTTGGGATGTTGTTTATATGCTAATTTGCCACGCGAATCTCTAGGTCGCGATGCAGGATTAGGAGTTGCTTCGTAGCTCATTAATATCACTTGTAGCTCCGTCTTCGCTATTTGTAGTTCGATGTATCTTCGCTAGATGGTGCTGTTGTATATTTTTTTTTGTGCTTAATGTTGAAGTCGCCACACAATAAATAAAAATTAATGAATCTTAACCTTTATGTTAATAGGAGACCTTTTCCCTTTTGTACCTCTTTTGTAGTAAACAAGGTGCAAGGATGGTACTAGATTTTTTTTTACATTTTTAAACAAAATTTATAGTAAAGTTAAATAATAGAAGAAAATAATTAAGATTCCCTTATAAATTTTGACCTGCCATGTATGATATAAGTATCTTGGCGAGATTTAAATTATACTGGTTAAATAAACCACTCAATATTTCAGACGATTTCTAGTAAATACACTTTAAAATATATGGTATTTCGTTCATTTTAGTACGTAATTACGTAGGTGTATAATTCAACCCGGGTTATCGATAAAACAGTAAGTCAGAAAAGTTGGTTTCTAGAAAAGAGCGTAGAAAGTTTTTTACAACTTACAACGTTTGTTATTATAAAACTATATACGAGTACTTGATTTTTATGTTCAATATATCAAAATAAAGAAAACTAAATGTTTTTTTACAGTAGAAAAACATTATTATTAACTTAACGTTTTTTATATTTATTGTAAAACTTAAGAATTTTTACCTTCTTTATTATATTTTTTACTCTGTTTTAATAAATTTTAAATCAGAGAGCAGTAACTGTTCTACTACTAACAGTAAATAACTGTTGAAAATGCTTATAATCGATTAGATAAGTTAAGTAATTTATTTTTCACAACAAAATATAATATATAAAGATTCTTTGGAACATAATAAATAATTAATGTCTGACATTTGGCGCCAAATATGGCGAGGAATTAAATTAACGCCCTTAATTTTTATATTATTAATAAATTACTGCTCTTATGATGTGTAAAAGTGTACCTAAGACTACGTTGTAAAAACAGTAAAGAAAGATACTGTGTTTTTTTTTAACAGAAGCCTACCAAAGTGACTCCGTGTGGTGACGGATTAAGAATACATAGTGTTACCACCCCTATTCATCCCGTGGGAGTCGTAAAAGGCGACTAAGAGAACCAAATATGCAAAAAAACATCATTAAAAAGAAAAGGAAAACTTGAAACAAATCCTTTTTTTTTTTTTTTTTTTTTTTTTAATGTGTGGAAACCCCCTCGGGCCGTCACCCCACCGGGGTTTACGGCGGGGTGGTGTGTCGGAATCGGACCGACTAAAACCACACGGTGTGCCACTCTGCGCCTGAGACAGAAGGGGTCCGGGAACCGCTGCTATTACGACATCCAGATCCCTCCTAGCGCCTGCCCGCCAAAGCGGGCACCATCTGCGGATAAACTCTCTATATAGGCGACGTACGGCACACGCGGACGTCGCCTCCTCGCGGCTGGCCATTATAGCGGGTGGACGGGAAAACCCGTCCCGTCCACCCGCGGCCACACTCAAGGCGGCATGAGGCGCTGGTATGCGCGCCTCCGCCGCCCGGCTCGCCGGCGGCGAATTGGGTCCGAGTGGATATCGTCCTCCCGGGCCTTCTCCGCCGCCTCCTTCCGCGAAATTACGTCTTCGCAGAAGGTTGCGACCGCGGTAAAACAACTGTCGCTACCGGCCATGGAGCGTATGACGGCCGGTAGCGAGAGATCTCCTCCAATAACTGCAGTGAGGACCCCACGCTGCGCCGCCCAGGCGGAACAAACCGCTAGCGTGTGCTGAGCCGAGTCCTCACTGCAGTCGCAGTGGTAACAGGCGGGACTCAATTCCCTCCTGGCGACCGAGTGCAGATACTTCCCGAAGCAACCATGCCCGGAAAGGACCTGCGTCAGTCGGAAGGAAAGGGTCCCGTGCTGCCGCCCTGCCCACTCGGTGATGACCGGCTGGAGAGCCTCCACGAGGGCAAAGCCAGCACGTGGAGTCTCCAACCGGAACGACCAACGAGCCATCGTGGCTCGACGAGCGGCCTCACGCCACTCGCACATCTCCTCGGGCGGGGGCCGTATGCCGCTACCCGCCCGGAAGTCAGCCGTCCGCCGATAAACTTCGGCGAGCACTTCCGCCTCCAAATCCCACGGGGGAGTTCCGGCCAGGGCGCACGCCGCCTCCGTCGATACGGTGCGGTAACCGCGTATGGCTCTAACCGCCAATATCCTCTGAGAGCGCCAGAGGCGAGCCCTATTCTGGGCGGTCAGAGCCGCCGCCCACACCGGTGCACCATACAGCGCCATTGACCGAACAACCCCCGTGTATAACCGTCTCGTCGCGACGCTGGCTCCACCCAAATTGGGCAAAAGTCGCCCAAGAGCAGAAGCAGCGCCGACCAGCTTTGGAGTAAGCTGTCGGAAGTGCTCGTCGAAGAGCCACCTGCCGTCGAGGATTAGGCCCAGATACTTCATCTGGGCCTTAATCGGTACGAGGACCGAATTGACAATGATGGAGGCACCGAGGGGTGGACCACGACGGAGCCCATGAAACAAAAGGGCTTCCGTCTTATCTAGGGCCACCCGTAAACCCAGCGCCTCAATGCGCTCGACCACCAAAGAGACTCCCACGGTGGCCAGACGCGCCGCCTCTTGAAAGTTCGCCCCCCGGGCCGTGACCAATGTGTCATCTGCGTAACAAATTACGCCCAGCCCGGGGGGAAGACGACCTCGAAGGGCCCAGTCGTATCCCATATTCCACAGGAGTGGTCCGAGGACGGACCCCTGTGGAACACCGGTACTCGGGCACCCCGTGGTAGTGGAGTGCTTCCCTGATGCAGCTAAATGGCAGACTATTAAATGCGTTGGCGATGTCCAACGACACCGCCAACAGCACGCCGCCACAGCTCACCGCCTCTTCGGTAACGGCCCTCAGGCGCAGCACAGCATCGACCGTCGAACGCCCCGCCCGAAAACCAAATTGGGCGTCCGACAGATCGGGGCCCACCTCGCAGAAGTGCCGGACGATGCGGGCAGAGAGTATCCTCTCAAACAGTTTACCCGCCTCGTCCAGCAACACAATGGGCCTATAGGCCGCCACCGAATCGGTAGGCCGTCCCGGCTTCCTTAATAGGACCAGCTTCCCGCTTTTCCAGCACTCAGGGAAGCGTCCGGACGACAAGCTAGCGTCCAAGACCTCCCTGAGGCGGTCCGACATGTGGTCGAGGGATCGTGCCAATACTCGGGCAGGTATCCCATCTGGCCCAGGGGCGCTGTTCTTAGAGCGAATCCGTAGAACAACCGCCCCCATCTCCGATTCCCTAACGGGCGGAACATTGTCCTCGTTCCCCCCGTCGTCTCTGGCCATGAAGACCATCGACGGGGGTGTGTGATCTACCCGCTGCGGGAAAAGGCCCTCGACCACATCCCGCAGGAAGCTGGGCTGGAGTGTCTCTGTAAGGAGGGGGGCCGACGTGCGGAGCTTTTGTCGCGTCGCACGATAAGGGCGACCCCAGGGGTCACGATCGAGACCCTCCAGCATCTCCTTACGCTTAATTTCCTTGGCGCGGCTGATGACCAGCTTCAGAGTTTTCCGCGCCTCTCGGTACTCCTCATGAAGCTGGTCTTCCCCGCCTTCTTCGCGGTGTCGCCGCCGACCACGGGTGTAGGACCTCCGGGCACGAGTACAGGCCGCGCGGAGGTCCGCCAACTCCTGGGACCACCAGTAAACTTCCTTCCGTGGAGGCCGACAACCTCGGATGCGGGGCATGGCCGCATCGCAGATTTGCGTAATCGCATCGCGGAAACGACCAGCCCCCATGTCGACCTCCTCGATCGGAGCCTGCGGAGACAGCCAAGAGTGAATAATGGCTGCCTCCTCCAGTAGGTCCCTATTCAGTTTGGCTTGAAACAAATCCTATTCCAACCCGTCTGGCCAGCGTGATATAGTAGGCCAAAACCTTCTTGCTAAGGGGAGGCCTATGTCCAGCAGTGGACTGTAAAAGGCTGTTGATGATGAAAGTTACTTTACTCTGCCTGATGGAAAGCATGAATAGAATCGAAAAGTGATGGTCGCCATACCCATTGCGGATGCAGACAATGCAGTATGGCTACCCACGCTATGGCGACCTAGTGAGAAGCTTCTTCACACCCCGCTTAAAGGACCCGGGATCTTAGTGGGAGGGAAACACGTGCACTGGTAGTGAGTTTCAGACTGTAACCGATCTATACAGAATGAAAGAGTCGAACCATTTAGTTCGGGAGTGTATTACTACCATTCTGAAACAGTGACTTCCAAGGCCAGCACGAGTTGTCCTATAGAGGAACGGAGAGGATGGGATCAGTTGGAAGAGCTCGTCAGAACACTCTCCATGATAAAGACGATAGAGGACTGCCATAGAAGCGACATCTCTTCGCAACTAGAGAGACTTAAGGGATTCAGTAACTTTAGGGTTATTGATAATCCATTATACTCGTAACTGTATTATAAATGCAGTACTGCTCCATACTCAAAAAGTTACTAGTTAAATTCATTTGATGCAGTGGTTCTAACTAACGTTAAAAGCACTATGTCAGAGATTTATTGCTCTTTTGCTAAGAAATTTATGAAAACAATATCATGAAAAATTGTTAACTAGATTATTTGACAGTTCTTCAAGCCTAGATGTAAACGTATGAAGCCTAGATAGGAAGAAGGCTTTTTGAAATACATTCGTAATCAGCTTTAAAAAAAAATTGCCATCTTTGACCTACTGTGATCTCGATTACAACGGCATAATTAAAGCCGTTCAACTTGAAATCAAAGCAAGTCCCATTTAAATTTCAAAAAGGTTCATTTAAACTTGAAGAGAATAATATACCTTTAAGGATGGAAAACTAAGAAAACTTTGAAACTGGTAAGTCTCTTTTCTTTTAATAATTAGGTTCTTATTGGCATTTACAACATGCCATAATTATTGAGGTGCTTTTTTTCTTTTTCATAAGTAATTATTCAAAGCTGTCGATGCATGAATAGATACTAGCAATCCACATGTCTAAACTCGTAAAACAAAACCAAATATCTTAGTTCAGTTCACATTATGATCACCTTTTTTTATTTAGAGCCTGCCGGTGTCTCAACTCGGCCTGATGGAAACCATGTAAAGAAACTAGGAGAGGTGGTCACCGTACTCACTGTGAATACAGACAATGTAATAGGTGACCACTATATTACCCTTCTTATCTCTACATACTTACACTTAGCATTTAAATTCTGCCCAAGTTTAAGGGCAGACACACAAAACGCTTCGTATTGTCATCGATCCCCTAACCAAGGTGACATTCTACAAACGTGAATTTTATAAGAAAACTGACAAATTTATGGGAATGACCCCCTTCAACATTAAGTCCCGTGGTTAAAACAAAATATTAGTGAATAATAGGAGAAAATAGAGGCGTGCATCGCTACAGTAAAAGTCGATGCGAAACACTTGCACCTTGGTTCAAGAAGCTGAAGTAGCTAAGTGCTCTGTGTCTGACTTACATATGAATCTATTCCGTGTCATTCTTGCCGCTACCCACATAAATATATGAACTGCAGTTGTACTTTTAGTTACCTTTTACCTTAAGGCAATACTGTAGTTCATATGGCACGCATCTTTATGCGTATCGGATAATAATATACAGAATAATCTTTATTATTCTGTATATTATTATCCTTATGTTCTAAGTTACCTAATTCAACACAAAATAAAAAGCAATTTGTAATTGAATAACTCAATAAAAATATAAAAAATATTCTTTCATCATTTTATATTTGGTTCTATATTTTTATGGTGTTATAAACTCTAAGAAACATTTTAAATACAACATACTAAGACCCAGTTTCACCACTTGTTGACAAATTGATAGATCATGGTAAACTTATCGTCTAAAACCTTGGGTTTGGAAATACAGAAACATTTTATAAAGTTTTATTTAAAATCATTTTCCATAGAAGCTGTATATTTATAGAAAGCTTTACCGATTTCTTTCAGACGTGCCCAATCTGTTACCACGTTCAAAAGCATGTTGCATGAGCATTATCGTATCTTGCATGAAATTAATGTATGTATGTAAGTAGGCTATAATTTATATATATGTAAATATATATGGATGTATATATAACAGTATGAATGTATGGTATTTTATTTATTATCTTTTAATTAATGATTCTTACATTTACTTATTAGATAAGTTGAATTTGTGTATGATAAATACATAGCTAACTCATTTGTTACTCGAACTTTTACTCATTTATACGTAGCACCAGCAAAAAAAAATAAACCCATCTAAAGGTTGCCTGGAAGAAATTGCTGTAAGCAATATAGCCGCCCTTTGTACATCACAATTGTTGTTAGGTTTATTACTGTACAATGGTTGTAAACCTTGGTGTACAAATATAATAATATCTATATCTTATTTGATAAATAGCTACAAATTTGGAATTCACAAGTCTTGAATAGAGAAATATATTTGTAAATATTGCCTGCTAAATAATGATACATATATGCCAGATGGATACTTGAAGCTTTATCAGGGACTGGCGAAACTAGCTCCAATACTTATAACGTATAAATACAGAATAAGATATAAAACGAAGAACGAATGTTTTTCATATTACTATAGAACTGGTTTTATGTAAATATTAATAAAATAAGGCTGTCAAAGTTTTTATGATGGATACAGTTTTTAAGGATTTTCAATATAAATTATGAAGACTTCGCCTTGCGTACTTTATTTTACTTCGTAAACACAATTTTATAATCATGTTACTTACATACTTCATTTCTAAAATCATACTTATTTTTCTTCGTTAACAATCTCTTAGATCAATATTAACAACTAACTGCGTGGTGTTGCCCGCGGTTGTTGTTGGTTGCTCATCTTACGAGAACACTAACTTTTCTCCGAGATTTAATTAGCCTGTTTGTCATGATTGTCGAAATTAAATGATATTTAACTGCCTCGATGGCGCAACGGTAGCGATCCACGGATCGTATGCAGTTTGAGTGTTATTTATATATTTATATCAGTTGCTTAGTACACATAGTATAAGCTCTGCTTAATTTAGGATAAGATGGTGTTATGTGTGAAATGTTCGAAATATTATTATTATCATATTATAATAACACATTATTATAAAATCCGTGTGGTGACAGATTAAGAATACATAATGTTACCACCCCCATTGATTCTGTGGGTGTCGTAAAAGGCGACTAAGGGAACAAAGTATGCAAGACAACATCATTACAAAGAGAAGGAAAACTTGAAACAAACATTATTCTAACCCGTCTGGCCAGCGTGGTATAGTAGGCCAAAACCTCTTTACTAAGGGAAGGCCTATGTTCAGCAGTGGACTGTAAAAGGCTGTTGATGATGATGATGATTTTTATTAAATTCACTCAGCTGTTCTGCATGTAAGAGAAACAAGAATTTTTATTTATTTTTTTATATTTCGGACATTTAACACACAACGCCATCTAGTTTCAAACTAAGCAGAGCTTGTATTATGATAACTAGACTGACTGATAGAATACTTATATACTTTTTTATTTGTAAATACATACATATTATACATAGAAAACACCCGAACTCAGAAACAAATATTTGCAGATCATACAAACATTTGATCCGACCCGGGAATCGAACCCGAGACCTCAAGCACAGCAGTCGCTTTCGCTACCGCTACGCGATCGAGGCAGTTCATACAAAAGTGCATACAATCTCTCGCCTTCATAATATTAGTAAGATCTTACGCTATAGAAACTCTACGAGTATATACCAGTAACACTAAAGTACACATATTATCAGAACTATATGTCTAGACCGGCGACTTCGTTTCCTGTAAACATATAATTATGCTTAACTAAATAGGAATACATAAAAATGAATTGATATTCGTAAATCGAGCTAAAACTGGCGGATGATTTGACTGAGTTGGAAAACTCTGATCTGGAAATATTTGATTTCGAAAAATAAAGTATCATTACTAAATCATGCTATCACCGTCCACTACTGAACGAAGTTCTCTCCCAAAGAGCATCTACGATCCTGGTCTTGGACAATCTGCATCCATCCGATGCCAGTCACTTTCTTCAAGTTGTCGGTCCATCGAGCCGCAGAGCGCCCACCCTACATTTACCCAATTGCAGCTTCCACTCTAGCAGACTTCGGCTCCAGCGACCATCGATTCGTCTGAAGCCATGACTGGGCCCCTTCAACTTCAGCGTATTGATTACTGTGCAGTATCAGCTACTCCAATTATTTGTCGAATAACCTCGTTATGCGTTATATCACAGAGAAACACCTAGCATCGCACGTTCCATCGGATGCTGGGCTACTTTAAACTTGTGGATCGATCTAATGATGAGTGTCCACGTCTCGGGTAGGACACACTAGTCATTATCATCACAGCGTTTAATATTCCACTGATGGACATAGGCCTCTCCTTAGAAAAAATGTTTGAAATAGTAGTTATTTTTAATAACATATAACCAGTATTACAAATTTTATTTTCTGAGTACGTAATCGTATAACGTGTCAATTTTTTAACCGATATCTCATTCCATCGCAGATTGATGAAGTTAGTGAAAGTGAAGTGACAAATTTGTTTGGAAGTTAATTTTTGCTTTACTTGATTAGTTTTGTAATATAGCCTTATTAGACATTTTATAAAAAAAATACGTTTTTATACTTATACCGGTCTCTGGGTCTAGTGTTTAATGACCCTGACCGTTATGACAGAAGTTGTGAGTTCGAATTTAACCCAGAATTACTTGAGTGATGGACACGATCATTTGTTCTGTGACTAGGTACATTTATGTGTGTAAGTATTAAGAAATATAATTATGAATGTACCTATTCGTAGTCCATATAACTATAGTTTCTTAAACTTAGATCGAACAACTTTGTGTGAGATGAGTGGATTAAAAATATTATTACTTTTCTAGACCACTAACTTTGTTCAAACTTCATTTGAATCTATCTTGGGTATGGTGATGACGATAATATCAAATCACATTTGAACAATGTAAAATCCTTAATTTTCTACCTTATATACTACAGAATTAAAATCGTTTTACTTAAAATATTAGTAAAACACCCTGTCTCTTTGTAAATACTTACAATATGAAATGAACAATAGTACTGTGTAACTATGCACGTTATCGATGTTACAATTATCAGTGGATCAAAGTTAAAGAAAAACACGGTGCCTGAATTTACATACTGGGACCTTTGACACCATGCCCCGTTAGGTCTACCCCGGGGGAAAAATATTTCTCCCTCACAGTTCTGACATGGCAGCCCGACCGTAGGCTTATACCGTTCAGGTCGCCATCCTATCTCCTACCACAGCAACTATTCTACCTCCAGAGGCCCCCACTCTCTGGTGGCTCGTGGTCTCGTTGACGGTTCATGACCCCGTTGAAGTCTTCTTCTCTCGGGTTCGGCCCTCTGGCGATCCCGTTCAGCGGTCTCTTTTTGGAGCATAACAGCTTCGCAAAAAGAGACCACTGCGCCCCTGTGACCTATTTTAAAAGTTTAACGCCATCTTTCGAGCACTGCGGCAATTTGGATGAAAAATACATTAAAAATTGTGAATAATTTTATTACGTTACATTACGTTTGGATATATTTGTCACTTATAAGATGATACGTCGTTATGGTTATACCGTAACACATTGCTCGTTTCATTTGCTTTCAACTTCGAGTATGTAATGGAGAATTTATTACTTTAGGGACGGACGTGCATTAACCGAAGTTTAATTGATAAATATTTCTCTGTAGTAATGGGTTTGATGTGATTGATGACTATTTCGTTCGTATCACGATTATTTAACCAGCAGGCTAAAACTTTCTTTCGAAGGAGAGACAGTAGTGGATTGTTAAAACTGTTGATATGATGTGAATCAGAAATGATGGCAGTGGACAGTCATTAGTTGCAGTGCAGAATTACACGGTGCTATCGCATGAGAACAAAACAGTATTCATATACTATTATATGAAAAAAAAAAGTAGTGTTCTTTAGGACATTATTTAGAGTTATGGTAATGATTTGTATTAGGTAGATGTCAGGAACTGGATGCAAGAAGGCGAAAATCGATGCAAGCGACGTGCATGGAAGTGAAAGGACTGTGATAAGTAAATGATGCTATATGTAATAACACTCATTTGAATTAATATTTAACAAGGAGAAGTTAGAAAAAAACTTACAGGAGTCAGTTGCCCCTTTTATGACACCTCCCCTTCAGAATCTGGGTACACATTCGAAAGCGCACAACTCAATCACTCAGTGGAAAGCAGCATAGGAATTGCTCAACTTCGGTTTTGGCACCATGGTGTCACCCTGGTTAGTTGGTCCATTTGTACTGAAGCATAGCCTTAACAAGGAACAAAATATTACGAAATTATCAAACAATAAAATCGTCGCTCACAATTTTCAATATATACAGATGAACGCTAATTCATTACTATATATGGACACCTAATCGATTTTATCACAGTATTGTTCATGATTATTAATCATCATCATCAACAGCCTCTCACAGTCTACTGCTATACATAGGCCTCTCCTTACCAAGGAGGTTTAGCCTTTTTTTTTTTGTTTCAACGTGTGGAAACCCCCTCGGGCCGTCACCCCACCGGGGTTTACGACGGGATGATGTGTCGGAATCGGACCAACTAAATCCAGACGGTGTGCCACTCTGCGCCTGACATAGGAGGGATCCTTGAACAGCTGTTATTACGATATCCAGATCCTGGTCCTGCCCGCTGCTGCAGGCACCATCTGCGGATAAACTTTCTATTTAGGTACGGCACACGCGGACGTCACCTCCTTGCGGCTGGCCACTATAGCGGATGGAGGGGAAAACCTGTCCCGTCCACCTGCAGCCACACTCAAGGCGACATGAGGCGCTGGTATGCGCACGACCCGGGGTTTAACCTGGCCACGCTGAACATGAGTTGATATAAGACTTATATCAAGTTTTTGTTCTCTTCGCAGTACTATCATAACTCACTTCCTTAATCATCTCTTACACCTATGGAATGGGAGTGGAGACACTATGTATTCTTAATTCGTCACCGCACGTAAGTTATACATACCAACACAAAGGAATCATCTCCTGAGAGAGGCCGTTTTATAAATAGAAAACATATACAAAAATTCTATTTACATTTTATTCAAGTACAGCGTTCTAACTTGAAGACACGTGTATAAGATTGATATATAAAAATGATTTTGTTCCATTTATGTCAGAAAATACTGCTACCAAAATACAATATTTTTTTAAAATAAAATGTCATTCATGTGTATTACGCCGCAGACAGGACATCAAGGACCTGTAATGGTATTATTCAATTGTTTATGTCTAATATAATACAACAACATTTGTAAATTTATATGCGACAGCTTCATTTTGCGTAAAACATAGTGTTTTTAAAACTCTATAGAACGTACTTCCTTGGTGTAGTGGTTATCGTATGCGACAGCGATCAAGAGGTCTCGGATTCGATTCCCGGGTTGGTTCAAAAATTGTTATTGAGTTTTACTAATTACAAAAATACTTAATACCAGCCCCCCGTTTGGAATTTAAGATTTTAACACCCATACCTTGAAGAGTATGTAAAACCACCGGTTCCGCGTCTAATCTCTCCCTAGTCGTGTCTGTACTCATCCTATCGGATTGTGAAAGTGAGAGAACAAAAAGTGCACCTATGTTTGCGTATACCTTCTGTATAGTCGTTTAGCCTTCGTTGAGACCGACTGTCGTACCAGAAATCGGCTAGAAGTACATAATCATCAATACATACATAAATAAAAAAATGAATGGTGTCGTGGGACACCAGGTAGGAACGAAGTTCCTTCGGATAATGTGGAATCGACACAATTTGCAAAAAAAATCGTGCTCAATTTTATGTAGGTTTTCTTGATTTTTCTCTTAAATTTTGCTGATTAGTTTTTATTTAAGTACAAGAAAGTATTTAGGAAATTCAGTATTTTAGGAAATAAAATAATAAATTCCTTAAAATAATAAAATAGCACACATGACGCGCTTTCGCGCCTGCGCACGTCTCATTTAACGGTTTTATTCCACGCACTTTTTTCTACAGATTTATTCCACAGATTTATTCCACGCACTTTTTCCACATACGGTTTTACTATCACATTTTTTTCCGTTCGGTCCCGCAGCGAAATCCCTATCCCCTCCAAGCCTGCCGTAAGGAACTTCGTTCCAAAATCTGACCTTTCCTTATTTTGTTACGGGGATTTATTTTTACTTGTTTTGTTATATGTTTGTCGATCAATATCGCCGCGTGTAGTGCCGCGTTGTATCGGATACCTATTGTAATATTTATTTGTTGTGTCCTCAACTGCGTAAGCGGAAAGCGATTAAATATATTGTATTACATACTCGTAATTTCTTCTAAAAATAGAAATCCATTGTATCTAACTGTATCTCCGCCAAGAATTTAAAACCTAGATTAGATTGAAAATACAGATTCTTAGTATTGTTATTTACATCTAATGGCACAACTATTTCGCTCGCGTAGACTAATGTATGTGTTGGACTCGGCTGGAAATCTTCATTAAGAGGTAAAACGACCCTTTGTTTTTTTTTATTATTATACCAAAGTGACTCTACTCTGCCTGATGGAAAGCATGAATAGAGTCCAAGAGCGGTGGTCGCCGTACTCACTGCGAATGAAGACAGTGCAGTATGGCGACCCACGCCACGGCGGCCTAGTGAGATGCTTTTTCACGCCCCGCTTAAAAGACCCGGGATCGTAGTGGGAGGGAAACACGTGCGCTGGTAATGATTTCCAGGCTTTAACTTCTTGCATCATGGTAGTTTCTGCACCCGTCGAACAGTTTCGCCATAAATCTAAACACAGCTTCGCAAAGTTTTTATTCCTCTCTTTGCGCTGAACGGACATTATACAACCTCCTCCACATATTCGTCCTTAATAGTCTTCAAGAAATACATTCCTACAACATTATGAAGTTAAATAAGTTAGTGCTGAACTCAGCGACTGACATTAAGTTCACTGCGTAAATTATAATTTGTACAATTTATGTGTCCCGAGATTCCGGCCGCGGCTCCTTTGTTTATATTTCAACAGTCAACAGTCGAACTTAAACGTAAACTTGTTTCAGTTAGTTTGACAGCTATTTGAAATTCCAGTCAGTTTAACACAGAAAAGTTGATAAAATAATTTCTGATCATTTTTTTGTCATGTTTTTAGAACATTTGTGACACTCAACTGGTTATGTATTATCTTTCAGCTACCATTTTAATTTATTAGTTTAATTATCTACAAGTATATATTTTTAGATTTTGCTAATGAAAAGTAAATGAGATGTATTATAGTTTTTTAAAGGTTATATCAAGCTATTAAATTTCACTACTCTTTTAATCTATTGAGCCACAAGGTGATTATGTTTTCAGAGTGTATTAAATTGATTTTAATAATGGAACGTGATATATGAATTTTATAAAAACTAAAATTCTTAATACGGTTTTGTAATTTTTAAAACACGTAACGCTTACTTGTGCTTAAATCTTAGAATTTCAAATATAAGATGCTTCAATAGAAGTTTTTATCAACATTTAATATAAAGTACGGATACAAACAGCACGAATGGAATGCAGTGGTCCCATGGCCGCCACACGAACAAAAGTTTGTGTGAACCTCAAATAGTTGCCTTGACTCTAGGGATTCTTTATGTCCGTTGTTTGAATGTTTGACACAAGAACTATTGCTAGTGCAAAAGTTATTTCTATAAAGATTACAAGAAGACTTTTTATGGATCTGTGCCTGGCTTCTAGTAGAATTAGTTTATTGGGTGTTTCTCTATTCACTTTCTTGATACTACAGGAATAACAAGAACTTAAGACATCCCACATACGATCATCTGAACTTAAACAAAATCTGGAATATAATTAACAATTTTTAAAGAGTTTGTAACAATGACTGATGATCCATGAGTTGATGTCACCGCACTCATTGTAAATGCAGACAATGCAGTGTAATGACTCATACTGTGGTGGTCTATTGAGATGCTTGTCCACGTCCCGCTTAGAAACTAAGTCATGTCAGTCATCGCTTCAGTTTATTTTATAACAAACATGGAATAGTAAAAATATAATACTGTAACGGACTGCTTTTAATTTCATAGCATTCGCTTTTCTCTCGTATTGCCAACCTGGTTTCCATTTTAATATTTTATTCAAACGCGAGACACAAATTCAACTACGACGTTGTGTATTTCAACTTGTTCAGATGCGTTTTGAAATATGAGTGCGCGAGGCAGACGTAGGTACGTACTCGTGTATTTAATTTCGTTCAGTAACAAAAATGTTTCTTACTTTTCAGTTTATCCTCAAGAAAAAAAAATCTATCTTAACTTAAAATATTCTTAATTTTATTACCATCAAAATCAGTAAAAGAAATATTGATATCAATAACACAGCAAAATTTACTATTAAGCCTGTATGCTAAAATCATAACACAAATTCGGTATAAATACCTACATAAAAACATCCAGAAACTGTTTAAACACTTCCTAAAAATCACTTTTCCTCAAAGTCACGTATCTTGGATCCGGGTGTTGCCGTCAACCACAATAGGGCTTTTTCGGCTATAATAGACTTCGACCCTACGCACAATAAACCAAATGAGTGAACACTCACCCAAAACCTTTTTATATCTGCCAAGACTCTCAACAAAAATGGCCGCTAATTTAGTTATAACACATTGTGTTTTATCTTGATGACAAATCCAAAGGCACTCTGAACCAGTACGTCGGAACAAATTATATTGTAACAAACAAATAACAAATAGTAACTTCTGGATTACATCGCTGTCTTGTCTCGGTACAATGTTTTTGTGACTGAATAAAAGCGATAATGGTTTTCGAAGTAGGAAATAGCATAAACAGGCAGATAAATCTATCTCTTCATTTAGTCTAGACAAAATCTGATAGTGTGATCAGATCTAAGAGTATATACTCTAACATAGTTGTATTTTTTTTCTATATTAAGAGCCTGCCAAAGTGACTCTAATCTGCCTGATAGAAAGTATGAATTGAATCCATGAGTTATGGTCACCATACTCATTGCAAATGCAGACAATGCAGTATGGTGACCCACACTATGGTGACCTTGTGAGATGCTTTGTCACATCCCGCTTGGGGACGTAAAAGGCATGACAGTCATTGTTACCACGATAACTGTCACCGCTGCATCAATGGACCTCCGGTCTCACACTCACCAACGAAACACGACAGCACGGATGCTGGCGCTTTAGGTGGGTCTTCTGCGGTAGGGTAGTACTGCCCCGGTCGAGTTGGCCCGCTTGTGTTGAAATCAGCGTGGTTCCACTACCTACCAAAGTACAATTTCCTTATCACAGTTTGAGTCACGATATTATAAGCTAATCTTAATACCTATAAAAAATTAAAGTAAATAATCAAATCATATAAGAAAAAATATTAAAAGGTCAGAGGTGTCTCTGAAAGTTATTTTGGAGCTCGGGCAAATTCAGACGTAAATTATAATTGGCAAAGCTTGTTATGCTGACTGTTCGTCATTTTAGACGATTAGATGTCATTTGGTACGTCAATTATCTATCTAGCCTTGGTTGTTATATCCATAGCTTGTACAGCTAACTTCCAAAGCAAATGATAAAATAATAATTTGATCGTTAAATTATGAATCTTGTGCTGTGAAATATCAGACACGAACTCAACTTTATACAAACCTACATACAATATGTTTCGAGAGATATTACATTAAGGGAAGTAATTGATACGATGATTTAATATTAATTAGAACAAAATAAACAATATAAAATAATGCCGAATGTAAACATCATTGTTTACACGAGTCGTTTAACTAATAATGTCGACGACAAGACACGCCAACGAACTTAAGAGAGGTTGCATTTTTATTACTTTTTAGGTTAAGTATAAAGTCTATGTCTGTTTCGTTTCTCAAAGTTATATTTCATAAATAAACTTTAATAATTATTATAAATCTATTTAGTTTTATTTATTTTTTTCTCATTTTCCCTAACATTTATTTGGGGTCGCTCCAGACCCCATGCGCCTAATTATGTGATTTTATTAATGTGCCTAATTAAGGGTTAAAGTTATTATTACAAATTAGAATCACTCACCTCACTTCACTTTTAAAATCAATTTATTAAAAGTAAGCTTTAATTTGCGTGTTTCTTTTGTAAATGTGTGACTGGTTCCAGACTTAGCAGTGCGTGTCAGGTACTCGGTACTCCTTCAAAAAGTAGATATTTTAGTTGTCTCCTAAACTTTGTAGAGCCTTTACAAAAATTCAACAATCTGTAGTACATTGTCCGTGAAGCTTAACATGCGTTTTGATAGTGTTCTTCGTAAATTAACATGTGAAAGTCATTCACAGCAGTATGAATATTTGATATCAATAACATAATACATAAATTTAAAAGCATCATAATGTATTCAGTTTCACACACACTTCACAACACAAGTTTATATTAACACTTTCAAAATGAAACCCCGCGGGACTCGTTACGACGCAAAATCTTGTATTAAGTCATCTATGTATTAAGATGAACGTGATAAGACTAAGCAATTAATATATCAATTATAATTTTTCTAATCAAAACTCTTACGAACAACAACAATATTATTGTTACGATAATTTATTCTAAACGCATCTAGGTACAAGTATACAGAACAGCATAAAAGATACGGTGAATCCCGGTGGTTAGACTACTGACTCGATGAAGTAATTAAAAGCGAGTATCCTTCATGAAGGAGAGGTAAGAGATGTACTCACTATTGATCTTGATGCTACACCCTTTCCATCGTAGCGTCTTGAAGATGTCCTTCAATGTATTTGTGAATAATTTAGGGAAAATAACGTCTGCCTATCTCACTACTCGATGCAATGATATGGGGCCTTTTTTTTACTGATTCTGTACTTCGAAGGACATGGTAGTAGCTTAATATACTTACTTGGACGTACTGCCAATCTACTTAGTACCGCTGCGGGGAGTCGCTAGATACTACGTGGTGCAATTTGCTTTCTGAGAGTTGAATTTGTCAAGCCTTCACGCGAGATCGTTCGTGATGACTCTTGAGCATAGCCTTTAGACGTGGCTGAGTAGAGAAATAGATCGATACTTCTTGTTTCAATATGATTTTGTCATTCTTTTGAAAGAATAGGACGACCATGCTCGTACTCTACGTCTCCAGGAGTTTAACAGGTTCCTCTTCAAACTGAACAACGTTGAAAAGCTCTTAGAGTTCTATCAGTACAGGCTTACCTCCAGCCTATAGCAAGTTTGTTGTAACGCCTTCCTCTTCAGCGGGTTTTCCATTTTATAGCTATAACAAACAGTAATTACATTAGTATATTACTAGGTAGTAGAGCCACGCTGATTTCAGCACGAGCGGGCCGGCTCGACCGGGGCAGTATTACCCTCCCACAAAAAACCAACCTAAGGCACCAGTATCCGTGTTGTCGTGTTTCGTTGGTGATTGTGAGACCGGAGGCCCATTGATGCAGGGGTGACAGTTATCGTGGTAACTGTGTAAGCCTTACACTGTCACGATGACTGTCATGCCTTTTACGTCCCCAAGCAGGGCGTGGAAAAGCATCTCACAAGGCCGCCATAGTGTGGGTCACAATACTGCATTGTCTGCATTTGCGATGAGTGTGGTGACCACAACTCTTGGATTCTATTCCTGTTTTCCATCAGGGAGAGTAGAGTCACTTTGGCAGGCCCTTAATATAGAATATAGTATATTATATATTTTAACACTTGCTAAAGTGACTTTACATTGGTCAGATGAGAATGAATGTAAATAAATAAATATTTTGTAGGCATTGGCTATATAAAGTACAGAAGAATAACATGAAATAGTATTACTAATTTAAAACTCAAATAAAATAGCAATAGTGCTTAAAGATACAGCATTAATCTGTGTTCATTAGTCAATGGTAAAGCTACGGTAAATAATGAATGCGAGGCTCAGTAACTAAACAACTGATCTAAACAATGTGTACCGCTAATCGAAGCACTCCATCCTCAAGGCTTAGGAGGTAAGCGTGCGTTACGATCGGTGTTAAATTTTAATGGCACACTGTACTTGTTTCAACATAAATATTGTATTTGTTTGGAATTTACTTGGAGTAACATACATAATATTTATTTTTGTTATTACACGACCACATTTTGCCGACTCTAATAGTAACTTCATTATGTATGCCTCTTTTGACATCCAAGCAAGCACAAGGCACGTTACTGTACATAATTATATAATATTTAAAAAGAAAATTAAAATTGCCATAAATTAAAAATCTTATTTCTTACAGGAGAGCCAAAACAAATTTATAAATATGATTTTTTGGAAAAAGTTTTTCATTTATTAATTATTGTGATTTTGATTCATCATTGGTGTTGTAATTTTTCGTTGAACCCATGAAAATAATAACCACCATGATAGCTTTCACTCAGCCTAATAAAAAATCACAAAAGCCCTTTTTGTGTTGATTTTTTTAACCAATATGAAGGTAATTAAAAGTGTTTTACTTATGGTTTATCAAGTCAATTGCTATTAATCGGATTACACAAATTCGACTTCTTAGTTTTTTGTTTTTGTTTTATTTAAATATGGAAATGTATAGCTTTTTCCTGTTTTTAAGGTCCTTGAATTTATTTCTTTTCCAAGAAGCAGAGTTACAGTTTCTTTTTATTGATAGCAGCTGAGGTTCCATGATAGATAGACAAAAATAGACTGTCAATTCAAGCTAGCGGTACTCACCCCCGTCTAGGTACTGTTACGCAAGGTTGCTCTTCTGCTGAAGCTGCTGGATGCTCGACGTACTGGATTTGTCGCCTCGGAGGTGCCCCAGCTACTCGTAGTCAAATAGGCAGAAAACGGTCGCTAGGAAGAAATCGAGTTCCGCTTGTCACCACTGCGAGTACAATGAGGACTAACTTGGGGATATGCTGGCGGTTTCAGGGTCGGGTCCTCATTGTTCTGAGTTTTCGGAGAGGGTCTCTCGCTATCGACTATCACATGCTGTAGGACTGGTAGTAATAGATATTTTATCGCAGTGACACCTTTCCGCAAAGACCTCATTTCAAAGAATTAAGCGACGGAGAGGTCCCTGAAAGAAGAATTGTATTCGTATCCGAATGGCTACCGGCGATCCGGGTGTCAGAAACCTGTCTTCCGTGGACTCATCCCACCCTGAGTACAGTTGTGAGTCGTTGAGATGGATGTTCCCCCCGTTTACCATAATGGGTAACTGCAAGGAAGCGACCATGCTAATACAGATGCTTGTAATATTACAGACAAAACAATGCTTACATACCATAAAGTGTTGCTTTGGACGTAAAATCAAACGTGGATTTTGGATCTGATTAATCAATTTATTTATCTGTGATGAAGATCAAACTTATAATAACGTATAATATTCATAATCCAGAATAAGTCACTATTAAATTAATAATTCCAAATATACTAACTTGAAATTTTAATGGAAAATAGATACATTAAAAAACTGTGACTGTTTTGCATAAAACATAGAACAAGATGTCAGGTGTTTTTTTTTTTATTTTGTTGCTGCTTTGTGTAAAACTTACATACATTCGCACCAACTTCTAGAATGAATAAATGGCTGTTTCGATCGTAAGTTAGTCGAATGCAAAAAGAAGATAGATTAGTTTGATATCAAAATATGGGAAGTTAACAAGTGTCTTCAGTAAAAAGTATAATATTATAGTTTTAGACCTCAATTTGTAGAGAAAACGATATCATTTTTTTATTTGTGATCATTTGCAATCAATGAACGATATATTACAGATATATGATATCTAATTTTAATAGTTACAGTAGATAGTTTTAATTAAAAACTATCGTGTTCTAAAAACTATCTGTAAAGAAATCTACAAACTTAAAAACAACTGCGTTATTTGTGACTGCAACGTTACAAGTATAATATACTCAATTTAAAATGTAATTTGAACGCAATCAACCGCCGATTCCACCTAAAAGCATTACCCGTATCGTCCAAATCCCACCGCCCCATGTATCACATGGCTAACTCGTTTGATTTACTACCGATGTTAGTGACAACACTCGCCGCAATCGAAATGTATCCTACTAAATACGATAGGATAGTAGTGACCTAGCTGCGTACTCTATACTCCGGGTGATATTTTCAGTACGCCGGTAATCTGGGATTACGGGTAAGCTATATTCACGCTCGAATTGAAATTAGAATTATACCCGGGTAGATTCATATGTTTCGCAAATTGAATCTGATATTTCGTTAGTAACGTCATAAAATATTTTAATTTAGAAATTCGTTTTGGTTTCACCATTCAGTTTTATAATATTGTAATGCTTAATTTAGTGAATTTTTAGAATACCGTACCTCGAAAGGGAGAAATGGAATCCTTATAGGATTACTTTTTTGTTCTTTCGTCTTTTTTTCAGAAACGTGTGGCAGTATCAAGCTGTAATTTATACCAAATACTCAAGTCTACTAAAGTCTAGTCAAGTCGTGAAAAAATCTAATTTCACAGCCGTTTATGCCGCAAATTTCCGCAAATTTTCGATACTCGCAAGGGAATCAAAACCTACAGTGTACTTCCCGTGAATTCAGAATCTTGAAATATGATACGAAGCAACGTCTTATTTAAATTTTTAGCTACATCATATAATAAAAACATTTTTAATAATTTTAAAATTACACTCCTTTGAGCGGGTAGAGGTATTAATTTGAAATTCATATGAAATACTTAGGTTTATAGTACCTTTAAGCTGCAACAAAATCACATTTATATACAGAACCCTCGACGCGCGAGTCTGGCTCACACTTGACCGTTTTTTTTTGCTCTGTTGTAGTTTTTAGCACCAATTTTCTTCTTATTTGCCGTAAACTCTGAGGCAATTGCTCTACATTTACGTTACTTGCTGCAAAATGAACATTTTAAATTAGTGACAGATAATATGTCTCCTATGCTTTTATTTTTGTCTACAAAAACACAATACATGATAGTATACAGTAAAAAGAGTGGCAATGAGTTTTATACTCAATTTAGTCCCAAAATACTCGGTCATTCGAAATTGGAGGGGTTTATAAATTGATACGGGCAGATATATTTTTTGTCTCGTGAGATAATTTAAAGGTCACTCAATATCCAAAAGTCCCGTTAACAATTATAAAGCATTATTTATTTTTGTTTTAATTAATTAACGATAATAAAGCTATTTGTTATTCTGTTACTTTTATGCATGTGCACTTATAATTTTCATTTCATATATATTAATGTTTAGTTTCTTTAATGTTGTTCTAACTGACGATTTGAAGTAATGAATATTTCTAATATTTAAAAATAGATATAACAGAAATTAATTTAAAATGTTAAATTAAAAATAATAATTAAATTATTCAATAACTAAGATACTTTCATTTCAAACTGAACTCTGAAGAGGCTTCTTCCGCTAAATCATTTTAATTAATTACAACACTTATGTGTAAGCAAACACAGTTCAAATTAAGTTGCAAGGAATTTATACCCAGTAATTATGTTCACTTAAAGGTGAATCCTCTTTTGATCACTGACACTGACGGCATCATATAATTTTCTATTAAAATTTAATAACAGAATAACTATCTGAGCAACTATCAACATAATTACATTTTTAATCACTTTTTTATAAGTTCCTTCGTCTAGTTTGTCCCTAATGAACTCCCTTCGGGCTCCGTCATCCGACTTCACATAATAAACTTCACATGGACTATAAACCGTGAAGTAAATGCAGAAGCCGTGTCGAGATTCCCCCGAGCCCCAGTTGATGAGTTCATAATATATTACGTTTAAAGTAGCTTACCATGTATATTTTGGAATATAAAATAAAACTTGTAATTGTAAATTATTTATATTAAATATAAATGAAGCTAGAATTTCTAACCAGATTCTTTTTGTTTTAGTTTTCTTAAATCATAAATACTCCTCACAGAAGTACGTCTTACTAAAACGTTATTTTTTTAAATTTTTCTGAACCAAACAACCTGCTCATAGGAGTACGTCTTTCTAAAGATAGATAAGAATTCGTTAATACATAATTATACTATCAATGTATACGTATATAATGATGCGTGAACGTGTGGTGACGGATTAAGCATATATAGTGTTACCACCCCTATTCATCCCGTCGGTGTCGTAAGAGGTGAGTAAGGTAACAAAATATGTAAGACAACATCATTACAAAGAGAAGGAAAACTTGAAACAAACCCTATTCCAACCCGTCTGGCCAGCGTGGTACAGTAGGCAAAATCCTCCTTGCTAAGCAGAGACTTCTGTCCAGCATTGGACTGTAAAAGGTTGTTGATGATGATGTTGATGATATATATAATATTATATAAAATAATAATAATAGAAGCGACACTGCTTACATCAGTTTTTTATGAAAATTTGCTCGTGATGCCGAGTTAAGAAGACTCCACCCCTATTCATTCCATGGGCGTTATAAGAACCAACTAGAGAAGTAAATTGCGCATGAAAACAGAGGTAGTAGAGACACGCTGATTTCAGCACGAACGGGGCAGTACAACCCTCCCACAAAAAACCTACCTAAAACAACAGCATCCGTGCTGTCGTGTTTCGTTGGTGAGTGCGAGACCGGAGACGCCTATTGATGCAGTTGTAACAGTTATCGTAACTGTAAGCCTTACACTACCACGGCGACTATTATGCCTTTTACGTCCCCAATTGGGGCGTGCAAAAGCATCTCACAAGGCCGCTATAGTGTAGGTCACTTTGGCAAGCTCTTAATAAGAAAAAAAAATAGCACTGCGCAGTCCGCGTTAATCGTTACACGGAAAAATATGATCAATACATATACACATACATAATACATACACACACATGAATTTGATAGAATATCTATTCATTACTATAGTTTTTTTTCTTCAAAGACGAGACATTGTAAATGAACAACATTTACTATACAAAACAGTTACCAGTTGTTTATTTCACACGTACCGTCGTTTTATTTAAAAATAAAAAGATTTTCGCAATTATTTTCACATTAATGTAATTTAATATACATTTAAAGTTTATTCATGACCGGACTATAGATTTGAATAATTGTTTGAATTAAATTGTGAATTGTAAATAAATTTATACTTTGAATTATCACCCGAAGTTGCTTTCAAAGCATGATGACACAAGTAACTAAAATGAATTCACAATAATTACAGAGTCATAATTTTTTCACAATTAATATTGATATTTCTCAAAATCAAACCAAACCTCTTAAATGTAAAAAAAAACTGTGATTAACTGTATAATACCATATTATAATATTGTGCAGTACATTTAATAACGGGTAAGGTACAATTACATTACAAATGAAACATATTTTTCATTCACAAGACGCATCAAAAAACAACTGATTCGTCGTCTTCATTATTTAATTCCATCCAAAAATACTTTTATAAGACAAAGTCAAAACAACAAACTGAAGTTAACAAAAGAAAAATTTTAAATAAGAAAATATAAAGCAACCGTTTCAAAATCATTCTTGAGACTAATTAAGAAACAATCTTGAAGGAGACCACGAAAAATTGTAAATTGAGCGGTCCCGATGTAATTTGATTATTGAAGATCGAAAACCTAATTAGTTTTAAACGTTTTGAGAAATGTTAAAGTTCAGCCACTTTTAATTTATAGGCACCAATTTATTGTAAATGATTGTTCTCAATGCTCAAATTATATTTCAATTTCTTTCACTAAAGTACAAGGTATCAGCTTTTTCATAGTATTAAGATGTAAATATATATAATATGGTGTTAATGTTGGTGTAAATGTTAGTGATAGAGTCAGACATCCACTGACAAGCGAACGTTGCGGACTAAAACAAGATATAGTGGCAAGGATTGAAAAGTGTATGTTTCGGTGGTTTGACCATGACCGGTTTGAGAGAGGATGAATAACAGAAAACTAAAGAAACGAATTTATACAAAGAACGTTCACGGTGAACATTTGGTCATGTTCTATGCATCCGTGCTGTCGTGTTTTGTTGGCGATTGCGAGACCGGAGGCCCATTGATGCAGGGGTGACAATTATCGTGATAACTGTGTGAGCCTTACACTGCCACGATGACTGTCATGCCTTTTATGTGCCCAAGTGGGGCGTAAAAAATTATCTCACTAGACCGTCATAGTGTGTCACCACACTGCATTGTCTGCATTTGTAATGAGTATGGTGACCACCACTCTTCAATTCTATTCATGTTTTCCATCAGGCAGAGTATAGTCACTTTGGCAGGCTCTTAATATAGAAAAAAGAACCATGTTGGTAGTATGTGGAAATAAATTGCCTGTGCCTACCCTTTTGAGCCTTGGGCGTAGCATTATTTATATGTAGCTTCAAGTGTGTGCTGTCTCCTAGAATTTGAGGGTAGTTCCGCTCATTAGTTGTAGTTAAAAACAATCTCCAACACGTTAGTTTTCAAGTAAAAACCATATGATAATCGGTTCATCTATTTAGAAGCCATCATGATCTAGGCAGATATAGACACGTAACTCTCAACACTCGCTTAGCGTCGGTGGATTAATAAGCATTTTAAATATTATCATCAGTTTAATATGAGAGTAATGTAATAAATTGTTAGGAAAAGTAAAAGGAAGTTGTTTCATAAAATGTATTCAGAATTGGAATTGTACAGTATTATACGTTAAATATAAAATAAAATGGCCTTTAAACAGACTGTAATAATTGAATTAAGTATTGAGGTCATTAATACTTTTCATAGCTTTAATGAGCTTTCATTATATTAATACCATTTTTTTTTGCTTTATCTTATTAAACATTCACCAATTTTATTGCTAGTAGCCACGATAGAAAGAAAAATGGAATCACTCTTCTTGGTGTTGTTTTATTTTCATTTAGAGTAATTGTTAGCTTCTGTTAGACTTTTGTCTAGTTTAGTTTTGTTGACTGTAGTTTACATGCGAATGGGAGTTTGTTACACTTTCATGTCTTTCTATTTTATCGGAGACCTCGTACGAACAAGTGATATTAACTTGATTGATTGATTCTTATTAATTCAATATATAGATGAGATTATCAATTTCGTTATTCCGCGATTACATTTTGGTACCTTTTCAGAAGAGACTAAAAATTTATAAAATAATTGGTCAGAATAGTTGTAATAGTATGAGTTAATATAGTGTTAAAAGAAATATGTTTGTTGAAAATAAATAAATCTTCATTTGCTGTAAATTATTTTTTTTTTTCAGTCGTGTGTGCATTTATAGATATTGCGTTGCTCTGGCTAAACACATAATTATATCTAGGTATTTCAATGAATATTCATTTTAGGTTATTTTTATTTTATTTTTGCAACAACAACAGCAATAATATCTGAAGTTATGTAACGTTAAACAATGCACAGATACTTGTTGATTAATTAAAAGCATAAACAACGTTACAAATAATATTAAACAAAAATAAAAAAAGACATTTGGCAAATTGGTAGAACGTAATGTGAAAAAGGGCTTTTGGGAAAGTTATAGAACATAATATGAACAATAGAAAACAATTTTGAGACAAAACAGAAAAACTAAGAGAATGTCGTGCTCGGGGGTAACGACTTAAAAACAAAAATATTGAAGTGTGCTGTTTTTGATATGTAGAGGTTTAGATCTGATGAGCTCAAAATTGCTGCTTAATTTATACATGTAATTTATATAATTACTCGCTCAAATATCAAAGAATTTTTTGCTGTAGTACGTATTTATTTGAAGTACTGCTAAGGATGATTTTATCTAACGCCTAAATTATGTGATACTTTGATACTAATTTTTTTGAAGAATTGAGTAATCCATACCTCCGATGTTGATTTTTGGTAAGGTTACAACATAGAAAACAGTACGTTACTCATTAGATACAGAAAATAATACCTTTTACACCTTGTCACATATCTTTAATCAATACACTTGTGCTGCTAACTTCTAAAAAAAAATTTTATGGAAGCACTCAATACGATCATTACAAATGTCACGTAACTTCAGTTATAAACCTCAGAAGCAAAGTCGAGGATACTCCGCACTAGTGCACAATAATATATCTTAATAGAAGGTTTAATATTCTTAAGGTTGGAAAGTTTCCCCAATAATAAATCTTAAGGTTTTATTGGCTTTTCATGATGAAGTCAATCTTACATTACGCCTAAATTCAGCATAATCAAGTGATTCATTATTAATAGCAAAGTTAAATTGAGTGGGTTTAATTTTACGTACAGAATCAACTGCAAATTACTAGGGCACATTGATTTCTAACTTGTTATAATATTTTACAATATTTAAAAAATATTAAGATCATCCTGCGTCTGCATAGGAAAGTAAACAGACATGTTTAAAGTATGTGATAATATCATTAGTGAAAATAATAAAGAGCAGAGGTCCTAAAGGGAACAGTGGTAATAAAGACCAGGGAACCCTGAGGAACACTAGAAGGGAATAGCATCCATAAAGATGTGAAACAGCTTGAATGGCCTGAGATTTATTTGAAATGTATGAGAAAAGCTATGATGTAGGTATTACTATAACTAGATTATTTTTATTAATATTTATCAAATAAAAAAGAAACAATTCCATAAAATGATTATAACTAAGTTATGGTAATACATTTATGGAAATATCGACAAATCATAGATTTTCTATAAAATTATTAAACGTGTTAAACCTCTTGATATTTTCAACAAAGTGACAACTACTGTTTCTGTTTTCAATATTTACTCTTTGTCTACCGGTAAACTTTTGTCCATTTAATCTCCAGTTCTTATTAAAAGCTATACTTTTTGTTGTGCATCAAACCTTGGACTCATTGTTATTGTCAATAGGTACGACTTGCTGTTTTACGTCTT
This sequence comes from Hypercompe scribonia, assembly GCA_949316085.1. Lineage (NCBI taxonomy): Eukaryota > Metazoa > Arthropoda > Insecta > Lepidoptera > Erebidae > Hypercompe > Hypercompe scribonia. Next base: position 23,747,963 of record OX438975.1, read on the forward strand.
GTAGCTTGTCAGTGACTTCGTCAACACTCACTATTGTTTTATTATCGATTGCAGTGTTAATAGTAAAAGATATATAGAATCCTGTTTGTTGATTGAGCACTAAGGAAATAGGACTAGGAGGGTGAGCCTTTCAATCTTCTCACCCTGTATTACTTTACCAACAGCTTGATAAACTTCAGACAAATTAGCTATTTTAAGTGATTTTGGATCCTATATTATGTGAAAAAAAAATTTGGATTGAATGTTTCTTTGAAAAGTTCTTCAAGACAGGAATTTAAAAAAGTAGAATTTAGTGAAACCAGATTATATGGATCTTGACGTGTGTGTCGGTAGAAGTCAATATAAATGTTTAGCATAACACTATCATTATTATTTGTGGCTTTATTTATGCTTTGACTTTGATTAGAATCTCTGTTTGTTGAATCAGGTATAAAGTTGTCAGAAGCAAAATGTAGGTATATCATGGCATGACCGTGATACATAACTATCCTGTCTTCATAATTGACCCGTGTCCTGTCCTACATAAAGATCCGTCAATAACTCAAATCTGTTAAGAAAAGTTCTATAATAGTTTTAAAAAATAAGTAGCTACAATAGTTAGGTTGTGAGCGAGGGCGAGAGGGTTTTTAATAAGACAAGTGTTCGGCTTGAAGAGTGGATTGAGACTAACTTTATTTATGAAACCATTTCTTAAAGTTAAAATAGTATTCTTTATTGATATGTATTGAAGACAAAGAGCTAATTGTTCTAATGTTTAGTCTGCGGCTTATCATCTAAATGGTAGTTCATGACGGATGCCAAGATTAACTTTATTTATAAAATAATACAAAGTATTCTGATTATGCGTTGGAGACAAGGGGCTAGTTGTTCTATTGTTTCCAGGGCGTCTGTGGCTTATCAGCTAAGTGGTCCTTCATGACTGATGCTATTGTAGAGCGTCACGTCTATGACGACATAACTCCTCCCCCCTTAAGACGGAGGCGGCACGAAGGCTGCGAAGGCTGAAGTTCAACGGCTTCCGGTTGTGCAGCCGAGATTTTCACCGATCTAGTTTTCCACCAGAATTTGTAGACTGCAATTTCTATTCCTGTTGCTGTTATTATGAAGTAAAGTGCAATTGATGACCAGCTGGGGGTGCTTGGAATAATGGTTAAGTTTTCGCTTGTATTCTTTAATTCTTCTGTTTGTTGCAGCGCACTTTTCAGGTTATCTAGTTCTATGTTTTCTAGTTTTATCTTTCATTTGTTGTATAATATTGTTGTTGTAGCTTGCAGTGGCGTAGGTGCAGTTAGGCGGATCTTCGTGTTGTATTAGTTGAGCTATGCAGTCCGTAGAGTGCAGTAAGGGCTGCCATTCTAAGTGTTTGTAGATGACGTTGTCTCCGGTGAGGTATGTGCATGACTCGTGAGGGTAGGCAAACTCATTATTTCCCAAGATTAGGATGGGGTTGCTAGGTATAAGTATTGTGTTGTTATTATTAGGGATAGAATACAGGTGTAATAGGTTCTAAGATTGTTCGGTAACAATTGGTATGTCCAGTATGAAGTTAAGGGTTTGATTAGTGTTATAAGCTTTAGCAGTGATTGCTTTTTCCTATAGATGGATACCATCCATGTTAGGGTTAAAGGCTAGGTATATATCTACTTTGGCATTTACTTTTAATTTAATTGTATAATATTTTTTTACATATATCTAAATATATCTGTCTTATTTTTGTAGTGTTATAATTACGGCTATGATGGCTGATTTCGTTCGCATGTGTCAGGTGTCTTAGGTAAGTCTAATAGGTCACGAATGTCTATGTTCTCTAGGTTTGGATCTAATCATGGGGTGTGGACTAATTGATCTGTATTTTGTGTTCTAGATTGTTGGTCTGTGTTTGTTTTTAATTAAACAAGTGATAGAGGGATCGTCCATATTGTGAATTAAGTTAAGTGCATCTTCTACACCTTCAATATAAAAAGATAAGGTCCTCCTGTTCCCATCATAACTGGGTAACTGGGTGGAGAACGTGGAGAAATCGGTGGTTACCGATTTTTCGTCTATGAAAGATTTTTCAGTTAGTACCTTCTTTTCACTTGTCATTTTTAACTACAGTGATACGAATGGTAACAACGAAAGAAAATTCTTTTCTAAGTACCGTATTGCATTAAAAAAAAATAATGCTATAACGGTTTTTTACGATACTGGATACACCAAATGTTATGGGGATGTCCAGGAAATCGTTTAAGGAGTCTCGGGAGTAGTAGAGTTTTATACTTACCCCACGAGCATTGCCGATTTGTAGGCTGAGTCTTCGTTTCTTCAGCTGGTCAGCTCGTCTGCCTCTGCTTTGCACTACGCTCACTGTAGATTCTTTTATTCACGAACGCGGACGCTTAGCAAAGGTATTCTCTGCAGCAGGAACCGACAGTATCGCGACGTACCGACTGCGCCAGTTAGGTTGTGAGCGAGGGCGAGAGGGTTTTTAATAAGACAAGTGTTCGGCTTGAAGAGTGGATTGAGACTAACTTTATTTATGAAACCATTTCTTAAAGTTAAAATAGTATTCTTTATTGATATGTATTGAAGACAAAGAGCTAATTGTTCTAATGTTTAGTCTGCGGCTTATCATCTAAGTGGTGGTTCATGACGGATGCCAAGATTAACTTTATTTATAAAATAATACAAAGTATTCTGATTATGCGTTGGAGACAAGGGGCTAGTTGTTCTATTGTTTCCAGGGCGTCTGTGGCTTATCAGCTAAGTGGTCCTTCATGACTGATGCTATTGTAGAGCGTCACGTCTATGACGACATAACTCAATCTGTATTTAAAGTTAAAGTGAATGGTCTCATAGTTTTTTTGCTACTAGTAATTTAAATATATGGAAGGGCACAATTATCACGTTAAAGATAAACATATAATCACAGAATGCTATAATGCCATTTTATTTTAAATGGTATGCAATAAATGTTAAGATTTAGTTTAAGTTCTTATGTTCCCAAAACTTTCAAATCACCGCCCCAAGGTTGCGCTGGCTCTTATTGAAATACACTCAGTTGAAAGCAGTTTAGTCGTAACGTAATTAATAAATTTCACTAAATCAGTATTTAAAGGCATAAAGTTTAAGAAAACAGCATTATAATATTTTGAGGACGAAGTTACAATCTTTACACAAGTTAGCTATCGAATTAGTACTCAACACTAAAGCATTTCTCGGCTATGATATGCAACTAGATAGTTAAATATACTTAAAGTACACAAACAAGCAAACAACAAAGATGTCTTGAATAGAAGTAGTCCAGTAACGAAGGTATATTCCATTAATTTATAATATTAAGACCAATTATAGAGTGTGTACCTACTAACCGGCTGTGTTTGAAGCAGAAACAAAAGAAATTATTTTCATAAAACTTATCGATACTAACAAAGATCAATCAAAATAACAAAGACTTTCCTAAAATTCTTAAAGTTATAATAATAGGTAGAACTAACCAAGTTCCAAGAATACTATTGAAATCGTGTTCTCTGAGCGAATGTCTTAAACGTAATTAGCAGTATTTCAACTTTCATTCGCCACTAAATTCAAACATGTGGATCTCAATCTATTTAAAATTCTACGGCAATAAAACCCCATATTTACTTTAATGCACGCGTGTATATATACTTTTGGGATAACATCACAAAAGTGTATTGACAAAACCTGTTCTGAAATTATGTATAAATGCTAGATGGTCTCGATCGTGACCCCTGGGGTCGCCCCTATCGTGCGGCGTGACAAAACCTCCGCACGTCAGGCCCCCCCTTACAGAGACACTTCAGCCCAGCTTCCTGCGGGAAGTGGTCGAGGGTCTTTTCTCGCAGCGGGCGGAGCGCACACCCCCGTCGATGGCCTTCATGGTCGAAAATGATGGGGGAAACGAAGACAATGTTCCGCCCGTCAGGGAATCGGAGATAGGGGGAGTTGCTCTACGGATCCGCTCTAAGAACACCGCCCCCGGGCCAGACGAGATACCTGCCCGAGTGCTGGCCCGAGCCCTCGAACACATGTTGGATTACCTCAGGGAGGTACCGGACGCTGGCTTGGCGTCCGGACGCTTCCCTGAGTGCTGCAAAAGCGGGAAGTTGGTCCTATTAAGGAAGCCAGGACAGCCAGCCGAACCGGTAGCGGCCTATAGGCCCATCGTATTGCTGGACGAGGCGGCTATACTGTTTGAGAGGATACTCTTTGCCCGCATCGTCCGGCATCGACGCTCAATTTGTTTTACGGGTGGGGCGGGGCATTCGACGGTCGATGCCGTGCTGCGCCTGAGGGCCGTTACCGAAGAGGCGGTGAGCTGTGGCGGCGTGCTATTTTCGGTGTCGTTGGACATCCCCAACACCTTTAATAGTCTGCCATTTAGCTGCATCAGGGAAGCACTCCGCTACCATGGAGTGCCCGAGAACCTGAGGTGGCTTGTGGCAGACTATCCTGAGGAGCATACCGTCATGTACGAGGACTGAGACGGTGTTTTAAGGCGCCGGGTCATGTCGTGCGGTGTTCCACAGGGGTCTGTCCTCGAACTACTCCTGTGGAACATGGGATACGACTGGGCCCTTCGAGGTCGTCTTCAACCCGGGCTGAGGGTAATTTGTTACGCAGATGACACATTGGTTACAGCCCGGGGGATGAACTTTCAAGAGGCGGCACGCCTGGCCACCACGGGTGTCTCTCTGGTGGTCGGGCGTATTGAGGCGCTGGGTTTGTGCGTGGCCCTGGACAAAACGGAGGACCTTTTGTTCCATGGGCCCCGTCGTGGTCCACCCTCTGGCGCTTCCATTGTAGTCAATTCGGTCCTCGTGCCTGTTCAGGCCCAGATGAAGAATCTGGCCCGGGTCCTCGACGGCAGGTGGCTCTTCGACGAGCACTTCCGACAGCTTTCTCCAAAGTTGGTCGGCGTTGCTTCTGCCCTTGGGCGACATTTGCCCAATTTGGGTGTAGCCAGCGTCGCGACGAGACGGCTATACAAGGGGATTGTCCGGTCAATAGCCCTGTATGGTGCACTGGTGTGGGCGGCGGCTCTGACCGCCCAGAATAGGGCTCGCCTCTGGCGTCCTCGGAGGATATTGACGGTTAGAGCCATACGCGGTTACCTGCGGAAGTGCTCGCTGAAGTTACCGGCGGACGGCTGACTTCCGGGCGGGTAGCGACATACGCCCCGCACCCGAAGAGATACGCGAGTGGCGTGAGGCCGCTCGTCGAGCCACGATGGCTTGTTGGTCGTTCTGGTTGGAGACTCCACGTGCTGGCTTTGCCCTCGTGGAGGCTCTCCAGCAGATCATCGTCAAGTGGGCGGGGCGGCAGCACGTGACCCTTTCCTTGCGATTGACGCAAGTCTTTTCCGGGCACGGTTGCTTCGGGAAGTGTCTGCACTCGGTCACCAGGAGGGAATTGAGTCCCGCCTGTTACCACTGCAGTGAGGACTCGGCTCAACACACGCTAGCGGTTTTTTACGCCTGGGCGCCGCAACGTGAAGTCCTCACTGCAGTTATTGGAGGAGATCTCTCGCTACCGGCCGTCATACGCTCCATGGCCGATAGCGACAATTGTTTTATCGCTGTCGCAACTTTCTACGTAGACGTAATTTCGCGGAAGGAGGCGGTGGAAAAGGCCCGGCAGGACGATATCTACTCGGACTCAATTCGCCGCCGGCGAGCCGGGCAGTGGAGGCGCGCCTACCAGTGCCGCATGCCACCTTGAGTATGGTCGCGGGTGGACGAGACGGGTTTTCCCCTCCATCCGCTACAATGGCCAGCCGCGAGGAGGCGACGTCCGCGTGTGCCGTACGTCGCCTAAGATAGAGAGTTTACCCATAGATGGTGCCCGCATTAGCGGGCAGGCACTAGGAGGGATCTGGATGTCGTAATAACAGCAGGTCCCGGATCCCTCCTATCTCAGGCCCAGAGTGGTACACCGTGTGGCTTTAGTCGGTCCGATTCCGACACACCACCCCGCCGTAAACCGCGGTGAGGTGACGGCCCAAGGAAGTTTCCACAGGTTAAAAAAAAAAGTTTGATATGATAAGCCGCCTTTAAAAATTCACCAACGGAAAGTTACATTATTAGCGAGTAACATAAGCAGTAACTGTTATATACTCGGGTAGAGCCGTGGCCAAACGACAATAAGCAAAAATAATAAATAAAACTTTAATAAAACAAATATCTTACATAGAAAAATTCTTTACAGCAGTACCTAAGTTTTCAAGAATAAATTTGATAATTCAGTTGTTGCTGTTTTCTTTATTCATACAGCAATATCATAGCCTGAACAGTTCAAGGATTCTTTAATTGGCAGTCTGTTTGTTATCTAATGTCTGACTCACGAACTGAGGGTCCCTTACAAACTTGCAAATATATGTACTATATATGTTAGCTTAACTTTCTTGAAAATCTGCTTGCGAAGTTTTTATTAGTTACCGGATTTCTTAATCAGAGAAACTGGAAAAAAAATTAGCTAAGTAACCTTTGAGTTTTTGATAATACTTTTTTATTCTAGTTAGACGTTATAGTTAATTTCACAACCATGAAAACTAATATTTTAACAGAAATAATTTTTATTTGATATTCAGTACAATAAATATCATACTTTTGTGTCTATACGTTTATTCGAGCTGTGAAACTTTCACTGGTCTTCTTGTGGCGAATTTCACAAACAATGAAACAAAACGTACTTCAACATCGTCTTACGAAGGTATAGTGGAACAAAGGATGCTTTCCACCAAATAGCTTGCATCTAATGCTGTACGCAGGTTGGTAATATCGACTGCAAATTTTGTAAATAAAATTAAAACAATTAAGATATCACGCCAATTGGTATATTATAGAACTTATCAAAATCAAAACATACAATAAGGTTTTTCTTTGCCCTAAGGTAACTCTAAAAGTATTTCTGTGCTAAAAACACCTGTCGATATTTACTTTATTTATAGCCGCAGTATTCTAAGTCAGCAGATAGTGATAAATGAAGGTGATGTCGTTGAACACCATCAATAATGTACGCACGAGTGTTTGTGAGACATGTTCTTAAATTAGCTTTGTTCTTTGAACATATTCGGTTGAACATTTTGAATTTATTTGAAAATGACGATTTTCTCAATTCATCTGAATGCTCTAATCCAAACGATGTCTTCATCCTTTGTTAATTATTTTCATTAATTTGTATTCAATTGATTGTACTTAAGTAAGTTTCATATACGTTTGAGGAAATTAATTTATTCTATAACGTTGAACAATTTAGGTATGTTTGAATGCATTTAGAGTCAGAGAGAGTGAGAGAGAGAGCGAGAGAAAGAGAGAGAGAGATTATAGCTTATAACGTTTGAAAATTGTTTATCTATTTTTATTATTTTTTATAGAAGAACACCAAAGTGACTTTACTCCATTTGATGGAAAGCATGAATAGAATTCAAGAGTGGTGGCCGTCATACTCATAGCAAATGAAGGCAATGCAGTATGGTAATTCACGTTATGGTGGCCTAATGAGATACTTCTTCACACCCCGCTTAAAGCACCCGGGATCGTAGTACGAGGGAAACACGTACGCTGTTAATGAGTTCCAGACTTTAACTGATTTGTACAGGAAGGAAGAGTTGAACCGTTCGCACATCTACCATTGTAAAACTGTGATATCCAACTGCAGAGATTCAAGGGATTCAGTAGCTTTAAGACTGTTCATAATATGGACTGCTCGGCGCTGCAATCAATCCAGAAATCCACCAAATACTGCACGGATCCATTGCAAAGATGAGGACAATACTCCACATAGGAGCGAACCTGGGTCTTATAAACAAGACGTTCAGACGAGAAAAATCGTCTCACCTTGTTCAGTATATCCAGCTTTCACGAAGCCGTCTTAGTGACACTTTCAATATACTCTGTCTTTACATTACTATACAATATATTTTTTTAAGTATCATGCTTTGTGCCATAAATCTGGCAAAATTTCTTACTTCATACTTATTCTGCGGCATTTTTACCTATTTTTATAGTTCTTTTTGATGGCAAAAAAAGTTACTATTCAAAATAAAAATGTACAATACAAAAATAAGCTACATGAGCCCCTTCTTGTTTTTATACTGCAATAGATAAACACTGCTCCATAAATTATGTCTCAATTACCTTGTTCTTGAAGAAAGTCACGTCTAACCAGTGACCACAGGTTTTATTCTATTAGGATCCATTTAGTTTTGCACAGTCCAGGTACAGAATGGAATTTTTGACTCTTTGAAATTTACACAAGAGAATAATATTTTTACATGTTGTATAAAACAAATGAGCTAATTGTTCTGAAATTTCATAGTCATGTGCAAACAAATACATAAGTTTAAATTTAGGAGATGCTGCTAAATTGAAATGTACTATTTGTTTTGTATTGAGAATCTATCAAAACTTTTGAATTCCTAAACTCATCGAAACTTATATCATTCTACATGTTAAATAAACATGAAATTGATTAATATAATTTTTGTCAGTTTCATTTGGTATATACATCTAATAATTTTTCGAAACTATTTATCTCAAAGATATTATCCTGTCTCTCTTTAAATCAATCTATTCTTTAAATGAAGTGAAAACCAAACATTCATTAATGCGATCTATTCGAGGCTACATAATTTTATTCTCCAATGGGCTGAATATTTACCGGGAAACGGTCCCATACCTGCGACCTATAGCAAGCATATCATTCATCTGAATTACATTTTACACCATCATATGGTTGACTAATTTTTAATGGTTTTGTATGATTCTCAAACTTTATTATTCTTTCAATATTCTTTTGGTATTACTGAGCTTGCTCAACTTTGTCAATAAATCTTTGAGCTTAATTTTAATCTACTTCTAATTATTATCTCAACTGAGAAAAGATAGCAAGATCTCTCAGAAAATTGATGCTCAGCAAATCGGGAGAGATTACCTGAGCCTAACTCCGATTTTTCACTTCGGGTGGTAACCAACTTCTGACTTTCGAGTTGCATGTATTCATGAATGTCTCATCATCAATCATCCTGACTTGTTTGCTCATTTGAAAAGCTTTCCCTTTTTAAAAACAGTAACACCTCAGCCAATACGATCACATTTTATACTACGCCTTGAACAAGACATGCAGTACATCTTTATTTTTAAACACATTACATTAATCATCATTGACGATGTTTAACAGTCCACTGCTGGAAATAGGCCTCATAGCAAGGAGATTTTGGCCTACTATACCATCCTGGCCAAATGGAATGGTATTAAGTATGTTTCAAGTTTTTTTCTCTCTCCGCACTGATGTTAAAACAGATGGAAAAAATAAGCAAGACTCATATTTTTTTACCTCTCTTACCTCTTACGACACACGAAGAGTTAAACACATTTGAAATATAAATATTATTTATAAACCCAGGTGGTTATAATAGTGGAAGTGTAAGTCACGTAAGGGGTAAGTCACGTATGCCTCCAATATCCGATGGCGGCTAATCGAAGCGGGCGGAAACGTCTGCCTTTCACAGGTCGACCTCAAATCAGTTTATTACAAAGACGAAATTACTTGAAATGTCGTAAGAAAGTTGGAAATTGGGTTCACCAATGGAGACATATTACCGTGTTTAATTAATTCTGTATTAAAAAAAACATTTTCAATTATAAAGATATAAGATATTTTTTATCTTGATGTACTATCAAACTCAGTACACATAATTGTAATTGTTTGTTGTTTTATTCAATTACTGTTAAATAAATGTAAATTTTAGCATGATCACAATCAAGCTCTTGCCCCACAAACGCTAGATTTTCACCATCTTGTTATGTAAAAGCTTATTTTTATTCAACTAATGGCTCTAGATGAGGTGAGAATGGTCATTCTGAAATCTGGATTTTTACTACTTATAAAATATTATAATATACATACTTATAAATAATATATTAAAAAAATTTTTTTTGGAATTTAAATTGTTATAAATAATTATTCTACTTTTATGATAATAAAAGTCAAATATGCTATGTAACACATAAAATTTATTTTATATACAATACGAGATTATAATTACTTAAAAATTTAATTTAAATCAAATCGATTAGATCAATAATATGAAGACTGTCATATTATACAAAACAATCGACTTTATACACTAAGTATAGTAAGCGAGCATCGTCAACAGCTACAGTTTTAAGAATTATTTTAATAACATCACATAAATTCATGCTAAAATAATTATATTTCTTATTGTAATTTACGTTTAAAACGATATTATGACAAAAAAAATATGATTATAATAAGGTCTGTGACTATACATTTAAATGTTCCTTAAGGTCTCCAGAGTAGCCTTACTAAGGATTTTGCTTTTCCGTTGAATCGCCAAGTGCAAATGGCAGCCTTGTCGCTAAAAAGCAATTTCTACCAGACAACCCCTGGACGGAAAACTTGAACTGTAAAAAGATGAATTCTGGGGCAGTTTGGTGTAAGAATAAAAAATATTAAAATTGTAAAAGAATTTTGATGATTCAGATAAAAATTAATAATAAAATAATTACTGAATAGAACACACGTAAATATAAATAAATACATACATACATAAAAATATAATGTATAAATTTTCATAAAACAAATTTTAGGTCAATAGTAAATTAAGATGACAGATAATGTTATTCGACCATTTTGTTTAAATATGAACAAAGAATTGGCATGCCTTAGAACCGTTGGCAAAGCATTCCATGGTCGGACAAAATTTAATTTATTAATTTCATGTTATTTTTTTTCATTTTCATTAAAGTGAATAGTGAATATTGTTAAAAATTCATTATGTCTGAAATAGTAGTAGCATAGTGCAGTTTAAATGGGAGCATAGTGCAGTTTAAAAGAGCCTGAAAAGTAGTGAAAAAAGTCCACTGTTCACATCTTAATTATTTAATCATCATCATTTTAAACCTACGTAATAAAAATTATTCGAAAAAAATTGTTTTCATAATTAATAGTTTATAAATTTATTAAACTTAAAACATGTATGTACATGTTCAACTATGTTAATAAATATACAAATCGATATAATTAAATTAATTGAAAACCTAACTTTAGTCAATCGATGAAAACCATTGTAGTGAGTATTAGCAATATTAATAATGTTCAAAAAATAAATGCGTACCAATCGGATGTAAGCATAAACTACGCAATGGATCAATTTCCCCAGAGGTTGATTTCTACATTTAACGTTATATAACTAATTTAGCAATGAACTCAGAGACTAACACTAAGTTCGGTGCGTATATTATAATTTAAACAATTTATGTGTCCCGAGATCCCCGCCGCGGCTCCCGTATTTATATTTCAACAGTCAACAGCAGGAGTTAAATATTAATTCATTTTTGTTAATGTCACCGCCTGGAATATATTCTTCAAAAAATTCTTCGTGATTTGATTTCCTGACTTTTTTAGTTGTTTAAATATTAGCTAGAGATTTGGACTGATAAAATGTATTTGATATGATTACTTTACACATACATACATGCATACATGCATCTTACACATATGCAAACACGTATGTACATAATACATATGTTATGGGAAGGTTTAAGCAAGAGAGTATGCTTATTTACGCCGTTTATGATACAAAAAATAAAAGTTCTGTATTTTGGCCATAAATTTAATATTTCTTTCTTTTCATCCTTTTGCGACATTATGGTTTAAATACCTATAAAAAAGGTTAAACTGCACATAGTTAAAAATACCTATACTTGCTTAACCATAAAGTAAGGGAACTGATGTAAAATTTATATGGGGTGCTTTAGAAATCATTGAACGCGGAATAGCCTTCAAACAGCTCGTATCAACTATTTTCGGAATGTTGATGAAATTTTCACGTACTTAAGTTTGTTACAGTTTGGTAAGGTTACAGTAATAACATTTTCTAAATTTAGCTTGTCTTCGTAACTTGTTACATAGCTAGCATATATTTTAGTTTGATTTTTGGCCTAAGTAACTCTAAAAGATATATCAAAAAAAATATTTTTAATGTTTCTTAACAATCTTCTGACCAGGTATTGTAAAGGTTATCTGAAATACGACTTATTCAAATAGTCTACTCTTAACTTACCAGGTGCATGGCACATGGTCACCTTATCAGCATTCTCCATTTGCTTTAATCTGACTATTCATTGCCCAAAATATTAATTACACTTAAATGAACCAAATGCACGGCCACAATATACGATGTCAGAACGTAAATTCAGATGTTAAATAACTAATGTTGCTATTAATAATTTTGTAGGGTAAAATTAAAGTAAACCTCGACCCAGTAAGCGACAAGCTAAATTATTCAGAGACGTGCGCCATTTTTCTTTGATGTTTCCACTGTTGGTAAAACGAGTTTTACACCACTCACGTAATTCTTAGTAATGCCCAATAATGTATGGCTTTGAGACACACGTGTTCTAATAATAACTTGATGTTTTATTTAAATATTAACTTAAAGTAGAGAGGGTGCTGTGTAAATAAGCTTTTGCACATGGTTTTGCCAAATTAAAAGTATTTTTTATATATCTGTATAATGGTGATGCCTATGAACTTTTCAGTCCTCACATAAATCTCTTGTTTCTGGTATAGGAACAAAATGAGCTACCGGATCATACGATGATAAGCGACAACCACAGCCTATGGTCAACTGCTTCAACTTTTTTTTCTTCGAGCCTTTTCAGAAAATGGCTAGGATCAGGTTTCTGTTTCAGGCATCCACTATCTAAGTATGAAGCGATATAAAATTTCTGTAAATAGGCTTTCTTTAGACTTACAGAGGCCTGTAACCTTACGTTTCGATTACCACAGATAATAATAATCATACACATCTCACACGCGGCCATCTGATTCCAAATACTGTGTATGTCGCCGCCTGTACCATGGTATCCATATTGCTGATAAACATAGGTATAAATTTCTAAGTAGGTACATATTAAGGATAACTTAGACCTAAACACGGAACAAATGATCATGTTCATCACACAAAGATTTATCTTGAATGGGAATCGAACTCCCGATCGAGTCAGGATCACTAACAACATGACCAACAGGCCTGTCAAAATGTGCGCATGGCAGCTGGGAACGACGACTTGACATGCTCTTTGGGATCCTGATGGATCTCAATCTATTAAGAACGGTAACCCATCTATGGATTAACTTAATCTACTTAGTCATCACTTAACCACTGGCTATATAACAGCAGTATATTACGAATAATAAATTTAAATATTAATTAATCAATCAGACAGCCAGTTATTAGAATAACTCAAGAATATATGAGTGTGTATGTGTGCACGAGTGTTAATAAACGGGAACTTGATATTCCGATTTAATTATGATAACATCCTGTGAGCGATACATTCATCAATTAATTAGTTTATTTGGTACGCAGTGATTAGAACAATGAACAATTAGGGGATTTAGCTATCTTGGGGTATATTCTTTTTAACATATTTCAAGGTACTAGGATACATGTAATATGAGAAAGGTGAGAGTAAAAGAACAACACTCGTATAAAATAATCTTTTATGCTAATTTATTTGTATAAAATCGAGAATGAAAATAATATGAGATAAAAAATAGTTAAAATCATCAATATTGAGAATGAAACCCAAAAAGAATACTTTTCACATATTTTTGTTCCATCTTAGTGTCCAACTTGAAGTTGTACTAACTCTTCTATACCTATTGACTACGGCTTACACTCTACACAAATGCGAGAACAAGGTTTAGTGCACAATGATTACATACAATAACAGCAAACGGGTTACGTAGATGCTACGACATAGACATTATAGGTTTAACATTGTACAAGCTGATTAGCGTAGCCTAGCCTAGCCCGTAGACTAGCTGGTATGGTGTAGCGCAATCTTCACTGGGCCCCTACGAGATGTGCTACTCACGCGCTACTACAGCGCTCGTTCTACGGTTACGGCGTAGATCTGTAGACTACGCCGTAACCAAAGAGTGTGTGAGTAGTGAGTACACTACATAACATCACTGTCAAGAGGAGGAACAATTGTAACAAATTCGTTTTTTTTTTAAAATGTGGAAACTCCTTCGGGCCGTCATCCGACTGAGGTTTACGGCGAGGTGGTGTGTCGGAATCGGACCGACTAAATACACACGGTGTGCCACTCTGCGTCTGAGATAGGAGGGATCTGGGAACCTTCTAGCGTCTGCCCGGTAGTGTGGGCCGTACTAAACGAACACTATGCCAGCCTGTCTAGTCCACGTAGTGTAGTAGATCAAAACCTACTGTTCAAGGAGCCGCCTATATTCAATAACGGGCTGTTAAAGGCTGTTGATGATTTATGCAACAGTATCTAACTCTAAAAAATAGATATATATACATATATTAAGTCCATATATAATCAGTTATTAAGATACAACCCCAACTTTCCAAGTTACTGACGAGAGTAGATTACCACCGATTTCATCGTGTAATCAAATTTCAAAGCCTCTAATATTGAGTTAGATTTGCAGCGTTTGAAACAGGTTCGAGTAACGTAGTTTATCAATGTTAATTTAAATCAGTAATTTTGTTATTAATATTGTAGTTTATGTTCATTAGTTTCAATAGATTAAAGGTGTTAAAGCTATAAATGGGGAATCTAAGATTGAACTAGCACTTGAAAGAATTTATTTATTTATTTATACTTTCGGCATTTTCTTCCAGTCGACCTTTGGGTGATGCAGAGATGCGTGTAGCAGGTATAACATTAGAGCTAGTAGTGTTGATTTTTAATATATGTATAAAATTTTATGTAGTACATAATGATATAAATACAAATATACATATATATATACATATATAAAAGGAAACACATACCTTCATACATACATATTCATACAATGATGAATAGGCAAGTAATTATTCTGATGACTCCGTCAACAAGTCTCCGCAAAGCCTGCGTACTCTAACCTCTATGGGTTAACAGACCTTCCTATATCTAGGGGAGGGCGTTCCAGAGGTTTACAGCTTGGACAGTGAAGGACGAATGGACAATACGAGAATTGAGATAAAAAGGAATGAGGTCAAATAATCCCTAATTGGGCAGTTTCTGTATTGTGATAAACATAGTTGCAATGTACTAAATAGCAGATAAATATAATTAAAATGAACACATGGTATAGAAGGTCAAGCGATCACCACTTTCTACTGCACTGAGTGTTATGGGTTATCCCCACACGGGACAAAACTTTGTGTGATCCACACATCGTTGCCCTGGATTTGAGTGTTCTTTGTGGAATTCTCTGCGAAACAGGATATATTCTTAGGTCGGGTGTTATCTTTCTAATAAAATATAAAATACAATCAAACATTATAAATACATACACATTATAGATCAATAATACTGAGACACAGAATAAATTATCGTGCTTAACTCACAACATTTAGTCTAAGTACATGAGAATTGAACCTTAGTAATCAGGGCCATTAACTTTTAAATCAACAGGTCAACAAATTTACAAATAAAATTATATCCTAATTACCTCTCCAATGATAAGAAAGACGGAAAGAAAGAAAGAAAATAATGTTCTTGAAAAGTGAGAAGTCAGGTCATTATGTCCACCTCGGAAAGTCGGCAGTAGTCGAAACTGGCAAGCCTTAAATTATCGTATATAATATTTCACAAGCATTTTTGTATTTTCAAAGGTTCTTTATTTTATTCTAAGTTGGACATTATGAACTGACCTCTCACTTTTCAAGAACATTATTTTCAGTTCCAATGTCTTCAAAACTAAGTCGTTTATTGTTTAGTCGTTTATATTATTATCAATTAATTCAAAACAGGTGTTAAAATCGCAAATTTAACTCAAAACATTCCCGGAAGAAAACAAAAAGCCTTTGAAAACACAAAAATGCTGAAAAGCTGCTGTGAAATCAAAATGGTTTTGAATATAATACTTTTGTGCACGATTCAGTGAGGGCGGGAATATTTCAGTTGTAAACAAAGAGACAGAATTACATTTAGTATTTAAAACCTCTTTGTACAGTTTAGCAGATGTTGTTTCTTGAAATGCATATTATTAAAATCTTTTCGTAAGACTAAGATATACTCGTACTTTTAAACTCAAAAATTGAAATAGAAAACTGTATCTACTTTAATTAGACCGTTATAAATTTCTCAACTACTTTTTACAGATCACTCTACTCTCGTTTTCTGCCGAATGAAAGTCTCCCCCAAGGAACGCTAACTATCCCGGTCTCGGGCAATACATATCGATTCGCTGCCAGCCACCTTCTAGTTGTCGGTCCATTCTGTCGCATAGCACCCTACACTGCACTTGCCCGATTACTTTTTACTAATACTTAATTGATAATTGTTCATTTGAGTATGACTTCGAGTATAATATGATTTCTTGGTATGTAACAGAAAGTAATCACATTCGATTTGAGCAATAAATGTTCTCAATAGCTAAAGAGAGATATCCAATGTTAGAAATCATACGAGAGTACTGTAAGATTCATACCTTTTTTTGTACTAATTTAGGTTTACTTTAATAACTGAACTTATTTCGATCAATTAATCGATAGATCTCATATATAAGTACTTTAGATTGAAGAATTTTCACATGATCGTATTTCACTGTCCACAGGGAGATTTATTATAATGACCGTGCTACTTACTGTAATCAAATGTTCCCGCTCATTGTAGGGAAATGAATTCTATCTACAGATATTATACGTATTAGCATGAAAACTATCGCTCAGAACATAACTTTTCCTATTGGAGGGAGATTTCCAAATCTATGGCTTATTATTTTAATTTACATTATTGAAGTGAAAACTTCTATAGCCTTACTTGGTAGAAAAAAATCCCATGAGTTCACGCTAGCAACATATTAAGTGCACGCGCAGTGACTTTTGTACGGCACATTGTATAAATAATATTAAGTTGTATTTATATTTTATAGTTTACTTACGAAACAATATCATATTTTAACTGATAAATAAGCTACATATACACTT
Source organism: Hypercompe scribonia (assembly GCA_949316085.1). Classification (NCBI taxonomy): domain Eukaryota; kingdom Metazoa; phylum Arthropoda; class Insecta; order Lepidoptera; family Erebidae; genus Hypercompe; species Hypercompe scribonia. The sequence goes on from OX438975.1 coordinate 23,764,947, forward strand.
GTTACACGGAATGTGGACTGATGTGAAAATCAGATGTAAATAATTTTAAATTAAAACAATTGAAATTTTTATTTTTAATATTGTAATCAGTTTGAAAGTTCAAAATATTACAATTTTAAGTTCACTCCTGTCAGCAGTCCTAGCAGTCCTTAGGATATATTTTTTTGTTTAATAAAAAGAACAATAAGAATAGCAATGTATTGTTCAAGTGTCATACAAATTTGAAAAAAAATTAACTTAGCTGTTTATGAACATCTACCAGTAAAAACGAATCCTATAAAATCCACGACAGGTTTGAATGTGCGTTATAAAACAGACTCAACAAAAAAGTTGGCGACCAACCCCTGCGGTTTCAACGAAACAAAAGCCTAAGAAAAATTTGCCCCATCTTTAAGGCTTTGCGACGAAATTTGAGCCTCTAACGATGTTTTCCTTGAGACAGAAATAAAACATACCTATAGTTTTGGCAAAGAAAACGATTTACTCAACAAATATTGTACAAAACAAATCGAGTAAGAGGTATGGAATTGTTTGTAGAGAAAATTTGACAAGTTATGTGTCTGTCGTGCGACATATTTGGTTGGGCATTGTCAGTCATTTTAGAATACTTTGAGCAAAAAGAAGAAGATACGAGTAAGTATAATGCAAATTGAATAAAATTTTCTCACGTGCTTTTTGGTACGTGCACTTCACTTCGGTCAAACCAGTATTTAAATGTGTAAAAGTTTATTGGTTAAATTAATAATTTAATAGGAGATGAATGCATTTATGTCGATTTTTTCACTAAAGTTTTAAATAGACTGTTACGGAGATATCATATTAATGTATAATAATTGTAAATATGGATCTAGAATTAACTTAGATGTTTATTTCACAGATATCTGACTAGTTTCACGCTCGATGGCATAATAATAATATAGTTAAGTGTAAATGTAAAAAAGAAACCTTCTACACTGTACGATAAGGTGGGCCAAGAATTCGTAAACATTTGAATTTAAAATCCCACGCAAACATATTACGAAAGTTCTTGGGACCGATACTACTGGAATTTGCTGGTTACAATCGTAACACATGGTGGTCAAAGACATGTTTCCGGAAAAACTGATTTCCAGAGGAGGTGACATTCCATGACCACCCAGAAGTCTAGATTTTGCTCCAGCAGAATTTTTAGTATAGGGTTATTTAAAGAATCATGTCTACATCAATATACCAAATACACTATGTCAACTAAAAGAAATAGTCTGATAAATTTAAACATTCGAAGCTACACAAATTCCCATCAAGCTGAAAATCAGTAGAGTTGTTAAAAATATTACAATCGTCATGATATGCACACGTGCCACGCCACCTGAGGTAGTGTACTTAGCGCGTTTTTTAAACGTGGTTTCTCTCGTAGGCCTACTGCACTGATCAGCTGTCATCCTCTTTAATTTGAAACAATGGCAAAACTACGGCAATTTGTAAATAATGGAAAAGATAAAAAGTGATGGTGAAAATCTGAGGCTTTTCTTCTTTCATATTCTTCATTCAATTTCTGGTCACAAATGAGCATAGTTCTTTAAAACAAAAAGCTGATTCACTGACACGTGATCTGGTACGAGGAGGACTTTTTGTGGATGCACTATCCTCTTGTTCTTCGTGTTGTCCTTTATTAGCCTTCAAGTATAATTTTTACGACGACTTTCATGTACTATACCGATTTCTGATTTTTGAGAAATTTCGAAAATTCATCTACTCTTTTGATATTTGCATTAATTAATGACTCCATACCATGTTTGATAGTAACAATTTTACTTTCACTTAAAAGTTTAGCACAAATAAAGTAATATTCAGACATTTTTGTTATAAAAGTCAAATCAGCACGATATATGTTAGTATAAACACGTGATTTCACTACAGAGTGTCGCTCAAGACAAACGGTATTTCATTTATTATAGCAGGTATAAGACCCTGAGCTGGCTGCCCAGGTGAGGGTTCTCCAATAGGAGACTGAATGCCTCACCCAGGCAAAGTCAATGGCGATGTCTCCGGCATTGTCACGTGCCTCTTCAGCTATGAACGTGGCGAGAGACATCCCAAGGGCGACAAGTAGCCAAGCAGCATCAGTAGCAGTAGCCTGCCCTGTAAGGATGAAACAACCGGACTGGGAGCAAATTGAGGTCATTATGAACCGAGAATTTGCCCGACTCCAGTCCGGGCTTTTCGACAGGTTCTTTCCAGAGAAGGGCGCCAGACCCCCTTTACATAGGTCAGAGACGAACTTTAGGAACCCAGCAACCTACTACTGCAGGCACAATTCTCTCTGCCTCTTCAGAGAAGAATAAGAAGCAGAGCAAAAAGAAAAAGAAAGTGAAAAGCCCTACCGTACAAGTAGCCCTGTAGCATTGCTTTCAAAGCGACCCTGAAAAAAGAGACCCTGCCAGATTGAACAGTGAGGCAAGAAGGGGGCCCCTGGGCTCAAGTTATTGGACGAGAAGCTAAGGCTGCTGCTACAAAACAAAGCCCAGTGGTTACTTCCACCCCGAAGGTGAAGAGGTCACAGTTACCGCAACCACCTACCAATGCCGCCATTGTGGTCACAGTACCTGCGGAGTCTAGTCTCTCACTGGCGGAGGTAATGCAGGCCGCAAAGGCCCGTATAAAGCTGGCGGAACTTGGGATTACGGGTGTGTCTGCCAGCGAAAGGCGGTCACAGGGGACCTATTACTGAAGGTCCCCGGATCGGACAGCGCTGCCAAAGGGGACGCTCTGGTCGAACCCTTGCATGGGGTCCTAAGTGACACGCACGTGCGAATTGTACGTCCGTGTAAGACCGCTGAACTGCGGGTGATGGATTTAGACGAATCCATCAACCCCGCTGAGGTTGCAGAGGCAATAGCCGCAGCAGGAGGCTGCACCCCGTCTGACATCAACGTCGGGGAAATACACAGGTCAGCAGCCCGATTGGGAATAGTTTGGGGTCGGGGCCCACTTACAGCAGCACGTCAAGTTGCGGGCGCCCAACGTAAACAGGTGGGATGGGCGTTGGTTCGTGTGGAAATATTAGCGCCAAGGCCCTTACAATGCTACCAGTGCCTTGAAATGGGGCACAACAGGGCATAATGCTCAGGCCACGTTGAGCGCTGCTTTCGCTGTGGGGAATTGGGCTATAAGGCCCGAGTTTGTGCAGCAGACACACCGAAGCGTCCGGTGTGTCTCGACCACGGCCGACCCGCGAACCATCGACTGGGCAGCAAAAGCTGCTGTCCACCAAACAAGAAGAAAAGGGGAGAGGTCCAGCCTCAACTCGAATTCGTTCAGTGAGGTCAGCCCATATCGAGTTGTAACTCGACGAGAGAGGCAATGGAGGCCTGAAATTTCCACCACACTCTAAAATTCTCCAGGGCAACCTTAACCACTGCCGCACAGCACAGGATCTGCTCGTTCAGACGGTTAGAGAGCAGTTAGTTGCCCTAGCAGTCATCGCAGAGCCCTATAACATCCTGGACCATCCGCGTTGGTTCGCGGCGGTCGATGACTCAGCGGTGATTCATTGTGCAGGTAGGGAAAACCTCGACTGCTCCCTTCTAAAAAAGGATGCGGGCTATGTGGCAGTGGAGTAGGGGATAACAGTAGTGATAGGCTGCTACTTCTTTCCCAATCGCGGCCTAGCTGAGTATGAGGCATACCTGCACGGGTCGGGAATCTGCATTCGCAGCTTCACCTCACGTCCGGTATTCATTCTGAGAGACTTCAACGCCCACTTAAGAGAGTGGGGTGACACCCGAGATGACGCGGGGAGAGAGGCTATCCTGGAGTGGGCAGCTGAACTGGACCTCCGACTTCTCAATCGGGGTTCAGTCAATACCTGTGTGCGCTGGCAGGGGGAGTCTATTGTCGACCTGTCGTGGATGACTCCCTCTGCAGTGCACATGATGTTGGGATTTGGTCTATTGACGTTGGCGGTTAGCCTTGATATAGTAAACGCTTTCGGTACCCTCCTGTGGCGATCAATTAGTGCGGCCCTCGAATATCACGAGGTGCTGCTCTATCTGCGGTGCGTTATTGAATCCTATCTGTGCGACAGGACGGTGAAGGGAACCCCGAGTGCGAGGGGTAGCAGGTGCGCTGCATCGTTTGCTGCCCAATCTCGGGGGACCACGGGCAGAAGTTCGCTGCCTCTACATGGGGGTTATTAGATCCATAGTCCGCTATGGGGCACCCGTCTAGTTTAATGATCTGGCGGGTGCCTTCCGCTGCCGGGCCCTACTCAGGAGCCTGCAGCGATTGATGGCCATACGGATTGTGTGGGGCTACCGCACAATCTCCTGTAAGGTGGCGACGATCCTGGCGCGATTTCCGCCCTTCGACATTCTGGCCGACATGGACGCGATGGTCTACGACCAAATTCGTTTTATCGGTCGAAATGCTGAAGAGACCGCGCGAAATCATGAGCCCGGAATGCTACGGTTGAACGCGCATAAGCAAGCTCTGGTGGTTTGACAGGCACGGCTCAAAACTCAGGGCTATGCTAGTCAACGCGCCGTCAGAGCCGTTCTGCCGAACTTCGAAACGATAGAGAAAATCGACTGCGTCACCTATCGATTGACCCAGATACTCACCGGGCATGGCTGCTTCGGTGAGTGTCTGAATCGAATAGGACGGGAGGCTACGGCACAATGCCACCACTGCAAATCCGAACGGGACACCGCCCAGCACACGCTAGAGGACTGCCCTGCTTGGGAGTCTGAGCGTCGAGTCCTGGTCGGACAGATCGGACGGAACCTTTCACCGTCAGCATTGACAGCGGCAATGCTGGCAAATCGTGAAGGATAGCAAACCGCGACCTCCTTCTGTGAGCAGGTTATGCTCCGGAAGGAGATCTCAGAGCTAGATCGGGAAAGGGCCGAGCTCGCTTAAAGGAGGCGGCGAAGGGGACGCGGCAGAGGTCGCTAGCTCCCTAATCGCCGCCTAAGGGTCGCTGCGGTCACATCTTGGGGCGACGTGACTGCTGCAAACAACCCGAGACAGGTTTGCGAGGGCGGTGAGAGGTGTGATAGCGTCTTGCTCCTGGGGCATGAAGTGCCCGGGATGTACCTCACGTGTGAGGTATGGCAAGGAGGACTCTAGAAGCCGCTAATATAATCCTGGAACTCCTCTCGACTGTCGAGGTAGGCCATCGCGGGGCTTAGTGTATAGACCGGTTTTCCGGGAGTCTCACACACGCCCTTCTTCCCTCCGTAGAGTATGCTACGAGAAGCATTCTCCGCGTAAAAAAAAAACGGTATAAGACCCTAGCACGCACACACACAATAGAACAAGAGACAGATGTTGTGTCGAAGTTACACTGGCGTATGAAGTAAGGGACTGAGTTTCATTTGACCTGACATTCTTATAGTTGTAACTTACGTATATTTTATATTTTAAGTATATATTACAATCACCGATAGAAAAATATTTCAACATATATATCACATACAACTGCCTCGGTGGTGCAGCGGTAATGAATGCGACTGCTATGCTTGAGGTCTCGGGTTTCATTCCCGGGTCGGACCAAATGTTTGTATGATCTACAAATATTTGTTTCGAAATTTGGGTGTTTTCTATATATAATATGTATGTATTTACAAAAAAAAATATATAAGTATTCTATCAGTCAGCCTAGTTATCATAGCACAAGCTCTGCTTAGTTTGAAACTGGACGATGTTGGTGTTAAATGTCCGAAATATTTATTTATTTATTTATTATTTATTTATTTGTATAATAACTCTAGATAAGAAATGTATTTACGTGGCGCACTCATGCATATTATGACGATAACAACTTGAACAACTTTTTAAATACGTTATATCTCAAAAACGGTCGCTCGTAGGAAAAAAAGTATTGCTACATTTTTTGTTGATTATTTTATGATCTACGATGTTTGTCAGAGATATTTTTTTGATAAACTTACCGTTTCACTGAAAATCGCGAGAAACTCTTTTTTTTTTACCTTTGACCTTGAATAAAATTTCATACTTTACTACAAATTTCCATACAGGTGAAAGATGGGGAACTTTCAAAGTTTATTTTTAATCATATTTTAAACAAACTTACTGATTTTCAGCTTGATGGGAATTTATGTACCTTCGCTCTTATTTTTAGGTCTAAATTGACCGGACTAAAAGAATCAGCGAAGAGATGTTGGTGATCTCGCGGTCTCTGTCGACGAGTATTTGAAAATTTTGATGCTCGCTTAGAAGAGTGCAAACGTCGAAACGCTGATCATTTGGAAGATACAATTTTTAGAAAATGAATTTCAATTCATCAGATTTTTTGTAAATAAATATTTTTTATAATATATCAATAATTTTTATACAATTTTTTCTATTATCGCTTATCCAACCCTAAGGTTCATTGGAAGAAAAGTCAGATTTGGATTAAGCTCCCCTTTGTACAAAACATATCATTTATTTGTTAGTTAAATCTACGTTCGATATTGTGTTGAGTAAATGATTACTGAAATACATTAAAATATCTTCGTCTCAAGCAAAAATTTTCCATTCAAGATTATTATCTATATATAAATTTTCTTGAATTCTGACTACGAATGATTTGATTCAGATAAGGAGGCTTGATTGAAAATATTCTTTAATCAAACAAAATCGAAATTGGTTCATCTTTGTAGCAGCTATGTTACTAGTAAAACTCATTACATCACTATTGTTGGCTAGTATTTTTGCTATATTATACTGTACTACATACTAGTTTACAACGTATGAAATTCAAAATGACTAAGAAACTTGTAACTTCATATTAGAAGAAATTTGCTCCTGCGTAGAGTTTTTTAATGTTTCCACACTTAATAAACTTAAGTGCACTTTCAATGCTCACACACCCTGATATAAACAGTAATCCGTACTTTACATACATTCATAACACAAGACTCACACACATTCCACACACCTGTATAATATAGAGCCTGATAACATCCCGCTGCAAATGGTTTTAACTACCAGTATATACATGAAATTGATGAATATTTTAACGACAGTATACTGATTTTTGTCATATTTAGGCAAAATAAACAATAGTTACTCAAATTTAAATGCTTCCTCGGTGATGCAGTTAAGACACATGGGAATGTTATCCTGAGGTGTTGTTGGGTCGTACGAAATTTTTGCATGCTAGTAGTTATTGTATGTACTCTAAAAATTTGAATTGTAACAACTTTGTATACCATGTTTAAAGTAAATAAAATATATTATTATTATCTTTATTTCATTATACACACATATTCATTAGACTAAGCTCTTGTTATTATTTTTGCTGGAATTACTCCATTACAAAAAAAAATATTTCGATATGACGTTTAAACATCATGTCTCACGTCACAGATATTTCTTTTTAGTTTTATAGTATTTTACTATTAAAAAGTCCTGTTTTTATACTGTAATCCATTGCAGTACATTTCAAAAATTTATTGCAGTTACTTTTTTATATAATATAGAAAAAATGTAGTATTTTAAAAAATATGTTCGAAAAATCCCAGCTGCTTTCTGTATTGTTGTGTTATTGTTATTATATTTTTACAAAAAAGGTTTTGAGTATTCCATCTGTCAATATAGCTTTCATAGTACAAGTTCTGCTAAGTTTGAAACTCGATGCGGTCGTGTGTTAGATGTATAAAAATACTCTTATATCTTATTATTGATTTATAATGTATACCAAACAACTGCGAATATATAGCCTACATATTTATTACAATTGGCATTATTATAAGATCAAAATTAAATTCATATTCGAAAATGAACTATGAGCCAATCAGAGAGCCGATGCAGGTATTACGATATTACACGGTTGCATTCACGTTAATCGTGTTTCTAGTCTCTCATATAATCAACTAATCCATTAATAACTCATCGATAAATAATCACTATTTTTATGAAACTAGATTTAATTTAAACTATTCACGTATTTAATTTTCATAGTATACTTTTATTAGCTTCATCTGTATATATTTCTATAACCAACTTTTCTAAGCATATTTTTAAAACTATACTTGAGGCTAGTTTTTAATGTCAGAGAACCACGTTTCATCTAGTATATGCAGATTTAATCACAGTGATAAGACGGCTATATTAAAAATTGATGTTAGAAATACTTGCGTAGCATTTCACTCGGTAAATAAAGATAAAGGATACCTATCCACCCTCTTGTCTTATTCTGGGTTGTGGGATTTAAAGACTTGAGTGGGTCCATGGGAGGTGGTGTAATTGTTACTTTTCATATGTGAAATTGTATGGAAATTGACGTAAATACATCGTAGACTTATATTTTTTTATAATGACATAACTTTTAAAAGACTAGTTATGTATAAATAAAACAAAATCAAAGCCAAATACTTCTTTGATATTTGTTATAATTTTAAAACACTGGCGTTACATTATCTCATCTATCTACTCTGCAAGAATCATGAAGCTTCCATTTTGTAATCAAGGATGTTATTTCGCTTGAAGTAACAAAACCAATACAGTTTCGTTCAAACAAATTAACCGCTTCAAATTGAATTGCCGCTGAAATCCTTTAGTGCTGAGAAGCTTAAGGGATAACAATTTAGAGACTCTCGAGGACAGCTGCAATAATAAAAAAGCTTCCATAGTGATTTAATAGATTTTTGTAGAAGTGCTTTTAATTGTTTTTGATCAACGGTTACGGCAATGGACCTTTTTCCTAAGATAAATTACATTATTACCAAAATTTATGGCTTCACTTGCTTGAGTTTGGTATATCTTATGCACGGTATGCAAAAGTACTTTATTTCTGGTATTTTAAGGTCAATTTGTATTTAGTCAATCTAAATAGGTTCTAAATTTAGAAACAGAAAAAAGTTCACATATGTTAATTTACACTAACGAAAACTAATATAAAATGAGTTCAATTTATACTGGTTTAAAAACTGAAATAATAAAATTATAATTTTTAAATTGACGAGTAAAATTCGATCAGCAGGTGGTTTGTAACGTATTGTGCATAAAGTGAATATAATATTCATTAAATGATGTTTCACTTTGATGTTTCACTTAGATGGTTGGTTTTTCGTGTTTGTAATTTCCTATTGGGGATCATTGATGGTAACATTCCAGAGATCAATTACTTTATCGAATTTTCATAGATCATTACTTTTCCTAATAGATATTGTTTATAACCATATATTGTAGGCATTAATAATTTATATTTATTATATCAACAGCCTTTTATAGTCCACTGCTGGACATATACTTAGCAAGGAGGTTTTGGCCTACTATACCGCACTGGCCAGACGGGTTGGAATAGAGTTTGTTTCAAGTTTTCCTCCTCTTTGTAATAATATTTTCCTGAATATTTTGTTTCCTTAGTCGCCTCTTACGACACTTATGGAAGGTAAAAAAACGTATATTCACTTTAATAATAACAATGTAACTAATTTCGTTCTTAAGTATTTTTTTTCTTAGAAACTATATAGACTCTGCCAAGCTTCACTTTGATCTCATTGATTTCAACTGAGAAACATCATTGATGTAAGAGAAACATAAAAAATATCTTTGAAACAGGTTGTATCATTATCGTATCAAAATTAGTGGTCAATCTTTGATTAACTCTTTGTGTCTAAAACTAAATCTTTTTATCATCATTATCATCAGAAGCTTTTCATAGTATACTCTTAGATATAAACATACTTCTCCTTAAAAATAAGATTCTGGCCGAGTGTACCATTCTGAGCGCACAAAAATTTTCTTCTGGTTATTTTATATTTTTATGAATAACACAATTCTGTTGACCTTCTGTAGTAGTACTCTATCATAAGACCTGAACTCCAGAGGATATATATACGGATTTATAAAGCATAAGGTTATGCAACACAGCTATAACAAGTAAATAGTTCAAAAACGCTGCCGGCAAGCGTGTAAGTGTATTATTTCAAAATAATATAAAATTTTGTAACATCTTTGTCAAGAGGAATTTCTGTTACTATAATGACAAAAGACAGGCAAAAAAAAAATAAACAAAAGAAGTGCTTCAAATTCATATGAATTATTTTAATTTATTTCTCTTAATATTTTCGCAAAACATGAGCTAGATGTGCTTAAAATAAGGTTAAAACTACATTTTTGCCAAAAATGAGTTAAAACATCAAAAATTTAATATTTTTGAGCTTTATATACAGATGAAATCAGGTAAGTACTATGTTAAGTACTTTAAAAGATATTAGGGTAAAACAGTTAAATACAATAAAACAACAACTTGCAATATTAAAAGTGACATTAATAAAATTTAACCCGGTTAATGTTATACGTAAAAAATAAAGGTTTGTAACGTACGAGTATCTTTCTTTAACGTTTTCAATGAATAAAATCTAAGTACCTATTATATATATTATCTCTTTTATTACTATACAGTAAAATTTTGATAGATACTGACAGTTAGTACATGTACCAAATTATTACAATTCCATGATATGGTTGGCATGCATAACTTAATAAATAACTTTAGCTAGTTGTAGCGATGCATTTTAATAGACAGTGTATAGTCAGTAGTAAAATACGCACACAAAACGTGCAGGTAGTGGTGCTGCGACGAATTATGTTTATAACTTTAGTCATACATTACAACAGGAATGTTTAATATCATGCTCATTTTCACAACTACACCTTTTGTACAATCCAGATGGACATTAGATATATCTATCTCTCATATGCGATTTGTAGAAGACATCTTCATTAGGGCAGAGGCACTTCAGTACCCATAAAGTCGCTGAATGACATGGTTGACTCTTCTATACGAATCGTTCTACGGATGAGATTAAATAAACCCAAACTCATGATCGATAAACATGTACTACTTGTACCAATAGCGGTATATGATGCCATTCTCGAAGTTGCTGAAAAATGTGTGTGCCTCGAAAATGCAAATATAACTTTGAGGACTTTAAGTCTTCAATGAGTTCATTCCGAATAAAAGAATATAAACATGACTTAATGTACTTTCCGAGGCATAGAGAAATCTCAGTGTGTTCAAGACGGTTACTCATTCGTAGACTGACTTGGCTAAAATTGCTTACTTTATAATGTGATAATCTACTCGGTTACCACTTATTACTAAGAAATCCTTATAATAAATTAATATACCTAAAGAACTTCATGGTTGGATTATCAAATTTATCAAATTAATATCAGCAATTGATGAAATTCCTAATGATTAAAATGATAAACAAAGATTATATATCTTATGCTCATTCATAACTGAAAATCACGTAGACAAATTCCGTTACGTAGATACATAAATGCACTGTTGTATGCCAAGCTGACAATTAGTTCTGAAAATCCTGGTAAGAATAAACTTACAAACTATAGATAGAATAAGATAAAAATAACTTATTACACTATCATCGCTCCTTGAGAAGCGTGTAAATTTTCAAATAAATCCATCGTTGAAAGGGGTGAAAATCACGTTCAAAGATCCCATTACATAAATACATACAAGTTAATAAAAGCGTGTTAAAAATGTATATAATTGATTTTAACATAAAATATTTCATAAATCTTTAAACTACCTTAGAAAATCTGAGAAACTTTGACATCAGCCAAAAGACGTCCACTGTTGGACATAGGTTCCGTCATAAGAATCTCCACGACAGCTGGTCCTGTGATGCCCGCATCCAACGGCTTCCTGCTGAACTTGACAGCATTGGTCAAAAGTATGAAGCACCCCTACAATAACTATATATTTTACTGTGTAGTTATAAAAGTAACATAAACAGATTTCTTCTACTAAATATTACTATGTATGTACGTTTAGACTTTACCTATTAAAAATATTTAAGAACCTTTACCTAGGGGGAAATGTTATTAATCACTTAGGATGTTTAGTGTGCTGTATATGTATTGTTAATTCTAGTATATATTACTCAAACTTTCTAAATATAATACTGACTAACACAATTACTATTTCAATACAAATTTGTCAACTTTTGCACTATTTACATATGTATGTCCTTCTGGTAATGTGATGCGAGAAAATAATCATGAGCATGACTACAAAAGTGGACTGAACTCAAAGTAAATATCTGTATATCCTTGTAGCAGTTGCAATGCGTTACATGCTTACGACTGCGCAGTTTACCTCTATTTTAATCTATATACATAAACGGCCTAAAACTTGGGACACTTTTACGATAACTCAAGTTTTTCTACAATGTTAAGACAAGTAAATTGAAATAGTTTAAATCAGTTTCAAAAACCGTTTCTAAATTTAAATATTTTGTTGGCTCATCTTTTGCCATTACAATAGCAGAAGTTTCTCTTGGAATTTACAAAATAGAACTCTGGAGCTTACAAATTTATCATTGTTCTGGAGTAATACGTATTTTAGAATGAACAGTAAAGTGATCGCAAGTCGAACAATAAAATTCAAATATCATTAAAACGAAGACTGCTGGTCGGACACTAGCACATAATATAAAAGTTATGGTGCCAGTTAATCCGATTTATTCCGGTTATTAACCAACCAACGTTACTGGCATAAACCGGCTTGAACTGGTTATGAAATTAACAAAAGGACACTACGCTCCGGAAAGCACGAAGAGAGATTCGTGCCTTTTGTGATTCTTATAGTCACTACAATGAGTTACATTAAAATGGTTATAAATATAAAATTTTGTACGTTATTGTATAATAGTCATAAGTAAACAGTTCAAAGATTTATGAAACTAGTGGTGAAATAATAGATTAATTAATGAGTCGGTCAGATTGTATAATGTATTCATTCTTCACATCACACACATCACATCAACAACCATCAGTAGACCACTGCTGGACGTAGGCTTGAAAAGAAGGTACTAGCCTATGAGGACGGTGACACTCAATATTAACGGGCTATAAGAGTCTACAGCTGGACACAAGCGTCTCCGTAGAAAGACATTAACTATTAGCATTTATTTTTTCATAGGCTATTATTTCTATTAAGGAGTGAAAAATTTCAATTGAGCAATATTGTTCTAAACCATTGAATAATAAGTAATAAGGTTTGTTGACAAAGTCAAGTTTGAATTCACACCTCATTATAGATACTAAAACCATCCCTGTTTCCCCGACATAAACATCTGAATATAATCACATAAAATTAAAAATAAGAACCTTTTTAAAGTAAAAAATATTTTCTATGTTTGCAACATATTACTATCAATATACATTTTTGTCAGTGTTATTTATATTAAACACAAAAGATTTCAAACAATCGCAACTCACTAACAATGCTCAGTCAGCATTGGATGGATTAAATAGTTGAATGGATTCAGTGATTGAAAAAATATCTGTTACTGCTCAGAGAAAGCCAAATTTTAGATATATTTTTATAGTATTTTCATTTTTCAACAGTTAACTCATTTGTTTAATGGTACTGGTAGCGTGTGCGCTTATATTCGAATCGTAGCAAATGACATTCTATCATCTCTGTTTAATCTGTTAACAAAATAAAAATATTTAGTATCTATGCGCATCTATTTTACATAAATTCTACGTCACTCGAAGGGTGGCTAGTAGAAAAAACCCTAGGCATATAACTACATATGTGAAGAAATATGTGTAACAATTAACTTATCCGCTATCTAGAGTCCAACTAGACGTAAATAAAATGGCAATAGCAGTTACTGGTATGTACAAAAATCAAGAACAAAATTAGATTAACAGTAATAATAGACAGAACCGTCCATGATTTTTAAAGTAAATAATGCCTGCCGTTAGAAGTGTTGCCCCGTCGTCGTGGCACACTCGTCGGATTGGTTCCGCTCTACACCGCAACGCTGATCCTCGCTACTGTGCATTTGCTAGTACCACAACAATGTTTATCCAGTAATAAGACAAATAGATAAATTAAAAATGAGATCTACTTTGAAACTTCTAAAAAATGTTTTATTTTGACATTACCAGGAAATCATTCTTTCTATTGTCTGTTTCTTTTTATTGTCTTAATTACACTAATTTATTATTAGCAAATCTTTGTGTAAATTTTGAGGAAAGTCCCACAATTGGTGTAATTATAATGATAAAAATACCTTCTCAAAACACATTCGACCAGACTAAACATTATTTCCTAATAAAACGTTACACACAATGAGAAAAATTACAATGTTTCGAGATTCAAACCGGTTGTAATTGCATTGCAAAACCCTTTTGATAAGGGTTGGAAACAAAACGTCGAGAAACAATTACATTGTTAATCTTCTTTAAGTTTACTAATTAAATAGCATTCGGCATTGTGGTGTAAGCTGTAATGGGAAAAAATTCACGTTGAATTAAAAAAAGTTTGATTTCAAAAATCGTGGGAGTTTATGCCGATGTATGTTCGGCATAAACAGGACGACTCAAGTACCGTACAGCAGTACTTTCATTACTTTTCACTGAGTGAGTAAATTTCCCGAAGATCTAACGTGGGAAGTACGAGCAAAAGCATCTACTGCTTCCATTAACAACCTTTTTTTATTTTAGTTTTGTTTTCTTTTCCCCCAAGATCAATGCCTACCCTACAATCCTTTAAAAGCTTGATAAGAAAGAATAGTTTATTATATTACTGACACAACAAATTTGAATCCTATATCAACACAAATATGATAGGTTTTAAAGTAAGAAATTTGAAGTCATGACATTTCCGCCATTTTGTGTACAATTTATATGTGTAAAGTGTCTGGTTACGTACACGTTGTGTACTCGTGAGCAATGTCATGGCAAAATTGTGTATTTTAATGTTTACCGAATAGAACATAACTTCTTCCACGTCCTAACCTATAGAAGGGGGAGGAACGTTCTTTAACGGGAAACCTTCTTACAGCAGTGGACGGTAATTGATTAAACCAAGAACAATTTTCGAGCGTAGAAGAGAACGGGAGCGGGCACTTTGGAACATTCGTAGTTTATTGACGTGAGGATGCGAAATGAAAGTGTGAGTGTTGCGTGTTGAAAAGATATAAATAATAATAGAATATAGTAAAGTTTATGGTGAAAATTGATAACAATAATAATTTATGTAATAAATAGTGAAGTGACAACCCGTTTGCTCTCTTTCCCCCTTTTTTTTTTCCTGTGCGGAAATCCCCACGGATACCACCTACTGGAGGTTATGTCGGACTCGAACCGACCAAAAACCGCACGCCGTCTCAGGTACTAGTAACCGGGGAACCAGGTGTACCCTAGAAAGGAAATCCCTGAAACCCCGACGTACCTCGGGCCATCTACCCACGACTTGCAGATGACCCCTTTTCTAGATGACCCCTTTTCTTGCTCTCTTTCCCCTATATCTTTAACAAAAATGAGAAGTTTATACTCTCGTATTGTCTATTAACCATAATTTATATCACAAAGCTACCATTCTTAGTTTATGGAGATTTCAAATTTCTTTATGTGACCTGTTATTTTCTCTTTAAGTGTACACTCGCACATATGTAGATACAAACTGGGGCTCACTTACAAAAGGACACAAAGGTAACAATGCTCTCAGGATCCCTCAAATTGTCAGTTTTGGTTTACATGATGGCAGGTGGACTTTATCTTTGTATGCTTTTATTTGTGAGGCTGCGGTTTGGGACAAAACTGTCAAGTTAATCTCTAAGGTGTTACCTCTTTTCATTTTATCGTTCAAAATGTGTTTAAACTATTTTTATTTATAAACCTCAATGTTTTTCTTATTTTATTTATTTGTGTTTACTTATAAGGAGATTAAAAAATCTTGTAAGGTAGAGATTTAGTGTCTTTTTCATGATTTAGGTGAAATGAAAAGTTGGATTACCTGATAGAGATTAACCACTGCTATCCACGAACGATGCTAATAGGGTAGTCAAGCGTATTTGAAGAGACATTCGTAGGACTTTCAGGAAATGAAAGATCGAATAAAAAAATTTTGGCCCTTTCTCTGAAGGGCTTGAATGTGATGTTTGGCATACTAACTTCATACATATATGGCAATTACAATTGTATTTTTCTTTAACTAGCGTTCTTTACAATTATAGATAACCACAAAAATGATACTGGATTGAACTATGAAAATTAAAACTATGGAAATCTAATTAACAAAACACAAAAGGGGAAGAAAAATATAAGGTAAGATCAAAATTAAAAATTAAACACGCATATAATGAAAAATACAAAACAATTAAAACTGATGTAAAATATTGATATAACAAGTATGAGACTTCACTAGTCTTTTTGATTGAACAGAATGGTGGTGTGGCGTGTAAAAATATTCATGGAACAAATATATGCATTGTTAGGTCAAATTTTGATCGTAAACATTTTTTATTCATAAAATCTACCAGAATTTCTGCTAAAATTTAAATTGAGTTTTTGCAATAAATTTGAGTAATCTGTACTCGTAAATCGTTAACAGAATGTTTGTAAGTGTTACTTGGTAATTCAATTTACGAGGGGTGATTAATAAATAATGATAATCAATATATAAAACAATGATTAGAGTAAAATGTATATTTTATTTTTCAACATAGTCTCCTAACAAATTAACACATTTAGTACATTTTTTTTCTAAGCCTATGATTCCCTTAGGAAAAAAAAACTTTGTCTTGGTCCTCCAAAAGAGTCTCTACAGCGGCTATCACTTCACCATTGTCCTCAAATTTTTTGTCTTTGAGGCGAAGAAAGAGATAGAAGTCGCTGAAAGACAAGTTGGGGAATAGGGAGGGTGTTCGAGCAGTTCGAATCTAGTTTCTTGAATGGCAGCCATCGCAACTCTGGTTTTGTGAGCCGGGGCGTTGTCGTAGTTAAACAGCAATCCAACTCACAGTTTGTTTCGTCTTTTTTCCTTGAGTCTCGCAAGTTTCCTATTTGATCTACGTAGTAAGAGGCCGTTATGGTGGCTCCCTTTTACAAATATTCCACCATGATAACTCCTTCAGCGTCCCATAACAGACGCCATTACCTTTCCCACTGAACTTGAGACCTTGAATTTCTTTGGCGTTGTTGAGGAGGCTCGTTTCCAGGTCATCGACTGTTGTTTGGTTTCAGGATCAAAGTGGTGGATCCAAGTCTGGCCCATGGTCACGAAACGATTAAAAAAAAAGTATGATCAGCCTGCAACTTTTCGAGATTGACCCTCGAAATGTCGATTCGTTTTTTTTTTTGCTCGTCGGATAACATTTTCGGCACCCAACGCGCCGTGATTTTTTTCATAGACAATTCATTTACAATTATTTGTTTATCGCTACGATATGTGAGATCTCTGTGACCTCAGCAACATGCCTTACGGTCACTCTTTATTTATTTATTTATTTATTAATGTTCACCAACAACTGTTTACATCAATTCCTTAAATCTACATGTTCATATCATAAAAAAAACAATGCAACAGCTACTTATAGCTAAACACCGCTTTATGTAATAAAAATGAATTAAATTAAAAAACCAAAGTAACAAAATTCACATATTTCACACATACACACAAACGCTCACATGCATAGGTAGGGTTTTAATACATTTTTATAATTTTTTACAATCTTACTCATAGCAAACCACCAAGCACGAGCTGTATCCTTCGGATGGTATCAAAATGCAAATCTATAAGATCGCTGTAGCGATTTACCATTTTACACATTCTTGTATAGGGATAATCGGCACCAAGACAGTTCTTCTTAACGAGGGACAAAGTGGCGTAACTGGACCACGCGGAAGTCTGGTAGGAACGCGGCACTTAAAAAGGGCTACCAACTGAAGACAATCAATTTTTCGGTTGAGAATTTTGTACGCGAACATTACGTCGTTCAGGCCTGCAAGAGACTTCATTCTAAAGTGTTACATTTTGCCTTCATAGGAATGTACTTGCTTTAAGATACCATTGGAGAATGCAAGGTGCCAGAGAAATCGCTTTGTATACGTTCAATGCGTAACGTATGTACAGCATAATATGGCCTCCAGACTACGCTACATATCTACTATCCCAAGATGCTCCTAACCAAACTGTTGTAAACAAGAATTTTTGTTTTGCTGTTACGAAAACCTCTACAGTTTCTCAAAACAAAACCTAATATTTTAGATGCCTTTTTAATGATATTATCGAAATGTGGTTCGAAAGTCATTTTTTTATCGAAAAGGATTCCTAAGTCCCTGATAGTATGAACTTTATTTATTCTGTCATTGTCTATGTAGTATTTAGAGATTATCTTATTCAGTTTTCGCGTAAATTTTACATTATAACATTTTTTACTCTGGACCTCTTCGGTCGGCCAATAGGATTTCTTCTACTTTTTCACTCTGTTCTCGGTCAGGGGCGTGGATGGGCGTCCCTCGCGGTGTTCATCTTCAGTGGATGTTCTGCTTAGTTTAAATTCCTTTACCCAACGTGCAACTGTGGAATATGTAGGAGCAGACTCCCCAATGTTTCTTCCAAGTCACTGTGTATGTCTTTGGAAGATATTTTCTTCAAGCAGAGGTACTTAATGACGGCTGTAATTTCGTTTTTCTCTTTTAGGGTGTTATCTCATCGACAGTTCGTATTCAAATGAATGCACCTTCCGGCAATCGTGTCCTATTTATATGTTTTTCTTTATGCTGAACTAGCAGATGTACAAGCAAGCAAAAATTTTTTTTTTATTTATGTGCACCCTAGAAGTATCCGATTATCATTACTTATTGATTACTCCTCGTGCTCCAGGTAAGCCGCAGAAACATTGACGATTAACAAAAAATGTACGTTCCACTGCCTAACTAACATAGTTCATCACTGAAACATGTTAAAGACAAAGTAATATTCAAATTTAAAGGGAAAACTTACTTCACACTACCTAACTCAACTGAATATCTTTTATTTACTTTTCTTTTTTTTTTAAAGACAACGCCTGTTTTAGAAATAAATCTTGGAATAATCTTCTTAAGTACTTTACAAACATACAAAAAACGGACACAAAGAACACCCAGACTCAGAACAACAATTTGTGGATCACACAAAGTGTTGTCCCACGTGGAGTTTGAACCCACAACACTCAGCGTAGTACTCGTAGAGACTGGCGTGGCGACCGCTTAAACCACTTTTTTTTTTTTTTTTTTTTTTTTAACGTGTGGAAACCCCCACGGGCCGTCACCCCACCGGGGTTTACGGCGGGGCGGTGTGTCGGAATCGGACCGACTAAAACCACACGGTGTGCCACTCTGCGCCTGAGAGAGGAGGGATCCGGGAACAGCTGTTATTACGACATCCTAATCCCTCCTAGCGCCTGCCCGCTTTCGCGGGCGCCATCTGCGGATAAACTCTCCATTTAGGCGACGTCCGGCACACGCACACGTCACCTCCTCGCGGCTGGCCACTATAGCGGATGGAGGGGAAAACCCGTCCCGTCCATCCGCGGCCACACTCAAGGCGGCATGAGGCGCTGGTATGCGCGCCTCCGCCGCCCGGCTCGCCGACGGCGAATTGGGTCCGAGTGGATATCGTCCTCCCGGGCCTTTTCCGCCGCCTCCTTCCGCGAAATTACGTCTTCGCAGAAGGTTGCGACCGCGGTAAAACAACTGTCGCTACCGGCCATGGAGCGTATGACGGCCGGTAGCGAGAGATCTCCTCCAATAACTGCAGTGAGGACCCCACGCTGCGCCGCCCAGGCGGAACAAACCGCTAGCGTGTGCTGAGCCGAGTCCTCACTGCAGTCGCAGTGGTGACAGGCGGGACTCAATTCCCTCCTGGCGACCGAGTGCAGATACTTGCCGAAGCAACCGTGCCCGGAAAGGACCTGCGTCAGTCGGAAGGAAAGGGTCCCGTGCTGCCGCCCTGCCCACTCGTGCCGCCCTGCCCACTCGCTTACCCACTTAAACCGCTTAAACCACTAGGCCAACCATGCAGTCAGATCGTGCAGACATATGAACAAGCTGTAGTCGCAACGCTTCTTGTAATCAAACAAGGTGGTATTAAAAATAGCTTATTATATTGAAAGTTTCTGTACAGAAACGTTATTTAGATCAGCATATTTCTGTAACATAAATTCCTCGTATATTTAGTTAAAAATGTGATTAAATAAACTTAATAGAACGTGCATTTATTTCCAATTTATTTCTTGTAAAGCTTGCATAACTACTGTGTAATCTCTTAGAAACCTGCTAGTCATCTGTTTAAATTGGCTCTCCAGAACATTTTCAAAGTTTCATTATGTAGTAGAACACTTATCTGAAGAATTCCTTGCAATAATGTAAGGTTGGATTTAAATTTAGAAAATGTCGATAAACGGTAATAATAACAATAGAGATTTTTACATACATACGAACATTGACGCGTCATTATGAATTGATGTATGTAGAGACAATAGCCCGCCCAACGGTCTTGACATCTTCCAAGTTCTTACACTCACAGCGGTTATTAACCTTTTTTAAGGAAGCCTTGTCATATATTTACCCGTCGATCTGGCCAGCATATTTCCTTCAGGACCTGCCCACGTCGTTTCACCCACATACCATTTCTTCTCCAGTATTTTAGATATTCTTTCTTTGTTCATTTTTTCCATGTGCTAAAATTATAGCAATTATTTTATTACGTACGTTATGTTCATTTGTCAATATACGATTCAGAACAATAACTTATATGTATATAAAACTTTTAAGCAAAATTAAGTTCCATGCTCCAACTAGATATCCTTGTTCTCCTATCACCCTTCTGCATCCCCCGCTTCGCATAAGTGTCCTCGGTGCTAACTCTACCATTCCACGATTTTGCAAGCTGCTTAATGGTTGCAGCTCCCTGGTCGATATAGATACTGACTCACTTACCAAACTCCGCAATACCATACAAAATATTAAATAAAAAACACTTTATTTGCTTCTTATCCCTTCTCACTCAACTTTGTATTGTATTTTTAGCATAAGCATACACTAAGTTTTTGTTTAGAGTGCACGTGGTGCTTACCTATAAGTAATTGTAGGACTATGTCATCTCATACTTTTATAAAATGTTTTTTAACCATGAAACAGTGTATACAATCGTTGGTGAGCCAAATAAATAAATATTTTTTTTACGGGCAAATAACTATTTCAGAATTACATACATTTTATAAACTACTTCTTTTTACTTTATTATTTCATATTATTTGGGAACGGCTCAACTAATTTTACCAGAAAATCAGTTTTTACACGGAACTAGTATCGAACCTACGCAACTGAGTCGGACTGAAACGGACTCCACGTAAGGTGAACTGAATTCAAATGATTTCGACACGATATACAAACATACAAACAGTCAATTTATTACTCAAAGGTCAGATAGATTCTTGAAGAAGAATTGATAAAAAACTTCAAAGATGCTTTATGTAACATAATAATTTGTACTCGACGAGCTTTCATTAAACAAGCTTATGAAGATTTAAATATTTTGAACATAAAAATAAGTTACATTCTTAAATTTTCCTGCTAAAGTTCTACATACTACAAGCTACACTAAATTTAAATTTCCCATATATATCAATGATGCATACTCGTATATAAAATCTTTTTGATACGCCATTTCATTTTGCCTCAAACGTTCAATTTAAATGCTTATTGCGAGCCGTTGGTGCTTTCTCTACCGTGTAATGAATGTATTTCAAGTTTAAATATATTTTTTTTATAATAGCACCAATTATAATACTAGGAAAACACGTTAATCCAATCAACATACAATTTGTTGCACCATTTACCTTTCATTAAACATAACAGAATTTAACTGCCTCGGTGGCGCAGCGGTAGTGAATGAGACTGCTGTGCTTGAGGTCTCGGGTTCGATTCCCGGGTCAGACTAAATGTTTGTATGATCTATAAATATTTGTTTCGAAGTTTGGGTATTTTCTATGTATTTACAAAGTATTCTGTCAGTCAGTCTAGTTATCATAGCACAAGCTCTGCTTAGTTTGAAACTAAATGACGTTGTGTGTCACTTGTCCGAATAATTTATAAAAAAAAAAAATCGTTACGAGAATTCGTAGAGTGGAGCATCTAGCTTATTTTTGCTGCTCAAACATTATGTAGTTAGTTATCACTTACTCTGTACGTAGCAAGAACATAAAGTACACTTTGAACCTCGCTTACAAATATCACAGGTTAAACGATTCATTTAATAGAGAAGAGCTTAGTTTGATGATAATACGTTTATTTCACGGTCTGAATTAAAATCCTGCAATAAAGCTAGTGAACTCTTTACGAACGGTAGTAAATTTTATACACCCACCCTCCACCTTTTGATTCAAATATCTTGCTATCGTCAATGCCCAACAGCGTAAACTTTTACCAGATTTTGTGTGCAGTTTGCACTAAAGTTTTCTCTTTCACCTTAATTTTACTAAATTCAACCTTCATGTATAATATCATCAAAATCGGTTGATTAATTAGAAAGTGAAAACAGATAAACAAACAGTCACATAATACTACCAGCAGCGAGGTATGATTCAGTATATTCCAAATCTAGATTATTTGAATAGGGGATGAGGTAACTCACTTTGCCCCCTATTCCACAAAAAAGCGAGCGAAACAATTGAAATACGGTTTCAAATTCAAATTATCTTCTTTTATTTGATGTCGTCTACATTCTTAGCAATGGAAACAGACGACGCTAATGAAATCCTTTAATAAAAGGCCTCAAGTACCTTTCGCGTTCTTTGTAACGTTTGTCATAATTTCACTCTTACAACAAGCTCTTATCAGCTATGACTTCTTTAATGATGAGAACCGAAGCCTCCTATACCTTCAGTTTTGTTTTAGATCTTATCAAAGTGCAAAATTTTCAAAGAGATTCGTTAAAGTGATCACGTTTCATCCTGAAGTGTTCTAATTTTAGTTTTGAATAGAAACTTTGTGCCAGTTTGTCATTAACCATCAGCGTAAACATCACTAAGTAGTTCCGAGTTCAAATCAATGTATTTATGAATATTACGTTAGTATGTATACCTTTCAAGACTCAAAAAGTTTTGAAACAGTGGAACTTAAATAATGAGCTCAATTAATTCTAGTGTAGGGCGTCCACAGGTCAAAAAAAGTAGAGTGGCGATTTGCGCAAAATGGCCGGTAGAAGTTGGATGCGAGTAGCGCGAAATTGATCAGAGAGGCGTGCAAATAGAGAAGTTTATCCAACAGTGGGCGGTAATAGGCTGATGATGAAGGTGTTTTTTGAAACAAGATACAACACGCTTCCAAGATGATTGTAACAAATGTTATCTTTCGCGTCAGTTTTGTTTTTTATATCTCTACACAGAAATACACCAAGATATTGGTTTTATTTGGTTGGTTTAACTTTAATCATCATGATGAATGTTAAATTAATTAATTACTACATTAGTCTACCGTAAATATTGTTACTAAAATGTTAACGAAAAATGTATGCCTGGCTAAAATCTTTTACAGTTAGCGTATACATTTTGATAATAGATAATTATATGAGTTCTTGTTTCTTTGTAGCAGCCAGATGGACAATTACGGAATTTTATAAAACATCTGGAAGCAACAACGTACTTGTGTTATTAACTTATTTGATAACCTTGTAAAGCCACTTTCATTAAAGAATGGAAAATGTTTTACAAATTGAGTCAATTTATCTTAGATGTCCTTCTTTCATAGTTGTAATTATATTATGCTTAATTAAGAATAAGTAATAAACGCAAAAAAAGAAATAATATTACTAGCATGGTATAAAATTATTTAGGCTAACTAACATAGAAAGTAATCGGGCCTTAAGCCCATACTCATCACAATAACTGTTAATTGTGGCTGATGTAGTAACAAAATAGTCTATTAAAACTCAGATTTTCTTTTTGATATATGCACTTGTGATTCTGAGTTTCAGTTGTTCCTGTAGTTAACTATATCACGTGACCAGCTTGTTCGTTTTTTACCAATTCCATAATAACATATATCTCAAATAACTGTCTTCATTTAATTATATTCCAAACGAAAAAGGAGTAAATGTTAAATGGTACAGCTCTACCCTCAGCATCGTAGCTTCGATCCTTTCATGAGATAACACTTTTTGTAATACATTCTTGTTCTGATTTTGAGTGCTCTTTGTGTATGTTTGTAAAGTTTTCAGCGACACAGGATATATGCCGACTGTATTTCCGACTGTGACGTAAGTAGTCTTTCAAAAACATAACAAAAATAAATTAAACAACATTTTCAGTGACTAAAATCGGTGTCATAAATCAAATCACACGTCAACCTCAACAATCTGAGAGAATATAACTAGGATATTCATTATAATTTTAATACACGAACGGTGACAGGTGACGCTTAAATTCGGATAACTGCGAAACAAACTGTACGGTATATAGCAGTACTCGAGGTAATTATCACTTAGAGAGGTTCAATTTCAGTTTACCGTTTTGTCTTTCCTAGTTTTATAACCTGAAGTGATAAAACCTTACCCCTCATTGAACCTTTATTATTGGCTGTGAATTGTCATGTAGTGTTTTCAATAGGATTGATTTATATGAGTGAATTTATTCAAATATTAATGAAAAACATAGCTGAAAATTACCTCTGAATAGGTCTGCTGTTAAGTCTACGTTAGAAAGGTGTTAAGAAAATAAATAATACAAGTGCTACTAACAATATAACACAAACATACTCGTATAGACGCGTCACCCAAATTCAAATATCGTGGTCCTGAGACACCTTCAAGACAAGAGTCACAACTGCGTTACTACCCCTAGCATATTCTTTTTTTTCTATACTAAGAGCCTGTCAAAGTGACTCTACTCTGTCTAATGGAAAACATGAATAGAATCCAAAGAGTTGTAGTCACCACACACGTTGTAAATTCAGACAATGCAATGTGGTGACCCACACTATGGCGGCCTAGTGAGATGCTTTTTCACACTACGCTTGGGGATGTAAGAGGTATGACAGTCATCGTGGCAGTTTAAAGCTTGCACAGCTACCACGATAATTGTCACCTCTGCGTCAATGGGCCTCAAGTCTCCTTTCCCAGAGTTAAAGAGAAAGAGAAAGCGGTGTCTTAAAATCCGAAACCTGAGAACGGACTTTAGAAGAATTACTTAACACCGATGTAAGGCTGTAGTATTATTCCCGTCGAACTGTCCCGTTTAATTCGAAGCCTTTTTGCTCGATTTTCACGTTGATGTTATTTATTCATCATGGTACCAAAAATCACTGCCATATGAAAAACAACAAGAACAATCTCTATATCAATAAAATCTTTGCCTACTGCTCTCAGTATAAAAAGTAATGAAAATCATTCCTTCAAAGTGCAATTACAAATAGATTTTGCCACATCAAAGAATATAAAAATTTACAGACAAAATATTTCAACAGGAATTTTATGAAGAAAATTTAGCATCACGTTTGAAGTACAGTTGCAAACATAATAAAATATTAAATAAGTCGTAATAAGAAGATAGAAAAACTTATTTCATTATAAATTCGTTTGTGTTTGAAGGGAAATACTTTCATAAGCTGCAATAATTGTTAAAATGTGAGCTTCAAGAAGTTTACTTTGGTTTATAGATGTTCAGAAATATGTTTCTTTTATTAAAACATTACAATGAAAGATATCTTATATTAAAAATGTTTGTAATGTAGTCGTAATAATCTACTTTTATCAAATTAACTGTATTATCATCAACAGCCCTTCACAGTCCACTGCTGGAAATAGGCCTCTCCTCTCCTTACCCTTTTTTTTTTTTGGCGTGTGGATACCCCCTCGATTCGTCACCCCACCGGGGTTTACGACGGGGTAGTGTATCGGAATCGGACCGACTAAAACCACACGGTGTGCCACTCTGCGCCTGACATAGGAGGGATCCGGGAACAGCTGTTATTACGACATCCAGATCCCTCCTAGCGTCTGCCCGCTGCTGCGGGCACCTTCTGCGGGTAAACTATCCTAACCCTATTCGTACCCGTCTGGCCAGCTTGAATAGTAGGCCAAAACCTCCTTGCTAAGGAGAGGCCTAAATTAAATGTATAGCTGATTAAACATGTCATACTGTAGCTTGTGTGTGTGTGGTGTTAAGGTAACTTCGTAATAATTAACTACACATGTCTCACACATTACTGATCTGAAGCTAGGCAGTATTTGATAAACATAATTTTAGTGTGTACTGCATTGTCTGCATTTGTAATGAGTATGGTGACCACATCTTTTGGATTCTATTCATGTTTTCCATCAGGCAGAGTAGAGTTACTTTGGCAGGCTCTTAATATAGAAAAAATAATGAAAAACATAGATGTAACAGGTAAATAGAGTACAAGACATACACACAAGCCTATCAGAATGTCAAAGGGAGGGTCCTCATTTTGTTGAATATAACTTTATTTATTCATTTATTTATTTATATACCATGTACTTTATGTACATAGGCGGACTTAATGCCTTAGGCATTCTCTACCACTCAACCTTTGGGTGATGCGGAGAAAATAGGAAGTAGGTGCGTTTCAGGTGTTGAATAAACTTTATGCTTGTGTAAACCCTTAATATGTAAGAATGTAAGCCCATAGCCATCCATCAACCGGGACGTAAGAAATCAGATGATACAATTATGTGTGTATTAACAAAAGAAAGGGTAAGACTTGTCAAACTGGTTTTTTTCCTATAATGATCATGTACTTCCAGCTGATTTCAGCTGCAGCACCCAGTCTCGACGGAGACCAACCAACTACGCTGGTAAAATAATAGTGCACAAGTGTGTGCGCAAACATAGGTGTATTCTCTGTTCCCTCACTCTCCCAATCCGATGGCACTTCTATCTGATATGATCAGGGGGATGTCAGACGCATGGCTGACGGGTTTACGAACTCCGAGTTGTTTTTAATCATTTCTATAATCATAAAATCTCAATAAGACTTTTTGGCCCGACTCACGAATAGAACCTGAGACCTCTTGATCGACGGTCGCGTACACTAACCGCTAGACCAACGAGGCAGTCCGGGTAATGCAAACCATCGTACTATAATAAACTAATTTTAAAGTTCACAGGAAAAATTAAAAACGCAATATATCGACCGTCCGACCACATAAATATTTCTGCCTATGCATGCTCTTTGGTAGTAAAATAAAATACTTCCATTTTTGTACTACTCATGAAATATTTGTACGTCCCACAATATTTTGCGTGGATATAGCGAACATAGTAATAAAATGTAAAATGGGCTGCTCTAATAGACATGAATGGCATTGTGGGGTTCGAAGCGTGGGTCGTGCCCGCTGTTGTAATCAATTGAAAGAGCAAGCCGACACATTTCTCGGCAATCATACGAGACGTGCCGGCAGATCGACCTTATTGGAATAATGTTGGTTTCCATTACAATTTCACATTTGTTTAAATATTTTAAAAAAAATTAATTAAGAAACCATATGTAAGTTACTTAATTGCAAAATATGTAATATTTCAAGTGATTAAAACGACACATATGTGTGGGTTTTACAGATTATTGCATGCTACAGAACACAAAAACGCTACTACGAAAAACATGATAGGAAATACTGTATCATAAATACTAAAAACTTAAAATTGAAAGAGAAAAAGCTTGAAAAGAAAGCGTGTAGCGTGTTGACGGTTAGAAATAAAAAGGTGTAACGTGTTATCTCTCCAGTCGTAAAACTGTAACACGCTTTTATTTTACGTTATTTTTATCAGAATCAAATTCTTTCCAACTTTTTAATTATTTTTATAAATCCATAACTTAATTTTATTCTTTATTAACGCTAAGTAATATATCATTTGACATTTGATATTTAAATACAAAGGATTTCCTAATATTTATGTATCAAATTATATAAAATGTGGAATGAAATTGACAAATTTAATGTAGCGCATTCGAGTGAATAAAAAAATTAAAGTCGGATCATATGTACGTGGATACTTCGATATCGAATCTATCAACAATGACAACTGATGAGTTCCGCACAGACTGTCTCTTTACTCTGAGGGTATTCGTCCCGGGTACTATTATACTGATTGCTATTTGCATCTCGTATTGAGATTATGACGTAGCAAATTAGATCATAACTACGAGTTTAAAAGACGATTGAAAATTACGGTTTTAGGAGGTGCGTACAACGGCTGGTGGGAAATCGAAGTGATTGTTGCGACTTCTCTGTTGCGAGCTAGTTGTTGAGTGCTGAGTTAAGTATTATTATTATTTATGGATATACAAAAAATGGCAGTGGGCGGGCCACATTACAGGCAGAAACGATGGCCGATGGGGCCGTAAAGTTCTGGAGTGGCGACCGCGTACTGGGAAACGCAGCATTGGTAGCCCACCCCATAAGGTGATCCGACGACCTGGTGAAGGTCGCAGGAAGCTGCTGGATGCGGGCGGCACGGGACCGGCTATTGTGGAGAACCTTGGGGGAGGCCAATGTCCAGCACCCCGACCGAGGAGGTCGACATGAGGGCTGGTCGCTTCTGCGAAGCGATTGCACAAATTTGTGATGCGGCCATGCCCCGCATCCGAGGTTGCCGGCCTCCACGGAAGGAGGTTTACTGGTGGTCCCAGGAGTTGGCGGACCTCCGTGCGTCCTGTACTCGTGCCCGGAGGTCCTACACCCGTGGTCGGCGGCGACACCACGAAGAAGGCGGGGAGAACCAGCTTCATGAGGAGTACCGAGAGGCGCGGAAAACTCTGAAGCTGGCCATCAGCCGCGCCAAAGAAATTAAGAGAAAGGAAATGCTGGAGGGTCTCGATCGTGACCCCTGGGGTCGCCCCTATCGTGCGGCGCGGCAAAAGCTCCGCACGTCGGGCCCCCCCCTTACAGAGACACTCCAGCCCAGCTTCCTACGGGAAGTGGTCGAGGGCCTTTTCCCGCAGCGGGCGGAGCACACGCCCCCGTCGATGGCCTTCATGGTCGAAGACGACGGGGTGAACGAAGACAATGTTCCGCCCGTCAGGGAATCAGAGGTAGGGGCGGTTGTTCTACGGATCCGCTCTAAGAACACCGCCCCCGGGCCGGACGGGATACCTGCCCGAGTGCTAGCCCGAGCCCTCGAACACATGTCGGACCGCCTCAGGGAGGTCCTGGACGCTAGCTTGGCGTCCGGACGCTTTCCTGAGTGCTGGAAAAGCGGGAAGCTGGTCCTATTGAGGAAGCCGGGACGGCCAGCCGAATCGGTAGCGGCCTATAGGCCCATCGTGTTGCTGGACGAGGCGGGTAAACTGTTTGAGAGGATACTCTCTGCCCGCATCGTCCGGCACCTCTGCGAGGTGGGCCCCGATCTGTCGGACGCCCAATTTGGTTTTCGGGCGGGGCGTTCGACGGTCGATGCTGTGCTGCGCCTGAGGGCCGTTACCAAAGAGGCGGTGAGCTGTGGCGGCGTGCTGTTGGCGGTGTCGTTAGACATCGCCAACGCTTTTAATAGTCTGCCATTTAGCTGCATCAGGGAAGCCCTCCACTACCACGGGGTGCCAGAGTACCTGGGGCGGCTTGTGGCAGACTACCTTGAGGAGCGTACCGTCATGTACGAGGACCGTGACGGTGTTCTGAGGCGGCGGCCCATGACGTGCGGTGTTCCGCAGGGGTCTGTCCTCGGACCACTCCTGTGGAACATGGGATACGACTGGGCCCTCCGAGGTCGTCTTCCCCCCGGGTTGGGCGTAATTTGTTACGCAGATAACACATTGGTCACAGCCCGGGGAGTGAACTTTCAAGAGGCGGCGCGCTTGGCCACCACGGGAGTCTCTTTGGTGGTCGGGCGTATTGAGGCGCTGGGTTTACGGGTGGCCCTAGGTAAGACGGAGGCCCTTTTGTTCCATGGGCCCCGTCGTGGTCCACCACCCGGCGCCTCTATCGTAGTCAATTCGGTCCTCGTACCGGTTCAGGCCCAGATGAAGTACCTGGGCCTGATCCTTGACGGGAGGTGGCTCTTCGACGAGCACTTCCGACAGCTTTCTCCAAAGCTGGTCGGCGCTGCCTCTGCCCTCGGGCGACTTTTGCCGAATTTGGGTGGAGCTAGCGTCGCGACGAGACGGCTATACACGGGGGTTGTCCGGTCAATGGCGCTGTATGGTGCGCCGGTGTGGGCGGCGGCTCTGACCGCCCAGAATAGGGCTCGCCTCTGGCGCCCTCAGAGGATATTGGCGGTTAGAGCCATACGCGGTTACCGCACCGTATCGACGGAGGCGGCGTGCGCCTTGGCCGGAACTCCCCCGTGGGATTTGGAGGCGGAAGTGCTTGCCGAAGTTTATCGGCGGACGGCTGACTTCCGGGCGGGCAGCGGCATACGGCCCCCGCCCGAAGAGATACGCGAGTGGCGAGAGGCCGCTCGTCGAGCCACGTTGGCTCGTTGGTCGTCCCGGCTGGAGGCTCCACGTGCTGGCTTTGCCGCCGTGGAAGCTCTCCAGCCGGTCATCGCCGAGTGGGCGGGGCGGCAGCACGGGACCCTTTCCTTCCGACTGACGCAGGTCCTTTCCGGGCACGGTTGCTTCGGGAAGTATCTGCACTCGGTCGCCAGGAGGGAATTGAGTCCCGCCTGTCACCACTGCGACTGCAGTGAGGACTCGGCTCAGCACACGCTGGCGGTTTGTTCCGCCTGGGCGGCGCAGCGTGGGGTCCTCACTGCAGTTATTGGAGGAGACCTCTCGCTACCGGCCGTCATACGCTCCATGGCCGGTAGCGACAGTTGTTTTACCGCGGTCGCAACCTTCTGCGAAGACGTAATTTCGACGATATCCACTCGGACCCAATTCGCCGCCGGCGAGCTGGGCGGCGGAGGCGAGCATACCAGCGCCTCATGCCGCCTTGAGTGTGGCCGCGGGTGGACGGGATGGGTTTTCCCCTCCATCCGCTACAATGGCCAGCCGCGAGGAGGCGACGTCCGCGTGTGCCGTACGTCGCCTAAAATAGAGAGTTTATCTGCAGATGGTGCCCGAGGTAGCGGGCAGGCGCTAGGAGGGATCTGGATGTCGTAATAACAGCTGTTCCCGGTCCCTCCTATGTCAGGCGCAGAGTGGCACACCGTGTGGTTTTAGTCGGTCCGATTCCGACACACCACCCCGCCGTAAACCCCGGTGGGGTGACGGCCCGAGGGGGTTTCCACACGTTAAAAAAAAAAAAAAAAAAGGCCAATGTCCAGCAGTGGACGTATTTTGGCTGAGATGATGATAATGATGATGATACAATAAGAGTTTCGGTGAGCTTCTTTATTGAATTTGTTATTTAGAAGAAATTTTTGTAAAAATCTTTAGGTATTTAATAACCTGGCAACTGAAGGAGAATATTTTAAATAGCACGGGACATGATACACATGGTTATCTGATCATAAACTTGACAACACCTGTACTTGTAATTAGGCCGCTGATAAACATGCCCACCATCAGTATATTGTAGTACACTACTGAACATTGTCCTGTGTACTTTCACGTCTCTTGATCGATCCTCGGCTTTTCGTATCTACTTCGTACCAACCATCTTAAGCCCTTGGATCTATAGACATAATATATGTGTATTATGTTAAGCGTAACCAGAACTGGTCTACCTAACACACCCATACTACGCCTAACCTAAGAAATACATGACAAACACGACACATTATGTTCTACAAACTTATATACGTATATATAAGGTAGGTTATCGAGGATTATCAAAATAAACCACAAATTGTTTCTCTGAAAATACAAAGTTTTGTTTTATTTAACACGTTTTTACGATATCACAACAATTTTGTTCAACTATTACAATTACACTATTATCTTACCTGAAAATACAAAGAAACGACATTTAAAGTTTACTAATACCGATTCTTCAATTATATCCTTTCGTTTATCACTCTCTAAATTTCTATAACAACCAATTTTCACAAAATAATCTAAATATCCTCCACCATTTAAATCATGCGTCAATCTTTCTATGCGCCACAGACAATCTAAAAACGCGGAGCGCAGCAAATTTGAATTAATGAAACAACATATCATTACATATATATAAAGCCATGTTCCCGGCAAATAATTTTACGATAGAATTTAAAAGATTAATCGTAGAAGCGCCTTAATGTGATCACCACAACATCGGTGTAAAGTTTTTACTTTAATAAAATATATCACGTTTTCTCCCAACTTACAAGGCAAAACTTATTAGTGAAATACAATTTACGCTCTTTGATCTTGCTCATCACTAAATGGCTGCGCGGAGACAATAAAAAAATGAACAAAGTCGAGTTCATTATTATGTCCTGCTCTCATATCAAAGAAAATATTTACATATTTTGGTAGAGATTTGTTCATTAAATTATTTGTAGAAGAATGAACAAGATGTTGGTATATTTGTTTTGTATTTTTCAATTACCAGGACAACAGTATGTACTCTGAACGTTGGTGCGAAAAATCATACTTCTTCTTAACCTGTCGTTGTAACTACATGATATGAGTAGTTTATCGTTATCTTAAACTGTTAAGGGACTTGTGACTTCACATAACACTACATTTAGATAATGTACTTATAATCAGTAGCACTTTCAAAACAAACTTTAACTTCATGCGGATGGGGCAAAACACTGTCGAAAGCAAATAATTACAACTTTTAGGCAGAAAACGTTAAGGGCCAAATCTAATAAAAATATCACTATGTGGAACCTCTTTTTTTTTGTTGACGTGGTGGAAAAGCCCGCAGCAGGAGCTAGGGACATGTGTTGTTTCCACTATAAACTACCTCGGCGGTCGGTATTAGGCGTCCTACTCTGAAGGGGCCGGTCCCCTCTAGGATCAACGCCGTGCCTGGTTAGACCCTCTCCTGGGGGACGCTACAGAGGTACCGCCGCTGATTTGGTTGTGAAAGTTGCGGCTTGATCGCATTTTTGAGACCAGGTCGCATTGCTGTCGCCGACTGCAGCAATTTATTCATCGCCAGAGGTTCCTTTTCCCTGGCAGCTTGTGATTCCGTCGGTGGTTGCTAACGCCGCCGACGTCCTCTACCCTGGGGATCAGTCTTCTCCCGATCCCCTTCAGCGGTCTCTTTTTGGAGCATTACAGCTTTTCAGAAAGAGATCACTGCGCCCCAGTTCTCCTCACCCGCCAGCATGGCAGCAATGATGGCTGGTGGGTACAGGTCTCGTCCAATTTATCTAACTAAAACTTCGCGTTCAGACGACTACGTGGGGCAGTTCTCCAGCATATGCTGGGCGGAATCCCAATCGGCTGCGCAGTGGTGGCATTTTGCCGTCTCCTCACATCCGATCTTATGCAGATACTCACCGAAGTAACCATGCCCGGTGAGTATCTGTATCAGTCGGTAGGTGACACGACCTTCCTCCCTACCTATCCAGTCTTCGAGGTTAAGCAGAACGACATCGACAGTGCATTGGTGTGCATTTTGCGGCTGTAGGAAACGTGCTAGGACTGTTCCCGTCTCCGAAGAGATGGTGCGGTATCCTCGTACGATCCGAATACCCGATTGCCCGCTGCGTTTGATTGAGCTTGGCTCGACAGCGAGAAGAGGTCAATAGGCGTTTGGTCCATATCGGCGCTCCGTAAAGGGCCATTGATCTCACCACCTCACAGTAGAGGTGGCGCACTTCCTCTCGCGGACCCTCTAAATTGGGCAATAGCCTCTGTAGGGAGCCCTCCAGCCCCCCGTACTCGTGGGATCATCCACTCGAAATGCTCCTCGAAGCTCTAGCGACTGTCCAGGGTGAGACCGAGGTACTTGATGTGCCGGCTGACCTCGACCACCGTTCCGCCCACTCTGGTAAACGAGCTGGTGGGAACCACACTTCCACGTTTCCTGTGGAACCAACCACAGTACAGTAGTCTTATAAGGTGCAACCCCTAGACCCAAACCGCTGATCTTCTGAACGACACAAGCAACCCCTAACTCGGCGCGCTATGTGGTACCTAACAGTAAACGTTTATGTTTTCTTTGTTTTAATTTTTAATTTTATATCTAATATTAGACAA
The DNA here is from genome assembly GCA_949316085.1 of Hypercompe scribonia. Lineage (NCBI taxonomy): Eukaryota > Metazoa > Arthropoda > Insecta > Lepidoptera > Erebidae > Hypercompe > Hypercompe scribonia. Next base: position 23,798,790 of record OX438975.1, read on the forward strand.
TTCTGTCTAATGTGTACAGCAGAAAACAAATATATTGCCACTTTATCGTTTTTTAAATAAAGTAGTGAAACCGACACATACTTCCTGGAGGACATTTACACCTCTCACAATGTGAGTAATAAAAATTCCAATATTGTGTTCAGTTTCATAGATTTTTTGACGTGAATAACGTCTTTAGAATTACGTCTATAGGGACGCGATCCAAAAACACGAATGATTACAAAATCGTGTGATACAGTTTCGTGTTGTAGCTATATATCTATTATACCCACCCAAAATTCAATTATACCTATTAAATAGTTATACCTATTAGATAGTTAAAGAATCAAAGAATTCATTACAGTATGTAAGGACTGTGACACATCGCGCGCGGGAGAGGGGTTAGTCCCACCATATTGAACGCCATTTTGATGAGTTTCGAGATTTCCATTTAGTATAACTTTCGATTCGGTGAAGCTACGACGTTTATTTAAGTTTTAATCGTCAGCTCTTATTAAAATCTATCGATTATATATAATGTTAGCAACAAATTGTGACTGTGAATATAAAATGTGTTAAAATAAAAAAAAATATAAAAGAAAATATAATATCGGCCTATACGCGTCGGAAAGCCAATTCAAAATACAAGAATCGTATACGGTTGGGAAGGATCGAATGGTACCAATAAAACACCATATGATCGAGTCAAGTAGTGCCGGCAACGGAAAATAATGAATACGGCCGACAGAATCAACGACAGTGCCAGTACATCTGCAGCTACGACGGCTGAAATTATGCAGATTTTTGTATAGAAACTATCCTTTACGAGACGTTATTCATGTACAACAAGCGGCCGTGTCCATAACACTGCCACCCCCCTTTTTTTGAACACACTTTGTGGGCCTCAACGAAGTACGTATATGTAGAGCAAGATAGGTGAATAACTATACAATGTTTCAGTAAAACAACTGTTCTTCTTTCTTTTACGTTTCTCTTCCAGAAAACCTTGAAAATTTTTTTAACCACCGCTACAACCGACCAGCTGCAATAAAATGTCAGAGATAATAAAAATGTGAGTGATTCGCGAAAAACTGCTATTAAAACACTCGGATCTCTTCTGGGACCTGTCTACAAAAACACATTACCTTCACTTAAAACTCCTATTAAGTCAACATCCAGACATACATGAGTGTGTCGGGCACCAATTAAACCATTATACCAACTACGAAGCTAAATTTGTTACAATTCTTTAAGATTTTGCAGTTGAAAATAATAAAATGGTGAACCACAACTAGTTACAATACAATATCTTGTAGGTGCATTATTAAGTTCTCTAAAGTCACTATTACCAACATCGTCTCAAAAAGTAGGAAAATTTCGGAAACCACACTATCTTTCGAACCAAAATAACTTAAAAACAGTCCATGACAGATGCTCTTTTTCCCACCAAAATAAAACAAAGAAATAAAACAAAAGTTTTTTATGTACATTGTGAATGAAGCAGGTGAAGCACTTTACGCTGAGTGCATGCATTACTATATTACAGAATATTTCTCATATCTCTGAAACTGTTTCATGTTTATACCGCCCATTCTGTGATATAAAAATTAATACCCATTTTAGTGCATAGTTTAATATCAGTAAAAGCCATCATCACGTCATCGCTAGTGAACGATGTCGTAAGTTGTGAAATAACCTTCATTTTCCAACCCTTCAACCTTCATAACAGCTAATTTATCCCCGATCTCGGTCAACTGATTAATCGCCATTTTGACTAATGGCTTCTGCAAAAATTATTCCAATTTGTTTGTTTTTATAACAAACTTCACTTTACTAGCTTTGTTTTTTAAAGGAATTTTCTTCGAAAAATTATACGGCACTTTCTATATAAATTTGTTCTTTTCGTCTTCAACTTCCAATTTTCTCATATAATTTTTAAAGTGACCCATCGGTAAAAGCAGGCATGACCTCCATTACTTATGATTTAATTTTATATTCAGTATAGTGTACCTTTTAAATGTCTCTGTTTACTCTACCAAAGATACAGACAATATGACAAGAACACCCACTACAAATAAAAAGTTTAAATGCCTTTCCAGCGAATGTTTTTCGACCAAAAGAAGCTCCTATGAGAACCATTTAAAGACAGATATACAACAAGTAAGTGGACAGAAACTAAAAGATTAGAACAAGAACAATCGTTCTTAGATGCCGAGTTTCAAAAAGTTTGAAGAATAACTCATGATAATAAAATCACACGTACACATATTGTAAATAGTGTAGTCAATTATGTGTTAATTGTACTAAGGGATGTTTGGCGTGCCACGCACTGTACTGGAGGTTAATTATTGACATTCCCCAACGCAGTAATTAGGGGCAAGCCTGTCGTTTGCGTGGGAGTGTCGAGCAGAAAAACAGTTAATAAGCCAAATTATAAACACACGAGAACCTCAGCTGGATTTAAATAGACTTACTTGAACATTTACATCGGTATGTCTTAGTGTTGAATATAACAAGATTGAAGTTATATAAATTTGTCTGTTTTGAGACTAACTTTTTACAGTAAAAATGTTTTAGATGGCTGACTTGTTTTATCCGTGTGGTGACGGATTAAGAATACATAGTTATAACACCCATATTCATCCCGTGGGTTTCGTAAAAGGCGACTAAGGGAACAAAGTAACAAGACAACATCATTACAAAGAGAAGAAAAACTTGAAACAAATCCTATTTCAATCCGTCTGGCCAGCGCGGTATAGTAGGTCAAAACCTCCTTGCTAAGGAGAGGCCTATGTCCAGTAGACTGCAGCATGACTTGTTTTAGTCTTTTAGTATGTGTGTGTAGTGAGTGTGGAAGCATCTTAACTGAAACAAAGTTTTGCTGCACATGAGGACCAGCTCAGCAAACACGTGAAATCATGGCCTCACAGAAAATAGGTGTAAATTAATTCTTGAGTTGCATAAGTAATTAAGGGAAGTGCTCGTTGGTCTAGCGGTTGACACATGCGACTGCCAATCAAGAGGTGTTTAATTCCCGGTTCGGACCAAAAATTGTCATTGAGTTTTTCGGATTGAAGAAATGTTTAATAACCACCTCGACTTTGTAAATTTTGTGGTCTTTACCTCCGTACGTCAGACAGTACGTAAAGCCGTTGGCTCTATGCCTCATCTCTCCCCGGTCGTGTCGGGTAGCTATCCCATCGAATTATGAGAGTGGGGAAACAGAGAGAGCATCTGTGTTTACTCACACACTTGTGCACTTTCCTGTGTAAATGATTGGTCTTTGAAACTAGCCCATCAAGGTTAGCAAAAAAGAATAATTCTTGGATTGAAGGCCAAGCCACGTATTTATGAACGTAGTTGTGTTGGTCAGTTGTTAGTACTGAGTATCAGGTGGTTCGTCTGTTCCTTAAAACATAAAACAGACGAGCCTGATTGTGCAGTAATTTCATATGCTGATATTTTTACGATTTATATTATTTTTTGCACGAATTAAAATAATGACAATATTTTAAATTATTTTATAAACAATATTAAAAAACGAGATTTGTGCTATTCATTCTCTCGTGAAAACAGTTTAAATGACACTTGATATGGGTCGCACGAATGTAATTTCAATTTGTTTAGACGAAGGAATGTTGCCATCGTTTGATGCAGGTTGTGTGGTATGTGAGAACGCACATTTTATACATACTTATCGTTCGAAAATCCATCAGAATGCGTTTATTTTTTGTTACCTGAAAATGCACGTTTACTTTTTATTTATGTCCAAATATGTGCTCTTGGTGATAGCAAATCGATCCCATTCCACAGTTTAGCATAAAGTTTTAAACTACGCCAAGCAAGAAGCATACTCGACTACACATAGCTCTAACGTGAAATATCAAGTAAGATACAGATGGGAGTAAGAGGGACTCAACATTTGACACAGTTCATAATAAAAAATGTAAATAAAAATAATAATATCAGAAGAATACCAACAGATTGAGAAACTACTCTTTTTTTAATTTGAAACCTGTTCTGAGTTTAAAATATAATAATTTGACTTTCTATATGACATTATGTATTTTTGTCCGCCAGAAAACCGGGTCTTCAGTCAGAAGAAATTTAAAAGAAGAAATTTCAATAATGCTATCTAAAGTAATGAAACAAGTTTTTCCTTCTCATATTTCCATAGGTATTCCTTTTATATTTGGTTTGTTACTTCACTTCAAAGCGTGACGACTTGTTTTGAACTTTATTAATAATCTTTATATCAAAAACATTTGTACAAACTTTTTGTAATCTGTGGTTTTGATTGTGGGGAATTAATTCTGCTTACTGTCTGGTACCACTTTGTTAGAATATCATCTTACCAATATTGTTTATTTCAGTATAAAACATAAGTAATTGTTTAGTTAGTTATTTTATTGCTTTATAGTTATAGTAGAATACCTTAAGATTTGAGGCTTTATTCATGTGTATATAGTTTAGTATCCGTGTGGTGACGGATTAAGAATACATAGTGTTACCACCCCTATTCATCCCGTGGGTGTCGTAAGAGGCGGTTAAAGGAACAAACTATTCAGAAAAATATCATTACAAAGAGAAGGAAAACTTGAAACAAACCCTATTCCAACCCGTCTGGCCAGCGTGGTATAGTAGGCTAAAACCTCCTTGCTAAGGAGAGGCCTATGTCCAGCAGTGGACGGTGAAAAGCTGTTAATGATGAATGATGATGATATAGTTTAGTAGTAGTATCATTAAAACGTTAAACGTGAAGGAATATTCGTGTAAGAATTTATAATATAACTTCGATAAGAATCACTTTAGTACTGATCAAGGCACAAACAACATCCAAGTTACTATAATTTAGCAAATTTGTAAAAAATTGCCACAATCATGCGGTTTTTGCTAACAAAATAAATTGCTATTATTAAATGAAAACTACTAAAGGTATAAATTTATCTAAAATGCAAAAGCTTGTGGAATATTCATTTAAATTTACAAAACTTCTATTCATGTATCACGAAAATCTCTTGTTACAAAAAGGGTGTAAAATTAACAATCAGTATAAACTTGCGGCTGCATATTAAATATGATATTTGTGGCAACACAGCGCATAAGTACTACTTACATTTTATGGTTGGATTTAGTTATGGTAACATTTTTATTTTTACAAGTTAGGTATGTCTGCTTCTCGTGAATTTAAACAATACTAAAAGCTTCACAGAAAATAATGTGATTTAGATCCATTTATATTTGTAAGTACGTAGACATTATAAATTAATTACACCAAAATATAGTTGAAAATTGACTCTACCACCTCTGTTACAGTAAGCAGGATCACTAATCAATAAATTAAATAACATAATAGAATGCAAATTTTAATAAACAAATTATTACTTAACAAAAAGTAATTAACGTTAAACATGCATTTACCAAATCCTATATAGATGCACTTGAATCAGCTACATATATTTTATCATGATTTCAGTGCATGCCATTTACCTTTTGCTTTTGTTAAAACCTATTCAAAGTTCGTCTAGTTTTTCTATATAATTATTTTTTTGTATTTGTGAGAGATATTTCTCTTGGCCGTGTGGTCCATTACCACATTAAGAATGTATAGTGTTACCACCATTATTTATCTCGTGGGTGTCGTAAAAGGTGACTAAAGGAACCAAATATGCAAGACAACATCATTACACAGAGAAGAAAATCTTGAAACAAACCCTTTTTTTTTTTTTTTTTTTTTTTTTTAACGTGTGGAAACCCCCACGGGCCGTCACCCCACCGGGGTTTACGGCGGGGCGGTGTGTCGGAATCGGACCGACTAAAACCACACGGTGTGCCACTCTGCGCCTGAGAGAGGAAGGATCCGGGAACAGCTGTTATTACGACATCCTAATCCCTCCTAGCGCCTGCCCGCTACCACGGGCACCATCTGCGGATGAACTCTCTATTTTAGGCGACGTGCGGCACACGCGGACGTCGCCTCCTCGCGGCTGGCCACTATAGCGGATGGAGGGGAAAACCCGTCCCGTCCATCCGCGGCCACACTCAAGGCGGCATGAGGCGCTGGTATGCGCGCCTCCGCCGCCCGGCTCGCCGACGGCGAATTGGGTCCGAGTGGATATCGTCCTCCCGGGCCTTCTCCGCCGCCTCCTTCCGCGAAATTACGTCTTCGCAGAAGGTTGCGACCGCGGTAAAACAACTGTCGCTACCGACCATGGAGCGTATGACGGCCGGTAGCGAGAGATCTCCTCCAATAGCTGCAGTGAGGACCCCACGCTGCGCCGCCCAAGCGGAACAAACCGCTAGCGTGTGCTGAGCCGAGTCCTCACTGCAGTCGCAGTGGTGACAGGCGGGACTTAATTCCCTCCTGGCGACCGAGTGCAGATACTTCCCGAAGCAACCGTGCCCGGAAAGGACCTGCGTCAGCCGGAAGGAAAGGGTCCCGTGCTGCCGCCCTGCCCACTCGGCGATGACCGGCTGGAGAGCCTCCACGGCGGCAAAACCAGCACGTGGAGCCTCCAGCCGGGACGACCAACAAGCCATTGTGGCTCGACGAGCGGCCTCTCGCCACTCGCGTATCTCTTCGGGCGGGGGCCGTATGCCGCTACGCGCCCGGAAGTCAGCCGTCCGCCGATAAACTTCGGCGAGCACTTCCGCCTCCAAATCCCACGGGGGAGTTCCGGCCAAGGCGCACGCCGCCTCCGTCGATACGGTGCGGTAACCGCGTATGGCTCTAACCGCCAATATCCTCTGAGGGCGCCAGAGGCGAGCCCTATTCTGGGCGGTCAGAGCCGCCGCCCACACCGGTGCACCATACAGCGCCATTGAACGGACAACCCCCGTGTATAGCCGTCTCGTCGCGACGCTAGCTCCACCCAGATTGGGCAAAAGTCGCCCAAGGGCTGAAGCAGCGCCGACCAGCTTTGGAGAAAGCTGTCGGAAGTGCTCGTCGAAGAGCCACCTGCCGTCGAGGATCAGGCCCAGATACTTCATCTGGGCCTGAACTGGTACGAGGACCGAATTGACCACGATGGAGGCGCCGGAGGGTGGACCACGACGGGGCCCATGGAACAAAAGGGCCTCCGTCTTGTCCAGGGCCACCCGCAAACCCAGCGCCTCAATTCGCCCCACCACCAGTGAGACACCCGTGGTGGCCAGGCGCGCCGCCTCTTGAAAGTTCATCCCCCGGGCCGTTACCAATGTGTCATCTGCGTAACAAAGTACGCCCAGCCCGGGGGGAAGACGACCTCGAAGGGCCCAGTCGTATCCCATGTTCCACAGGAGTGGTCCGAGGACAGACCCCTGTGGAACACCGCACGACATGAGCCGCCGCCTTAGAACACCGTCTCGGTCCTCGTACATGACGGTACGCTCCTCAAGATAGTCTGCCACAAGCCGCCTCAGGTACTTTGGCACCCCGTGGTAGTGGAGTGCTTCCCTGATGCAGCTAAATGGCAGACTATTGAATGCGTTGGCGATGTCCAACGACACCGCCAACAGCACGCCGCCACAGCTCACCGCCTCTTCGGTAACGGCCCTCAGGCGCAGCACGGCATCGACCGTCGAACGCCCCGCCCGAAAACCAAATTGGGCGTCCGACAGATCGGGGCCCACCTCGCGGAGGTGCCGGACGATGCGGGCAGAGAGTATCCTCTCAAACAGTTTACCCGCCTCGTCCAGCAACACGATGGGCCTATAGGCCGCCACCGATTCGGCTGGCCGTCCCGGCTTCTTCAATAGGACCAGCTTCCCGCTTTTCCAGCACTCAGGGAAGCGTCCGGACGCCAAGCTAGCGTTCAGGACCTCCCTGAGGCGGTCCGACATGTGTTCGAGGGCTCGGGCCAGCACTCGGGCAGGTATCCCGTCCGGCCCGGGGGCGGTGTTCTTAGAGCGAATCCGTAGAACAACCGCCCCTACCTTCGATTCCCTGACGGGCGGAACATCGTCCTCGTTCCCCCCGTCGTCTCCGACCATGAAGGCCATCGACGGGGGTGTGTGATCCACCCGCTGCGGGAAAAGGCCCTCGACCACTTCCCGCACGAAGCTGGGCTGGAGTGTCTCTGTAAGGGGGGGGCCCGACGTGCGGAGCTTTTCTCGCGCCGCACGATAAGGGCGACCCCAGGGGTCACGATCGAGACCCTCCAGCATCTCCTTACGCTTAATTTCCTTGGCGCGGCTGATAGCCAGCTTCAGAGTTTTCCACGCCTCTCGGTACTCCTCATGAAGCTGGTCTTCCCCGCCTTCTTCGCGGTGTCGCCGCCGACCACGGGTGTAGGACCTCCGAGCACGAGTACAGGCCGCGCGGAGGTCCGCCAACTCCTGGGACCACCAGTAAACTTCCTTCCGTGGAGGCCGACAACCTCGGATGCGGGGCATGGCCGCATCGCAGATCTGCGTAATCGCATCGCGGAAACGACCAGCCCCCATGTCGACCTCCTCGGTCGGAGCCTGCGGAGACAGCCAAGAGTGAATAATGGCTGCCTCCTCTAGTAGGTCCCTATTCAGTTTGGCTATAGCCCACCGTGGAAAGCGAGAAGAACGCCGCGCCACGTGACCCCTTCTGGGTTCCTGGGAGCGGGAGAGCTCAAATCGGATATAGAGATGATCCGAGAGCGTCTCAACCTCTTCCAGGACACGCCAGTTCCTTACTCGTGCGGCGAGGGCAGAGGTAGCGAACGAAAGGTCCACTATCGACCCTCCCTGCTCTCGCACACACGTGTTGGTGGAGCCCCTGTTTAGCAAACAGAGGCCCACCGAGGCCGCCCACTCCTCTACGGCCTCGCCCCTAGCGTCCGTCCTGGGGGAACCCCACGCAACGGACTTTGCGTTGAAGTCCCCCAGCACAAGGACGTGCCCAGACATTAGTCGCCGCATCGAGATTTCCAGGCTGTTGAGGAAGACCTCGAAGTCGCTCAAACTCCGGTTGGGGGAGAAATACACACCGTATACGGTGATCTCCCCCCACTCAGCAGCAACATATCCAGTGCCCTTGTCTCTTAGCGACAAGGGCGGGGAATGAGCCGCTGTGGAGCCGACGACTGCCACGGAACCGTCTCGGTCACCCAACCAGTTTGGACGGGGAGGAACGTAGTAGGGTTCCGCGGCTACGGCAACACCGATCGACCACTGTGCCATGGTTTGCAGGAAAAGGTCCTGCGCCGCGGCACAGTGGTTCAGGTTAGTCTGGACAAGGAGGTTGGAGACTTGGGCCATTACTCGACCGTCTCTACAGCCTCCTCCATGGGCGACGGTATAGACGCACGAACGACGTCAGAAGCAGCCTGGGCCGACTGGCTAGCCCCTGACGCCTGCCGAGAACTGCGGGGAGGTTTGCAACCCCCCTGCCCAATCTGGTGATTGGCGGGCTTGTTACCCGCCGCACACGCGGGGCAGTGAGGGGCAGCAGAACAATCTGCCGCCTTGTGCCCCGGTCGACCGCAGCGGAAACAAAGTCCGCTGCAGTCAAAACAGCTGTCGCATTTGATGCGGGTGTGTCCCACGCCCAGGCATTTGAAACACCTCATCGGTCTCGCCGCCAGAACTGTGACTTTGGCGTTTACGAAACCGATGAGGATCTTGCCAATTTCGCCAAGACTTTTGGCTGACGCTACAGGACAGCTAACCCATACCGCACCAAGGCCTCCCAGACCGGGGCGAATGGTGCTGATCTTGATGTTGTCTGCGTTGCATCCGGTCTTCTCCCGAATCGCTTCGCGGACGTCCTCGGCCGTCACCGAATCGTCCAGGCCTGAAATGCGCAGCTCCGCGCATTTAGTAGGCCTGGCGATCTTGACACCATCCGTGGTTGCCAATATGCCCCGCAACTTCTCGGCAAATTTGTCTGCCGTCTCTGCTCCTTCAGCTCCAGGGAACTCAAGAATTCGAGCTCCCGTCTGGGCAAGACGCAATTTAACACCTACCGTCCCGAAATCTTTTGACAGACTGTCCCGTGCCTTCTTAAAGACGGCTGCGTAGGACAGTCCACCGTTAACCGCTTCCGGTGACAGAGTTACAACTACAGCCGCTGTCTTAGGGGTCCGCAGTTTCCTCGACTTTTTCTTGGTAGACTCTGCCACCGAGGGCTGAAGTGTAGGTCTTGCTTTCCTCGCAGCTTTTTTAGCCCGCTTTCGGGACTTCTTATTTCCCCCCACAACTTGCCACCCGTCGTTCGCGGTAGCTGAAGGAAAGGAAGGGACACTAGGCGATGGAGTGGGAAGCGGAGGAAATTCCGCCCCTGTTGTTGCCAAGGTCTTAGGTATAGGTCTAGTCTTCTTTCCAACTGCCTTGGCCGTACGTGTCGCCTTCGGTGCAGCCGCTGACTGAGACGTCACCGTGGCATACGTCACGCGGCCACCCGCAGCTGGAAGTGGAGTCGGCTCCGCAGCTCTCTTCGGTTTATCTGCTGCGAGTGCTGGCCGAACTATAGGGGCTGGAGGTAGCCTCGCCTCCAGGCCAGCGAGACGCCCGTCCATCATACGCCAAACTGCGTCAGTAATTTGGCGCAGTTGGGCATCTGGGACGTCACCGAGCGATGAAGTGGGGACGGGTTGCCGTGGAGCCGGATTCTGTCGCTTAGGACAGTCCGCCCGCACCTGAAATTGAGCGAACTGAGCACTAAGCTCTGCAACCTGCCCCGTCAATCGGTCGTTAGCCGCCTGGAGGCGAGCCACGTCCCCAGTGATGGTCTCAACGACCCCAGCGATAGCCAATGAAGAGTCCTTCAGAGCTCTTACAAAAGTGCTCTTCAGGTTCCTAGATTTGGTGGCCACTTTCTCAATTATGGCCACCGCTAACTTTGCTCTCTCATGCAAAGACGCCGGTGTTTGGAGAGCCGAAACATTATCCACCGGCGCCCGGATCCTCTGCAGGAGATCCGCAATCTCTTCTTCTGCCGCGCTTTCGCCCTCCGCCCTGACCCGCCTATAGGCTTCTGACTTCGAGAAGACAGAAACTGAGGGGTTGGAAATGGCCGTACGTGACCTGCCTCTGCGGCTGGTCCCCACTTTAGGAGGTAACATTTCCAGGGACGTGTCACTCTCCTCGTCCCGGGAGCGTCCGCGTTTTCTGCTGTCGCAGATCTCCACGTTTGTGGACTCCAGCACGTCCATAGTCATGCTTGAGCTACCACCATCCGACGGATGGGCGGACTTGGAACGCAATCGTTCCGATGTTCTTCTTTGGTTCCCAGCAGCCAAATTGACTTCTGGGATCCCCACTGAAATAGGAGTCCCAAGTACTGCTTCCCCCTCGTTAGACGAGAAGTCACTTGTAGTACCAAGCTTCCCTTTCCTACTCCTCTCCTTCTGTAAATCTTTTTTGGTTTTAGTTATTAAAGTTTCCATATTTAAACCCACGAGATGGGGAGAACAAAGGTCGACCCGGGCAGAGATCCCCAATACCCGGGCAAGCGTAAATTTATTCCCAACCGAGGGGTCCGCAGGTACCCCGGCTGGGAGTGCGCTTACGACTGAACTACCCATCAGCCATGCATCCCCTGGTCACGCACCAGAACACGGGATTCGGGGTGATTTTTTATAGAGGTTTTCTTCCTCGCAGTCCGGGCGGCTAAGCCAAGACCCTCGCCCCCGATCGGAGTCGCGAGACTCCAACTCGGGACTACGATATGTCGACCGCGGGACGGAGACTACGTCTCCTGATGCCTGCTCGGTGGCAGTGTAAGTGCACACCGAGCCCGTCTTACTTTTCCACCGCTGAACGGAGGAACTCCGACCCTTGAAAGGGTCCCACCATCGTGATTTTTTACCGAGGTTTTCCTCCTCAATGCTCCGAAGAGCGAAGAACCAACAGAGGATCCGACGAACTCGCCCGCTCTGTTGGACCAAGTCTCGGCCGAATTGCCGAAGAAATGATTTCCTCTTCGTGCTAGAATATTAGCCGTTGGCAGTGATGAACACCATCGCCAACGTTACCAGGGTGCACCACGTGGAGGTTTTCTAGCCAAGCACCCCTTGAAACAAACCCTATTCCAACCCGTCTGGCGAGCGTGGTATAGTAGGCTAAAACCTAATCACTAAGAAGAGGCCTATGTCCAGTAGAAGACTGTAGAAGGCTGTTAATCATAATGATGATGAGGATCAGAGATATTTACCAATAGAACTATCATTAAGTGTTCTTTTATACAAAGTCAATTTTCTTATTCCATATGAACCAACATATGTTACTTAACCTTTTCCAGTCACACTCAATCGTGATTCCTTCCTGTATATTTCCGATGTTTGCACATCTTTCTTTTATCTCTAGTTTCAATTGCAGTACGTGAGTCACTTTGAGTTTTAATTAGAGCTTTTGTCCACTCGGATCTGTTGACATAAAGAGGAGATAGGTGTAAACGTTCAGGTTAAATTTAACACTGCAGAGCTGCACGAATCCCTTTGTAGTATAATTACCATTGATTTTTTACAAGAAAGTTCCTGCATAATGAATATTCCTATGTCCCGAGGGACTTAACGAACATACATGAAACGTAAACAAAGAACAGCCAAATTCTGAACAACAATTTGTGGATCACACAAAGAGTTGTCCCATGTGGTGTTTGAACCTATAAAAATCAGCGCAAACAAAAGGGCGTGGCGACTGTTTAAATCATTAAACCATTACATCCGTGCAGTCAAATATACATAATATCTATATATATACTATACATAATATACATATGTTTATCATTATCATCATCTCAACCGAAACACGTCGACTGCTGGACATGGGCCGCCCCCAACGTTCTCCACAATAACCGATCTTGTACCGTACGCATCTAATGGTTTTCTAAATACTTCACATATATTATTTAAAAGTGATTTTATTGTTTGTAATATATTGTATAAAACTCATAATAGACATATTGTTACTTAGTTTTATCAATTTGATTTACTTATTTTTGATTTTATTTGCGGTTATTCGTGGGCGGCCGTAATCACTTACTATGAGGCAACCCAGCTACACGTTTATTGCGTAAAAACATCAATCAAATACAATATGTGTATACCATCTTATTGTATTGCTATTTTTCCTTTTCACATATACCTACACACTCCTTCTCAACTCCAAACATTAAAGGTTCATTTTTATAAATCAAAAATTTCGTCACCCACATATTCTTTAATAAAACTAGAAAAGATAAAACCATAAATTGTGACATCATTATCTACCAACCGGTGCTAGTGATAAGAGCCTCGGAGGTCGGGTCTGCCGGACAGTTGCCTTTTCGGATGCCAGGACTATAATTCAAATGTCCCTGATGTCAGTTGCGATTGAGAATTACGATTTAAGAGTTAAACTAAATTACACCGACTTCAAAACAGAAAGTTCACTATTCCATTGTTTTTTATATTTCGTGGTCAAAATCTTGGTCATTTTTCAACGGATTTTAAAAAAAAATGATTTTAGCTAGCAAATTATTTTTTGACAGGAGTACTAAAACCATAGAATAATTTGTTCAGTTTGGCAATTAAAATCAAAATAGCAATGTGCTTTCGAGTTACTGGTGCTAAATAGACCAACTTTATAGATTATACTTGCACTGCTGAATCGATCTTTATCAATAATATTACGTTCCTTCCACTCTCTTGCCTTCTTCCCTACCTTTTAATGTTGATTTACTCTAAGTTTTTTTTATTTCAATTATAATATACCCATGTGTTGTTAACAGCTTTGGCCTAGTTACATGAGTGGGACCTTTAACTTTAGTTACCAGTTGTAGGGGGTGAATACTGTAAGAGTGACGATAACCACTTATCTGCAAGCGAGCCTGTGCTCGTTTGCCCTTTATACCGCAAAAAAAAATACTTTTCAACTTTAATTTCATCGAATTTTATCCGCAGTTGATATAAGGAAAATTCTGAAGATAACGTATAATACTTTTACTATTATGACGTCATAAAGTGCCTTTCTTATCTTAAGCTTTCAACATCAAAACCATTTTGTAGATATGTACTAAACTATATATATATCCTTTTAGGTATCTGTGGGAATCCTAGCGCTAAAATATATCTAAAATATGATTTAAAAACAATTTTTGATCATATAGAGACTATTCCATTAAATGGATATAACGAAATATATAAGTATACATATACTAAACGCCTCGTCTTTTCTATTTTTGCGCATGCAACGATTTCACACTCAAAACCAATTTAATGACATATTTAATCAAGTAATGTCGTAATAACTTAATAGGTACTAGAGCCACGCTGATTTCAGCACGAACGGGCCGGCTTAACCGGGGTAGTACTACCGCACACAGAAGACCAACCTAAAGCGCCAGCATCCGTGTTCTCGTGTTTCGTTAGCGACTGCGAGCCCGGAGGCCCATTGATGCAGGGGTGACAGTTACCGTGATAACTGTGTGAGCCTTACACTGCCACGATGACTGTCATGCCTTTAGGTTCCCAAGCGGGGCGTGAAAAAACATCTCACAAGGCCACCATAGTGTGTGTCACCACACTGCATTGTCTACATTTGTAATGGGTATAGTGACCACAGCTCTTGGATTCTATTCATGCTTTTCATCAGGCAGAGAAGAGTCACTTTGGCAGGCTCTTTTTATAGAAAAAAAAAATTCTTGTACCTCCTTGTTACCCTGGGGAGAAAATTATACTTAGTCCCTATTCACATTAAACAGTCAGTATATTATAATTTTAAAATTTTATTGACCTGGTTCATAAATATTTTAACTGTAACATATTGTACTTTGTGAAAGGACGTATTGAAACAATACCTAATACTTAACCCTCGAATAGTACTTTCTACAGTTTTGCAGGCAAAACACATTATTTTATTATTCATTTTTCATATGAATATCGTTTAAATTGAAACTACTATTAGAAATGAATATAAAATAATTTATGACTCTTTCCCGGTTCAATACAATTATTTGTATTCAAAACAAGCTACAACAGGCTACTATAAATATTGTAGGACAATATAATTGTCATAGTATGGACACAATCACTAGATGATTCATACTACTAGAACAAGTATTTTGAATGTTTGAAAACATATTTATTTATTATACATCATGCACTTTATGTACATAGGCGGACTTAATGCCTAAGGCATTCTCTACCAGTCGACCTTTGGGTGATGCAGAGAAAATAGGAAGTAGGTGCGTTTCAGGTGATGTTGAATAACAGAAGTATACGAGTACATATATATGTACAAACTTATCATATACTAAAATTTATATAAATACATAAATATATATATATACACACTTATGTTGATATAAATCTATATACATACATACATACACAAATAAATGATATTTATTTACAAGTATAAGATGATAATCATGTATTGGTGGATTCTGACAGTTGCTCCAATAAATACTGCTTCACTTTTTTTTTGAAAGAAAAAGCGTTGGTAGCCATCCTGACCTCGAGGGGAAGCTCATTCTAGAGAAGAACAGACTGCACAAAAAAAGATGAGCCAACAAACTCAGATGTATGGGAGGGGCAACGAAGGAGAAGATTGTTAGAGGACCGAAGCTTTCTGTCGTGATTGCGTTGGAACATATAACATATGAGTTGGAAATAGCATTTTAAATATGTTGGCGAAGATGGGTTATTGAGTATAGAGTATAGGACAGAGAGCGCGCGTAATTTTCGGCGTAGACGAATTGGTAGCCAGTTGAGCTGCGAACGGAAAGAGGATACATGGTCATATTTACGGAGATTATAAACAAATCGAATGCAGTTATTAAGAAGACGGTCTAATTTATCGAGAAGATCTGCATTCAGGTCATAGCAGCACACATCACCATAGTCGATTAAGGGGAAGATAAGAGTTTGCACAAGCATAGTCTTGGTTTTTACGGGCAGGAAGTTTCTCAGACGATTTAGAGCTCGACGTGTCCCAGTAACCCTCCGGCATTGCTTAGCAACTTGGTCACGCCAGGTCAGTGTGCAATCGAGGTGCAAACCTAGATCTTTCACCGATCCACTCACAGGTATGGTAGTCCCATCAAAAGTGATAGCCGGAAGAGTCTTAATGTCTACTCTGCTTTTCGAACGGTGACTTCCCACAATGATAGCCTGACATTTTGTGGGGTTTACTGATAAACCAAACCTTTGAGACCATGTGTTAATTGTTTTTATTTATTTATTTATTTATTTACACTTTATGCACTTTGTACAGCGGCGGACTTAATGCCCAAGGCATTCTCTTCCAGTCAACCTTAAGGTGGTATAGAAATATTGTAAGGGAGGTGCACAGCGGTTACATTGACAATTAAGATACATAATACATAAGTTGACATACATACATGAACACATACAATACATACGTTATAAATACACATATAAATATATACATATATACATAAATATACACATACACACATTTAGATTATATTCGTACACTATGACAACTTGACTGTAAGCTGAGCCAACTATCGATAAGACGATTCTTCAATCTCGTTAGGAAGGAGATTATGTACATTCTTTTTGAATGTAAAACGGTTTGTGGACATCCTGACTTCGAGCGGGAGCGCATTCCAGAGTAGTACTGCCTGAACAAAGAACGAAGAGTTCACGAAATCAGAGTTGTGAGAGGGACATAAGAGAAGCAGATTATTTTCTGAGCGAAGGTTTCTGTCGTGATTAGAGGATAGATAACGGAGGTACGGAGTCAAATATGTAGGTGAAGACGGTGAGTTGAGAAATGAGAATAGGGCAGTTAGTGCTCGCAGATTGCGGCGCTGGCGAATAGGTAACCATTTTAATTGGGAACGTAAAGCAGACACATGATCATACTTTCGAAGATTAAAAATGTATCGAATGCAGCTATTGAGAAGTCGGTCTAGTTTGTTAAGAAGGTCTGCATTCAGGTCGTAATAACACACATCACCATAGTCGATTATTGGGATTAAGGACTGCATAAGAGTAATTTTGGTATTAGAAGGCAGAAAGTTCTTCAGACGATATAATGTTCGCAGATTTCTCGTTACTTTCTGGCTGACATGAGTAACTTGAGCTCGCCAATCAAGGGTAGAGTCGATGAGTAAGCCCAGATCTTTGACCACGGGGCTGAACGGTACGACTGATCCGTTAAAGATGATTGGTGAGATTGAGGCAGTATCGAGTCTGCTCATAATGCGTTTGCTGCCCACTATGATCGGCTGACACTTGGTTGGGTTAACCGTCAATCCGAAATTCGTCGACCACGAGTTTATGATCTCCAAGTCTCTGTTGACCATGTTAACAGCTTGTGTTATATCTTCCACCCTTGACTGTGTATACACTTGCAGATCGTCGGCGTATAGGTGATACGCACTCTGAAGTTGTTGAGTAATGAGATTAATAAAAATTGAGAATAAGAGAGGAGATAGAATGCCGCCTTGAGGGACGCCAGCGAGGAGATCGCACCAGCTCGATGTCGAGTCAGCAACGTGAACACTCTGTTGTCGCCCCTGAAGATAAGTGGAGAACCATTCCAGTGCCCCAGAGGTAACCGTGAGATATTTGAGGATAGATAAAAGGATTTCATGACTGACGGTATTAAAGGCATTGGAAAAGTCAACTAGTACAAGTACTGTGACTTTGGTGTCCTCCATGCCCTTCCTAATATCACCAGTCACTTTAAGGAGAGCAGTAACTGTGCTGTGACCAGCCCTAAAGCCAGATTGTAGAGGGCTTAATAGGTGGTTTCTGTGAACAAATTGGGAAAGTTGCTTATGAACACAGGCCTCGAGTACTTTGGACAGAAAGGGAAGAATAGAAATAGGACGGAAGTGTTCAGGGAGAGAAGGATTATTGTTTTTTGGAAGAGGTTTTGTTTTTAGGTCGTGGTTGATCTTTTGTATTGCTATCGAAATATCTTCCACTTTACTCTGTGAGTAGAGCTGTAGGTCATCGGCATACAGATGATACGCACAAAGAAGTTCCAGGGATAGGAGGTTAACATACACAGAAAATAATATAGGAGAAAGAATACCGCCTTGAGGAACACCAGAATCAAGATCACACCAGCTCGAGGAAGATTCATCGACATGAACAGACTGCTGGCGTCCCCGAAGATATGATGAGAACCAATCCAGTGCTTCAGGTGAGACCGCAAGGTAGGAAAGGATAGACAGGAGGATATTGTGATTGACTGTGTTGAATTAGAGAAATCGATTAGTACCAAAACAGTAACTTCAGTGTCTTGCATACCTGCCTTGATATCGCCAATCACTTTAAGAAGAGCGGAAGTAGTGCTATGACCAGGCCGGAAACCTGACTGAAAGGGGCTCAATAGGTTGTTTTTGTAGACAAAATCAGAAAACTGTTTGTGCACACAGGATTCTAGGACCTTGGAGAGGAAAGGGAGAACGGATATTGGTCTGAAATGGTTGGGGTGTGTGGGATTTGTAATTTTAGGTAAAGGAATGACACAAGCTTTGCGCCACAGTGATGGGAAAATTCCAGTATATAAGGAGTAGTTTATAATATGGGTGATTATAGGTAAAATGTGGTCAATGATTGTTACGATCATACGTCGGCTGATTTTATCACAACCAACAGCGTTGGATTTGATAGAGAATATAATCTTTTTGATCTCACCCGACGCAACCGGAGAAAATCGGAAGGAATTTATGTTAGGGCTTTTTAGACTTGTCAGGTAGTCAACAGTGCGATTCTCTGTTTGAGAATTCAAATGAGAAGATAGAGAAAAATGGTGGTTCAAATCCTCCAAACCAACCGTCCCCTGTAGACCACCTGATCGCTGCTTACCGATACCTAGAGTTCCAAGGAATTTCCAAATATTGGCAGGAGAAGAATGGGTGATGTTGTCAAAAATGTGTCGGCGTTTGGCGTTGCGTATCATCTGATTGCAACGATTTCTCGCGATTTTGTATATAGTGCGCTTTGCCTCGGTACGGTCCCTTCTGAATTTGAAAAAAGCTCTATCTCTCTGTCGCATAGCCAAAAGCACCTCTTTCGTCATCCAGGGAGCAGGTTGTCTCTTCATTTTAATGCTTCTGATGGGTGCATGGATATCATAAAGAGCGTTAAGTTTGTGATAAAAGTTGTGAAGTTTCTCATCTAAGTTTGTAACCGACGTTACTGCATCCCAATTCAGACAGGCAGCATCCCTAAGTAGCTCATCCACCTTCATACGAGCAAAACAACGCATGCGCAAGACTCTTGGTTGGGGTTTGGGTGGTTTAAGGGCATAGGAAAGGAAGATTAGATCGTGATTGGAGAATACCGGTGCTTCAAGTTGACCATGGTTACGGACAAGCGTAGGGGCCGACACCAGCATTAAATCTAACCAAGTGTCCACCCCCAGGCTGTTATGATGAGTTGGCTGCAGAGGTAAAACATACATACCGGTAGACTCAACAACCTGAAGGAGTTTACGGGAACGTGAGGTAGAGCGGGTTAGATCTGTGTTGAAATCACCCATGATGATGTGATGAGCGTATACAGACCCCAAGGCTTCCAGCACTGTTTCCAGACTGGAGAAGTAATCTGTCGAGGGAGGACAATACACTGCCCCCAGGACTATTTTAATTCCTCTCACAAGGACCTCGAGAAATAAGAATTCTATGGCAGCCGAAGAAGAAGAAGGGAGAGAAGAAGCCAAAATTTTAAATGGAAGAGAACCGTGTATGTAAATGGCAACTCCGCCTCCCCTCCTGACGACCTGATCATTTCGAACAAGGACATAGCCAGTAGTATTTGACGGTCATTACAGACGTACAACAAAGCTGCAGGGTGGGCCACAAATCAGTTAAAATTTGAAAAATTTGTGTAAAAAAACTATTTGATATGTTACAAAAATTGTTTATTTACAAGAAAGTTAATAAGTTGGAATTTACTTTTGAAAAATTTCATTGTCTAAATGACCACCGTTTCGACGTTTACACTCTTCTAAGAGAGCACCGAATTTTTGAATACTGGTCGCCAAAGAAACCGCGAGATCGAAGACATCTATTGGCCGATTTTTCTTTTAGTTGACGTAGTGTATTTAGTTTATTGACATAAACACATTTTTTCAAATAACCCCACAAAAAGAAGTCTGCAAGCGATAGATTTGTGCTTCTGCGCGACCATGGAATGTCGCCTCGTCTGGAAATTAGTTTTTCCGGGAAAAGATTTTCGACCACCAGCAGGTGGTCAATGGATGTGTGACAAGTGGCTACATCTTGGACAAACCATATATTACGATTGTAACTAGCAAATTCTAGTAGCATCAAGAAAGTTTTCACATATTCAGCAGAATTAACAATAACAAAACAAACACGAGAATTTTTGAAAAAGCAGGGTCTAATTATTCCTTTTGCTGAAATTGCAGCCTACACAGTTAACTTAAGAGAATGAAATGGCCTCTGGTGTTTAGCATTGGGATTTTTACTACTCCAATACCCGCAATTTTGTTTGTTTGCATGTCCGTTGAGATGAAAATGAGCTACGTCAGAAAATAAGATGTTGTCAAAATTACTGAATCGTTTTAATACTGTTTCAGAATATAACTTGCGCAAAATAAAATCACTAAGTTTTAGTTCCAAAATATGGCGTAATGGTGTATGGGATAACCTTAATTCAGCTACACGTTTGCACATCGATAAATCTGAATTACATTGAACAGAAGCGGAAACTTGCTGTACGTTTTCTTCGGTCCGAGAAGTCCGTGGGCCTCCAGTTTGCTTCATATTTAGCGTAGATCCCATATCTTTGAAGTTCTTCACCCATTTCTTTATTAAAGGAGCACTCAGACACTGATTTAAGTCGTGTGGATCGTATTTAACGCGCAATAAGCTTCTCACAGTAATAAGCGAACTATAGTTTAATTAAAATTGTTTTACACAGTACGCGCTACGTCTCCGTAAAGCGATCCATTGCGACAAAATTGATGGGGAAAAGTGGTCAGACCCTTTTCCGTGTCCCGCGCGGTATTTGTTTTCGCTGGATATTAGATTCAAACCTTAATACATTCTAGGCCCAACCTGTAAATATTTCATTGCTTGCAAGTTGAAGCAAAATTTCAAGCACTTGGAAATAAGATAGTTAGTTATTTATTTGACCCTTCTTTTTTCCTTTTAACATTTTTAGTCATAATTTCACTGCTAACCTCTATTTCATTTTAAGTAAATCCTCCAATTTATACAATTTTAAGTGCTATTGGTAAAAAAAAAACCTAAAATGACCCGAAATGACCTAAATAATATTCACGTCAATTCTCGAATTTTATGTTGGGATATTCTTGTAGAGTTTCCGCAACCAAAATCTTATCTTCATACATTTCGCCGGCAAAACTAAACTAGTACCTTATATTCCTTAATTTATTATAGTTAAGTACATGCAGTTTTTTAGTTCATCTGTAAAATATCGTTAGTTTGTTTGCATTTTTTGTTTAATGCTTACTGTTTGTGTAGTCAAAATTATTCACATTTTTATTTGTTAAGTTTCATGCAATTGTAAAATTTTATTTGTAATTAAGTACATTTGCATTGGGCTTGATAAGAATGTTCAAAGTCGCCCAAGGAGCGATGGAGAGGGATTGCCCTCTCGGAGTTTGTTTGTGTGATGCAGATCTCCTCATTCGTGAATCAGGAATGAGGAGATCAGCAGACGAATCAAGGTCGCCGATATTACCAGTAAGGTGGGGCACATTACACGCAGAAACGATGGCCGATAGAGCCATAGAGTTTTGAAGTGGTGACCGCGTACTGGAAAACGTAACGTTGATAAACCCCCTACAAGGTGGTCCGACGAGTTGGTGTAGGTCGCGGCAAGCCCTGGATGCGAGCGGCACTGGACTAGTTCTTGTGGAGAATCTTGGAGGAGGCCTATGTCCAGCAGTGGACATCTTTTGCCTGAGATGATAATAATGATGATGAAATGATGACATTTGTATTGTTGAAAAATTTACTGTAATTTTCCTAAGAATACTCGTACAACATCTCGGCTCTAGAATCAATGGGAACAGTAATATTGAAAAAAAGTGTTTTTTTTAACGAAACGTAAAATATTAAGCAAAATTTAAGCAGAATTCAGTTCCTGGGCATCACGACACATAACTATTATTGTTCTAATCATGTATCCTAAACACGTTTTGTTCCCATTTTGTTACTTACAGTAAACACTTCAAAATTTCTTCAGATAACCTGGACATTCCAACATAACAACGATGAATGAAGGCTAAAAACTGTAAAGGAAGATTTTGCATTTCCATTAAAATTGAATTCAGACATTGAGAATTCGCTGAAAACAATATTGAGCGATCAAATATCTTTTCTGATATATTCTGAGGCTTTTCTATTTTATTTACGATCATTATGAAATATTCTGTACTCCAAAACTATGTAAATTTATGTAAAATGAACCCGCGCTATTGCCTGGATTTCGGTTTCACCAACTGATTTATAATTAATCTGAGAACTTGAAAATTGTTGACCGAGAGTCGCTGAAAAGTTATTATTGGCAATAATTGCAGTTTAAAGAAAGTTTTTATTCATTAGTCATATTATTTTAACTTGTTATTTATGTTTAAAAGATTGATTGTCACGTTTCAAAGCGCATCACTTATGACGAATGCTCAGGTTCAAACTTTTTGTAAACAAGTACTACTTCTACGTAAAAAAGAACAAGTCATTGTAATGACAATCAAAATATTTTAAAAAGCCACTGAAGAAACTTTGTACTTCTTCTTAAACAAATATGGAGTATAAAAGCATATCATATTTGAAACATATTATTTTAAATGAGCATGAAAATACTAGAAAGCAGAAAGCTATAATTTTAAAACAGTATACGATATACAATTAAAATTGTGTTAAATGGCAACGTAAGATTAAAATAGTATATATATTTCAACCAGTCTTAATGGCCTAGGTAATTACCATCGATCTTAATTACCTTCAAACCGACTAAAATCAAAGTTATACTATACTATATTAAATAAATAAAAAAAATGAAATCCTTACTTACAGCTCCTTAGTAATAATCTAATCACAAGGTATAAATGGAAATTTCCAAATACGATTGACGTTTTTACTTCATAAATTAATTGAAATAGAACCTCTGAAATGATTATTTTGGATATTTTAACCTTTTGTGAGCCCCCTCATCAAGGACAAACTACTTAATAGAAACTTAAAAAATACAGACTCTGGTACCGATCGGAATTCTGACATAGACTTATTGTCATTCTATTGAAGACTATATTCTATCCATTCTTCCATATGCTCCGAATCATGTACGACACAGGAAAATATATGCGCCCATGTGGCTGCATAGATCGTTCCCAGAATTCCTTTATTCCCGAATCTTAAATATTCAGATCAACCAGTTGTATTCAGGCCCTACCAATTTCTCGTGCGCATTTTTTTCTGAAAGCTGCGAGTGATATTTATTACTTTATATATTTTCATTTCAGTGCCTTTAGTTTTATACATAAGATAAATTGTGCCTGAACATTATTTGCCGATACTGGATAATGGTAAAGCTAAGACGTATATAACTTGAATTGCGAACATAACCAAAGCTTATAGAGGTAAACCGAATACGAATAAGATATCGAGAGAATTTGTTTGAAATGTAAGATTAGACTTAGATTTCGGAGATTAATTTATTTCAGATGATTTTATTTTTACTTTCTTCAATAAAAGCGATTAATTTTATATAATTATGTTATCAATAAAAGTTAGTTCCTGTCATACGAAGATTTATTGCTCTTTTATGATATATTTCTACATTTAATGTTTTATTTTCAAACTTAACTTTTTTTAATTGTTTATTTCTATATATGGGGATTTCTTCCTCATAGTATGGCCCTCCTCTTGTCAACTGGTAAGTAGTATGTCAAACTTGAATCGACTAAACTCATACAGTTACGTTAACAGGTCTTATGATTGAGATCTCAGGTGCACCCCAGAAAAAACCTCAATAAAGTCTGACATGTTTAGATTTACGTACTTAGTAATACGATCTAATTATGATTTCAGGAGGGTTTAACCCTCCTGAAATCATAATATTAATTATTTTTTAATTTCTCATAACAGGTTGTCTATGTTTTTTTATCTGGTTTGACATAGCCTGGAGCATATTAAAAATGTGTGCTATCTACCATTGCATGCAATTTAAAAATGCAGAGAACTCTTTACACTTTTTGACACACGAAGAATAACACACTTTAAGGTTTTAAAATTTAACAAAATATGAAGTTTATCGACCAACAATCGTTAATTTAACTTTTATAATCATAGTGCAAAGAATGTAACTAAACGGTTAAACCTTACCCAAAATGAAGAAAGAATTTCTTGGAAGTTGATGGCTATCTGGTACTAATCAGAGCAAACCTGTGACAATCAAAGTTCAAAACTTAATTAATATACCTCGAAGCGATTTAAGTTGGAATTCATGTTTGTCTAAGGATAGATTTCTCGTTAAATTCCTTTTATAATGAAACTGTAGATGCCACAATTGAACAGACTTTGTGTCTTTTCGCCAATAGTGTCCCTAACCTTAAGGTGTCCTAATTAACACAAGAATGTGAGTAGTAGTTAGAGACACTGCCTGCTATGCCTGGCAAACTAACACTTAGTACAAATAATTGTAAAATTTGTTCAATTTACTATGTATGTGTGAGTAATTATTCTGTAACATGGATATTTAGAAATAATTATTTGTACGAGTATGTCTACCCGTAGTTTCCTTATCATGGTAAAGGCTCAGCCTACTCTGAGATCAGACAAACACATACATGTATCTACCTACATTTATTTTTCATCAATATTATGATTGTGAAATTTTTCAGTGAATGAAAATAAAAAAAGAAATTATCTTGAGATAATATAGCGATATACGTAAACTTCTGAGAAATTAACGTGATCACGACGGAGTTCCTCCAAGTTATCCAACTGGGACACTTAGAGTAGTAAATTGTTTGCACCCAGATAGACAATTGTTTTATAATTTATGAGCAATAATAACACAACCAACAGGACTTGCTTGCAATTGTAGATAATAATTATTTAATATATGATTCACATGGCTAAAAGTAAACATGGAAAACGAATTACTTGTTCAACTGTACGAAGTACGAAATCCCACAGTGTTATTTTTCTATTTTTGAGGATCTTCTTCACAAAATGACGAACTTCCATGCAAAACTAATTTTATAAAGTATCTTACCCGTTTAGGCGTAGATAGCGAACATAGAAAAGAACAGTGGTCAACAGTCAGACACTTCTTTCTTTTATGTTACCACTGCTTTACAATCTACTTATATATACATAGCGATGATACTTTTTTTAACGTGTGGAAACTTCGACTAAAACTGTACGGTGTGCCACTCTGCGCCTAAGACAGGAGGGATCCCGGATCAACTATTATTATGACATCCAGCCCCTCCTAGTGCATGGCCGCTAGCGCGGGCACCATCTATGACTTAACTCTCTATTTAGGTTATATACGGCACACACGGACATCACTTCCTCGCAACAGGCCACTGAAGCGGATGAAGGTGAAAATCTGTCTCGTTCATCAGCAGCCACACTTAGCGCGACATGAGGTGCTGGCAATCGCACCTCTGTTGTCCGGTTCTCTGATTTCGCTTTTGGGTCTGATTGCATTTCGTCCTCCCAGGCCTTCTTCGCTGCCTCTAGACCACGGTAAAACAGTTGACGCTACCGCCCATGAAGCGTATAGCGATGATAGCTAAGTCAGTCCTACATTTCAATCATTATATGATAAGTTTAAAAAGGCTTTTTAAGCACACTATTGTAGACTTTTGCTTACAACGATAAAAAAATAGCTCCAGTATTATTTAAAATCTTGTCATAAATGCTAATGTCGACCTTATAAAGTTGGGCAAACGTTTTCACAAACGTTGAGAGTGTACGGAGAAGTCTAATAAACATTTCAAGTATTTCTTTTCTAAACAAAACTTATTAAATAAAGAGCTGGCCTGAATAGAAAACGACTGCCATTGAAGTAGCTTCGAGCAATTATGTAGGTGTTCCATCTGGGAAATGGTGCGTTCAAGTAAGTTTTCTTTTAATTCGTGCAGAGTGCTAAAAACTACCGTTAAAATGTACTAAAACGTATTCTGAGTACTGGTTTCCTACTCAATTTTGCACCGACAGAATTTGTAACGAGGCTCCCTTACAACTTTCTTTTGCATTAACTTTTTAGTTAGGACTTTTTTATTTTCTAAGGTAAAGTTGTCAAACGATTTGTTATCTTATAGACGTATTTACACTGTAAGGGCCTGCGTAAGCGGGCATCCAACAAATAATGAGCTCCTAATTATAACCGAGGACATTGTAGATAGAACTAAAAAAGGTATCCAAAAATAAAAGAAATTATATTTTCTAAATCAATTTATTGATACACCAACAACTGTTACACTTATTCTTAGATGTAAGACACACTTATCATAAATTATTATGTATATTATAGATTTACATTAAGAGTTCAATATCAAGGAAGTAGAGCCACGCTGATTTCAACACGAGCGGGCCAGCTCGACCGGGGCAGTACTACCCTCCCACAGAAGACCAACCTAAAGCGCCAGCATCCGTGCTCTCGTGTTTCGTTAGTGAGTGTGAGATCGGAGGCCCGTTGATGCAGGGGTGACAGTTATTGTGGTAAACTGTGTAAGCCTTACACTGTCATGATGACTGTCATGCCTTTTACGTCCCCAAGCGTGTCGTGAAAAAGCATCTCACAAGGCCACCATAGTATGGGTCACCATACTGCATTGTCTGCATTTGCAATGAGTGTGGTGACCACAACTCTTTGGATTCTATTCATGCTTTCCATCAGGCAGACTAGAGTCACTTTGGCAGGCTTGACATATAGAAAAAAAAATCAAATGACAAACACAGTTTTCTCATATAAACATGAGCTTAAAGTATTGAGTTACACTATAGTGAAGTACAAGAAAGAGGACGGAACAACAAATAAAATTTAGGTTCTGTTAAAGCTCCGCTGAGGTAATTATTTGATACCTGAACCTGAATATGACACGTCTTTTTTAGTCTCGTGATGAGAGGCTGCTGCGAGCCAGTTTCATGTACTGGTATGTCTAAGTAAAATATATTAAGTACGTTAAAACTTTAATCAAACATTTTTTCGGTGTAACTATTTATTGTTAATTAAAAATTCATGCACAAATTATGAAATTTGTACATAAGACTGAGGTTTCATTAATATACAGTTTTCGTTTTGATTTACATCAAAATGAATGTTTTTAAGACTGTCAGTGTAGACAGTTGAAAACTAATATTTCGCATAGGTTCTATCTTTTTTTTTCTACGTGAAGAGCCTGCCAAAGTGACTCCACTCTGTCTGATGAAAAGCATGAATAGAATCCAAAGAGTTGTGGTCACCATACTCATTGCAAATGCAGACAATGCAGTATGGTGACCCACACTATGGCGGCCTAGAGAGATGCTTTTTCACGCCACGCTTGGTGACGTAACAGGCATGACAGTCATCGTGACAGTGTAAGGCTTACACAGTTACTGTGACCGCTACATCAATGGGCATCCGGTACAGAATCCAGTATTGATTATTTAGACAGTATGTCTAAGTAAAATATATTAAGAAATTGTTAACGATCTCTCTAAAGGAAAGGATAACTGATAGAATGCTGCTCAATTTTTCGTCCTGTGCGAACATTTTAAAAGTTGATAAACACTGATATTAGCTCATTCTTGCCTGAACTGCTTTTAGTACCTAGGGTCTTAAAGAATTACCTCTGATGAGTAAGCGTTAAAAGTTATGAAGTTATTAAAGTAATAGTTAGCTGGAAGCCTATCCTTTATTGATGTCCTCCTCGACGTATCCGCCAACGGCGACCCTATGACATTTCCCTGGCGTGTACACGGATATGACTGGCAAAACCAAAACGCAGCAGAGTTGACCGCTTTTATCGCGCGTGTAATCGTAGATAGGCCTCAGCTGGGTCTTTCGCGAGTGCCTTCTCGCATCAAGCTCTTTTAGACGCTGTTGCTCATACTTGTCAGCTCCGTTCTTGATTCGCTGTCTCCACTTGGATCGATGTAGTGATAGCCTCTCCCAATCCTTCACCGGTATGTCACAGTTAACCAAATGTCTTTTGAGGACATATTAAAAGACTTATTATTTCTCGGTACACCGCAAACATTGTCCACCAAACCTTGCCCTGCTGGAACTCTGCATAAAATACTGCTTTAGGTAGCCTATGATTTTTCATACGGACCAAATGTCCGCACCATCGCAGTTGTCCTTTAGTTACAATGATTTCCATGCCTGCCATGTCTGACCGCCGCAACACTTCAGAGTTCGGAACACGATCCCATCATTGAATGTGGAGAATTGCTCTTAGACATTTCATATGGAAGATATCTCAGTTTAATACCTTTTTTGTAGAGAACCCACGTTTCCAATGCGTATAGCATCATCGGCAAGATAATAGCTTTGTAAACAGCCATCTTAGTCTTCAGCTGTAGATCATGTGAGTTTCAAACCCTATGATTGAGGCCTCCGAAAGCAGCAGCAGCTCTTGCGATTCGTGTAGCGATCTCAGTTTCTAACCGGTTATCGCTACGGATCAAACATCCTAGGTATCGAAAGTATGATACATCTTCTAATTGGTGACTGCCTAACATTAGTGGTATATCGTTCAGAGGCACGTTTCTAGTAGGTTGTTTTAGTACCCGAGTTCTTGTTACACTTATCACTAGCCCAAATCTTCGACACAAGATGTTGAGGAGCTCTAAATATTGCTGCAGACTTTCCATTGAATCAGACATGAGACAAACATCATCGGCTTATAAGACTTCCAGGAATTTCAGTTCCTTTACGTTTTGCTCGAAATCGGGACAGGTCACCCTTGTCGGAACGAACATTTAATATGATCCGATCATTGCATTTCTGCAACGCGTCATTCATCACAGCGGCAAAATAGATTGGGAAAAGTGTTGGAGCCATCACGTATCCCTGTTTAACACAAATTGCCACCGGAAATGCACCCGTAAAATTGTTGTCGTGCTATACGTGAGGAAACATGCCATTATCGAATTTGCGGATGAGATCCACAGACCCCTCAGGACATCCGCTTGAAAACCCCGAAGAACTTCCTACAGAGCTGCTCTTGGTATTCTGTCGAAAGCTTCGTCCAAATAGACAAAACACGTATAGAGGTCACGTTGTTGTTCTAAACTTTTCTCTTGCAGTTGTTTCAATACAAAGATTGCATCCACTGTGCCCCTATTAGGACTAAAACCACATTGACTTTCGGGAAGGGTTCGTTCTGCGAGAGAGTTACGGCGCGAACTTAGGAGAGGTATGCACGAGCCACAATCTGACAGATCTCCTTTACCTTTGTACAGTTTGCATATAGAGGCATCTTTCCATTCCCGTGGTATTTCCTTGGATTTCCAGACTCTCAAGATTAAGTAAAATAACCTTCTGTTAATATTATCCTTTATTAATACAGTCTGAATTGTATCCAGCATAGTATCGTGGAACCGACCTTAGGTGTCAAGAATATAAACGTTGTCTGAAAGTTAGATTGATAGCACATGCCAACCTCACAAGAGTTCGTTACCGATATCAGTTGGTCACTGTAGCTATTATGCTTTGAGACTTAGATCTAATTAAAAATAAAACTTTCAATTAAAAGAAAAACATGCGCCAACACTATAGTCCATAGTAAAATCTCTACTCGCTTCTGTAGAAGATCAAATCTATGTAAAATATTAGTTGTCAACTGTCTACACTGACAGTCTTAAAAAAACATTCTTTTTTTTTCTATATTAAGAGCCTACCAAAGTGAGTCTACTCTGCCTGATGGAAAGCATGAATAGAAGCCAAGAGTTGTGATCACCATACTCATTGCAAATGCAGAGAATGCAGTATGGTGATCCACGCTATGGCGGCCTAGTGAGATGCTTTTTCACACCCCGCTTGGGGACGCAAAAGGCATGACATGACATAGTGTGGACTATGGCAGCTTAGTGGGAAGCTTTTTCACATCCCGCTTGAATGTAAAATGTAATTTTGATGTAAATCAAAACGAAAACTGTATATTAATGAAACCTCAGGCTTATGTACAAATTTAATCATCTGTGCATAAATGTTCAAGTAATAATAAAGTATTACGCCGAAAAAATGTTTCATTAAAGTTTTTACGTATACTTTAACACTATTTTGAACTGTAATTAGTAAATTTATAAGCGAATTCTTTGGTCTTTGGGGAATTTCAATTTGAAATGTTAACTTAGACATTGAGAACTTTAAAATAATGTGAGCATATTGTTCAGGGAGGTGAGGGATTAAATTTTGTAAGATAATCGAGTTTTGGAAAATATTTTGTTCATCTTGAAATTTTGCTGTAGTAAACTCGTTTTGGGACCAAAGTCCGTCTCACTGTCTCTTGAAAGTTTTCATGAAAAAATTCTAATATGTAATATTTAAGTATTTTAATAATAAACATGTTTTTGCTCACAGCTTTACTAACAGTAAAATATTTCTCCACACTTCTGAGACAATACTTTACATTGACTCTCTTATTTCATCAACTCATACTTTACCCATATTTCCTTGAGTTCTGCTGTGAAAAAAGTTCTTCTGTATTAAATAATTTGTTGTAGTTATAAAGAATATACAAAAGTTTTTAATTCTACTTGTATGAACAGTACTGATAATTTTAGTTTCGGGTTCCTGAGCGTTTACTTACAGAATTGTCTGTGTCTCATATTGTTCATAACAATTCATAAAAAAAAATTAAGTATTTGTAAGCATTTCATAACAGAAAATGTTTTAAAAAATATTAGTCTTAGAGAGGAAAGATAATAAAAAATGCTAAAGTTTTAACAGATGTTTGATGCTGACTCATGCTGTAACATTTGAATAGTTCTGTAGAAAATATGTTAAAGTGATATGTTAAAAATATTATAAAATCAACAATAATATCAATATCATAAATAAAAATTAAATTAAATGTATCACGAATACTTTGGTATTACTGTTTCGATATTCACAAAGTATTATTACTGGAGTTTTCTAAAAGTGTATTTCTGGAAATCATTATAGCAATACAATTTTTAATTAGCAACACTACTACAGAATAAATGTTAATGCCAAAGTCCAAAATTAGGACATCTGACGTAAAATTTTATTACAATAAATGGTGACGCATTTTCTAAGTTTGAATTTCTACTTCTTATTTTGATTTTTTTTGTATAATATTTTATGGGTTTAAATAACATTTAAATAAAAAAAATGCATTTGGGTCTAAAAGTGACGATTATAAAAATTGGAGAAAAAGAAATTTAAGGAAAATTTATAATTTGTATGCATATTCCCTATTATTGTAAATTAATCCTCATATAAAAATAGCCAGATAACAAGCAAGCAAAGGGGTTTGGGAATATAAACAGCCGTAGATGTAAAAATACTATCAAGTCAAATTGGAAACCATTTTGAAATCGCTTCAAGGATTACCTCTGATGAGCAAGTATTAAAAAGTTACGAAGTTATTAAAGTAATAGTTAGCTGTAGGTACCCTTTACTAATCCAGTCTGAATGGTATTCAGCATAATACCGTGGAACCGACCTTAGCTGTCAAGAATATAAATGTTGTCTGAAAGTTGGATTGAATTTAAAGTCTACGATGAAATTGAATTCTGAGACCGTGTTCAAAGTTCCCCGAGTTGTTACTGCATGTTTATACATTGTTATACATTCACAATACCCAACGGTTTTTCATTAGGTTTCGGAAGTTTATGTGTTAGGTCCGTTTTTCTAATCGCTCTCTCTATATCATCTTTCTGGTCTTTATAATTCTCAACACTGTTTGGGGTCAGCTACTGTTACAGCTGGTTAATTGGTATTAGACCTCCATAATCCTAAGGGAGAACTGAATTCGAAGGTTGAACTACAGATAAACCACCGTCAAATTGACCCTCCTACTGGTTTATGTCACACGGGGCAGGGTACGCCCAACTAATTAGCTAGTGCGTCAATGTCCGCCTGCACTAACTGACGTGAACCCCTTTTTTTTTATTTTATGGTGATATTTTGCAACATGAATCTGTGGACTCTCCGTCACAAAGTAATAAAAATAATAATTGTTAAATAGTTCTATTGTCAAGTGAAAACAATTGAAATTCATCATTCAAAGAATGATAATTTCGTGTTCATCATAAGTTTAAAATTTTACTTTTGTTTTTTCAAAGAATCAAGAATACAGTTTATAAATATATTATTAATTATTTATATTTATTTTTTTGATAAAGCTGTGGAATATTCTCATAGATGTCCTTCACTCATTGGAAAGAGTGAAGGGGTCTGTCGGATTTTTACCGAGTAACAACCACTCCGGTGTTTCTCTGCTTGCAATTAGCCGGAGGGCGAGAATCGTATAACAATTACAACAACAATTATATTCTTCCGCTAACCCCGACAGACATTGACCCATCTCACCCAAGGTGGGTCCCGTTACCCGTTGCAGACGGCAACAATCTTCAGCATAGAGTCGAAGTTCTCTAAAAGCTCACACCGAACAGTGTGCGCAGCCTCTCGGACCTATTCAGGCGACACATTCCCCAAGTAGTCGTCCGCAGGCCATTTCCTAAGTTGGCTGGAGTCCAACGAATGGTTGGTACCCGGTACGTCATTTGCAGACAGGAGGAATGGTAGACAGATAGATAGATAGGTACTCTTTATTGCACACTATAAGTAGGAAACATACAATTGAGGATACAAACAAAAAATAGTAGTACAATGGGCGGCCTTATCGCAGTCTGCGATCTCTTCCAGGCAACCGTTAGATGGACTATACTGTTTAGTATTATGTAGTCTGTGGTGCACATTGCAATTTAGATATATTAGCTACCATTACACATACATATATACGAATACACATTCATATACTTACATTGGCACATAAATATGTATACATACATAAAAATAGATACAGATATAGCATATATTTGTTAAAAAGATAAATAATGATCCTTGACGAGTTTCTTAAAAGTACTCACCGACTGTGCCCGCCTAATAACCTCCGGTAAGGAGTTCCACAGGCGTACAGCCTGCACTGCGAAAGACTTATCAGCGAAAGATGTGATGTGTGTTGGGATTTCCAAAGTTCGATTTTCTAATGACCTCAAGCATCGTGTATGTGTGTCATGAATAAAAGTGAACCGTTTTTTTAAATAGATAGGAGTTGTAGGATTATATAGGGTATTATATAGTAGCGACAGGATATGAGTATTCCGGCGAAGTCGTATTGGGAGCCACTTGAGTTTTGTATGAAATTCGGATATATGATAATATTTGCGTAAACTAAAAATGAATCTGATACAGAAATTTTGAAGTCTCTCAAGTTTATCAAATTGTTCCTCAGTTAGATCGAGATAGCTGACATCGGCATAATCGAGAATGGGTAGAAGAGTGGTTTGTGCAAGTTCAATCCTAGTGGCAGTTGGAAGAAAATTCCGTAGTCTTCTTGAACAGTCTGTAGAGTCGTATATTTTACGGCTAACATTTCGAATTTGAACATTCCCGGAAAGCGTTTTGTCGATATATATATCCCTAAGTTCTTTACGTTGTCGCTGATTGGTATTTTGACTCCTTCGATAGACACTTGTGGTAGTGCAAGCCAGTCCACCTTTGCAATAAGTCTGGAGCTGCCGATGACTGTCACTTGAGTCTTACTAGGGTTAACTTTAAGCCCGTACATCGTTGTCCATCGACATATGTTACTCAGATCCCTGTTTATAGTATCAATGCCTAGAGGCAGCTCGTAAGGACTAGTTTGGAAATATATATTTTTCATTTGGAAGAGAAGGTCAAGCTGGCATCAAAAAAACTTGGTGTTCTGAATAGAGCGAAGCGATACTTCACACCGGCACAAAGGCTACTACTTTACAAAACACAAGTTCGACCTCACATGGAGTATTGCTGTCATCTCTGGGCGGGAGCACCGAAGTACCAGCTTGAGCCTTTCGATTCAGTTCAGAGACGTGCTGTGAGAATAGTCGACGATCCTGATCTCACAGACGGTATCGAGCCACTAAGTCTTAGGAGAGACTTTGCCTCCTTGTGTGTGCTCTATCGTCTCTACAATGGGCTGTGTTCTGAAGAATTGTTTGATATGATGCCCACAGCCACTTTCTACCATCGCACCGCTCGCCATCGTCAGGGAGCTCATCCACATACATTGGAACCTAAATGGTCGCGCACAGTGCGGTTTCAGAGAAATTTTCTCCCGCGAACAATCCCGTTATGGAATGAGCTCCCTGCCGAGGTTTTCCCTGGAAACTACAGTATGGGGCTCTTCAAGAAGGGGGTAAATAGGTTTTTAAAGGGTCGGCAACGCGCACGTGATGCCCCTGGTGCCGCAGGCGTTCATAGGCTGCGGTAACCGCTTACCATCAGGCGGGCCGTATGCTTGTTTGCCACCGTCGTGGTATAAAAAAAAAAAAAAAAAATATTTGCAAATCGTCTGCGTATAAGTGGTAGGAAGAAATAAGTTTATTAGTGATGGTATTAATGAAAATTAAAAATAGCAAAACAGATAAAACGCCACCCTGTAGTACACCAGCAGACGTATTCAACCAGATTGAGTAGTTGTCATCAATACGGGTACGTTGCCGGCGACCAAACAGGTAATCACGAAACCAGTCAACAGCTGATGGAGATATGTTGAGAGAGCTTAGTATGGCAAGAAGAACGTCGAAGTCGACTGTGTTGAAGACATTGGTAAAGTCCAATAGACATAGCACAGTGAGCTTTCGACTGTCCATTCCTGCCCTTATATCGTCAGTTACATTAACAACAGCAGTAGCTGTGCTGTGTCCGGGACGGAAACCGGATTGCAGTGGGTTGAGGAGGTTATTTCTGCAAAGAAAGGAATTAAGCTGATTGTGGATAAGGCGTTCAAGGACCTTTGAAAGAAAAAGGTAAAATGGAGATAGGTCGATATTCGAAATAGGATACAGGGTTACGATTTTTTGGTAAAGGAGTAATTTGGGTTTCTTTCCATTTTAATGGGAATACGCCGCTAATGATGGATTCATTCGGTATGCGGGTAATTATGGGTAAAATTGGATCAAGGATAAGGAGCACCATATTACGACTGATAGAATCGGTTTCAGTAGCGTTTGATGTAATGGACCGGATACTCTTCTCAACATCACAAGCAGACACTTGACTAAAGACCAAAGGAGGACAGTCAGGGGTTGGAAGTGCTGAAAGATAATTTAGTGTATTAGTTTTAGTTGTCTTATTAAATACAGACGAAGTAGAGAAATATTGATTAAGTGAGTTAATATCGAGCTGGTTACAAGACAGCTCTTGACGCTGTTTTCCAATCCCTAATGACCGAAGAAATTTCCAGACTTTGGCTGGACCACCGTTTTGTACGGCACTATGAACATATTGGCGTTGTGCATTCCTACACACCTTGTTGCAGCGATTTCACAAATTTATATATTTTTCTTTGTTGTAGTCTGTTGGTCTAGCTTTAAATTTAGATTTTGCCGCTGCTTTGCACCTAATTATTATTTTTATTTCATCTGTAAGCCAGGGAGATGGTAGATGTTTCAGCTTAACAGGTCGAATTGGTGCATGTATGTCATATAAGGCCACCAGTTTACTGTTACATATCTCCAGCATATCATCAATGGAGGATACCGACAGAAGAGGAGCCCAGTCCAACTTCTCTGCATCCCTTCTAAGAAGACCAAGATCTATACCATTAAAGTTGCGCTGCATTAAAATTCTCGACTTTGCCTTAGGGGAACGGGTATTGTATGAGAGAAAAAGAAGGTCATGATAAGAAAATTCGTCTGCTGAGTATTGCCCGTGTTTGGCAACGCGATCGCTTGACGAAACAAAAATTAGGTCAAGAAGAGAAGGAGTACAGTTAGGGAAGTTATGGGTGGCATTTAAAGGAAGAAGGAAAAGGTTATTGGATTCTGTGATAGAGAGTAGTGATGAAGAACGAGAGTCATTCTTCAGTAAGCAAGTGTTAAAGTCACCCATAATAATGATTTGACTGTACAATGGCAAAAGGGATTGTAGGATATTCTCAAAGGAGGAAAAAAAGTTGACACGTAAAGAGGGACAGTAGTAAACACCTAGTAATAATTTTAAGTGGTGTAGCTCGACTTCCACGAACAAGTGTTCACCAGCGTTTGATGGCGGTGGTTGTGAAGATATACTCACCACCTTATGTGGTATGTAGTGCCGAAGATAGATAGCCACACCACCACCATCACCTATTGTTCGATCGTTTCTTATGAGTGTGAAACTAGGCAAAGAGTAAGAGGATGAAGGAAGACAAGGTTTAAGCCATGATTCCGAAACAAGAATAGCGTGAATATCCTGGCAATCAAGATTTGTCAGCATATCGGGGAAATAGGCCGGAATACTTTGGGCATTTAAATGGATGACATTGAAATTACGTGCAACATCGCCAAAATGTCGCTGAAGTGTGTCAGCCAATGGTGAAATACTAAGGAAACTCTCATTATCATTACTACTGAGTGAATGAAACTCATCACTATCAGAGTTCATAATATTTGCTAGAAAAATAATGTAGTAAAAGAAAAAGTAATAAGTAAATAGAAATAATAAATAAATAGCAATAGAAGAAATATATATAGTTAAATATATCTATAAGCTAGAAGATGCAAATTTCAACAGCAACCGCAGTATAGTCCAACTGCCAGTTGCTTGGTGTTCACAAAAAAGCAATCAATATAATAAAGCAGAAAAACACAAAACCAATCAAAAAAATAAAAATAAAATAAAGTAAGAATAACAAAACAAATTCAAAACATGCCAGTGAAAAGTTGCAGGATAAGAAAAAAAAACAAAAAAAAAAACAATTGCCAAAGTTGATGTACGATGATTACATGCTTTAGATTTCATAATTATAAAAAAGTAAAATAAAAAAAAAATATTATTATCTAAAGTGAAAATATAGTTAACATGTAGTGGTTATTAGTTGAACAATAATAAGAATTTAAACGCTTAGAGTAAAATTTTAAGTATATTGAACGTAATGACAATTTATTCTATCGGTTATAAGCATTGTGTTATGACGAGAATGTCAGTCGGAACGTAACTTTATAATAGTATATCGATAGTGATTTGACGCTTAACGAGAATGACAGTTTATTTTGACACTGGACTGTCTATAAACATTAGGAAAAGAAAAAAGTTAATTTAACTTATAAATACCGTGCATATGATATGAAAAAAAAAAAATACTTTAAACTTATTTAATTTCAGTTGATTTTATGAACATTTTATGTCTAACACAAGCGGGCAACACGAAATGAAAGACATTGTGGAGTCAACTTTCCGCTACTGGCATGGGAATTATGGAAAACAACTATGTGATGAAAGATTATCACTTTCTTGTAGCCGTTCTTTTGGTCTTCGAATTCACATTTTTACGGGTGGTTGGCTTCACACTCGTCATGTCGTCTGAAGTAACTGAAGCATGCTTTATTAAGTCTGCTCGTGAGTTTATCTTAAGACGCTCCCCATTTGTTCCAAAAACAAATATAGCACCCTCCCTGGTCCAACACTTTGCAACACCAAACATCTCTCTGGTAGCCAGAAACAGGTCATGACGCGGTTTTGTTAGAAATTCAGACAATGTAATACCTGAACCTTTAAGTTTGGTTTTTGAAAACCACACCTTGTCTCAGATAGATACATGTTGCAGCTTAACAAGAATGGGACGGTGGCTGTGTGGGGTTACAACCCCAAAAAGACCTACAGGTCTACCGAGGCGATGACAACGCTTTATGTCATTTAGAGAGAAATCTTCAACTTTAAGCCGAGTCTGTATTATATTTTGGGCTTTAAGAGCAAGGTCTTCTTCTTTTTCTTCTTTAACGCTATGAATAAGAAGAATTTTCCTACGCCCTTGCATCTCTAGTTGGTACATACTGCGTAATAGTGATTCAACTTGTTGCTGTAAACTCTTGAGAACATCTACTACAAAGTCCCTGAATATAGTGAACTCTCCGGCCAGACCAGCAATGTTAGTTAGGGGGCTTGTGGTATTCTGGAGATTAGCTTCAAACTTACTTATTCTGCTATGGAACATGTTGCTTAGGTTTTCTACTGTGCTCAGTAGTGATTCCATCTTCAATTAATATAGTGAACACAAATATAGTGATGAAAGTTGATAGGAGTTTTACAAACTGGCAGGCAGTCACTTTTAACTAGTTTTATTGCATAAATACAAGTAAAGTAACTAGTAATAATATTTTTTCAATAAATTTACTAAGAGCAAAATTTAACCTGTGTAGCACTCACAACTACCCTCTGTGGAGTCTCTTTGAGACTGTGGAGAATGGTAATGCGTTCTCTTTCTCATACTGCCACTTCCTTTGAGAACATTACTTCCTCGTAGAAGGAAGCGACGGCGCTCCATGCACTCTCGTTCTGGATTATGGACAAATTAAAATTCGAATAGATTATTAGTATTACAGTAACGTATGATAATATTATTTATCTTCATTATTGAATGTATGTAAATATAATATACACGATATTACAGTAATTAAGATAATTTGGTTGTATTAAAATTAATATTTAAATAAGACATTACAATTATTCTTAAAAACATACAATAAACTGAAATTATTATATAAGGAAATAAATAACTGTATTAGACTTTTTTTTATCGTATACAGATTAAATCTCAAACAAATAAATCTGAAGATATCGAATAAGTACATCGTGTCGTGTATAGCGGAGTACATCAACTGCATCACTCCTCGTAAACCATCAGGAGGGTCAAGCTTACAGCAGTTCACTGGCTTATTATTACAAATTTCACACAGAAACTTGGCTTGAACTTAGCAAGAATTAAGTGTAGAACCTAAGATCTTTAGATCAGCAGTCGCATATTCTAACTATTAGACTAATGAAGCATCATCTCTCTATATAACGTTTAAATATTTTAACGGTAGAAAATTAATGTTTCGGCATGTATTATAGGTCGGTTCGACTGTGGCGTAGCCAGGATCTCACAGAAAGCCAACTTTTACTATTTTTTTGTCAGATTATATTAAGGGAGTGATGTTACCGATGCTCAAACTTCTTCTCCTTTTGATTCTGGTGAGCTGTGTGCTTGTCTAGGTGATAATTTTTTGTTAGCAAACACACACACGTGTGATTCTTTGAATTTACCGATCGTCCTTAAGCTAAGATTACGATTGCCACCAACCATAATATCACCATCAAGAGAACCATATAATTGTTTGATATCAATGGTAAATTAGACCTGTTTCGCTGACCTGATAACTTGTAGAGAGAAATCAGCACAAAACCTGCAGTCCAACCTTTTTTAACTACAATCTTAAGACTATCTCTTTTCAACTGATTAAAAGAATTTTGTCTAACAGGATAAATAAATACTTCGGACATCTAGTTTCAAACTAAGCAGAGCTTCTGCTATGACAACTAGACTGACTGATAGAATTCTTATGTACTTTTTTTGTAAATACATAAATATTATACATAGAAAACACCCGAACTTCGAAACAAATATTTGCAGATCATACAAACTTTTAATCCGACCCGGGATCGAACCTGAGACCTCAAGCACAGCAGTCGCATTCACTACCGCTGCGCCACCGAGGTAATTAATATTAAATAATAATAAAAGTATGATATAATAATAAATCGAGGTCTGAAGGTGGGTTTATTATACCCGTACATAAAGCCTCATAAAAGAACCAGTAAACAATCTATCTCACATCGATAGCAGCCATAACATCCGTTTATAACACTGTTTTAATAAACCTTCATCAATACAGAGTTTAAAGCCACAAAAAACATAACACGTACTTCACAAAGCGTGTCAAATATCATCACTTCACACATTCCGGAAACATTTCGAAACTGCAAATACAGCAATACATTTTTATGAGGAAACAAGTGAACCATGTAGCAACATAAAATGTAAAATAGCTCGCCCCAATAGACGTGAATAGCACTGTGGTGGTTGGGGCTTGTGCTCGGTGACGTAATCAATTGAAAGGGTAAGGCGACACATTCCCCGGCAATCTTCATTATTGAACCCATGTCGATTTCATTAGAAAGTATTTTTAATAAAAGTATGTACAATTTGTGTGGGCTGTAAGTTTAATGAATTTTCATTTGTATCTTTATTCATTTGTTAACATATTCTCTTTCCCATCATCTTTCCTAAAACTTGTTAGAGGAATTTGTTGAAAGAGGATGGAAGTGTGTAAGAGAAGTGCACGTCCTGTCAAGTGTTATTTAGAGTAGGTTATCCAGGATTGGCTATTTATCAGATCGCAAGCGACTACTATCAAGTTTCTACTTTCTACAGTTAGCGTAATTAATGTAATCTAATAAATTATATCTAGTTAAAATTAAACTAGTGTATATCTACTTTGAAACAAACACTATATGCAATCAGTGTTAACAATACTGTCATGCCTTTTACATCCCAAAGCCTACACGTGACTGCACGCTTGGCCTAGTTGTTTAAGCGGTCACCATGCTGCTCTCTACTGTGCTGAGTGTTGTGGGTTCAAACCCACATGGGACAATACTTTGCGTGGTCCACAA
The DNA here is from genome assembly GCA_949316085.1 of Hypercompe scribonia. Taxonomy (NCBI): domain Eukaryota; kingdom Metazoa; phylum Arthropoda; class Insecta; order Lepidoptera; family Erebidae; genus Hypercompe; species Hypercompe scribonia. Next base: position 23,839,337 of record OX438975.1, read on the forward strand.
GTAGTTGTTCTGAGTCTGGGTCTTTATGTCCGTTTCAAGGATGTTTGTAAATTCCCCGCGACAGAGGATTTATTCCTAGAGCGTCCGTTGTCCTTAAAAAAAAAAGAAGTGACGTGGGAAAAAAAAACATGTTACTAGGCCGCCGTAGTGTGGGTCACACTGCTGCATTGCCTGCATTCACAATGACTATGGGAACCACAACTCTTGGATTCTATTCATGCTTTCCATCAGGCAGACTAAATAATAACATTGTTCCCGTTTTAATATGTGTACAGTTTAACATAAAACTGAAGTTTATTCGTTCAAAGTTTCACTACAGTAAAGTGTTATTTGTTATCAGGTAAAAATACAGAAAACTAACCCTCCTGTTAAACAATAAGATAGGTTTAAACTATACTAGTTTAGGTAAGAATTTTCAATATATTCAAATTCTATTCCGTTCTGTTTTTAGAACACAATTTGTGAACTGTAACTCGATCTGTTTCACAAAAATAGTTTCAAAAGCATTAATTTCAGCTAGTTCAAGCTATTTCAACTTCCGTTTTTAGGAGAACCCTATATCTATGTATAAGCAGCGTACTATTAAAAGCTCTTTATATAATGTGATACGTAACTCTTTCACTGCATGTGTTCATGAGTGAAAGTTTAACATCAAGTGACTTTACAACATGTGTGTGCCTCTCTATGCTCATTGCGCATTAAAAATTAATAATTTTCTAGTTCAAATCTTTATTTTTCCAAGATTGAGTACGCACTGAGTCCATTTAACATTCTATTCAATTGGAAAAATCATAATATTTTGAATTTTCTTCAGTCAATTATGTAAAAGCTACGGACTTCTTATTTGCATATTTGGCGAACCGCCACAAAAAGTTTAGTCTATGTATTTGCAAATATAAACATGAATTACTACTAATTATTTCAGTTTCATATATTTACATAACAATATAAAAGTGAAGGTGCATGAGTATGTTTGTTTGTTATTTTTGTGAAGTTAACAGAAAATATATACCTGCAAAATCGTGACCAAATATTAGCTATATGTAGTAACTACAGAGTAAAGACATCTAGATTTTGAGATATTAATACATTTTAGATGTTCAACATGTCTGTATCCTAGAAACCATATACATCAACAGTACGAAACTTATTAGACATACAGTAGTGTCTGTTCATCTAAAAATAACGTTATACTTTACCCTATCTTCTTCCGGCTCCTGCATAGTGTCCTCCAGGAGCCAGAAATTTAGGACTTTCTATTCTACCACCGAAACATTGTAAATAAAGAAGGAATGCCCTTCTTCTTTCGCCTGCTCTAAAAACGACACCTTTCTACCCGACTGTACCAGAACCAAGGTTATGGTTTTCGAGTGTTTATACTTATAAAGTTTATATGCAAACAAATATACATTGGCATACTAAAAAAACCAGTCAATACCTTTTGCAATATAATATTTCGATAAAAAAGACAATTAATAATATTTACTGTGCAACAGTTACAACAAAGTGTTTTCTTTTAAACGTAGCACTCACTTCAGTTTTAAAACGAAAATAACAAATAAATGTTGGCAATAAATAAACGGTAACGAATATTGCTCCTAGGCAACTTGTACGGTACTTATTTACACCTGTACTGTACATTGTTTCTGTTTCGTGTAAAATTATCGATATTTTTATTAAAAACAAATACAAAATAAGAAATTTAAGTTATAAACTTGTGCATACGGGGCCGAGCCGTGTTCTGCAGGTCTACAACCATAAGTCGTCATCACTAGGTAGTAGAGCCACGCTGATTTCAGCACGAGCGGGCCGGCTCGACCGGGGCAGTACTACGCTCCCACAGAAGACCAACCTAAAGCGCCAGCATCCGTGTTGTCGTGTTTCGTTGGTGAGTGTGAGACCGGAGACCCATTGATGCAGGGGTGATAATCATCGTGGTAACTGTCTAAGCCTTACACTGTCACGATGACTGTCATGCCTTTTACGTTCCCAAACGGGGTGTAAAAGCATCTCACAAGGCCGCTATAGTGTGGGTCACCATACTGCATTGTCTGCATTTGCAATGAGTATGGTGACAACAACTCTTGGATTCTATTCATGCTTTCCATCAGGCAGAGTAGAGTTACTTTGGCAGCCTCTTAATGTAAAAAAAAAAATCATCATCAACCAATGGCAATGAATTGCTTGATATACTCGTAAGCCTCTCCCATTGGACTCCTCCACTCTGATCGATAAAAGATTAAATTCGGTGGATCTAGATTTCTGTCTTAAGAATTACTTTTATACATAAAGAAGTATTATGATTTAGATCGTACAAAAATTCAACCCCTCTATAACATGTTTTAGCTTCTCTCTTGATCTCTCATGCTATATCAGGATATTAACTTTAACAATAACTAACTGCCCCGCTGAACTTTGTCTGCGTCTCTCATTAAGAATAAATTTTCTCCATCTTTGCAAAATTGTTCATTAATGTTCAATACGTATTGATTAAAATGTAATCTAATACAGATATATACATTATTCAATACTAAAATATTTTTTTCAAACTGCACCAGTAGTTTCCGAGATTAGTGTTTTACTAAATAAAAAAACACGCTTTTCAACTTTATAATATCGGTATTTTGGGAGTTAGTATGTTTTGTGTTACTCCACAATATATTTTTATCTGATGCATCTACCACGTGAATGCTCAAATTAAACACAGTATATATTCAATATGGATTTACTGTTCAGTTGGTACCAATACTCACAGTATTTGTCTCCAAGAGCTTAAACTACCCGCTTTGTTAATCAGAGTGGCCACTTAATATTTTTGTGTACCAAACTCTCTGTATAAAAAGTGGCGTCGTCAAAAACAGTGTTGCCACATGAACGCTACAGTATGGATTTTTTGAACATTTCATAAATTGTAAACACTTTACGTAATCCGTGGGGTTCACCATGGAACCCAAAAACAGTACAAATACACTTGTCTGTAACATATACAGGGTGTGTATATATATTCAATATCGAAAACATGAATAACCCTATAGGTATATATTATCCAGCAACCAATCGTAATTGCCTGTTTGATAAGGGTGCCGTACATGATGTCAGGGGGGAATTAAATTGCTTTATCTTGTTGCAAGTTTATTAATCAGAAATCATTTGCGGTGCGTCAGAAATCATAAATAACTACGTCGTTTCGATATATTGGAGTTTTAATTAGTGATATTGGTTGAAAACAAATTACGCTAGCACTCAGAAGCACGATCCAGATTTTTTATGTTTACTCATCGAATGTAAAGAGTCGTGGTTTGAATATCCAATAAAATCACACGATGATGGAAGCCGATTTTTTTAAATGAATAATTCGTATCATATGTCTTTTAGTATCAAATTTCTATTCAAATTTTACTAAAAGTAAAAGAACCAACTGATTGAAAAATCATTAAAGGACTTCAAAACATCTATAATATGATAAATTATTACACACTGAAATATTTTTTCTTCAAATTTTAATAGGACTAATTAAATAATCTGAATCGATTCATAAATTCCGACGAAGTTCTAAGATGACACAAAAAAATTAATAAAATTGAGAAGTCCTTCTGTTGAAGGTAATTAAAATATAGACTCCAGTTTGTTAGGCGTAATTTTTGTAAGGGGAGAAGTACTTTTCTCCGGGACAGGTCTTAACAGAGTATGGCGTCGATTAATCGAGGACCTGAAATCACATGTTCCGAGTCCCCTTTAGAGTAATATGTCAGAGGTCTGCTGTCGGGGCAGTGTTTAGTGGCAACACCTGACTCATACACCCCAAGGAGCAAGAGATCCAAAGAGATTTTCCACCTCGAGAACCAAAAAAAGTGACATGTATGTAATGTGAAAGTTCGCTGAAAAACATTATAAGAATAGATTATTATGAATTTCACCATCGCCAAGTTACTCGTGTAGCCGCCCAAGCGTACTACCTACGCTATTAAAATCTTAATATTATTAAAAGACTTTTATTTTTTTTCTACGACTTTTATATATTACTGATTATTATTCTAGATTTTGTTTTCTTTTGTGTTTAATGGACTAAAACATAAAATCAGTTATAAAACATAGGAAATCTGTTTCTGAGCGTTTCTTTTTACTCACCAGCACTACCACTAAAAAATATCGGTATCCATTAGAGGATTGATTGATGAATTTAGCTGAATATTGGGTTTCCGGAACAATTGTGTATTTACTCATATCACTAATATCGAACACAAATAACAGTCCAAATCAGTTTCATCTCTTACAGTACGCTCTTGATGCTGAGGTTCAGGTTATGTGAAAATTTGCTTTACAACTTCAGAAATGGATTTGAATATTCAATTACCAACGGGTTGAATTACAATTAGCGGTATGATAGTATAGATGGGGATTTGAAATGACCAAATCTTCTATATATTTTTTGACTAACTGTAAGGTGTTGTTTTATATTAAAAATAGTAAATTAAAAAATCATTAAACCAGGTCACGAATGCGAACAAAATCATTGAACATACAAATTCAAAATTTTCAGTCGCATTATAAACTCTTTTTGGAATTTATTACAGACATAAATCAATTGGCTTTGAAATTGAAACTTTTCTGATCACACCATCCAATCATTATTTTTTAATTACACTTGCAACTAAATTATATATAAATAAATTGTATCTTGCCTTTGACCATAAGGATTACGACTGGCTAAACCTTCCAGAGCAATCAAACAGAATAAACAGTTTCTGGAATATCAAAACAATTTTAATCTCAATTAAGAAATAGGTCTGAGAGTAAAATTTGTAATAAAAGTTTATTTAGTAAATGAGATACAACAAACTGCTCGAGGTATATTTCCAGTTATTTAGCATTAACTGTACTTGTACTCGTTATATTTTCTTTTCAGTTGGACAAGAATTGCTATTTTTTTCTTTTTAACGGCATGCCTAATTGTTGATGCCTGCCTGATGGAAGCATGGATAAAGTCAAAAAGTTGTGATGGCCATTCTCATTGTCAATGTAGACAATGCAGTATAGTGGCACACCATGATCACTTTAGGATGATCTTTTGTGAGCAGGTAGTCATACCTCGGTCGAGCCAGCCCGTACGTGCAAAAGTCAACGTGGCTCTAATACCTTGTAAACTCATTCTTCGAATGTCCAGTAGTGAACTGGAATACTATTGATGACGATGGTGATAAAATCATTCAAGTGATAAGCCCTAAATCGGTTTTATAAGAAAATCAATAATGCGCAGAAAACCAACAAAAAAAAGATATTTAAAAATTTCCATTTTTTCCGGAAAAATAAAGAAAAAATATTTTTTTTTACTAACGCACGCTAGTGTAAACTCTAAAAATACTAAAAAAAAAAAATCACGAAGAAGATAAAAACGTAAAGGCTACAACATAAATAAGAACACAGTTTTAAAATACAAACTTATAACTACTTACCCTTCAATGGCCGTGATCCAATAAAATACAGCACGGTGCTTGAGTTTTTACATTTCATTTTTTACATAAGAAATTCAAGCGAAACGCTTCGCACGTTTCGAAAACGTTAGTTTCCACCCACGAAATAAAATGAAGTGGAGTCTTAGGGAGCAAGAAATAATCTAAATATTTTATGATTTTTAAAAATACATTTGCTATTAAAGTAAACATGTAAAGACCAGTAAGAACAATATTTTATAGACGGACTCAGCTCAATAAAAACTTTTTAAGAACTTTGATTAGGTTTCTGAACGTCTAATCACTTTAACGACAGTATTAACTTCAATAGAAAGTATTTATAAAAGATTAGATAAGCCAGAGCTGTGTATATTTTCATCATCATTAACATCCCCTAATAGTCCACTGCTAGACATAGGTGTGGCAACTTTCACATACAGCGCCATCTAGCGAAAATACATCGAACTACAAAGTATCATGAACTACGAAGCAACTACTAATCCTTTATCGCGAAATAGAGATTCTCGTGCCAATTAGCATATTTACAACATCTCAACATCAACTGTTGGGACGTGGCCCGCCAAGCATGATCACCTCGTCTGGTCGGAGGACATGACACGTCATCCCTCTACAATATATATCTCCTTAACTAGGCTGGTCAGACAAGCTATCAACAGTCTCTAAACAGAGATTCGGAAACACTCGTGTTTTCTTAAAATACCGCTTTAAATAAAATAAAAATGTCATCTGATAAAGGCAACAAAATTATTAAATGTGTGTAAATCAATATTATTGTTGTATCAATGAAACAGATTGCTTCATTGCAATTGCAATTGATTAATCCAAAACAATACACGAGTATGTATTTAATTCATACTATTAAATTATTAACTCAACAAAAATCACTTCACTAAAGTTGAACTTGAAATTTGCTGCTTGTTTCTATGAATTATGACTTTGTTACTTGTAAAACGATATAATTAAGTTAACACTGCATCTTTCCTGACTCTTAAAAACATCACAATAAAGTCTTTTTTCAAATGGTCACAAATTTTTAAGTTGGTTGTTGAACATCACACGCAGGGTGGGCCCGTAATTTTCGTTTCAACCGTACCGGGCAACTTGTGGTATGTAATTAACGAGCAACTACATAATATTTATTTTCAGTCCCATTTTCACCTTGTAATCGTTTCTCTGAATACTAGAAATTATATGTTTAGTTGTTAAGTATTCATCATATTGTGGATAAAGTTACGGTATTATTCTGTTCCAAAATTAGTTATTGCGTCCACAAGCATTGTACAATTTTTATCCTCAGTGGAAATCAAACTCATGATCTCCAGACGGGTCACCTTACGAATAGTGATTATCACGTCTATGAACATCTGTCACTTAAATTACAAGTTGCCAACCTTTACCTGCTCCCACCTTCTCTTACCACTTGCATTTCAGAAAACACACTCGCTTGATCAACTGAAGAATATTTTAATACGTTCTTGTGTATGTGTGTCATCCGTGTGGTAATGGATGAATACAGTGTTACCACCCCTATTTATCCCGTGGGTGCCGTAAAAGGCGACTAAGGGAACAAAGTATGCAAGACAACATCATTACAAAGAGGCCAACCCGTCTGGCCAGTGTGGTATATTAGGCCAAAACCTCCTTGCTAAGGAGAGGCCTATGTCTAGCAGTGGACTGTAAAGGCTGTTGATGTGTATGAGTGCGATTCCCTAAATACCATGGCTCTTCCAGAGGAAACCTATTATGAATATGTAGTTATAATATAATATTAATCCCTTTTTCTTGAGTTGTAGGGTCAGATAGTATCCATCTTCTGTATCGTTACCATGACAAACAATGGATGTCTCTATCAGAGAAGTGTAAAAACATCATATTAAATAGAATTCATGCATAATCTCTGATACAGTAAAGTCTTAATTTTAGATTTTTATAACTATGAGCAATATATAACATCATTTATATGAAACCATCAGAAGATTGGGACTTTTTGTTATTATATTTCAACGATTATAAACTATGATGATAGAAAATGGATGATATACAGAAATAGTACCTTTATAAAATAATTTAAACTTTCTTACAATGAGCAAATGAGGAGTTGAGAACCTGAACGTAAGCGGCTATCACTGCCTATTCATATTTGCATCTCACAAGTGCGTTCAAGACCTGTAAAAACCGATCTCTTAAGGGCAGTCTTTTAGTAGTCTTAGTCACTTATAGAGAAACAAGAAAGACTTTGCTCAACGTTGCTATAGATGTCCAATACGAGTAATGTATAATTATATTTATAAAAAGTATTTCTATTTGTGAAAAGTAATTTTTGTAAAGTCGACGCCCGCGTACATCTCGTATTGAATTTCCAGATTTCTTGGCTAAGTTTCGCGCGGTCGGAAAATATTTTATTAAATTTCTTATCTGTTTCAATATAAACCATCTTCTAACTTTTTGCACACAAGTAAAAATTTAATTTTCTTTACATATTACTTTTATTTGAAGACTGTAAGTTAAACCGGGCTTCGATATCAAAAACATTAAAACACAATTACATAATGTTTATAGGGCCAGAGTATTGTTTTGTCATGGAACATAAATAGAAACTTTAATCTGGTTCTCTGAGTGCCTCAGAAAACATTAACCATCACTTAAATAGTAAATAGCCAGTGCCGTTGAGTGTCAATCTTGATCCTCTTTGATTCAGAGACTAGAACACTTCGTAGCGCTATCTAAGTCTTAATAAAGCCACATCTATTTCTCTTAATACTCGTAATAATTACTGCACAATAATTGCTGTACGTGTGGTGACGGATTAAGAATATCTAGTGTTACCACCCCTATTCATCCCGTGGGTGTTGTAAAAGGCGACTAAGGGAACAAAGTATAGAAGACAACATCATTACAAAGAGAAGGAAAACTTGTAATAAACTCTATTCTAGCCCGTCTGGCCAGCGTGGTATAGTAGGCCACAACCTCCTTGCTAAGGAGAGGCCTGTGTCAGCAGTGGCCTGTAAAAGGCTATTGATGAGAATAATTGCAAAAACATTAACCAACATGAGTAAAGTATGTTCTTCTTCTGTAATCGAAAAGCGTATCAAAGTGAAGTTATCTGCATCAAGCTACATTCTTACTGAATCTTCTAATTCTACTTCCGTAAGCCACTCAGTCAGAGAAATTGATTCTGGAGAATTAAATCTAAAGGTGAAAGTACATTTGTACATATGTGTTCGCCTATGCATGTCATGAAAAGAAATTATACAGGACATTATATAAAGTGGAATGTGTCAGAGGTTTTCCGTTTTTATATATCACATCCAAATATTAGAAGTTATAATATGCTGAAGGTAGTGGGATGAATATTTGGTGTTTGTTTAAGAAGAAATATCTACGTCAACAAACAGTAACCCTTATGTAAGCATTATTCCTTTTTATTTTTATTACGTCGTCCGCACTTCTCACTAAAGTATGTATAAGAAAAGGTCATGTTTATCTAAACATTGGGATCCGGATATATTAAGGAATGTGGGGACAATGTCTTCAAACATGCGATTTTAGGTCCTACACAAACAGATATCTTTTGTACCTAATTTTTGTTGTAATTTAAAATTCAATGTAAATCTGAACATGAAACTTAATAAACATCTACTGTCTATAGGTGTTATCATTTTATTAAATTGAGAACCAAACTATTGTTGTTATAATAAGTACTTTAAGAATTTTAATCTCCTTCAAGACCCTCCCACCTCAATTTTCACTTCTTATTTTATGTGCTCTGAATGTAACTAAGGTAAAAACGTTAGAAAATATACTGCAGAATTAACCCTGAAAGTACGAAATACAGTACTGCTATGGTTATTATTATTTTTTTTTATATTAAGAGCCTGCCAAAGTGATTCTACTCTGCCTGATGGAAAGCATGAATAGAATCCAAGAGTGATGGTCACCATACTCATTGCAAATGCAGACAATGCAGTATGGTGACTCACACTATGGCGGCCTTGTGAGATACTTTTTCACAACCCGCTTGGGGACGTAAAAGGCATGAAAGTCATCGTGACAGTGTTAGGCTTACACAGTTACCACGATAACTATCACTCCTGCATCAGTGGGCCTCCGGTCTCACACTCACCAACGAAACACGACAACACAGATGCTGGCGTTTTTGGTTGGTCTTCTGTGGGAGGGTAGTACTGCCCTGGTCGAGCCGGCCCGCTCGTGCTGAAGTCAGTGTGGCTCTACTACCTGATTTTAATTAGTTAATAATCTTGAGTAGACCACAGAATGGAAAGCATAGCCTGAGAGATACATCCACTGGTGGACATGACTTTTTAATGTTCATAATTCAATAGTGGTTGCGAGCAGCTTCTGAACAGAAACCTTTCAAGTATTTCAGTAAGGCATATACTGAGCAGAAGTCTTCAAAGTTAATGATAATGGTAAAAGAAAACTCAAGAGTTCGTTCTAATTCCGTAGCATTCCTGTCAAAAAAACTTTGTTTACTGTAGTTGTGAGACAAGTACAAGAGAAACTCGTGTATATCATAAATACAATTTACCTTAAGTTTTGATAGGTCAAATTAATAATTTGTGTGCGTGACAATATTAATTAACAAAACCCCAGTGAAATTTAATGTAATAAAATTTAATATAGAAATAATTTGATTTTATTATATTATAGAAACCTGGAAAACTTAGCGGAACATACCAAAACGCGATGCTATTAAGTAGTTTAATTTAATTTATTTTCTTTTTGAGGAATTTTTTTCATATGGTAGGGCAGCGAACGAGCATATGTGTTACGCGGCAGTGTGTGACTAATATTAGATTGAGGAAGAAGTTATATTATGAAGATATGAATAGAACGAAGGATCTAGAGCAAAGGAATCAGTACAAGAAGTCAGATCCAGATGGGACTACGAAACTGGGACTATAGCAGTCCGCGCAAACATGTTACGGGTGTTCTTGTAACTGATGCTGCTTAAATTTGCTGGCTACAATCGTAACACGTGGTTTCAACTACATGGAACCATTTGTCACACATCCGATGAGTCCCTGCTGGTGGTCAAACACATATTTCTGGAAAAGCTGATTACTAGACGAGGCGACATTTCATGGTCACGCAGAAGTCTAGATTTATCAAGAGCAGACTTCTTTTTATGGGGTTATTTAAAGCCTCGTGTCTACATTAATAAAGCAAATAAACTACGTCAACTAAAAGAAAAATCAGCGAAGAGATGTCGGTGATCTCGCAGTCTCCTTGCCGACGAGTATTCGAAAATTTCGGTACTCGCTTAGAAGAGTGCAAGCGTCGAAATGGTGGCCATTTAGACGATATAATTTTTAAAAAATAAATTCCTACTTATTAGCTTACTTGTAAATAAACAATTTTTATAATTTAACAAATTATAGTAATGAAAGAATTGCTTCACGTTAATTTTCTTTGTTATATAGATTTTTTTATTCTGTAAACTGTCAGATATTTTCGTACCGTTAAATCCTTTATTAGTTTGAGCCCTGTCTGTAATTTTGATAGTTAATCATTATTTATAATACAAATATATTTTATTATTGTAAAGGGTAATCAATTTTCATTACGCGGTTTTATCGCTAAAAGTGATGTTAGAAGGCACTCTTTGAAGAAACTGTCTAGTAGCCTTAATATTAGTTAAGAAAGTTTTATTACAAAAATACTTAAGAAAGCTCTGGAATATCTTTTTTGTAAAATATTGTGATGTAGGCACTAATACTATAATCAATAAACTATCAATCTTCATGATAATTTTAACAATTTTGTTTCTTTAAACATATATTTTTGTATTCCACCGAAAATGTTCGTTTAGAGTTAATGTGTGTTATTCTTTTAACTCGTCTAAATATTAATGATTGCTTTGATCTTTACTAAACATTACCTATTGCTTTCTTAGTACTAAGTTACCAGTAAATGTACACACTTTATATTGTCCCTGAAATCTACGCCTATTTAAAACCACTCAAAGCATGAAAAATCTACATATCTTCAAACATTGTCTGTAAGCTCCCACTGTAATATAATGTCTAAAACTGTAATAATGTGACGGTACCAAAATGAAAAAAAGAACATTACAAATACGTCAGAAAAATATTTATATATACATACTTTTTATGCAAGGAGCAAAAAATACAAATAATAAACGTGTTATGTTGAAGCTTAATCATTTTCATTTCAATGAGCAATCGGCTCAAGAGCCAACAACTTATTCAAACGAGATTTAAATATATCTGCCGACCGGTTTGAATAAATAAAAGAGTGAGCTGAAAATCTTTCTTCTATATACTTGATACATAAACTTTAGTGAATCAGCTCCGTTAACATGCTTCTTATGCATGTTTATATGTTATAATTATTCAGCAAGAGAGCCTTGAGTATGCGATACAGACAGAATTAGTAAGTGCTACACTTATATGTCTGACAGCTAGCAATGTATGTCAATTTATAAATAATCACAAGCTTAGATCCTTGTTAGAAAGATGTCACGGCAAGTACCCTTTGAAAGTTGTATTCCCAAAATATTACTAGAATTTATCATATCCAAGTTTTCTTTATCTTATTACAATTGAATAACTTTATCCATAACAGGCCTTATCACGAGAAATGAATAGCTTAATATGAATACAATGATCCAGTGGCTGGCTCATTCCCAACATTAACACATGAACCCGAATCACTGAAAATGTCACATTATCTGAGAAACTTAGCAAATTTATAATCACAGTGGACGTGATTATGAATTTATTAGTAAGGAACATTGATTTTATGAAGGAGAAGATATGCTGAGAATAATGCAAACAAGCCTTATTTATTGAAATATAACTCTTAGAAGGTTAGAGATTAGAGGATATCCGCAGGAAAACTAAGGTTACCGACAAAGCTCTTCGAATAAGCAGCAGCAGCAGCTGCAAGCAGCAGTAGAACTGACAACCGTTGGGGAAGAAATGTTCTCGAGTGGCGACCACGTACCGGAAGACGAAGCGTAGGTAGGTCCCCCACTAGATGGACCGACGACATAGTCCGAGTCGCGGTGAACCGATGGATACAGTTGGCATCCAGTCGTACGGCGTGGCGTTCTAGGCGGGAGGCCTATGTTCAGCAGTGGACGTCATGATGATGATGAACTCTTAGAAACGTAATTTATCATCAACAGTTTTTAAGGTGCCACAGCTGGACATAGGCCGTTCCTTAGTTATTTCGAGCTGTTTCAAGTTTTCTTTTTTCTTCACAGTGATTAAAACTCAATTGATTTTCTAAATATAATACAAAAAAGCTAAAAAAATCATAAAACAGAAGGAAAAAAACCACTAAAACATGTGGTTACCCTGATTAGTCAGTAGTTAAGAACGAGAACAGACCACTTATATGATCATACTATAGCGCTACGCTCTAACAGTTAACCAAGAATTGCAAAAATGCATTGCCTTTTGTTGATTCCTCTCCCTCAAATTAAAGAAGGGTACCCTCTGTGATTTTGTTAGTTGGTTGGGCTATTATGAGTTCAACCATTTGGTGAAAATTTTAATTAATATCAACGCATGTCACTTCAGAACAAAAGCAAAATAATAGCGATAATTGTCATCATCAGCCAATCGGCAGCCACCTTTGGACTAAGGAACGCCAAATTTCTCGGTGTTTGGCTGTCAGAATCCATTTGTCAATCGGATTTACACACAGAATACCAAATCTTTATTTCGTATGAGATATACAACAGAACATGGTCGTCAGGCGAATAAAATTATTTCAGTATATTTCAATATATTATTTATTCCTAGTTTGAATATAAATAAAAGTTGTATTAGATTAAAGTGTTTTTAAGAATTAGAAGTCTATTTCAAAAGTACTTGAGTTCAATATATTTAGACTAATATTTAAAGTGCGCCCATCAAATTGTTCAAACACTTCATCTTCATCTTTTAAAAGACAAGGTCCGCTTTAGGAATAAATCCTGTGTCACGGGGGACTTTACAAACATACAAGAAACAGACACAAAGAACACCCAGAATCAGAATAACAATTTGTGGATCACACAAAGTGTTGTCCCATGTAGGATTTGAACCCACAACACTGAGCGAAGTGGAGCGCGTCGTGGCGACCGCTTAAATCACTAGGACAATGATGCAGTCAGAATAAGCACTATAACCGTATCAAAAAAATTAGTTCACGTATCACAAGCTGGCCTTGTTCGGTTCAGTGCCCATGTTAGCTACGAGTATATCACTCGCTGCTATCCAAATTTATAACTACTGTGATATAGTGCTAGTCTGGTAATTCTGGTATCCTATAGGACCTAATATAATATACATAGCTGTGTTTCATAGTTAAAACTTGAGCGTGGCACATTGAGTAAGTCTTACTACGCCAGTAGCATTGGTTGCTTAATTTGTCCCTAATTATATAAATAACTAGTTAGAGTAAGTAGTAAGAAATCACAACAGAAATAAAAAACAATATTTAAAGGAGTTCGGATAGACTCAAATTTTCAACTAGAGTGGTGAAGTGCTTTCTGAGTTTTTGTAGCATACACAAACCAACTTAAATAAGATTACATACATACATATATATGTGTAAATATATTGTCGTACTCGAAACTTTTTTTTAATCATACGAACGTTTAACCTCACATCCCATGACACATGTGATTACCTACGAAGTGTTACATAAATTCAAATTAACTGACGTTCCTACCAGATAACTGTGACTATGATCACAACTAAACTATGACTACAACTAGCGCAACTATAAAAATATTCGATAAGAAATCTGCAGAAAAAGTGTACTAATCACATACCACCATCATAAAACGAGAATGCCATAAGCAGACAATACGGGCGCGAGTCCACTACCAAGTTGATATTGGAAACTTTCATTGTGTGATTTACTGTAGTTTATCTCCGCCAGATGACGTCCAAATTCATCTAGTTCTAATTTCCTTATTAGACAAAGCAATTAATCTTTTACCAAATTTATTTATATTATAATGGAGTATATTTCCCAATACTAATTTCTAAAACTATCGTAAGTTATATAAAAGATTTCAGAGATGCTATTCTGTTTTGAGATTTAACTAAGCTTTGACTTTATTGTGGCAGTTAAAACTCAATTATAATATTACTTAAGCTCTTTGAAACTGTATTGTTCTTGAAGATAGGTCTATAATAGTTTAATCCAAAATTTTAAATCTTAAATGATTTAGACCTATAATTCAAAGCACGTTTGGAGTATGGACCATACATTCAAAAATAAAAAGTTTTATATCTATGTCCTCAGAGAACATTTTCAAAACTCATAGAAGCAATATTAAACACATTTTTTAATATCAATAAATTTTATCTTTTCAGGTTATTTTTTTACATAACTAAGTTTTCTAAGATAAGAAATCTTCCATGTACAAGTGTAAATTAGATTCTGAATAATAAAGTCAGCATTAACTATAAATAGTGGCACGAATGCACAAGTCGTGTCGGGAGTTCCCCGCGAAACCGACGCGTACATATTTATGTAAGTAGGTTACTTATATCCATCACCATTTACATTTTGTGTTGGGTTGTAAAAACTTTCGTGATATAAAAGTGAATATATTATAAAATTTATAGCGTTTCTTAAAATAAAACCATGATCCCGAACTGTGTTACTATGTACATTTTATTTTGTAGTGTTCACGAACAAAAAAAAGAGTGATAAGTAGGAGTATAAATGTAACTATGACAAAATATTATTTAAGAATACTTAAAAAAAATGTCAATATCATCAATAGCTTTCAAAAATCCACTGCTGGACATAGGCCTATCCCTAGCAAAGAGGTTTTAGCCTACTATACCACTCAGGCTAAACGGATTCGCAATACCAATCTGTTTAGCCTGAGTGGTATGTTTCAAGTTTTCGTTTTCCTTGCTGTATTGCTGTCCTGCGTAACTTATCCATTAGTCACCTTTTAAAACATCTATAGGATGATTAGAGGTGACACTCAGTGTTCTTAATCCGTGACTATACAGATTATGATCACTACAATCCCTTGATAATTGATGATTAATGATCCCTATACGGACATGAGTCAGTGTCATTGTCCCTATTCATCCCACTGGCGTCGTCAGGGAGCAAATACGTATAACAATAGCATCGCAAAGAGAATGAAAACTTGAGCCAAAACTTATTTTCTACGGAGATTCCTATATTTGCCGTAGTTTATTAAGGGCTAACGATGGCTTTTTAACTTCTTTCCTTGTACTATTCGCGTGTTAGGTTAACAATTCTACCTATTTCTTTTTTTTTTTGTAGCAACCTACCAAAGTGACGCTATTCTGCCTGATGGAAAGCATGAATAGAATCCCAGAGCAGTGGTCGCCGTACTCACTGCGAATGAAGATGAGATGCTTTTTCACGCGCCGCTTAAAGGACCCGGGATCGTAGTGGGAGGGAAACATGTGCGCTGGTAATGAATTCCAGGCTTTAACTGATTTGCACAGGAAGGAAGAGCCGAACCAATTACTTAATGCTGGTTTTGTGTGAGGTCTTGATGAAGTATGCTCAGCCGATTTCATCACCGATTTCATCAGCCGAGTCACCGGAGACCAACCAATTAAGTCGAGGTATTTACGTCAAAACATGTCTCTCTTGTGGCTACAAAGATCCTCAGTGTTATACGAAAGTCCTACGCTACTTATCCAAAGGCTAGTTAGTAAAACAATCTGTGCATCCCATAAGTTTGACATTCATCAATTACTCGTAAGTCCTTAAGTAATAATAAGAAAGTCTATGTAAGATATATGATAATATAAAACATATTATTTCAATCAATTAATCCATCGCCCTCCATTGCTGAACGAAGATCTCCTCCAAGGAACGCCAACGATCCTGAACCGATAGTCGCTGGAACCGGAGTGTACTAGAATGGATACCGATTGGGCAAACGTAGTGTAGGGCGCCCTGCGGCGCGATGGACCAACGACTTGAAGAAGGTGGCTGGCAGCGGATGGATGTAAATTGCCCGAAACCGGGATATTGTTTACTAAGATATATTTACAATTTAAGTAGCAGTGTAGATCGTAAAATTATGAACATACTCTCAGCATCTTAAGTAACCGTAATGTTGATATGTAGTATTTAATATACATTAAAAAAGATGACTAGAGTTTATTCATAGTATAGACTTTCAAAACGAAGAGAAGCTCACATTATTTTAAGAAATTCGCCAATGACGAGATTCTTAGAATTTTTAATGGAAGTAATGCTGTCCTCAGATGGAAACACTTAGCAAAATTGATATGTGAATTCATAATATTTTACTTGAAGACCAAGATTATTACAAAGATAATGAAACTTAAAATGTACAGAAAAATAATAAAATCAGTATTACTGATCATTTTCGCTTCTTAAATATCGCAATTTTGTTTATTAATAAATTACTTGAAATTCAAAACATACGAGTATTTCGAAATATGTACCTATGCATGGCAAATAAGTTCTTGGCATTTTAACTCACTTCATTAATATTGCCTACCACTTCCCGTGACCCTCACCAGGTCATCGGACCACCTTGTAAGGAGCATACACACCAAATATTTTCTGCGAGTAATGTAACTCTTTTTTTAACGTGTGGAAACCCCCTCGGGCCGTCACCCTACCGGGGTTTACGGCAAGGTGGTGTGTCGGAATCGGACCGACTAAAACCCGACCGACTGAAACCACACAGTGTGCCGCTCTGCACCTGACATAGGAGGAATTCAGGAACAGTTGTTATTACGACATCCAGATCAATGTGCCCCTTACATCAATGTCTTGATAATTACCATTTGAAGACAATTTTCGTCTATTTTATGAACATTTAATAGAAATTCAACTTATTTATTAAATAAATATACTAAGAGGTTACACATTATTTATTTATTTATTTATTAATATAAAAAAGTTACAATACTGCTTACAGTATTGATAAAATCATAATCTCTTTCGAGATTTACCGTGCATCAAGGACATCAATTCATAGTAAGCAAGTTACAAACTACATCTTACTACGGTAATATTATATAAATGTACAATGTGGGTAGACGTTAATAGATTTATGTTAATTGTATGGGCGCAGACAACGCCCGCTGTCCACACGAATCACTTTTTCTAAAGTATCACGACTTCGGGCAGACAATACAGAATAGGGGAAAAACTGTGATACAGGCTGCTGCTCGGTTTTAAACAAGTTTGTATTAACAGTTTTTTATTTTTTTTTAGTGTATACCGCTTTTTATTATTTTTTTATATGAAAAGAAATATTGTTTAAATTTATTTTTTATATCTTTGTGATAAGATTTGAGATTGCATATTGTAGTGTCCGTTTAATAATCTGCTACGAAGATCTTACCATTGAATAAGAATGTATGAAATATCATTAGCTTTTATTTGTCTGCATTTTGTTAAATACTGAGTGCAAAATATTTCAGATTCAAGTTCAGAGTACAACACATAAAATATCTTTTCTTACAAAATTCCTTATCATAGATACCAAAATATTAAAAAAATGAATTGGAAATTAAAATTAAATCCAGGTAATTTCTACGCAAAAATTTCAGGGCTGAAATTAGATTTATTTGTCGCCAAGAGGTATAAAACAAGTTGTTATATTTTAAAACTATCTCCCTGGAACGTATTTTCACATTAATGATAGTCTGTTTACGTAACCCTCGAGGGCTTAGCTATTAATGGGTCAATATTTGTTTTCCTGAGCAAATATAGACTAGATTCATATGAATATTAAAAAAACTAACCCTATTTACTACAGCAAAATTTCTTATTTATAATATATTCCTCCATCATTGTTATCATCAGCCTATTGCAGTCCAATGCTAGATATAGGTCTCTCTTATTGCACGTCATTTTGATCGATTTCGGGCTTCGCACATCCAGCTCCTGTCAGCCATCTTGTACAAATCGCAATCCCACCTAGCCTGTGGGCGTACTACACTTCATTTATTGACACGCGAGTTCCACTTCAGAACTCGTTTAGCCCAAAATATTACTTAAGTATAATCAATATACAACGCGAAATATTTGCTATTGGACTCTCGCACTGTGAAAGGATTCAGGCCTTCAGTTCCTTCATTAATAATATTCATTGTCTGGTAATAATGTTATGTATTCACCAATTATGTTCTTATTTTCAATGAGACTGTACTCATAACTGTAGTATTTATAAACCAAGCGCTTGCAATGTTAAAAGTGTAATTTCAGAGGGACAACAAATGCTTGATAGTGTCTACTGGCTCGTATTTCCCTAGGGATATGTATGGTTGTTTGACCCTTGTCCTCTGTCATGTCAGAGCACAACAATAAATAGAGATAGAAAGTCGACGAATTGTTCGATGTTTTGATATCAGTTTTAATGCGTTAAGGCTTTCCTGCGATTGATTTCAAGTGAGATTTTATTCCCCCGAGGCTATTTTCCAAACTAAGCTGGGGTTGGTTTTAAGTCTGCTCCGGTACAGCTGTACTTAACTTTTAACGTAAAGCAACTACCATTAGACCTCCACAACCCAAGTATTATACGACATCGAAGTTCTATAAAATGAATGTTGTCGGACTTTTAAGGCTTTAAGTACACGATCAATCGCTGATTAAGCTTATACATACATGTATTAAAATGTTAAATAAAAAAGGGACGTAATGTTTAGTGTTTTTCAAACTCTTATTTTCTCATAGTAAATATAATTGAGGTTAGGAAGTTAAAGTTATTTTCTGAATTAACTTCAACATTAAAACTCCCATATACATATACTATAATGTTAATACAAAACAATATATCTCCCTTTGTTTTGTGTGAGCAATATATTAGAAACAAATATTGTAAATCGCAAACATATAATAATATTCGTGTTAAATATCATAACATTTTCATATATTTACAATACCAGAGAAGATAAAAATACGTAAATTTTTATTTTTGGCTATGAAAGTGTGGCCTTTGAATTGAATCTAACATTCAAAATTACAGTTGGTCTGCGGTAAGGTATCTCTTCTTTCCAACCGGTTGAGTCTTCACAATGAATGGTTGGTCCATTGACCTTGAATAGCTAAACTATTCACGCTAAAACCATTGCCATATGATTGGTTCCTTCACTTAAAGTTCGATCCATAAAAATAGCAAAATCTGACTGTTGAATTTACTTATGACTTAACAACTTATGCTTGCGATTATGTATTATTTTTAATTTTATTTATATTCATATGTGTTTTTTTTAGTTAATGAATATAATTTGACATTTATCATGGTAAGTGGATGAGCCTTACAGTGCCACGATAACTGTTGTGAGTATTCTGTCCTCAAGCGGGACGCGAAAAAACATCTCACTAGTCCATCACAGTGTGAGACCGCGAGCCACCATGGAGTGGAGACCACTGGTGGCAGATTAGTTGCTGCGGTCAGCGATAGAAAAATTTGTTGCGGCCTGGTCGCAAAAATGCGACCGGGTCGCAACAAATTATAACAACTGGGGAAGCCTTTGTGGCCTTCCCAGGATAGGATCTGACTAGGTGCGGCGTTGGTTCTAGAGGAGACCTGAAGTAATATGGTCCGGGTCCCCTTTAGAGAAGTACGCCTGAGATCGGCCGCCGGGATGGTTTTTAGTGGAATCACCACATACTCCTGGCTCAGGCGTCCCCGAGGAGCCGGGGATCCGAAGGGATTTACCACCCCGACTACAAAAAAAAAGCCGTCACAGTGTGGATCAGCGTGTTTGCGTTTTCTATCAGGCAGAGTAAAGTCATTTAGGTAGGTAAATTTATAAAAAAGTCTCACACTTATTTGTCACCCCTGCATCATAGGGCCTCCGGTCTCACACTCACCAACAAAGCACGACAGCACGGAAACTGTCGCTTTAAGTTGATCTTCTGAAGCGGGTAGTACTGTCTCGGCTGAACAGGCCCCTTTGTGCTGAAATCATTTACTTATTTTAATAATGTTAAATATTATTACTAGGTACGGGACCAGCTGTTGTGGAGAACCTTAGGGGAGGTCTATGTCCAATAGTAGACGTCTCTTGGCTGAAATGATGAGCTGATGTGTTATGATTTTTTTTATTTTTATTTTATTTATTTGGCTCACCAACAATTGTATACACTGTTTCATGGTTAAAAGACATTTTATAAAAGTATGAGATGACATAGTGTTACAATTACTTATAGGTAAGCACCACGTGCACTATAAACAAAAAATTAGTGTATGCTTATGCTAAAAATGCTTATGCTAAAAATACAATACAAACTTGGGTGTGAACAGATAAGAAGGAAATAAAGTATTTTTTATTTAATATTTTGTATGGTATTGCGGAATTTGGTAAGTGAGTCAGTGTGTATATCGACCAGGGAGCTACAACCATCAAGCAGCTTTTTTTTTTTTTTAATAAGCAGGCACCCGCCATCGCAGGGTGTTGCTGCCTGGTCCTAGGTCCTCCAACATTATTGGAGCCTTTTTTCCACCAGATTCTGTTCATACATCTCGCTCTTATACATTTCTTAACATCGCCAAAACACTACACTACTGTCTAATCTAGGGTACGATTGGGTGCACACAGACTATATATTTATTTATTTAAGGTGACATTATATATACTATATACATGAACCTTAATCTGCTTATTTTCTAGACATCACTTATTTCTTAGTTATATTTTTTCCTATTACTATGATACAATTTACCTTAAACTACTGCTTACATACTAGTCAATTTACTCATTCTAATTTTGTTTTATGCTGTACAATAATAGTATTCATTATATTATGACAGCATATTTACTATGACTTTGTTTTATTTCTCTTAATTACCATTTTCGCTATTTTAACGCAGTATTCTAGCAACTTATCTTTATTTTTACCTAACATAATGGACGCTATATTTGTAGCTTCCATTTTTGGCCTAGTCGGTGCTCAATTTCTTACCGTTCCTTTGAGTGTACTGGGCACTCAAGAAGGTTGTGCTGCACCGTTTCCGTAACCTCCGGATCACAAATGCATGCCGAGCTCTCCTTGCATTGGAAGCGGTTCAGGTAGTCAGAGAACCCACCGTGCCCCGTCATAACCTGAGTCTTAACGCTGGTTGCCTCGTATTTCCTGACTACTCGATACGCCTGTTTAGCGTCAGGCAAGAATAATTTAGTAACCGATGCTGTTGTTTCAGTTTTGTACCTCTCGTTCCACTTGTCGAAGGTCGCACTTCGGATGTTATATTTAACATAAGAGACCGTGCACAGATCATAATCCGGTCTACGTTTAGAGCCCTCGGCGGCCGCCTTTGCCAGCTCATCGGCTCTCTCATTGCCTTTTAACCCCACGTGAGCTTTTATCCAAAACAAGGTCACAACTTTATTTTGGAGAAACGCTGCTCTTAAATGTTTTCTGGCTGTTACCGCCAATGGATGAAGAGAACGTGGGTTTTGCAACGTTTGTAAAGCGGCCATAGAGTCACTATAGACTCCAAACGCAGTCCCATCGCGTGTGGTGGTCTCCTTTATAGCCCTACAGAGTGCCAGGAGTTCGGCCTGATATACAGTGCAGTAGCTTGACAGGGCGAGTTTAACAGTGCCAATCTCGATGCCGTTGGTTCAAATTGTTAACACTTGAGGACCCGCGCTCCGGAATGCAACATAAACACTCGCTACCGGGTCCAGCGAACCCAGACAAAATTAGGTTTTTTTTTCAAAACTGCTCAATGAAAGTAGTGGGTATCTTTTAATATCGTTAATAAAGTGCAAAAAGAAAACAAATATTTAATAAAATAGAAATATTTATTGTTTTTACTTAATCAAATAGTCAGTACAAAATATAAGGAATTTTGGTATAGTTTTATGACTAAACTCAGACTAATAGTTCTAAATTCTGTAATGATATATTCCAAACAAAATCTTCCTTACCTTAATATACTACTATACTGTATCTACTAAGACATAATATGAATAAGAGATCAATCTTTATAGGAACAAGCAAAATCAACTTTCAAAATCAACAAATTTTGGATTATATTTTTGGGATAAAATCACTTTTCAACCGTTCTTAATTTTTATTTATCAAACTAAGCTATAACAATTTGCACAAATCTGTTTCATGTATTCTCCACAAACTGGTGTACTACATTTTACGCAAAAAACTTTGGTTTTCCTATCTTTCTTCCAGTTACACAGACCGCAACGTACTATTCGTCCGCTCGTTGGTAGGGGTGCGTTGGATGCTGCAGTTGGTTCTAATTCTGGTATTATGTTTCGAATACGGGTTTTGATATGCTGTAGAATATTAGTGACACAAATTCTTATATGAAGATATGGTTTAATTAAAGAAAAAGCCAACGTTTTGATAAAATCTCTTCGTGTGAGATCATAGGAAGGTACTATAGCCTTTTGAATAATGTAAGTGTTTAGTCCACTAATATTCAATAACGCAAAAAATATACAAAGAGGCCATTTTTGAGTTCGTCTTGACACAGAATATGTTTCAGTCATCTGGTCAACTACATCAACTCCGCATTTGAAGGCGTTGTAATCAGTTATTATTTCAGGTTTCTTTTTGTCACCAGTGTCTTCATCAATCTTGGCATTATGATGCATAGTAGATGCTAAGAGAACCACTTTGCCACGTTTGGGTACGTAAGATACCAGTGTGGCATCATTTTGAAATCCAAAGTAGGAACTGTGTTCTTCTCTTCCTCTTGTTTGTGTAAATACTACAGGAATCTCTCTTTTATTTTTCTTCAGAGTTCCTAAACAAGTCAGGCTATAGTCGTCTAATAATTCAGTTATCAATGGAACGCTCATAAACCAATTATCCATGACGACATTTCGGTTAGAACCTTTTATTGGAACCACCAGTCTTTTTACCACATCACTTGGAGAATTGCTGACCTGGTCTGGCCCATCGTTTTGTGTACCGGCGTAAATTTCAAGATTTGAAGTATAAAAAGTATTTGAATCACATACCGCAAGTACTTTGAGCCCATATTTAGCTGGTTTGCTAGGAAGTGTTATATTGAAGGTATGCAGCTTAATCAAAGACACGTCTGTTGAACACACAGTATATTTCTCGACAGAAATACAATGCTACCTACTAACAGTATATGAACAATTATAAATTAATATGTACCTACATCACACCTCCCCACCTAAACCCCCCTACGTACATGATTTACATAACCAAATCACAGTAAGGTGTAGTACAATATTTCATCACTTAATGCTATCGAAATGTGGCCGTTTAACTTCTATAATGCTAATTAATTATTCTAGTAGTATTTTATTTATTCTAAATAGTAATCTTACTTAATTTTCATACCCAAATCTGATTGGGGGTCTGCGTGTTCGCATCAGACGCCTCACCGGCGACCGCACAGGTGACTGCTGTGTCAGTTGCTTAGGGGAGCCTGGAGAGTGAGAGGTCGGTGATTGCAGACACTGAGATTGATCTCCAGCCAACGTATTAGTATCCTTTTCCTCCCTCTCAATCTCCGCCCTCTCCTCCACCAGGCCCGACTCTGGTTGTTGCTCCACGACATCCTCGAGTTCCTCCACACCTTCTTTTTCCATGTGGGGAAAAATATTAGTGGATCTGCGTCTGATTTGGTCAATATGCCTCTTTACCAATTGACCGTCATCCCTTTCTAGTATATACCTACGTGAACCCTCTCTGTCCACAACCGCGCCTTTTACCCACTTGTCCCGGTCGTTGTACTCCCGAGCCCAGACTGCGTCCCCTTCGGAAAATATACGTTCCTGTCCCCCGCTATTGGCTACCTGGCACTGTTGCGCGCGCCGCACGCGGTCCTCGAGAGCCCCGTCGTTCCGCAGCAAGTCCAATCGTGACCGTAGCGGCCGGCGCTGGAGTAACATGGACGGACTTTCACCGGTCGTACTATGAATGCTCTTTCTATAGGTTATTAAAAATGTCTGTAGTGCTGTTTCGATATCAATAGAGTCTCTGTAAGCTTTTTTTATTACCCGTTTACACAAATTCACCGCGTTTTCCGCTGCACCGTTCGATGAGGGGTGATATATCGGCGAATGTGACTGACGTATGCCATTGCTCTTTAGGAAATCTCTGAATTCGGAGCTTGTAAATGGTGGGCCCTGATCCGAAACCACTTCTAAAGGCAACCCAAAACGAGCGAAGGTCGATCTTAACACCTTAATTACACTGGAAGCAGTTGTTCGCGGCATTTCAAATACTTCTAACCATTTCGTTGTCGCATCAATTACAATAAGAAAAGTCTTCCCATAAATTGGACCTAAAAAATCCACGTGTAACCTACTCCATGGCTGATCTAAATACGGCCAAGGCTTCGGCGTCGCTCGCGGCGGTGCTTGCGCCTCTATCGCACACGTCTCGCATCGCCGACAGGTGTCTTCCACGTCGGCGTCTATCCCCGGCCACCACACATAGCTACGAGCCAAACTTTTTGTCTTTACAATACCCATGTGGCTAATGTGGAGCTGTTCTAAGACTGAACCCCGTAACGTGGATGGTATTATTATTCTGTACCCCCACATAAGACAACCCTTTTCTATGTATAATTCCCGTCGTCTAAGAAAATAGGGTTGAAGGTCATCGTCATTGCACGAACTAGGCCAGCCGGACTGGACGTAAGCCTTCACTCTGCTCACTAAAACATCTTTCGACGTAGCTACTTTAATATCACTGTTTGTTATTGGTAAAAATTTCTCTACAAAATTAAAATATGTTACTTCGTTTTCGTCACTCGCCGGGCGCGAATTGATTGCCGACTGAGGTAGTCTAGATAATGCATCTGCACAATTTTTCGTGGAGGTTACATATTCTATTTTATAATCATAACCCGATAATAGAATAGCCCATCTTTGTAATCGTGATGCCGCCATCACCGGTATACCTACTCTATCTCCGAATATGTACGTTAATGGCTTATGATCCGTTCGCAGAATAAATTTACGACCATATAAATACTGGTGGAACTTTTTGATTCCAAAAACAATAGCTAGCGCCTCCCTATCTATTTGGGCATAAGCCCGTTCGGCCGCCGTAAGTGTACGAGAGGCGTACGCGATCGGACGCTCCCCCTCCGGTGTGAGGTGAACGGTAAGTTGGTGGAGTAATGACACAACACTTCACTACTCTTCAGTACACACTTCACGGCCTCGAACGCACGCTGACATTCTATACTCCATACGTATTTATTACCTATTTTCAGTAACTTATATAGTGGCGATAATATAGTACTGACGTTTTTTATAAACTTAGCATAATACATAACTAAGCCTATAAAGGCTCTCAACTCTGACATATTTAACGGCGCCGGGGCATTCACTATCGCGTCCACCTTGTCCGGGCAAGTGTGAACTCCATCCTTACTAATTACATGACCTAAGTAGCTAACCGACTCCGCGAAGAAGGTGCATTTTTCTTTCTTTACCTTCAACCCACGTGCTCGCAATCGTTGAAATACCTTATCTAAATTGTCTATATGTTGGACTGTATCTTTTCCCGTTATAATTATATCATCTAAGAATACCCCAACATGTGGCATATCTGCGAATAATTGTTCTAGCAGTCTCTGAAAAATCCCAGGACTCGATGCCAAGCCATAGACTAATCGTTTGTACATAAATAGCCCCTTATGCGTATTGATTACGGTGTATTTCCTCGACTCGTCCAATTCGAGTTGGGCATACGCCTGTGATAAATCTATTTTACTAAAGCGCTGCCCTCCGTGTAGTCTAACTAGTAAGTCTTCCACTTTTGGCAAGGGATAACGGTCAATATCGAGTACCTTGTTTAGCGTTAGTTTGTAATCAGCGCAGATTCTGATCGTGCCGTCCTTTTTTACGACCGGCACGATCGGCGTGGCCCAGTCTGAGCGTTCCACCGGCTCGAGGATGTCGTCGCGCACCAACTGCTCCAGCGCCCGCTCGACCGGCTCGCGCAGCGCGTACGCCAGCGGTCGCGCTTTCATATACACGGGCTGCGCGCCCTCTCGTACCCGCACCGTCACCTGGCCGCCGGTGAAGCGCCCGAGGCCGTCCGCGAACACCTCACTATACCTGGAACTGAATTCACTTAAATTAAATAACTCATTTTTCACATTATTAACATTTTCCTGATGAATTGAAATCGGTATTTTTAATTCTAACAACCACTGTCGTCCTAACAATAATGTTTTGCCATTTTTTAATACATACATATCCAATGCTTTAATAGTGTCTTTATAAATAACTCTCGGCCTTATTACTCCTAATGGGCGTACTAGTTCCCCTGTATAGTATCGTAATATTACATTACATGGATAGACTCTTAAATTTTTAAACAATTTCTGATAAAGATCCTCACTTATACATGTTATTGCACTACCTGTATCACATTCCATCGAAATATTGTGACCATTTACATTTAGCGTAATCAAGATTGGTTTGCATTGATTTAAAGACAATTTATTTATATTAATAATTACCTTGTCACCATCCTCTCCTCGTAACTCCTTGTGAGATTGAACGGGCTCGCTCACTGCACTTACGTTATGATGCCCGGACACATATGGACACATTCGCTTGAGGTGTCCTTGCCGGTTACAAACCCGACACACGTAGGCCGCAAACCGACACGACGCTTCCTCGTGTGTAGCACCGCATACTCCGCACTGCTGTTGGTGCCGACGCTCCCGCCAACCGGCCGCGACCTGTGACCGCCCGTCGCGTCGCGCGCCGCTCGCCGACAGCCTCCCGCGGTACCCCGCCGCCGTCGCCACCGCTACCGGTGGCCGTGATGGTGTTTGCGGCGACCGCGCCGCGAATTTTTCACGGCTGTACATCGCTGGACACTCAATATGGTCAGCGGCTACGCCCGCTCGACCTTGGCATACCGTTGCTGCATCTTTTTCTGCCGCCTCTAAATTAACCGCCAACGTATAGGCCTTGTTGAAAGTCAGGTCATCCTCTGCGAACAACCGCTGTCGTATTGTGTCGCTTATGATGTTACATGCGAACTGATCCCGTAGATTTTCCTCTAAGGTAGTTTTAAAATCGCACATCGCAGATATCTTCTTTAGTGCAGCCACATAGTCAGCTATACCTTCGTTGATATATTGTTTCCTGTTACGAAATTTATATCTTTCTGCCAGTATACTGGGTTTTGGTTGTAAATGTTTTTCCAAAATTTCTTTCAATTCTTGAAAATTTTTCTCACTGGGCTTTTGTGGTGTGCATAAATTGACTAATAATTCATAGCACTCCGCTCCTATAACCGTTATCAATGTCGGTACCTGCATGTCGGCCTCGATTTTATTAACTTTAAAATATTGTTCCAGTCTTTCTGTATACAACCGCCAATTGTCGGCTCTTACGTTAAATTCACTTATTTTGCCTATCGACATGATTCTAAAATAAATACTTTTTCACGCACGGTTCTAATAAACTTCGTCGCCAAATTGTTATATTGAAGGTATGCAGCTTAATCAAAGACACGTCTGTTGAACACACAGTATATTTCTCGACAGAAATACAATGCTACCTACTAACAGTATATGAACAATTATAAATTAATATGTACCTACATCACAGGAAGATATTGCCGGAATGCGCACCGACCACGGAAAGCTAATAACATTTCATCTATAGTGACATGCTCTCCATGTTTGTAATATTTTTGAATATTTGATACAAATTCTTCAAAAATTTCTCGGATTGGTGCCAATTTATCAGTTTCTCTTCTTCCTGCTCTAGTCCTGATATCATCAAACCGTAAGCAAAAAATGAAATCTGTTTCTTGACATTGTTGATATACAGATATCACATCCTGAGTCATCGGTGGCCCACAAATCTTTTGTGTTCAAATGTGCTCCTCTTAGCTTTCCGATATAAAAAATAAGTCCTAACAAACCTTTTATTTCACTTATATCTGTAGGTCTACAGTCTCTCTTTCTTTCAAAATTGTCTCAAACCTTTTCTGTCATATAAACATTTGTAAAATTCACAATTTTCGACAAAGTATCATCTGGTAAGAAAAGACTAAATATTTCTAAAGGTGTTGTTGAGTTTAGTGCTTCCAAACAGGGCCCAGGAACTTCACGTATAATATTATGACTCCGGGTTCTTACGTTTCTTGCCGGTTCTTCAATATTCCATACAGTACTTTTATCTTTACCAATGAAATAACCTTTTTGTAAGAATAACAATGGAACACACTCTAAATCCGAACGGCGAAGATCAGGTGCAGGTCGACGGATGCCTTGTCTTGGCTGTGAGGTTAATTCATACTCATCTTGAATATTTTGTTCCTCGTGGTCACTTTCTTGCTCGGAATTTGTTTCATGCTCGCTTATTTCTAGGTTATCTTCAGTCTCAGAACAGTCTTCGTCTTCTATTTCTTCATTTATACATTCTTCTATTTCATAAGGTCTCAAAGGGCGGTTAGTCGCCATTTTCTATGAAATAAAGTACCAAAAACAGTAAACAAATAAAAATATTTAAATGAAAAAAAACACTTACATATTTAATCGCTACTGGGTCCAACGGACCCACACTCACCTTATACGTCCGTAGCACTCATACGCACCGCGCTAACTGATAAATTAGATCGTTATCTACCGCCCTATACTATGGTCGAAAGGTACTCAGAACGGCAACGTCGCAAACGTCGTAATTTTTAAGTAATGCAACAAAATACAAGGGACTGGGTCCATTGGACCCATTAGCGAGTCCTTAAGTGTTAAGGCAGCACCTACTTTACCCGATATTTTACTGCCATCTGTGAAAATGTTTGTGCCCGTATTTTCAATCTGCGAGTACTGTTCTGGGTTGACAATTTGCTTTATTTCTAGGATATTCAGCTCAGCCGGGTGAGGAGCGCTTATGCTCCTCGCCATACGCTCTATCTCTCTGTCTTTCAGTGCTTCCCAGGCTATTCCCCTCTTACTTTCGTATAACGAGGCGACCTCACGCACTCGGAGGTCGAAGGGGAGAATCTCCGCTAACACCAGTGCTGAGTTTAAGGAGACTGTGCGATAGGCTCGACATAGTCTTTGAGCTATTCCACGTTGCAATATGTTCAGCTGTTTCCTAACACCTAGTTTATTTACGGCCGATGACCAGGCGTTGGCCCCATAAAGGATAATAGGCTCCATAGCTGCCATGTAAATCATACGAATAACTGCTGGATGCAATCCCCAGCTGACCCTGGCTGCCCTGGACAATTGTTGGTAGACATTAACAGCCTTTCCGCAAACTTTTGCAATATGGCTGTTGAATGTCAGCTTTTCATCGATCGTGATGCTCAACAGCTTAATCTCCCTGGACACCTTAATGCCGACCCCACCCATGCACAACCGTGGAGTGTCGTATCTCAACTTTTTGGTGATGGTCATAGCTGTCGTTTTATGTGATGTAAATTTGAACTTATTGGCAACCCTTCACTCCCAAACATGCCCAAGGGTAGCACTGGCGCGTCCCTGTATTTCCTGTGCAGTTCCTCCACTGAACACAAGCACGATGTCATCCGCGAATGCCTGGAAATACTCCCCTCTGGCTTCCGGGCTCAAAAGGAGAAGATTCAATAAAAGGTTCCATAAAATTGATCCCCCAATCGATCTCTGTACACAACCCTTATTAGTTTGTTTCTCGTATTCCTCTCCGGCGTATCTCACTCTAACACTTCTCTGGCTTAGGTACCTATCGACCAGTAGCCGGAGGTTTACAGGACATTTTTCCTCAGCCAGACGCACTCTTATTGCTAGCCACCATGAACTATCGAATGCTCCCTCTATATCCAAGGATACTACTGTTAGGATTTGCTTCTCATTTAGTTTTCTGCGGATGTACTGCATTAATGTATAGAGGGAGTCTTCGGTGCTTTTTTGAGGCATGAAACCGTACTGGCGAGTACTCATCTTTGCCAGTAAGTGGTATTTTAGTCTGCCAACTAGCATCTTTTCTCGAAAAGGTAAAGGTAAAGGTAAGATACTCGTATCTTACCTAACACAGGTAGTAACCCTATTGGTCTCAAAGACTTTGGGGTTATGTATTGTTCTTTGCCTGGCTTTCTTAGCACCACCATCGTTGCCACCTTACACGGCTTCGGAAAATGGTGCAGGGCCAAACATTTGTTGACCATTCGCAGGAACAATTCAGGATCATTCTCGACGACGTACTGGCATATGTCTGCCGTAAATCCATCTCCTCCAGGAACCTTACGCGGGTTAAAAGACTCCAATGACGACCGCAATTCATACATTGTGAACTCTGGATCGCTGATTCCACCCTGTTCAACAGCGCTCAGCACATTAGCAACTCTCCTAGTCTCGCGGTGCTGAGCGTTGTCCTCGGCCTCAGAGTCCTCCGGATAAAAAGTGTCGGCTATAAGTTCTACGGACACCTTTGTATCCAGTGTCCTACCATCCTTCATCATTGGCAAATCTTCCTCCCTCCTGGTGGTTCGGCCGATGACTCTGTCTATGCCTTCCCAAATACTTTCTTTATCCTGCTTTCCACAGAAGTCTCTCCAACTCTCTATCTGCGCTTTTTTTGCTGCCATCTCATATTCTTCCTTTTGTTTCAGGTACTCCTCTACTACTTTCTGTCTACGCACTGGAGCAGCGCATCGGATTCTGTTTTTCAACGTGGCTACTCTCTTCTTCATCCTTTGAGCTTCTGTGACCACCACGGCATGGTAAGTAATTTTTTATTTTTTAATTTTGGTATTGATTGGTTGCATGTTTATGTTATTATATTGTTAAGATTATCAATAGTTGTTTCTAATTTTTCTGTTATTTCTATTTTGTTTATTTGCTCTATAGTTATCCATTAAGCAGCTTGCAAAATCGTGGAATGGTAGAATTAACACCGAGGACACTTCTGCGAAGCGGGGGATGCAGGGGGGTGATAGGAGAACGAGGATATCTAGTTAGAGCATGCAACTTTATTTTGCTTAAAAGTTGTGGACAATCTGTCTTGTGTCTCAGAAGTTTAAATAAAAATATGGAGTCTGTTACATTCCTTCGTTTTTCTAGTGTGGTCTCTTTAAAATGTGTCAATTTCGCTTCATATGACTTTATCCTTTTAGATATCCTAGAGGTATATGCTAGGTGCCAAAGGAACCTCTTCTGTATACACTCCAACCTTAATTTATCTATCGCATAATGCAGTCTCCATACTGGACTGCAGTACTCTGAGATGGTACGTACAAAGCAGTTATATAAAAGAATTTTTGTTTTACTTACTATTATTACTTCGTAACTTAACTGCATTTCTTAAAACGAATCCCAGAATTCTTGATGCCTTTTTTACTACACTTTCTACGTGTGGTACAAACGTGAGCTTACAGTAAAAAATAACACCTAAATCCCTGATTTCCTTCACACTTTGTATAATATTTTGACCAATATAATATACAGATTTTAAAGGATTAATTTTATTAGAAAATTTCATGTGATAACATTTTTTGGTATTTAGACACATGTCATTAATATTGCACCATTCCACCAACACATCAATGTCTTTCTGAAGCAGGTTTATGTCGTCGTTCGTTTTTATAATTCTCGAAAATTTGAGGTGGTCTGCGTACATAAAAATTTCGGAGTAATTGAAGCTGTATGGGATATCATTAATGAAATAGTTGAATAAAATAGGACCGATGTGGGAACCTTGCGGAACACCAGAAACAATTTTGTGCATGTTAGAATGAAAACCGTTTACTGCCACGAAGAAAGAGCGATTATTAAGGTAGGACTTGAGCAAATTCAAGAGAGTATCAGTAATGCCATGTGCTGCCAGCTTCTCCAAGAGGATGAAGTGCGGAACTCTGTCGACGGCTTTGGAAAAATAAGTATAAATGATTCATTTATATTCCTAAACTTTAGTAGGTTATTATATTTAGAAACATACGCATTAACATAAGTATGACCGTGAGCATAATGTTTTAACAATAAATTATTCTCGAAACTAAATGTTGTAACAAACAAGAATCGTTTTTACTAAAACTACTAACAAAAACCTATTTTTTTAAAATATGTAAATATTAAGATTTTTGGTATTTTGGAAAAACTGTGTGTTAAGTGATTACTGCGAACTATAACTACTGGCAATTCAAGAGTCGAAGTTACTTGTAGCCTGCCTTGCCTTTGAGAACCTTCCAAACCAACATTAGAATGAAGGTTGGGGTTCAGTAGCCACTAGTTTTGTAAGGCTATATTCCTGCTGTCGGTATCACGTTATCGTAATTTTCCATATCTTCTTTAAAACGCGTTAAGCTGTTTTACGTGCAAGACTGATAAATATACATATATCTTCACAGATGTGTGTGTTTATAATATCACTAGTTTTCATCCTCTCAACTGCCAGTTGTTCTAGTGGTTAGCGTATGTGGCTGCCGATCAAGAGGTTTGATTCGCAGATCGGACAAAAAAGTTTTTCTTATCATAGAGTCAGCTCTACACTAAATTGATCAGTTCTTCCATGTGTGCTCTGATTGCTATAGCGTCCAATTTGAATATTGAAAGCACAACTCTTCAAAGTCATGTGCTTTGAATCTCACGAAGTACATCTACTTAGGGCGGCAAGTGACCCTTGCCTTCCATTTTCGAGGATAAATATTACATCTCTTCATGTGTACTTTCCAAACATACTTGAAAGGTAAGAACTGGTCACTTTGTGTCCGACTGCCATTCTGGAACTTAGAGAGATGATATGTTTTATACGGACCTTGACTCGTAATTTATAAAAAATAGCTGATGTTGAGCCTATGAGTAGGCCATGATTTATTTCGGCATCAAGGTCACATTTTGATGTAATTGTACTGCCCAAGTATTTAAATTTATCCACCTGTTTTAGATTAGTATCACCAATGTATACCTTGATGGATTCTGTCGCGCCATGAGAGTCCATTGAAATAATCTCAGTCTTCCTTACACTGATTTTGAGACCAAAATGATACTATTATACCTCAAGCGTAGTTGGATGGTCTACTTTGAGACTGGTCGACACTAGGAGGGGCCTGAATGTCGCAATAACAGCTGTTCCTGGAACCGTCCTATCTCAGACGATGAGTGGCACACCGTGTGATTTTAGTCGGTTTGATTTCAACACATATACCCCACCACAAACCTCGGTGTTGTGGCGGCTCGTGGGAGTTATCATACGTTAAAACAAATGGCCACCGTAGTTAAAATCTGTTTAGGTAATCACATACACATAGCTTTCGTCCGTGACTCCACTCTTACGTAAGAATATTAAGTTATTAGTAATATGCTAAGTTTATCTCTCGAGAACCGTACGTTTATCTTACTCTGTCTTTGCTTATTTTATTTTTTTTATTTTAATAGCCTGCCAAAGTGACTCTGCTCTGCTTGATGGAAAGCATGAATAGAATCTAAAAGTTATAGTCATCATACTCACTGCGAATGCTGACAATGCAGTATGGTGACCCACATTATGGCGGCCTATTACGATTTTTTACACCTCACTTGGGGACATAAAAGACATGACAGTCATCGTAGCATTTTATTGCACATGTTTACCATGACAACTGTCACTCCTACATCAATGGGTCACCGGTCTCACACTCACCAACGAAACACGACAGCACGGATGCTGGCGCTTTAAGTTGATCTTCTGTGGGAGGGTAGTATTGCCCCGGACGAGCCGGCTCGTTCATGCTGAAATCAGCGTGTCTCTACTACCTGATCTTCTTAAAAGTCAGGGCATAAAAGCATTGTAAATAAAACCATTTTCACATTTATAATATTAGCTGGGATTTTCATCTACATATTATGAGTTTTCCAACCAATAAAACTGTATATTATTCGTCAGTTTATGACCCACTTTAGCAGCGTATAGCAATAAAACCAGATTTTGAACATTATAGAAAACTATTCTACTAACACCCGCTAAAGTGGAAAAGAGTTTAACGAAATTGAATAAATACAAGTTCTTATAAAATTCGAGTTTTCTTGTTATTTTGTTAGATGTATTAATTTAACATATGTAAAATAAGCATGTATGAAATTAGATAGAATCTGCTCATACTTACCTCAATGTTATTTTATAAGCTTCCAATGTAATGATAGGTAAATAAGTATGAAATATGAAAATAGTACGTAAGTACTATAACGTTTTTTTTAGACTTAAGGCTCTTAAAACAAAAAAAAACCTAATAGTAAAGTTAGGATTTTCTTTTGTTTTAAGAGCCTGCCAAAATGCTTACTCAGCCTGATGAAAAATATGATTAGAATCCAAGAATTGTGGTCACCATACCCATTGCGAAGGTAGATAATTTAGTGGGGTGACTAACACTATGACGACCTAGTGAGATACTGTTTCACGTGGGGACGTAAAAGGTATGACAGTAATCATGGTAGTGTAAGGCTCTCATACTTAATACGACAATTATCATCCCTGTATCAATGGGACACGGAAATTGTGGCTCTAGGTTGGTCTTCTATGAGAGGATAGTACTGCGACGGTCGAGCCAGCTCGTTCAGAAATAATACAATTTGTAGTCTGTCATTAACAAGTTATTTAAATTCAAATGTTTTTTAAAAAAGTATCTAAATCTCTACATGATGCTTTATAGTCATATTTCTATTAGGACACAAATTTTGCAACGTCATCAGTATTACTGTTCATAAAGCTACTTACTCTGTAAGTAGATGTATGCATAGTTGATGCTTATTACCTCGTGTCTGCGATATTTGCCCAAATACAACATTATCACAATTCTTAGTTTTGGGGGGTTTGGACTCCTGTAACCTCACTTCGAGTGAGTATGAAAAGTAATACCGATGAAGTCTTGATGTAAATCCAGTTGAGCGTATCTATTTATGCTGAAGTGTGACTGCTATAAAAAATCGTCGTTTATGCAACCAATCAATTCATTTATCAAGTTTTTTATATTTACAACTTTAATTATTTAGGTTTAGTAAAGTTAGAAGGATTTTTAGCAATAATTTTGAAAAGTACTTTCGCCAACATTCTTTTGTAACCCACTGCTGAACATAGAGGTCTTTCCTTAAAAAGGGGATTTTAGTATACTATACCATAAAAGTAATTTTGGCGCGTTTTAAATGACATTGAAGCATTATACTAATAAAAATTTATTACGAAGGTTTGAAATACAAAAGATGAAAATGTGCCTAAACTATATATTTTCATTTTCCAACTCTATTAAACAGTTTTCTCAATAAATAGAGGAGAAGTACAAGCACTCACAGGTAACAGCAGCTGCTTTACAAACATTGTTAAAACGCCACCTTATTACAAACAGAGTGGCTTGATAATTATTAATGAAAGGAAAACATACGCAGAATTGTGTGAGTTTAAGAGAACACGCTTGTATTGGGTACATTATTTCCGAACAATAAATTAAGGTATAATAAAGGGTAGATCGTGATAAACAACAGTAGAAGGTACAGAAACATGGCTCAGGTATTTGTTAAACATGTACTTTCTGATAAATGGCTGTTGTGACAAATGATACCATAGCTTACCAGTATATAAATCCTTCAAGCCTTTTTCCAAACTAAGTTGGGCTTGGCTTCAAGTCTCCTTTGATGCGGCTGAAGTTATATTTTTATGTGAAACGACTGTTACTAGACGATATAGAAGTGAAATAAATTGATAACAAATTTATAAAAAGTTTCTCAAATTGAATTACAAAATAACTTTCTAAAAACGTTTAAATACCTTAAAAGTTTGAAAAAGTAAAATATAATTTGAATAAATTAATTAAAGCCGTGTTCCCGGTGACCTATTTCATTATCAGTACGAAGTTAATCAAATTCTGTCGTTACTATGTATAATATACTCACACACACACGCTCATACTCACACACTTATTAATAATCTATTTTTGACAGATGATAGATTATACGAAACTCGCTTGTAGGATTGTTGCT
Source organism: Hypercompe scribonia (assembly GCA_949316085.1). Classification (NCBI taxonomy): domain Eukaryota; kingdom Metazoa; phylum Arthropoda; class Insecta; order Lepidoptera; family Erebidae; genus Hypercompe; species Hypercompe scribonia. The sequence continues at coordinate 23,875,706 of OX438975.1, forward strand.
AAAAAGTCAAATGTCGTGAACATTCTGATGCATAGTGGTAATGTTATCAAATCTATTTTCATTCTTTATTTCTTTTCCTTTCCCCTTGTCTCTATGATACAAAATGAGGAAATCATATGAGGTACACAAACATAATGGTGCGAGTGTTGACCTGAATGCAACTGAATTGTCAATCCGTGTACATATTTAGGAGTTTACTCCTTAAGAATTGGTTTTTTGATATAAGGCGTCCGGAATTAAGAAAAATGTGAGGAGTAAAATCTACTGAACGAATGACCTCGTTACGTTTTTGGTGCGGCTGCACTGGTTTTGGTCCGGTTGCACTGGTTGAGAGTGTATTAAGACGTGTATAGAGTATGCTGCAAAGCGACTATATCTACATGTTGTTTTTATTAATTTGTTAATTTACCCTTTCATATGGTATCAATCTTTTTTCAGTTAATTTCAGTTAAATAACCTTTTTTTGCGTATCTTTTGACAATTGTACTTAAGGAGTAAACTCCAGTCGTGCGTCAGAGCTGACACACACTATTTTTTTTCGTAAGCACTGTTTACAAGCACGCTCAAAGTACTTTGTAATAATAATCGAACCAACCAGTCATTAGCATATTGCATGTTTCTTTATGTGAATTGTTGAGTAATTGATATACTATATTATTATTTACTTTAACATTTATTATCAGGGTGTTATAATGATTGGGTGCGGGGTCCGGAACCTCCACGTGGTGCACCCTGGGCAACGGAGGCGGCAGCGCCTCTCTCGTCAAATGAGAGAGACGCTGCCGCCTACGGTGAATGCCGGTCGAGGTGGGAAAAACCCTTTTGGAGGTAATTCGGAGGCTTTCCACGTGTCCCTCTGTTTAGCAGAGGGCATATCGCGGCGCATCGCCCGGCAGAGGATCCGGTTACGTCCCCGTCTCAGCCTGCCCCCTCTTCCAATCTCGGCGGCATTCCTGATGTCCATCTGCGCCAAATAACGGATGCAGTATGGCGCATGATGGATGGGCGTCTGGCTGACCTGGAGGCAAGGCTGCCACCGGCCCCTGTTGTCCGGCCACCGCTTGCGGCGCATAAAGCGAAGCGGCCAAGGCAACAACCCGGACGCCTGCTCTGAGGTCAGGGCCCAAAACAGCGGCAAAGGCTGGGGCGGAGTTCCCTCCGCTCCCCACTTCAACCGCTGTATCTGGCACCTCCACAAGTGCACCCTCCACATCTGCCCCTTCCACGGATGGTTGGCAGGTGGTGGGGGGGACTAAGAAGTCCCGAAAGCGGGGTAAGAAAGCTGCACAAAAAGCAGCCTCTACCCCGCAGGCGCCATCGGCTGCAGTGGCTGCCACAAAGACACCGCGCAAACTACAGGTGCCTAAAAGCGTGGCCGAGGTAGTCACCGTATCACCGGAGGCAGCTAACGGCGGGCTGTCCTACGCGGCCATTTTCAAAAGGGTCCGGGACAGTCTCGCACATGATTTCGGGACAGTAGGTGACAGAATGCGCATCGCTCAAAACGGGAGCTCGAGTCCTCGAGTTCCCTGGGGCTGAAGGTGCTAATACGGCGGACACATTTGCCGAGAAGTTGCGAGGAATGTTTACGGCTACGGATGGTGTCAAGATCGCCAGGCCTACCAAGTACGCAGAATTGTGCATTTCGGGCCTGGACAACTCCATAACGACCGAGGATGTCCGCGTTGCAGTAAGAGAGAAGGCGAGTTGCAACGCGGATAACATTAGGGTCGGCACCATCCGCCCCGGTCCAGGAGGGCTTAGCGCAGTGTGGGTTAGCTGTCCCGTAGCGTCAGCTGCTCATCAGTTTCGTGAGCGCTAGAAAGTGATTTCCAGATTGATCTAGAAATTTCCAGTATTCATAATTTATATGTGTTATTAGAAAGGTACAAAGTGACACGAGTTCCGTTCTTAAGAGAAATTTAGTTAAAGAAGTTTATATAATGACAAAACATTGTCATGTTTTAGTTTATGCTGACTTTAAATTGAAAATATTGCTAAAATTTTCTCATTTTCTATTCAAGAGATACAAATACATAAAAATAACTGTGTTTTTGTGTTTATAAATATTTATTTATTGTTACACATTTTCTGGATGTAGCTTATGGCTATCATGGCAGACGAGATCATCATATTAACTTAAATATTTTCGTAAAGTAAGTATTTATCAAAATGTTCAAGCAGTTCAACAATAGTTCTATAAGATGACTTTGAATAATGTCCTAGCCGAGACGGTCGCCTTTATAGTCACTTGAGATAATACTAGATACAGATAGTCTATGTCTACCTTAGTTCCAAGCTTATATAAATATACAATACGAATTAAAAATAAGTACAATGAATACGAATCGTTTGATATCCCTAATTTCTTCATCTAGTTTAGTATTTACCGATGCTGACTTAACTAGACATCGTGGGTGAGTTTCCTCTCTCTTTCAATTTTAGAGTGAAGTTCTTGTTCGTGGAAAAATACCTTTTTACTTTTGTATCCAGAAAACGCACTAAAAATATTTTTTTATATAAATCGGATGGCCAGCAAAAGCTTGCCTATGTGAACTATAATTATAGTCGCCAGTACAATATGGCCTAAGTTTATGTGTGTACAAGTGTATATGATTATGTGTGCATCTACTATGAAAGCAATTTACAGTATTTTGTTGTCACATAGTCTTGGAGAATAAAATTATATTTTTAAGATATATATGGCGCTTCTATGTATATAAAATATAGAATGTTTAACTGATATTTATCGCCTTGACTGTCTTTGCTCCATTTATTTATTTTGCGGGCCCTTTCGGGCTAAACTTAGACGAGTAATTAATCTGTGTTGTCTAACTAAACATAGATTTTCATGAAATGACTTTTTACTAAAGCAAATAAACATAGAAGCTTCATAACAAATCAAAATATCTAAATCAACAAGAATATGACTAGACATTCAATGATTTTGACATCTAGATAATGTGGCCATTTCGTCCGCCACCAGACTGCTCAAACATTTGGACGTGAACTATTTATCAATCCCCTATAAGAAACTAAGCACTCTCGATATTTTTGTTTGTATCGAAATAATATATTATATTTAATATTATTTCATAGATTTGAAGAAAACTTTAGGGTCATATTTATAAGTAGGTAGAATATCAAGAATTTTTATAGATTTTCATAGAAGTCATATATCTACGAGGGAGAAAGTTCTGGAGACACATGGTTCACGTGGTATGGCTGTGAAACTTTGTGCGATATTTCTCTTATCTATCTTTAGTTATTGTTTCAGAAGTTAGAGACGTATGTTTTCTAAAACACAATGCGATGTGAATCTTTTCTAGGTAGTAAAACGGCACGAATGATGCAAAAGAATACTGTAATAAAAGGATTACTGGCTGGATGTCATACGATCGGTAGATCTTACGAACGTTGTCAGGCGAAACAAGAATGCAGTAAAAACGATACCTTTGACATAGACCATCAGTAAATAGATAGATAGGTACTCTTTACTGCACACCATAACTAGAAAATATATGTATAATATAAAATACAAATCAAAAAAATAGCGTTACAATGAGTGACCTTATCCGACTATTATACTATACATGTATTCGAATACATATCCACACACTTACATACGTATATAAACATGAATACATACATAAACATACATAAACATATCCATATAGTATATACTTGTTAGAGAAATAAATAGTAAGCCTTGATGAATTTCTTAAAAGCATTCACCGCTTTCTGGTAAGGAGTTCCACAGGCGTGCAGCCTGCATTGCGAAAAGTTTATCAGTGAAAGATGTGGTTTGTATTGGAATTTCCAAAGTTCGATTTTGTGATGACCTCAAGCATAGTGTATGTGTGTCATGAATAAAAGAAGTTCAGCTCCAGTGACTATCGGAAGAAAATTCCATAGTCCTCTTAAACAAGCTACAGAGGCGAATATTTTACGGCTAACATTTTAAATTTGAGTGTTCCAAGAAAGTGTTTTGTGGATTTATATCTCTATTTTTTTTACATTATCGCTGATTACGATTATGACTACGATGCAGTAGTGCAAACCGTTCCGACGCCGAGTCAGTATATCCATAGACATGTGTTACTCATATCTCTGTTTATAGCATCAATAACTTGACCATGAGTAGGTCTATTTATAAGTCTCTTTAGCGCACAGAATAGATTTATGACTGAGCGATATTTACTACGATATTTACTTGATCGCCGTTGATCAGTCATTGTGATATATTTATATTGTATTTAAAGTGTGTACAGATCTGTGCCGTGTACTTGAGTGCATAGAGTTTTAGTAGGTGAATGCACGATCAATAGGCAGATTAACGTTTATCGCCATAGAGTTCACGGAAAACCGTTGGTTGGAACCGATGTCAATATGGAGGTGCAAAAGGTAATACGAGTACACCCGTGACAAACTGTTATGCGTATCCGACCCGATATTCCAGTCCTTTCGAGTTAAAGTCGGTTACTTACTAAACAGTGACTACTTTACTTTAAATATAAGTGCACAATGAAAGGAACTTATTAATTGTCGAATTTTTTATTTGTTTCAAAATATCCCATTTGATTACCACTTATCGCGGTTAAATGCCAGTGGAAAGTTATCCAGTCTAGTGTTAGGTTCTACAGTCTAATGTGAATTCCTAGAAGGGCGTTAAACCTCTTTCAGGGGTATTAGATATTGGCAGGCTTTAGGAAAAATAAAATATTTTTTTCCTACGAATAGACGAATAATTACTTAACTCAGACTAGTATTGAAAAGTGCCACCACACCAGTTGTCATAAACGTCTCTAATATTCAGATAAAATTTTGTTGAACCAGTAGTGGACCCTGAATAATCTAGGAAATAATAAATATTAAAAAAGTGATTATACTCTTATATTACTGATGTGTAATGGACCAAAATTGTATAAGATATACTGTCGATTTAATAAATAGGGCAAGCAGGACAAAATGGGCCATCGACTAATCAAAACATACCTTTTCTACTCGTACAATCAATTGACTCACAAACAATTCAGTATAATTGAAAATGACGATTATCCAGATTACGTATGACGAACCCGGTAGTAAACAATTATTTCTGCGTTTGTACATTTATTTGTATCTGATGTTAATTTACTTTTCCGAGAACCGTGATTAAATACGATTTACTGCGAGAGATGTGACTGATGAGAATATATTGGTGTAGATAAAATACTGCTACATTCAGAAGAGACAACTAAGTTGATTAAAATTGACATTGACACTGAGACATATAACGTTAATGTTAATAGTTATTACCTAATAAGTTATTTAGAATCAAATTAATGTTGAGGATAATTGAAAGTGAAAGTGATGGCTAAAAGTCGGTAAAGGTTAGATTGAAGTAGTCGCCTTTTTTAGAGAGGGCGTCAATAGAGGAGAAAACTTCAATGCATACTTCTTAAGAGCGATCGCTGAAATGGCGTTGGGTCCACTGGCTTTCCGTACGTTGAATGTACCACAAATCCTCACAGGTATTACTATGCTGAATACCAGTATCCCGCGTAGCGGAAGCGCAATTCGTAATGATTGACGGGTGCACGCACGATCATCAATTCGATAGTAGCCGCAAAAAGATCAACAAGCAGTTTAGGTGTTAGGTTTGATGAGTAAGTGATTGGTTAGGATATTCCAGCTGTCGTAACAAGCACTCTCTGTAATTAGACTATACGGTTCTTCTCACTCACAAGAACTTACGATTACTCGTAAGGTATGCGACGAGTTCTTGGTCAAGCACCACAATGCACAGCCCATCCGCTCTAAAACGAGCCCTATTGTATTCCCTAATGATTTTACTGTACGTTGCTATTAGGCAATCAACGTCAGTCACTTTGAATGTAGGTCCTGGCCGCTAACTCCGAAATTCTTTTGTACTGCCTCTCAAGTAACATTACGTACCCGCTACTGTAGTCACGTAAAAAATATGCAGTTTTCTATATATTTCCTTTTTTGACAGCACTGTATACCCCTCTCGGCGCCTATGTAAACACTTATGTATATACTTTTTTTGTAAATACATGCATATCATACCTAGAAACACCCAAACCAAGTCTATTTATAAATGTTCATGCACAAATGTTTACCTTGAGCGGAAATGGAAAACGTGTCCTTTGGAGCAGCAGTCAGCTTCATAAACCAATATGACATCTAGGCGTTTAAATGTCAAGGAATAGGCATGATAAAATAATTACTTAGAGTTCATAACGAAAGTCAGATTTGACTTAAAGTGACCACTAAATACATAAGTCGGTCATATAAACCATTCTCCATATTTTTATATCAATGTGTATTAGTATTCGTCACAAATCCCGACCACGAGATAAATCTATTTCATCAGCTATTCTCCTGCTGTCTTCGTCGATCCGAACCCAATTTCACGCAAAACTAAACCATTTATAAAATATTGCGATGTTTTTGTCGGAATATTTTTGCTAACTTTTATTTGAAAATTTCAAATCAAATATGAAATTTTGTGAGCTATTTTTTTCCTTTGAGGGAACGAAATAAAAAGTAAGCAGTTTATTTTTAAAGGATTTAATGAGGAAGTGGATAAAATTGGTTTTAGCTGCCTTGATTGCCTCGGTGACGCAGCGGTAGTGTGAGTGACTACTGTCCTGAGGTTTCGGGTTGGATTTTTGGGTCTCACCAGATTTTTGTATGATCTGTAAATATTTATTCCGAAATTTAGGTGTTTTCTAAGCGGAAGAGCTATCCAAAGTTTAGTTTTGAATACTTCTTTTATTTTATAATAATTTACTGACCGTAATAGTAGAAACATTATATCTTCTTTCGTAGTATAGTCTATTGTAGTGACAACAGTTTCACGATATTGGTATCAAACTTTCCAATACATACTTGCTACTCGAGTAGCGAGTGAAGTCGACAAACGCTGACGGCGCTGTGTCCATTCCAAAGCTTGTAATCTCTCGAGAACATGTTGCAAGCTACTCGTGACACTTTATAAAGCCAGCGACAGAACGTATAAACAATGTCCAGAAGTTATTTTTCATTGTGTTTATTTTTGTAACATTTTGACTAGACTAGTATTTTAAAACATGTAGCTTAGTCTCTAAAAGTAAGTTATCTTCTTTCCAAAGTTTGACTAATTCCAAGGCGGGAACAAATTTTTGTGTAATCTGCAAATATTTGTTTTGGAATTTGGGCGCTATCTGTGTAAATGTAAGTATTTACAAAAAGAAGTTTAGTTTAAGACTAAATGGCATTGCGTGTCAGGTGTCCGAATATATCATCAAATCAACCTATCGCCATCAACAGCAGAACGAAGATCTTTCCCCAAGAAGCGCCAAAAAGCCAGGTCTTGGGCAATTCGCATACATCTTCTTTAAGTCGTCGGTCTATCGCGACGCAGGGCTCACCCTATTCTACGTTTGCCCAATTGTAGTCTCCATTTTAGCACAATTCGGCTCCAGCGACCAACGGTTCATCTGGAGACATAGACGGCTCACTTTCACTTCAGCGTACTGATTCTCCGTGTGATGTCAGCTATCAGCCAGGGAAATGCTCAGTATCGCACGCTCCATCATACGCTCAGCTACTTTAAACTTGTGGACCAGTCGTCCAATGGTGAGTGTCCACTTCTAGATTCTGTATGTCATTATACATTGATCCTTAATGATTGTGTAATCGGCAACTCGAAGATGTGACACAGCTTCCCGTGTGCTGCCCAGCCCAGACGAATCCTCCTATCAGTCTCCCAAGCGAAGTTGTGAAGGCCAAGTTTAATAGCTTGCCCAAGGTTCTGGTAACACCTTGACATTCTTGCAGAACCACGATAGCAGCGCCATTTACGGTTACGGTACTCGGGGATACATGCCTATTATGCAAGATTTTGGTATTTTCCATGTTCATGCCTAGTTCACACTCGTTTTGAAGAATCATCCAGCCTATTGAGCATTTCTTCCAGATCATACAGTGATTCTGCCATGATGATTAAGTCGTCCACAAACCGCAGATGTGAGAGGTATCGGTCATTGATATTGATTCCCTGTCCGTTCCAATCGAGAGTTTTGAAAACGACTTCCAATGCATTAGTAAACCGTTTCGGAGATATAATATCTCCTTGTCTTACCCCACGATGCAATTGGATTGATCTTGTACTCTTTTCTGGTACTTGGACCGTAATTATTGCAGCTTCATAGAGGCATTTCATCACCTATCGGACCTGAGCACGCGGGTCATCCGCGCTATGGGTCTCGGATGGTCAGGTTTGTGAGGTGTGAGGTATAAAACTTTGTGACTTCAGCGAGAACCTCTGATATAGAGGTGACGGTGGTATCTTGTGCTGTTTTTAATTTAGTCAGGTGACAACATGAGGCTTTTGGTTTGGTAAAGACTTTTGTGCACTTATATCGGACAATTGTGTCCTCAATCTTTTGAGTATTTGTTTGACAAATGTCTCGTCTTACCGGCCCCTTTATCAGCCTATTAAGTTCCTGGCGGTCAGATAGACTGGTGTTTGTTGTTTCTCGTCTTTTCCTCATAAGATCTAAGGTCTTGCTTGTGAGCTTTGACCTGCGTTCAATGCTCTTCGGTTGAAAGTGGTTTGAACCGCAGTTGAGGTTGGCTTTATAGGTCCTGGGATGGTAGGTGGCCCCACTTACACCCCTATTATGTACGTGTATGTATATATTTATATACACGTACACATAATATATATAACACACATATATGTAAATATATATATAAATATAAATACATACATTTACATACATGGTATGAAACAAAGAAGCTTTATGCACCTGTTTGTATATACGCCAACTCATAAATACGCAATGGATTTGATGCAGATTTTTGACCAATAAACAGTCATAATTTACGGTCATGTATCAATCATGGTCAATCATAGAAATAATAATGCCAGTAAAATTGCTAAACTTAAGTTGCAGTGGGCGGGGCTCTGGGCAGTTGCACGCAGAAACGATGGCCAATGAGGCCATAAAGTTCTGGAGTGGTGACCGCGTACTGAAAAACGAAGCGTTGGCATGCCTCCCAAAAGGTGCTCTGATGACCTGGTGAAGGTCGCGGGAAGTCGTCGGATGCAGATGGTATGGGGCCTGCCGTTTTGGAGAATCTTGGGGGAGACCTAGGTCCAGTAGCGTGTGTTTTTTGGCTTAGATGATGATGATGATAATGATGACGATGATAAATCAAAATTTATCATTGTTAAATTGTGATCTCTAGATCTCCTGGTTTAACATAATACCTACATATTTTATAAAAGGTTTATTAGTGTAACGACCTCTACCTTCCTGTGCGTATAAAGCCCTCCCAAATAAAACAACTGTATATTTATAATTGACTAACCATTCCGTAGTTTTACCTTCTTCAAATATAAGCCCATCAAATAAAAACACTTTATTCAATTGTGCCAAATAGTTCCAAACATTTACGCGTTCAACCGAAAAACAAGCTCTTATATTTATTATGTAAGTTTAGTCTAGACTAGTCATCAAATCAATCGCTAGATAAATCTGCAATGTAATTGTGGTTATTAATGGTCCAAACGCTTAGTTACGTGCGCTTAGAAATCCCATTACTGGTCCATAATAGTTTGGGATTAGATGTAAACAACATTTATAATCTTGTATATTGCTTCACAAATGACTGACTTCGGTTTGACTGAGGACTAAGGCCGTCTGTTCAATTTCCACCCAAGACAAATAATTGAGTGATGAGCACGGTTACGACCTTTAAAGTGTTCTTAAGCAGGGTACTAGTGAATTAAAGCGTAGATTATCTTAAAATGTTACTATGTATAATATAAGGTAGGCCACGAATTCGTTAACATTTGAAAAAATCGTATAAAAAAACTACTGGATGTATTATTAAAACTGTTTATGTCCGAGAAAGTTAATTAGTTGAAATTTATTTTTTAAAAATTACATAGTCTAAATGACCACTGTTTCAACGTTTACACTCTTCTAAGCAAGCACTGAAATTTTCGAATACTTGTCGGCACAGAAACCGCGAGATCACCGATATCTCTTCACTGATATTTGTTTTGAGTTGACGTAGTGTGTTTGGTTTATTGTGTAGACATGTTTCTTTAAATAACCTCATGAAAAAAAGTCTGCTGAGTATAGATCTGGACTTCTAGGTGGCCATCGAATGTCGCCTCGTCTGGAAATATGTATTTTTATCCGCAAAGATGTCTTTGACCACCGGCAGGGACTCTTTGGATGTGTGATATGCGGCTTCGTCTTGTTTAAACCATGTGTTACTATAGTAGCCAGCAAATCCTAGTAGCATCGGTCCCAAGAACTCCCATAACTCGTTTGCACGGTATGTTTTCAAGATCCAAATGGTAATAACGGGATGATTCAAATGTTAACGAACTCTTGGCCCACTCCATATTGATGGGTCCTATGTATAAGGGCCAAACTAATAATTTGGCTATTTTACCTTTTCTATTGTAAACGCTTCTTATTGATCTAATTAATCATGTTGGATATTAAAAAAAATATATTTCTGCATAGAAACACGTTATTGTATTGAAGTATAATGGCATATGTATCATGATTTTAAACGTATAAGGTCCAAAGAGTAATTAGAGCTTTATACGCGGAGAGTACCCGCGCGTTTGTTTATAATTTGGACCAATCAGCCGGTTTAACACTTGTACGTTGATCGGAACAATGGTCACACAGTGTTAACTAAAAATGTTAACTATTGCTTTGCGTTAGAATTTATTTCATTAGACAATCTAGAGATGGCATCTAATTATCGTACTAAAAGTAGAAGTCGGCAATTGGTGGATTTAGTATTGGGAAATGAAAATAACAGCGCCCAGAGAAACGATTTAGGTTATGAAAACGACGATTTTATTGAAAACAGCGATGATAATCTTTGTAAGTATTTAAAATTGTGTTTTTATATACTAGTACATCTTTATACTTCCATTAATTATTGTTTCTTTTTAGTAAATTAAATGAAATGTCACGAGTTTTTAGAATGAACGGCCAATGTGGTACATCGGCCGTTATACGTAGCTTATTCTAAAAAATACGCTTTCGCCCTACAGTATTTTTTACTATTTACCTGTTTTTAATATTGATAATGTGGAAAGCAAGGGTTGAAGTATTATTAGGAAAAGTATTTGTTCAGAATCTGCTAAACTAAAATCATTAATTGCCTACATTATTAACTCAATTTAACTTATTTTAATACAATACTCCGCTCTAATCTTACTTCATTTTTTTTCAGCTCCTTTGCCGTTTAGAGCTAGTGATATCTTAGAAAATTGCACTTTAAATCTGCTTAAAAATATTTTTAAAAATAATCTGTCTCAAGAAGACAGACAAAATGAAATATTGGAAAATTCTACTTTGCTCAAACCTGATGACATCTTTATTTCTAATAGTCAACTAACCCAACTCCATGAAAAGTGTTCCCACACTCATGAAAAGGAAAATAACTCTGATTTACACTCATGCTGTCTTTCAGTACAAGAAAAACAAATGATGAGCCGATAGCTACCAGGTCATCAATCATAACAACAGATCTGTCAGGCAAAACAGTGTTTGAATCTTCAATCGAACATCACAGTGAAGAGTTTATTCAAAATGTAGATCTATTGAATGAAGATGTACGCGATGCTGATAATGCGACCCCAATGCCGTCGTCTAATTACACTTCTTTCGGTGAGGAAGAACCTATTCCTTCAGTGCCATCATTGTTATCAGATGCCACTGCCTTGCCCCCAATTTCACATTACTCATCAAGTGACGTTTCAACTCCTATGCGGCCCAGGAAAAGAAAATTTACTAAAGAAGAGATAGTGGAAGATTGCGAGAAAAATTTTGCAATGAATGGAAAGATTCGAAAAGAAAAAGACTTAAAAATACTGGGTAAGTTTATAACAGTAGGAATGGTAAATTAAGAGATGAGAAACAAATGGGTGAACCATGTCAGAGCACGTGTAAACTGAAGTGTTACGAAAAACTTGATGAAGATATAAGGAGTGCTATATTTGATCAATTTTGGATGATTGGAGACCATTTCAAGCAATATGACTTTATTGTCAACTATGTAGTAAGGATAAATAAAAAAAGAACGATTACCCAAGGTGACTCACGAAGGTCGTACACATATTATGTGTATCATTTACCTATTACTCATAACAATCAAAAGACGAAACTAGTGGTATGCAAGACGATGTTTCTAAACACCATCAGCTGGGCTGAGCCTAAAATGATCCGAACTGCAATGAGTAAATTCGCTGATACAAGTAGGCTCACGTTGATTGATAATAGAGGTCGACATGATCCCCATAAAACACCTATTGATGAGGAAATGATCAGAAGTGTGCTGGACCACGTCAAGTTCTTTGACCCGGTCGATTCACACTATTGTCGTAAAGACAGTAACAAACTTTATTTAGATGGCTCTTTAAGTTTCATTCGCATGTTCAAGTTATATAAAGAATGGTATGATCCCTCAAAATATGATAAAAAATGTGAGTCGTTAAGGCAATACAGGGACATAGTAAACAAAAATATTAATTTATCATTCCACCAGCCAAAAAAAGACCAATGCCATGTTTGTCATTCCTTCAAAAATGGTCCTGTGACTCCTGAAAATAAAATATCTTATGATAATCATATAATTAACAAGAACCTAGCTAGATCTTTAAAAGAAAAAGATAAACGTGATTCACAAAATGACACTAAAATATTCTGCGCTACTTTCGATTTGTAAAAGGTGTTGTTGTCGCCGAGTGGTGAAATTAGTCTATTTTATTACAGCAAAAGGTTGAAAGTACATAACTTATCAGTTTTCGATATTGGAAATTTATTCGGTACCTGTTATTTATGGAATGAGCAAATTGCAATGAAGGGATCGAACAAAATAGCGAGCTGTATTTACGATATGATCAAATTAAAAAGTCAAGAAGGTTGTGAAGACCTTAGATTCTGGTCAGATAATTGCACTGGCCAGAACCGAAACAGGATTATGTTTTTTATGTATCTTTACGCCGCTAAACAGTTTAATTTGAATATAAAACATACTTTTCTGGAAGTGGGCCACACCCAGAACGAAGGCGACTCCATACACGCGACAATAGAAAGAGCTTCAAAATGTAAAAATATTTACACACCATCTGAATGGAGCTCATTGATTCGATGGGCGAAAACAAAAGGAAGTCCTTATAACGTCATAGACGTAACTCAATATATGATTTATGACTTCAAAAAGATGCAGACAAATACATACTTTAACTGGACTAAAAACACAGAAGGGCAAAAGATTGTTTGGTCTAAATTAAAACAAATCCGTGTAAGCCGAGACGAATCATACGTTTTATATTATAAATATGATTTGAGTGAAGATGCTATTGAAAATAATATTAATATCTTCGATCAGCCAGTACGGACAAGAAGACAAGATAATATAACTGATAGACGAACAGATATTCCCCTGCAACCATGCTACAATCAGTTGTTACCAATACAACCTTCGAAGAAGAAAGACTTACTTGATTTATGTCGAAAAAATACTATCCCACCTTTATACCATAGTTATTATGAAAATTTAGTAGCATCTAATGACATTGTGTCAATCAATGAAAGTGATAATGAATAGGTACAGAGATTTTCCACTTACTAGAATTGTTGATTATGAGAATTTTATTAGGTACTAGACTATAATACAAAGATATTTTTATTTTTGTTTACGCCAGACAGGCTTTTATTTTTGTTACGTTTTTTTTTGTAATTTATCTAGAATTTAGTAATGTGAAGTACCTACATTATTTATATTACTTACCTGATTTAGGTAATTAAACTTAGGTCTTAAGTACAAGTTTTTTTCTTGAGTACTTCATTCTTTTTTTATTACTATTAAATTGCCAAAAAGACTGAATACGGGTCCATAACATTAGTTTTAAGGCTAATTAATTTTTTGTTTCAATAAATGAATGAAACCAATCTGTGTTTTTTATTGTTTATAATGATCTAACTGGTAACTCAGTTATTGGGTTAGCAGGTTTTAAAACGTATAAGTGTCAATATGAGATAATTACCTTAATATCGATGTACTTTTAGTTTGAATAATTGCAACTCCAACTGCATCAACTATTTACTAATTTTATGAGACAAAAATAAAGTAAAGATTAACGTTACACTAATTAAGGACATACGCGTATAATGGCCAATATGACACATTGGCCTTTTTAAGATGTTTTTGAATACAAATAATTTAAATAAAAACTAACGTAGAAGGGCCAATGTGACGTAAAAAAAAACCGATAAATGTATATATTAAATACTGTAGTAAAAATGTTGACGATAATTGTTTTAGCAAATAAGCAAAATTTCGTATACTTCTGTTTTGTCAATCTAATATTATAGTAAATTTAAACTTTGACCGCCTCTCTTGTAAAGTTGACATTTTGCATTTTGGCCCTTATACATAGGACCCATCGTATATCAGTAGAAAGTAATCGACAAAGTCACTGGCTCATACGGCCGAACAAGATGCCACGAAGTGTGATAGACGTAATTCAAGATTAAGCCGTCACACACTGTCGAATCGCCGTACTAAACATGTTTATATTTCTCCCATTTGATTTGTTTCGCACAACATTGGTTGGTAAAATCTTTTGAAGAAAATAACGATGTGTCTTTATAAGCCAAATTGGTGTTTAACTGATTTATTTTTTTCTGTAACTTTATTTTTATTGAACCTTTGGTGGAACGGGATTCCAATCAAGTTGGTGAAACCAATGTGGCGGAACGGGAGCTATTCTCCGATCTAACGAAGTTTTCATGCCTGACGGGTCCGCAGCTCAACGGTCGATGTTGGGATGTTGTGTATGTGCTAATCACCGTCGAATTCCTATACCATTCTTCAGGATTAATAGTTGCTCCGTAGTTCATTACTTCGTAATTGATAAGTAGAAAATAAAATGGTAATGGTGGAAAATAATTGGTAAGTAGAAAACCAGGGATCTGTAATATCCCAGATCTTGACTGAAGAACCTGAAGCTGCAGAAAACAAAGAAGCAGAGGTCAAGGACGATACAAAATAGCTTATTGTGTACTGGTTATGCTGTTTATGGTGTATTGGTTATACTAGTTCAAAAGAGACCAAAAATGGTAGAAACTTTTTAAGTCATGAAGAAAGTAAGAAAAACAAGTACTATTAAACAAAAAACTACTTTTAGCAGTCTCAATTACGTCTAGCAACCCTTGGCAATTGTTGAACTCGTAGTAGTAATGGGTTATAAGATACTTAGATAGAAATAAGACTAAAGTTTAACAATTCTAAAACATTTTATTTTTGTAATTGCAATTCATTTGAAAATATCTTTACACCACTTCTTTTCTTTTAAAAGTGTCTTATTATTGAGTTTTAACGTTGCAGCCATTTTTATAAATCTTATGAATTCGCAGAGCATTATTTACGTATCAAATTAGAAAATCTTTAGTCAAAATTTATTAACGGCCCTTTATGAAGGTGTGCATCCATCGGCTCCTCGCGACTCGAACTATGTCGTTGGTCCATCTAGTGGGAGGCCTACCTGCGCTTCGACTTCTGGTACCTGGTTGCCACTCGAGAACCTTTCTTGCCCAACGGTTGTCGGTTCTAAGAGCGATGTGGCCTGCCTACTGCCACTTCAACTTGCTTATTCGAAGAGCTATGTCGGTAACCTAAGTTTTCTTGCGTATATCCTCGTTCCTGATCCTATCACGCAAGGAAATACCGAGCGTAGGCCTTTCTATAGGTCGTTAAGCGACGTTGAGCTTCTCCATGAGGCCAGCAGTAAAACACCACGTCTCAATTCCATATGTCATCACTGGCAACACACACTGGTTGAAGACTTTCGTCTTTAGGCTCTGGGGGATCTTGGACGAAATGCCGTACGGTGAGGCGTTCTAGGGAGGAGGCCCATGTTCAGCAGTAGACGTCTTCCGGCTGATGATAGGTATTAGGTATCACGTTGGATTTGCACCGTCTACTAATTTACTTTTTTCTTTAGGTTCGGAGAGAATACGAAAATATCTATTGCAAGCGTTTCCGTTCCAATATACACTTACTCACAAGCACAAGTTAACTAATGCAAACAATAACAATTTATGCCTAAAAGCACATATCTTTAGCAAACCAACGTTTTCATCCCCATTGTAAATTGAGAAACAACCAAGATATTTTACCTGCTAGTATTGTTAAGAAGAAATAAGTTACTCGAAAAGGAAAACGTTGTGTATTATATTTACATATTTCAATTATGTAGATTCAAGCAAAGAACATTCATTCCCAGAATTGAGTAAATTTATTCGCAACTGTGTTGGATAGTGGGAATTTACAGCGGTCAGTGACATTTGTGGTACTGACACGAGTAACAACAGAACCGACTACAAATTTACATGCTACAACGTAGTTATGCACAAAACTATAGAGTATATCTCTATTTTCTTCACTTACTTTCTTCAAAGTGCAAGCAGAAACCATAGAAATTTGGCCAATATTATCATCAACCTATAGCAATCTACCGTGTGCAGCCATGGAGCATTAATGAGAATAGATTTTCTAAGAAATTCATTAGAAAATCTTTCCCGCTCATAACACTCACATCATTATCAACCGGGGGACATACAGTGCTGTACGTAGGCCTCTTCAAGGTCTGCCATAACAACTGGTCTTGTGCTGCATGCTTCCAACGGCAACCCACGACTTTCACCAAGTCGTCAGACCCCCTTACTGGAGAGCTATAATGTCAGCATACATGAAATTGTAGACATTGTTATTTTGCTCATACGTGTATTCCATGTTGTTTATGGATTTCCAACTAGTTTTAAACGCTGTCGTTATGATTTATCTGATAACATAGAAACTAATCTATAACCCAAGATATAATTTGTTCATAAAAATATTAATTGGTAAACTTGAGTGACATCTGGAATAAATTGAATTCTGATAGCGAATAAGTGGAACACTTTCAGATTTTAATTGGTTTTGCCACTGACCCCGTTACAATGAATAGAATTTTACCAAAGAGTTTTCCATTGTGTCAATATACCTGACACTTTAATCAAAGTTTTACCTTTGTACGTTCACTAGCGTTTAAAAAATCTATTAACCCAATTAAATCGAATAAATTGATGGTTTCGACCTAGCTTTTGTAGAAGCCGTGAACTTTAATAACCTGTATCAAGTTTTGTATGATGAAATAAATTTTAAAAGGTGTCAAATGAGTTTTAGTATATTTCTCTGATGGATAAAATATTGAATTTAAGATGATTAAAAATGTATGCATTTCGTAAAAGGTTTTGAATGAATGAATGAACACATGAAAAATATATGAATGGTATGTAGACCAGGGTCGATAATTTTTAAAAGCAATTAAAATCGTAGTAGGATGAAACCCATTAGAAAAGGAGGGAAATATTATAAAAATGAAAGGAAAAATAATTTACGGGCGATCTGAGGTCGGGGAGGGGATGGGGATGAATTTTTAAGGGTAAAAAACGGTTTTTCTCGATTTCCGGCAAAACTAAAAGTCCTATCGAAAAAAGTCAAATGGCAAAGTTGTAGGTAATCAAAAGATCTAAAACTTTTGTATTTACACTTTTTTCACATAACCTCAAAACTCATGTGAAAAATTCAAAAAACCAAGTTTTTGGTTTTTTATTTTTATCTTTTACAAAAACTTTTTTTTTTAACGAAATTTGGTGAAAACTTACCTTTTTATGTCCCAAATACGCTGTAATTTATTTGATTAAAAATATTTATTTTTCCACCTTATTTTGAATTAATATCGAAAAAACACCCTAATTTTCAATCGAAAACTCACCCGTCAAAATATCAGCTTTTTTCAAAAAGTTGGTATGTTTTCTGTTCGTTGAAATCTCTACTTTTCGATGGTGAAAAAAAAAATATGTTACTATAGTAAATCTTCTCAGAAAATGCAAAAAATCGAAAAAAACTCGAATTCGAAATTTTTTTTTTAATTATTATAAATAATTTCATTTAAAAAATGTGATTGCTGCAATTTGTTTCAATTAAAAAGTTGATTTATTTAATGCTAATTACATTTATGTCATAGAAAAACTCATTATATAAAAATATAAATGTAAATCGTACAATTAAATGTAGATACTTTATTCTGATTACGTTATTCATTACAATATTTTTAACACATTAATCTTATGATTCTTAAATATCTTATCTTCAATTCTAATCACTTATTCATTAGTTTTTGTTTTTTTTGACGGCATTTCTTCATCGCTAGATTCGTCAAACATCTCCGATTCTAGCAGATCTTCGAAATCTTCAATACTATTACCTTCTTCCTCTCCAACATTTCTTATGAATCATTAACTTCTTCGTAGGTTTCTTCTTCAATATTGGAGCAATTTTCAGAACCATGACAGTTTGAACATAAATTTGTGCATTTTAAACCATGTTTTCGGCAACCACATTTTAAGCTGTTACATCCAGTTTCACAGCTGCAGCAAATAGTTTTGAGCAACATTTCCGGCATTAATTCTTTTTGTGTAAATTTCGGCATAATTCCACATTGATATAGCTTCCAGCCCCAATCTGTTGCTGTTAGTTCGTTACCCAACCAAGTTTGAAGCTGATAATATGCCCTGTAACAATGTTGTTCTGCTGCTCCTTCTGTGGGTGGGAGGTTTGCCAAAACGAAAGATGATTTAATTTTTGCCAATTGATATTTTTGAAACCTTAATTGATTCAGTGTAATTTTTTCATTTTTACATTTATAAGTAGAATTGATTAGTTGTAATCCATTTTTTTTTATTTCTTCTTTACTCGCATCTTTCTTATAAAAAACATTGGCCAAATACGACAAATTTTTAACGTCTAATAATGAATTGACGATATTTTTCTTTCCTTTTCCGGCAAATCCAGATGTTGTATCGCAACCAGAAAAACAATGCAGAAATGCAACAATGTTTCTTAAGGATTCATGTTTGAAACTATTAGACGTGAAAAATAGGTCTTTTACATTTCCAGAACCTGGTTTGAGAAAATAAATGTCATGATTATTTGAATTTAACTGATTTAAAAGGACTGATTAACTGATTTCAAAAGATCAATATCTTGGCCCACAACAATTACAGTTTTATTAGTACTCATTGCAACTTTTATCGCGGTTTCAATTATGTCAGCATCAGCATCTTAATGTACCTAACATGTAATAAATGTAATAACATGTAATCTAATGTTTTTCGAGTAATTAAAGTGTTAATTTTAATAAATAGCTCAAAATTTTTTATAAAAATTAAAAAAAAATTTCGAATTCGAGTTTTTTTTGAATTTTTGCATTTTCTGAGAAGATTTACTATAGTAACATATATTTTTTTTTCACCATCGAAAAGTAGAGATTTCAACGAACAGAAAACATACCAACTTTTTAAAAAAAGCTGATATTTTGACGGGTGAGTTTTCGATTGAAAATTAGGGTGTTTTTTTCGATATTAATTCAAAATAAGGTGAAAAAATAAATATTTTTAATCAAATAAATTACAGCGTATTTGGGACATAAAAAGGTAAGTTTTCACCAAATTTCGTTAAAAAAAAAAGTTTTTGTAAAAGATAAAAATAAAAAACCAAAAACTTGGTTTTTTGAATTTTTCACATAAGTTTTGAGGTTATGTGGAAAAACTGTAAATACAAAAGTTTTAGATCTTTTTATTACCTACAACTTTGCCATTTGACTTTTTTCGATAGAACCTTTAGTTTTGCCGGAAATCGAGAAAAACTGTTTTTTACCCTTAAAAACTCACCCCCATCCCCTCCCCGACCTCAGATCGCCCGTAAATTATTTTTCCCTTCATTTTTATAATATTCCCCTCCTTTTCTAATGGGTTTCATCCTACTACGATTTTATTTCACTTTTTATTATTTTTAAAGGCTTCTACCCTGGTCTAATGCATTACATAGCTTTTATTAATTTAAATGTGGGTTAAAAAAGAAATTTGGAAATTAAGAATAAATGGAAAATATCGTGAAATCTGTTTTAAGAAATTGGTCTAATAAGTAAACTTTTGTTAACAATTAAAGTTTTAGGTGTTCTTATTATTTCTCATACCCTGGTTTTGTTTTTTTTTTATATATATTCATATATGTGGTGAGTTTACATAGACAATTAGAAGAGATATTTATAGACAGGCAATGTTTTAACCATAACGCAAAGTACTAACATTAAAACAAGCTATTTACTGCACATAATGGTTGTTATTCAATACCTAATGTGGCAAAGTGCAACACATTAAGCGGATACGTGCAACTTAAGATGTTGATATACTTGTGTGCGTTTTCGTTAAGTGTTCAGTCTTATATCTTAGAACATATTGCAATTTAGTATTGGAATGAGCACATTGGGCAAATACGTTCACTTCAATCGAAAGTTTATGGTTAAATTATTCATTACTGGCAGGCTGTGTCTGTTCAATTAGTTGTATTATAAATAATACATTACTAGCTGTAACTTATATAATTTTAATAACCACTATCGAAATAATGAAAATAATCCAAATGACAAAACGACACTTTCAAAGTAATATTGATGGCAATTTATTCACAAAATCTACGATAAAGTGATTCACAAGTTAACAATAATTTTTCAATCCTCTAACTTCTTTTCAACAGCAACATTACCAGAATAGAGCAATAAACTAGTTCGGTTATCGAAATTATCACTCGTTTATACGATATTATGTTTGTGCAGTAGTACAATTTAATTTATTTAACAAACAATAGCCGGTGGTGTTAGCTACAGTGTTCCTAATTAAGCCTACCGTTTCATAGAGGCTAAAGTGCCTGTAAAATGAAATGTCAAGCGACCGCACAATATTTGACACGTAAATGACGCTAGTTGCTTTATCCGGTGAATGACGCGGAGCTTTATTTTGATAAAGGAAATTTGCGTTTGTGGCTTTTACGCACCGGAGAACGTAAAGCGAATAGATAATGTTTAGAAGTTGGGTAGAACCCATTAAATATATGAGATTAGTAAGATTTAAAAACATTTTAGATGCCATTGACGACGTAAGAGTACGGAACAAATGCATCATGATTATGCTTGCTACCCGTGCTTATCTTACTCCTTGTACTTATTACTAAAGGTAGTAGAGCCACGCTGATTTCAGCACGAACGGGCCGGCTCGACCGGGGCAGTACTACCCTCCCACAGAAGACCAACTTAAAGCGCCAGCAACCGTGCTGTCGTGTTTCGTTGGTGAGTACGAGACCGGAGGCCCATTGATGCAGGGGTGACAGTTATCGTGATAACTATGTGAGGTTTACACTGTCACGATGACTGTCATGCCTTTTACGTCCCCAAGCGTGGCGTGAAAGAGCATCTCACTAGGCCGCCACAGTATGATGACCACAACTCTTTGGATTCTATTCATGCTTTCCATCAGGCAGAGTAGAGTCATTTTGGCAGGCTTATAATATAAAAAAAAACTCTGTAATGTCGGTTTAATAGAAAAAATAAAATGTTTCAGACATGTACAATAAAGACTGTAAACTAAGGAGGTTGTTTATTTATCTACAACTTTATGTATTTATGTACACCGTCGAGTTTAATGAGCATTATTTACCAGACAACCTTTGTGGATGTAGAAATCTAGTAAGGGACTTGAACTGAGATTATTGTTGTAATCAAATTAGTATGCTATGATGCTAAGGTGAAACCAGTGCTACGGTAACAAGGCCATTGAAAAATACACCTAAATATTTCTAAATACATTAATATTATAGAAAAATTACATCCAGCCACAGAACAAATATTCATGTGTATCACACAAATATTTGTCTTAGGTGGGATTGATTCCACGATCTCCGGCTTAGCAGTCAGGGCCGCTAACCACTAGAACAACAGGCCCGTCAAACT
Source organism: Hypercompe scribonia (assembly GCA_949316085.1). Taxonomy (NCBI): domain Eukaryota; kingdom Metazoa; phylum Arthropoda; class Insecta; order Lepidoptera; family Erebidae; genus Hypercompe; species Hypercompe scribonia. The sequence continues at coordinate 23,897,631 of OX438975.1, forward strand.
AACCATTTCTACCTAGTGCAACTGTATGTCTGTCTTGTAAATAATTATTTTCAGGATGTTGTTCGGGATATTTCGCAAGTTTTGTACCAAAAAACATCAATATAGGTATCATTTTATTACGAAAAAATGTTATTACGAACGTTTGTGTACACACTGATGTTAAGCTAAGAACTGATGGATTTAATTCTATTTTAATTTTACAACAGAATTATTTCGGACATCTGACCCACAACGCCATCTTGTCCTAAACTAAGCAGAGCTTGTGCTATTGGTACTAGACAACTGTTATACGAGTACATATATACTTTTTCATAGAAAACACCCAAACTCCGGAGCAAATATTTGTAGATCATCGGGTCCGCCCCGGGTATCGAACCCGAGAGCTCAAACACGTTACCACAGCGCCACCGAGGTGGTCAACACTACACTATTCAATTACATTCAACAGATACTTTATACCAAAGTTACAGCGGATAGGTGTGTAAGTGTTTATAATATATCAAATGGTTTTTTTGTGCGATATTTTCAAATGTCAACTAAGTTGTGGCCCATCCTATATTCATACTTTCTATCAGGCATAGTAATCATTTTGCAAGACCTGTATAAAAAAAATCTTTCGTGCTGGTTGTCTTACATAGTGCACTTATGTGTTTGTGTGTGATTTATCTAGTTTGTTTTCTTTTTGTTTTCCAATGCAATTTACTTATAATTATTTCTATTAGTCTGAAACTAGAATTATTTATGGTTAATCTTGTTATAGTCTCTAAAATGTTTCTTATCTGTTCCATTTTACTAATGTTTCTAGCTGTAAGTTTGCCATACATCCAATAAACAAATTAGATTTTGGTAAGTGAATTGGTAAACACCACTCCACTATTTAAAGGATGAAACAGTATTCCTGAATAGATTAGAGAGACCAGCTCATTACTCAAGACTTACTGACCTGAATATAGATATACCTGATCCTTTAGCTGGATAGGAATATATTAACATTTTACTTTGGCTTCAGATGCTCAGAATTTCAAAAGGTCATGCTTTTAAATATTCAGGGTTTCAGACGATTTGTTCTGGTGATAATTTATTTTAATTAAATCAGGATATTATCTTGTAATACTGGAATGAATTAAAGGCTACTTACTCAAATATTTGTGACAACTTGTTATTTTTTATGTAATTTTAATGAATATCTGTATGATTTACACGGAATTGTATCTAACTGAAATATATTTTTTGAAACTTTTTCTATTATATTGAGTAGGACCATTGGGTGACATTAAAGGATTCACAATGGGTCCGGATCCAATCACAATTTTTAAATGATAAGAATACACAAAATCTTAGTTTAGTATTTCACAATATAGGAAACTTTATGATCATGATATAATATTTAAGTTTTAATAAGAAAAACCATTCAACCATTCATCCAACCAGATTTCCGAACGCCTAAATAATTCTGAGAAGCCATATAAAGATCGACAACATAAGTTATGACTCGTCAGTTGCATGTAATATTCATGGCTTTAGTTCATCATCCTATAAATTTAAACAGTCCACCTGCTGAATACAGACCTCTCTCCTTAAAAGGGGAGTTTATGGCCTACTATTCCATGCTGGCCTGACGGGTTGACATAGAATTTGTTTCAAGCTCATTCCTGTCAATGCCCTTCTTGATCGGACACAACAGCGGAAACGAGGAAAATGTGCGATAGCACTTGCGACAGTTTGCTCTAAAGCTGGTCGGTGCTGCTTTTGCTCTTGGGCGACTTTTGCATAATTTTAGATAGTACCAGCGTCGGGACAAGGCTGCTCTACCGGTATGACGGCTGACTACTCAGAATAGGAGACGCCTCTAGCGCCCTCAGAGGATACTGGTGGCTAGAGCCATACGTAGTTATTGCACCGTATCGACGGAGCGACGTGAACCTTGACCGGAACTCCCTTTTGGGATTTGGAGAAGACATTCGCATGTACCGTACGACACTTAATTACAAAGTTTACCCGAAGGTTGTGCCCGCACTAGCAGGTAGGCGCTAGGAGGGGTCTGAATGTCGTAATGACAGCTTGACCGTGTGGTTTTTGTCGGTCCGATTTCAAAACACCACCCCACCACAAATCATGAATTATTTTTACCCTGTTTTTTACGGCCCGGGTTGTTGCCCCATCAGGTTTCTACACGTAAAAAAAGGAGTTTTTTTCAAGTTTTTCTTCTCTTTGCGGTTGTTATCCTGTAGAATTTGCTCCCTAAGTCAGCTGAATGGTGCAGGATGAATGAAGGTGGTGACACTCCATATTCTTAACCTGACACCAAACAGACAGCTGAATTTAACTTCTTAGTGTCAAGTGACAATATTGTTCGAATAGCTTTTAGTTCACCCGAAAAAGTAAACGTGACGTCAAGTGAAGTCTTCGCTGACCTTTTCAACGAAATCTTTATTGAAGTGCGACAATCTTAAAATAGTTGTAAAAGAAAACCAATAAAATTTCCTCGGCTATACAATCACTCAACCTTTTACGGCACCCTTGGGGTTAACACTGATCTTTTCCATTTCATACACAGATATAATAATAGATGCTGTTTGTGTGAGTATATATTATTAATAATCAATGTATAAGTTCAACACGCCGGCGTTGCTGGATATGTTGCAAATTAAATTCTGGTGCAGATCAATCAATCTGTGTCTCTTGTTAGTTAGGGTTGCCATACACTGATTAGTAAGGATGTACATTTATAGTGCGGGATGTATTATTAAAATTTATGAATTATGATCCCTTCATACGAAATAATCAATAATAATTTTTAGTTGGTAGATTATCAGAGTTTACATATTGTTTAAGTAAAAAAGTGGTATAAAGGTATTAAGTATGAAGTTTGAGTTTTGTTTTAATTTTAAGAGCCTGCCAAACTGACTACTCTACTTGATAAAAAGCATGAATGGCATCCAAGAGTTGTGGTTACTATACCCATTTCGAATGTAGAAAGTGCAGTATGTTGACCCACACTATGGCGACCTAGTGAGATACTTTTTAAGTCCCACTTGAAGCGGTAAAAGGCATAACAGTCAATGTCAGGGTTAGGTTCACACATTTACCATGATAACTGTCTCGCTTATTTTTTTTTTTTTTTTTTTTTTTTTTATTTGTTTATTTGTTTATCTCATTTACAAAGGTAAGTACAATTTATCGGATAGGTACAATACTAGTTAAGTCATTCTTATTCCTTTGTGAGAGAGTGGTGTCTGTAGTAGGAAAACCCTGTGTCACAGATCACCAGGCTCCCACCTCCTGGGTGAATCTTAGTAACAATTTACAATGAGATTGGGAAATACCATATACGTATTTTAATTTATTTTAAGTTAGGCATACAGTAACTGTTTTGCGAATACGTGTTTGATAGAATGCAGTAAGCTTCTGTATATGAGTGTTTGTGTAAGTGAGATTGTTGCACATACATAAATATACATATGTGTCTTTCTATGCATATGTGTGTGTGTGTGTGTGTGTGTGCGTGTGTGTGTGTGTGGAAGTGTGTATTAGTGTAAGTTCTTGTGAAGATCCAGTTGTTACCCCTGTGTTAAATTAATTTTTAATTACATTTATTATGTTAATGGTACAATTAGGTTTTCAGTATCGCTGTAAGATAATTTTTTTAGCCACGACGTTAATTTTTCTTGTAACTTAAATTTGTTCAAGGAGTATATAGAAAGGAGACAGTTGATTTTGTTGTATAAGTATGGACCTAGAAAACAGTAGAATCTATGTGACGAGGCTGTTTTATATGTTGTTTCAGTCTGGTAGATTTTGTGTTTACGGCGTTTGGTAGCGTTAATTAGTGGGTCGTATTTAGAATGTGCATGTGACTTAACAACCATACGAAGAATAAATAGCTGTCGAACTGTAAGTACATCAAGCTTCGCGTATAGATCGGCTGTAGGATGTAAGAATGGCAGGCATAGGGCCACTTTTAAAACTGCTCTTTGGGCTCGTTCTAATTTTAACAAGGTAGTTTTGGCGGCACCCCCCCAGGATGATATACAGTAAGTTATCATGGATTGGCATAAAGTGAGGTAAGTAATTCTCAGGACTTTGTTGTCTGAGACATGTCGTAGGTTTCTAAATATGTAAATCAGTTTCCTAATCCTAGATATCAATAGATCTATGTGAGCCTGAAAATTTAAGTTTTTATCTAAGATAATCCCAAGATATTTGACAGAATCAACCGATTGCAACTTCTTACAGGTACATTGTCGAAGCAGAATGTTTTTGTCTAAACAGGAATGGACTAAAATAGGAATAGGATCTCTGTGCAGTTTGTTATTTTTTAGGTTAAATGCTATGTATTTAGATTTATCGACATTCAATGAGAGAAGATTGGCGTTTAACCACTTAGTGACCCGGTCCATACCACTCTGTGCACATCGATACGTCTCATCCCAGGAATCACCTCGGAAAACCAGTGCAGTATCGTATGCAAAGGTGATGACCCTCCCATTTGCCAAGTTTAGCTGACAAAGGTCGTTAATAAAGATAAGAAACAAGGTTGGGCGAGAATACTGCCTTGTGGTACACCTGTGTTGATGGGAAGATCATCGCCCCGTAAGCCATCTAGCTGTACACATTGAGTTCGATCTTTAAGATAGCTTGCAAAGAATTGCAGCTGCGCACCTCGTACACCCAATCGCTACAGTTTATCAAGAAGAAGTGAAACGGAGACCGTGTCAAATGCCCTGGCCAAGTCAAGAAATATCGCCATTACTTTTTTTTTTTCGTCCATACTGGTGATTATGGTGTTTGTTAGATCGTGAACTGCGTCATCAGTTGACTTATTTCTCCGGAAACCGAATTGTGATTCAGATATTAGTTTTTTGTTTTCTAGATAATTAACAAGTCTATTGTTGACGGTTTTTTCAATTATCTTCGACAAAGCAGGCAAGATAGATATCGGTCTATAGTTGTCGACACAACCTACGTCGCCACTCTTATAGATTGGGTGAACAACAGCCTGTTTGAATGATCTTGGGAAGATACCCGATGTAAATGCCAAATTACAAATGTACGCGAGCGGTTCAGCCAGAATACTTCTATACCTTTTAATTAAATTGTTAGAAATACCGTCCAGGCCAACAGCACAATCGTTTCTAAGTTTACTCATGATTAGATCAATTTCAGCTACGTCTGTTGGGAAGAGGACAAATGATTGTGGCTGGGTAGGGTTATATGTGCCTGTAGAAGACACTGCGGAATTTGATATCGCAAGATTCGCAGCTAAGATCTTGCCAATATTAACAAAGTATTCGTTTACCGAATTGGCTGATGCCACAGGGTTGTTGTTAGTTATTAAACCGCATGCTGATGTTTGAGTTTTATTTGTATGGGTGATGTTTTTAATAACTTGCCAAAGCCTTTTGGTGTTGTGCTTAGCGTTGTCCATTTCTCTCTTTTCATATTCTCTTTTAGCGTTTTTTATTAGTGAATTGCTTAGACAATAGGTGTCCGATCTCACGCTTACTCTTGCTGTCACTTTATGTTGGTCTACGTAGCTTTATAGGAGATCCATGCTGTCGTGGGAAAAGCCATGCCTCGATATGTGTTCGTCGGCTCTGCTCGTTTGCCTAAAGTATCAAAAAACGTGCCCAAGAACTTTAATGGCTAACAGCAATTTCTTCGGAAGTGAAACATTAAAGGATTATGGAATCAGTTCGTTATAAATTACCCAAATATATAAATGATTCTTTTACCATCATTACGCCGAAAATTGATCGAAGTGTCGAGCAATAGCAGAGGCCCATGTCTAACAGATAACTGCGATAGGCTGATATTATCGCCTTAAGGTATTAACTTAAGGCGATAATATAGTTCATATTTTCATGTTCTCGGCGTAAAGAAGTAGTCTCAAACTTTGCAGAAACGACTTTTATCATTGACAAAGATGTCGAATATATCGTATTCTCCTTTTATGTTCAACTTTTGGTTTATGTTATAGCTAACTGATCACTTTAGGCGTAACACATCTCTATTAGTGTAATTTACTGACATATTAGTAGCAATACTACAACACAGGTACCAATACACGATAAGCTATTGTGATATTATTCACGAAACTATTATTTACTGTGAAATTTGCTAAAATCTATTTGATAATTTAATCATCTGTTGAAACAATTTTATCAAGAAGTGTACTTTGACTATTTTACAGGTAAGATTTACATAATACATTTAATTGGAATGATTTAACTTCATAATGTGTGTAATGTTCATAATTTTTTAACACATCTACTGTCATGTAATTTTATTTTTTATTATTAATAATAATTTAATATTTTATATTATTTATATATTAATAATAATTTAGAATATCTAACACACAATGCCATCAAGTCCCAAACTAAGCAAAGCCTGTACTACATGTTTTAGGCATCTAATATAGATATATATTTTTTTAAATAAATATATGACATATTATACAAAAAACAGGTACTCCGAAACGAATACTTGCAAATCATACAAACATTTGGTCCAAACCTAGAATCGAACTCGAGACCTATACCACCACGCCACCGAGGCAGTCAATTAAGGCTGTCTACAATGCAGGTAGAAGGAATTTATTCCCAATTTTAACCCATTCAATGATACAAATATAAATATGTGTTATGTTAACTCATTTCTGATGTCGACCCTCGTAAGAGAAACTGTTTCGTTTCTTTGTTACACAAACTTATTGTCTTTCAATTATTAATTAACTCATGACTTCCCACTGTCATATTTTTAGGACACCAGATTACCAATTTTTTTCTAAAACTGGTTTTAATTTTTTAAGCCTTTAGCAAACATTTTTAAATATATTTCCATTAAAAAAAAATTGATAACAAAATACAGTGACATTATTTAGATATATAATTTTCATGTTTATATTTTCGTAACCGTTAAGAGTGCATTATTGTTTGTTTTATATAGGTAATTATAGCTATATAAATGAAAGTAATTATATATTTCAAATTACCTAAAATTTTTGAGAAACTTTTACTAAATAAAACATGAAATAGCCAATAAAGTCATAATAATATATTTTTTTCTTAAATATGATTCCAATATCATACATATAGGACAGGCTGACTCAGACCCTAGAATAAATATCAACCGGAGGCCCACTGATGCAGGAGTGACAGTTGTCGTGGTAAGTGTATACAATACAATGCTACGATGACTGTCATACCTTTTACATCCCCAAGTGAGGCCTAAAAAAGCATCTGACTCACCATACTGCATTGTGTGCATTTGCAATGAGTATGGTGACCACATCTCTTGGATTCTATTCATGCTTTCCATCAGGCAGAGTAGAGTCACTTTGGCAGGCTTTTAAAATGAAAAAATATATATTATTAATTAAAAAAAATGTCTTTTGCTTCACATTATTTTTTCTTACTGTATTAATAAATATATTTTGTTATTTGAACAGAAAATTCTAAATTTTTCGATGGTTGGGCAGTAAGGGGTAATTTTTTAATACTCACGATAAGTTTATAATTACCAAATTACAATTAAAGTGTCGTAATATAAAGATTACTGGGAATATAGCAACCACCGTACACACTAAAAAATATTTTTATGCCATTTACGCATAAAATTCTTGCCTTTTATCCATCTAAAGTCTGGCTAAAAGTAGAAACGTCTCATTAGACTTTTAGCCAATTTCATTAAATTGCAGGAGTTTTCGTGTATATTGGAAATTATCTTGTATCTAATCAACATATTCATAGTTAACGGGACCGAGTAATTAACTCGAACATTGTTCCAAATTCCCTGCAACTATTTTCGCGCTCAAATGGTGATATTTTCGTGCCATTTTGAACCATATTTATACGTTATCGGAATAAGCCAATTAATTTTATGTTCATTATATGGAACTCTAGTACTATAGAATGATTTACTACACGACCCAGACTCGCGTAAGCAACTATATCGTTATATAACAATTTTTGGGTATTGAGTGTAATAGAATAAGAATACAATAATCAGATGGACTTTTTTTTCTATCTTAAGAGCCTGCCAAAGTGACTCTACTCTGTCTGGTGGAAAGCATGAATAGAAGCCAAGAGTTGTGGTCACCGTACTCATTGCAAATGCTGACAACGCAGTATAGGGACCCACACTATGGCAGCTTTGTGAGATACTTTTTCACACCCTGTTTGGGGATGTAAAAGGCATGACAGTCATTTGATAGCGTAAGGCTTACACAGTTCCCATGGTAACTGTCACCCCTACATCAATGAACCTCCGTTCTCAATATATATATATCTTTAAGCATCTTATATAACATGTTTAAAGGTTTTATATTATACTTTTCTTCATTTCATCTCATCTATAACCGATAATAGTCCATTACTGCACTAACCTCTATTTAGGAATAAGATTTTGGCCTACTATAGCACGCTGGCCAGATGAATAAGGGTTAGGTAGTAGCCGTTATAGGGGTAGAGTTTGTTTAAGTTTTCCTTTTCGTGAGCAAAGTTATTTTAATACAATTTTGTATAACACCAGTAAAAGGAACGAATTTGACATTCATACATTATCGAAAACCCAAGCTTAAAGCTACGTAAACCGCATAAAACACGTCACGCCTTCAATAACGAGCTCAAGAAAGATGATGCGTTAAGCGAGGTTTGGATTTCTATGAATATTTTAACATCAGTCATTTGCTGTGTTCAAATGAAAAGGTTTACTTTACGAATTTTAAAACAAATTGATCGCATTGAGTAAATCATGAAAATAAATAAGATGCATAGGGTTCCCAGGGCTTAAGGCTCCAAGAGGTAGGTAGTGGAGCCACGCTGATTTCAGCATGAACGGGCCGTCTCGACCGGGGCAGTACTACCCTCCCACAGAAGACCAACCTAAAGCGACAACATCCGTACTGTCGTGTTTCATTGGTGAGTGCGAGACCGGAGACTCATTGATGCAGGGGTGACAGTTGTCGTAGTAAGTGTGTGCAATACCATGCTACGATGACTGTCATGCCTTTTACGTCCCCAAGTGAGGCATAAAAAAGTATCTTAATAGGCCACCATAGTGATGGTCACCATACTACATTGTCAGCATTCGCAATGACCATGGTGAGTACAACTTTTGGATTCTATTCATGCTTTCCATCAGGCAGAGTAGAGTCACTTTGGCAGGCTCTCAAATAAAAAAAGACAATTTCACCTACAAGCGGTGCACCTGCTAATTGACGGACGAGGCTTTGGCAAACAAAACATACCGATTACCTGCAACAGGCTGGCTCGCCTATTAAGTGAGACCAAAACACTGTCAAAGAGTGGGCGTTAATTATGCCCCTGCCTACCTTTCTGGAGAAAGAGACATAATTTTATAAACGTGTTTATGAAAATAAAAAATCCTAAGTTAATTTTTGTTTGTAACACATACTTGTACGGACAGGTTTACGATTCATACAAGTTTATACAGAAAACACTAGATTGACTTTTATCAATAGTACTTAATTTCACATCCTAATAAAAGATGTACTATTCCTGAGGAATATGTAAGTTCAAATTTTCATCTCACGTCTCCTACACATTTCCTAGGAATTCTAAATAATGACAGGTTAAATATATTTTGGGACTTAATTTGAAACTAGATGGCGTTGTGTGGCAATTGTCAGAAATATTTATTTATTATTACAACTCGTATTATTTTATATAACACAGAAAAATGTTTTTATATAACAGTTTGGTCGGGCCCGGACGCAAGAAAGACGCTTAGATCAGTTACTAAATATTTTCCTTGAGAACCGGATGTGTGCATACTCTAGAGATATATCCAAAATCTCGCTTGGCCGGAAATTATACTGTATAGAGAAACGATATTATGAAGGCTACCTTCCAGCTACTGAATTATTTTACGTGATACTTCACTTGGTTAAATCTCATGTATATATCATGTACAATTAAGCTGTCGTTTCATTTTTATTAATCAAATACATATATAAAAATGTGGCGATTCGACATTATAGCACAAAGGAAAAATATATAACAGCGCCATCTTGCGAAGATACATCGAACTACGAAGTATGAACGAAACGTATGAATGTAATGAACTACAATGCAACTACTAATCCTGTATCGCGATATAGAGATTCGCGTGGCAATTAGCATATATATACAACATCCCAACATCAACCGTTGGGCCGTGGCCCGCCAGGCATGATCACCTCGCCTGGTCGGAGGATCCTCCCTTTGTGTCTTGTGTCGGAGGGACATATGACCCACGTCCCTCCACATTACATACTTGTCTTAAATAATTAACAAAACTGTAAATGTTGTATACAACTGTGATTAAAATTTTAACGCCACAAAAAGATCAAATTTAAATCTCTACAAATATGTAAATGTGAAAGTAATTGTCTGCCCGCCTGTTTCGCTTTCGCGGCTAAAATACTAATTCAATTTTGATGAAATTTGATATTAAGATACGTTGCTTCTTGAGAAAGGACATATACCACTTTCTACCGCAATATCATTAGAGACAAACGCGAGTGAAGTTACGGCTAAAAGCTAGTTATATGATATTACTTTAAAATATCTAAAGAAATGTTCATAACATTTTAAATTGTTTATTACATATATAGAAGACTGTTTTGCTGAAGTTTAAAGATATCGAGAAATTTTATTAATATTGCTTCTATAAATAATAACAGCGACAATAATATGTTGGGATAAATACCACGGCGTCAAATTAGGCAATAAACAAAGAACAACCTACGCCTAGTCCTGTGTACTAGGACACAAGCAAAATACCTTTTGAGTTTGATTAAATTTAGCTTGTTGTAAATCTTATAACCTTAGAAATATTAAGTAGCTTACTGGTTGTTATGTCTCTTACATACCTAATTATTTTAGGTTTTTATTGAATTGATAATTATTTTAGAATTTGAAATTCTGTTTTTTTAGTATTGATTGAAGTCGGTTCAACTTTTATTTTAATGGAATTTATTTGCAACCACAATGTGTCACAGCAACATGTGGCACGGTTAAGAGTACTTTGATACATGTCTCATTTTAGAATAAAGTTATTTTAAAATAAAAAAATATGCATGAAACACATTTTAAAATATCTATATATATATATAAAAGAAAGTGGCGTTAGTTACACCACTTATAACTCAAGAAGGGAATAACGGCTTTAACTGAAAATTGGTGGGGAGGTAGCTAAGAACCAGGAGACGGATATAGGATACTTTTTATCCGGTTAGAATGGGTTTAAGCAAAAAAAATCTGCTTATTTACTGCCTCTAAGGCGGAACAGAGTTCGCCGGGTAAGCATGTAATATATATGACCCATAATTACCAGTTTTGATAAATAGATAAAAATAGAAAATTAAGGTTTATAAATGAGATATTATACTCTGATCAATAAAAAACCCAAGAGTTCTGACACACACTTACATAAAAACGTACACTCACGTGCACGTGCTAGTATACGTCCACGCATTGGATGGTACCAAAAAACCCTGGCCCCGCAACAAATGTCGCTAAAGTGAATCAAAAGTAGGTCATTTTTTTTACAATAAAAAGACATTAGAACAATTCAGTGTCGATCGATATTGACACTTAAATTCAATGAAACGAACCCTGCAGTAGCGGTCATGGACCATTACTTTAGCTATAACCTTGTTTTATTATGTGATCTGTCGAACGAGGTTAAATACAGGGAACGTACCTGAAGGTGAATGGATTAATAATGTACACAGTTCATAATGTACCTCTATTACACACATTAAATTGATACATACAAATATTACTTCGGATTTTAAAACTATAACTAAATATGTATAGTTTAAAAGTAATGTAACATGTCTTTTAAAAATGTGCAAACAATAATGTTTGCAATTGGAATATACGATAGAACCCGACTTCAACTACAAACTCAAGGTAAAACAGAACTCTCTCGGCGCAAGTTTGACTTTCACTAGACTTGTTTTTAACACGCTTTTATTAGCTTGGGTTGTATCTATGTATGTATGTAACGGAAACTTTGAGCTTAATTTTCACCGGTTTCTAAAAATCTGATCAACTTGAAACTTTGCACACGTCTCAAGGACCGATGACAATGCGATTATTTGATAATAGATTTATGAGTTTATCAGACTAAAAAATGAAAAATAAATAATAGTTTGAAAAAACTAAAAAGCGTGGCGTGCATCTTACTGCGATTCATAACTATCCTCTCATAGATAGTTGCCAATAGAATGATTGTAATATTTAAAATATCGAGCACCCCACGATTTTTACTCTGAATTGAATTATTCTGTTAATAACTTTTTTATTATAATTTTTATTTTGAGGCAATTCTCTATGATTGATTGTTCGATCTTCTACTACTGTAATATTAGGCTCTTTGTCATTAAAGATTATTTTCTAGCTTTTAGTTCGATTAGCAATAAAAGCGTGTTTTTTTAGTTCTTTTAAACTTTTATTTTATATGTACGGCAAAAAAGTTTGTACTCAATTGCATATTTCAGTAAACTTTCTTTCGATATCTAATGAGTAAACAACATTAGAGTATTCCAAGCTTCGTGAATAATATTTTCAAACGTTGGAGTTAAATACTTCAAAATATTATATAAGCGTTATAAATTGTTTGTGAATCCTGCACATACATATATCACTGGCTTGTCGATAAAACCTCGAAATTTAAGCGTGTTACAAAAATTAATTTCCACTTATTTACATACTCTTTGGAGTTTTTCGATTTTTTATTGTACTTACTGAGGGTGCATGGAGTTCCCACAAAGAGCTTACGGCCCCAAGTCAACTTTAACTTCAAATAGCGCACCTACTGGTTGACGGATGAGGCTCTGACAAAACAAAAGACCACAATTGTGGCAATAGCTTCGCAACTAATTACGACTAAAACAATAGCGAAAAATGTGTTTTTAATATGCTTCTGCCTACCCTTACAGGGCAAAAGGCGTAATTTTTATGTATATATGTTACATTTACTGAGTACATTTTGTTATATTAAAGAGGTTTATTTATTTATTTTCATTTGCCAAGTAATTTGACATTTACATACAATAGTTAAACAATTAACTACAGAAGTAACAATTATGTATATTCAATTGCAAACATAGACTATATGCATGTAGAAGTAAGAAACGTGTTAACAAATATTAAAACAACAGCAAAAAGTGAAATAATGAAATAAAAAAAGAAAAAGAGATTAAAAAAAAGAATTTAAATCATAATATGATAATATTGGCAGGCACGTGTACGACTCGTCTCATGGTAAGCGTTGCGAATGATTTCTCTTTGTTTTACATAGTCTATATCTGCTTACCACGATGCTCGAAACATCCTACTCATAATTATGAAAAACAAAACGATTAACACACATTTTCAACTATTTTAAGGTGTGTTTATATAAACATCCAAAAAAATTAATCGACTATATGTCAAACTATTGTTACTTTAATTTTCATTTTGTTTACATATTTTGTAATAAACAAAATAATGCATTTATCAAACACAAATATATTAAATTCATTGAAGATTCTTTGGTAATATAGGTATGCTCCTCAGGTTTTCAGTTGTGGACAGTTTGGTATCCACGGCCGTTATAACAAAAATAACAAATACGGTTCACTACACTCGACAAAACTATGTTACAGAGTCACTGTTTATATTGATACTAGATTTTTTTTCTTAATATGCGTTTCCTTGAACTTTCTGGAAATTATTTCTATTTGGTGTAATTACAAAATATGCATTAAAAATGTTTCATGTTTGACCATGAACAAACATTTGAATTTCGAATCTATATTTTTCTTTAAATAGGCTATATGACACCTTAGTCAAATTAGTTACTTTTTATTATCTGTCAAAACGACAATTTTGTATGAAAAATATACTGAATACAAAATTGTGACGTCACTGTTTTAAACTACTCCATTGAAGAATATATTTCACTGTATATTTGATTGAAATTCGTAATAATAATGGAAAGCTATGTTAATTGTATTTGCCGAGATGTTTCGCGATATTAGTATTAACGAAGTGAACATTGGTATTTATTTACGATACAGTCATCTACCCAATTGTTTCACATGTAACTTATTTTACATTAGGTAAATATGGTGTGACACACAGCTGATATAAAAAGGTATAGTTTATATTAATATGTAAAGGATTAAAAACAAGCAAGCCTAATGGGAGCACCCGCTTAGCATCGCCTAAAAAGGTTAAATCCGATACGTGGCTAAAAGATTTTATTTCTAGGAGCAAATCGCCAGTACAATACCGAAAGCGATCTGAAGGGTCCTTTCGGCTAATACAATGTGTAAAACGTTTGCGGTGAACCCTTTACTATCGACAAAGTACATTGGCATTACTGGAAACGGTCAGTACAAGATTTTCACGGCACCTTTATTCACGAGGTCGACCTCAAATTGGTACACTCTAGAACAGTTTCAGAGATCGACAGTCCGTGAAGGAAATTCTCTAGTGGTTGGTTTTAGGGACTTAAACGGATAACGTCTAGATTAATTGAAGTAGTGTGATAAATTGATAGCAATACACACGCTATATATTCGTAGTATTGTTGTAGACGTATGGATGAGTTTTCCATTATCATTTTGTTTTTAATTAACCTAAACAGACAAATTAACACGAGGCTGACCTCATAGTTAGTGAAAAGTAAGTATAGTCATGGGGCGTAGTAAACACTAACATAACACTTTCTTACTGCAGTTATAATTCATTTTACCACTTATTGTTTCTCGTTACTTTTCTTTCGTTTCCGTAGATCGTATCTCGATCATAGTATTGACGTAGTATCTCGATTTTTGACTCCAAGCCCTCCCTGGACTCAATTGCTAACACGACTGGTCATTGGCGCAAAAACCGAGTCCTCTAATGAACAACTTCAGATAGCCCACAAATACCAACACGATGTTAGAACATATTTGTACAAGAAAGTTTAGGTAAGCGTGATATAGCCGATCAAATTAAAAATAAAATCAGACTACCATGATCATATTAAGAGGAGACTACCTGAATCCCCGGTCAAAGCTCCAGATGTAGTAATTAAAACTATGACAGAATATAATATTGCCTTACCTCACCATCACGTAGGATGAATTAATTGCTAGAAAGAGAGAGAAATAATGAAACACTTTTAGTATAAATCAATATTGACACTCAAATTGAATGAAACGAAGCCTCTAATAGCGTTGGTCATGGACCATTACTTCGGTAGTTACCTCGTTATATTACATGGTAATCTGACGAACGAGGTTATATTTTGTGACTGAAATAAACTTTTATTTAAAAACGTAAAGAAACGACGACACAGAAAATGATGAAGAGTACTTGATTTTATGCTTCCGTTGCCGCTCTGCTAGTAGAATGTTTCTGTATAAACATTACATGTGAAAGCGTGAAAGTTGGCGAGATAATTGATCGCCTGCCATCGTACTCTATATCACTGTGAAAAGGGATGACCTTATATCCGTGTAACGATACGGCCGAGTGATTGAGGGTTATGGCTTTTATTTGGATTGAAAAACGTTATTGCATCTCAAATGTTTTACATTTTTACGAAGGGTTGGAATTAAATTTGGGTCTGTAATTTTTAATTAGATAGAATAAACCTAATAAAGTGATATGAATAGTTTTATGGTGGTACTCAAATACGTAGCAATGGCACTATCCTACAAGTATATCCGTTCAACAAGTTTTGATCTATCATACTTTTTGGCATGATTATTCGCTGATTGTATAAATATGTATGTACGAGTATGTGTTTATGTATATACTCGTAAATCAGCATAGTTATTTCATACTCTAAAAGTGTGAAAGACCTCTGTACATTGACACTACTCTCAGCTGGTAAAAACAAGTTGCACCCTTGTGCCAGATAATTACTGACTCGTTGCGGACTACAATCTTACAAACTTCCTTCTATCAAAAGCTAAGCTAATACTTGTTCAGAATCTAATATTACTAATCAGTCACTATTAGGATATGTGCTACTTTGACCTGAATGCAGATCTGCACAATAAACTTAACCGTCTTCTCCAAAATTACATTTCATTCATTTTCAATTTAGGCAAATATGATCACAACTGATATCTCTGCATCGTTCCCATTTGAATTGGGTTCCAATTCACCATGGTAGACAAATATTATTTTTTCTTTACTCTTTTACCAAGTTCTTTTTTTCTCTACTTAACTACACATCTTGAGTATTTAGGTACAAACCATGCTAATAATCTTACTTTTTTTGACAATCTACTTCTTCACTCTCACACCCACCGCTCTGAGTTTGTATTCTGCTTTCCTTGTTCAATTTTGTCTTGTTGAGTAAAGCGCATCCTTTCGAGATCAGGATGGTAAAATCTCAGCAAACTTTCAAACATCTTTTGCAAAAACTTTTTATTTTTACACATTTTCGGATTCACTTTTATTTTAAACTTCTAAATAAATAGAATGTATGTCTATGAATATGCACCTATAAATGTATATTTTTATATACATACTACACTTATGTATTATGTTACTATTTTACTATATCGTGACCTGTATATTAAAAAAATATCATTTTAAATTTCTGTACATCAACCATATTTGATACTGCATCACCCCCGGGTCAAATGGCAGAAAATGACTTAGGCATAAAGTCCACCTAAACAATATTTGTAAATTAAGTTCAATAAAATAATTGAAATTGAATTAAAAAAAAACAATCTTTACAATACTTTGTTGTACATATAACAAAAACACGAAATAAACTACGAAAATGACTGTTAAAGCGAAATATCTATTATTATTTAATAAGCAAGGACTAAAGAAAATATGTTTTGTATTGTTTGATAAATGAAGAACAACTATTCAGAAAATGCTACAAGAATTATAATTCGTCCATTACGAGTATACCTACCGTTACTTTCATCAACTGACAACAAACAACCCTCTGTACTAAGATCCTGCTAATTTTGATAGCCGAGGCATTAGAATCAAATTACGTCATACGAAATCAGGAATGCCGTGGAACATGCCGTGTGGTGCCGGCTAAGAATAGCACCACCCCATCTCCTCCCGTAGTTGTCGTAAAAGTTGAGTAAGGGATAGCACACCAGATGATGGGCAGCCGCATCCTACTGAGTATACCACCATCTCACTGCGATCGCCAACCCGTGTGCCAAGCGTGGCGATTATGGCAAATTGACCCCCCCCCCCCCCTCTTACCTTGGGAGAGGCCTATGTCCAACAGTAAACGTCTTTTGGCTGAGAGGAAGAAGAAGAAGAAGAAACCAGGAATATTCAGAAGTGATCGTAAGAATGTATTTAAAACAACCTCTCTCCTTGTTAATTTTATGATATGAACAATCTTTTCCGACTAAAATATAAGCATAAGTGGGTAATAGTGTCGTCTGTAAACACAATAACATTTTTATCGCCGGACGGTATTAACCAGAATAGCCGGACGGACGGTTATCACCAGCTTACCCTACGACCGATCTGAAACGGGTTGGTAAGGGTGTACATGATTAGGAAAATCAAGGGGCTACATAAACTTTTCAGTCATGAATTTTTCGTATTTTCATTATTAAGTTTAAATTCAAAGCATGACAGACAGAAACGGAAAAAATTAAATTTTTGTTAAAATTACTATGAAACTGCCGCTTACACGCACTCGCTTCGTGTAAGCAACCGTAGTATTCTCCAATGACAAAGCAATGTCTGAACTTTAAACTGTATATCAATATACTCGTAGACTAGTTCCGTAAACTGATTTACGTACTTAAACTTAACGGCATATCACAAACCAATTCATTATTCGCAAAATATGTATATTATGCTTTCTGTTTACCTATTGTGACTAATTGTGATTCCTGCTGGGCTATCGCTGCGAAAACTATTACAAAATTTCTTGGAGTCACTCATAGAGCTTTTCAAAAGTAACAGCAATTTCCTCCGGAACGTTCTCAACAACCATACTGTACTATAAATATAACCTTCTGAACGTGCAACAACTGTTCATTTTCTATACAACCCTCTTTCAACATCACTCCATTTAAAATATTATGAAACGTCGTAAGAACAAATCCTGTGTGATTCTAAAACCCCAAACCTCGCTCACCAAACAATTTTTTTTCTTCTTGGGGTCCTACATTTACAAGAAAATATTATATGTAAACTATTTACAACTAAAATAGCATTAATGTAGTAGTTAAAGCATCCTTTAATTTCGGAAGGAAGAACCAAACCGTTTAGTTCGAGTTCTCGAACTACGTTCGTATGTAAGGCCAGCATGTATTGTCACGTAGACGTATGGAAAAGGTGACATCAGTTAGAAGAGTTCGTTAGAAAATTCTCCATGAGAAAGGTGATAGAGAACTGCCATAGAGGTTACATTTCTTCGCAACTGCAAAGGCTTGAGGAAATCGGTGGCTTCAAGCAAATACTGCATGGATCCATCGCAAAAATGAGAACAGTACTCCATGTAGCAGTTCTTAAAGAGAAAATACAGATATTTACCAAGCTTTCACGAAGCCGCTTCGGTGACTCTCTCGATGTACCTTCTTCGGGTGAACTCTCTATTTAGGCGAAATACGACAAGCGCAAACGTCGCCTACTCGCAGCTAGCCACGGTGGTGGATAGAGAGGAAAACTCGTCCCGTCCACTCGCGGCCACATTCAGGTTGGCATGAGACACTCAGTTATTCTCCGCCACCTTTGTGCACGAAATAATGTCCCCGAAAAGGTTAAGACCCCGGTAAAACAGCTGTTATGCCGGTGCATGAAGCACAGGACAGTCGTTACCAAGAGATTTCCTCTGATGACTGCGATGAAGACCCGACGTTACATCAGCCAAGCGCAGCAGGCTGCCAACGTGTGATGAATCGATTACTCACTGCAGTCACAATAATAACAGCCGTAAGTAAATTTCCGCCTAGCAACCGAGTACTAGTACTACTACTACCGAGGTACTTTTCGAAACAACCATACCCGGAAAGGACCTACACCAACTGGAAGGAAAGGTTCCCATGCTGCCACTCTGTCCGCTTAACAATGACCGGCAGAAGAGGCTCCACAGTGGTAAAATTAGCACATGAAGCTAAAACGATCTTGGCTAAAACGACCAACAAGCCCTCGTGGCTCCACAGGTGGCCTTATGCTACTTGTGTACCTCTTTGGGCGAGGGTCAAAAATCGCTACCCGCCTAGAACTCAGCCGTTCGTTGATAAAATTTGGCTAGCACTTCCACATTGAAATCCCACGAGAGAGTTCCAACCAACACGCATGCTACCTCCATCAATACTATAACACTCTAACCGCCAATATCCTCTGGAGGCGCCAAAGGTGTACCCAATTTTTTTTTCGGGTAGGTGGTTAAAAAGTCAACACACGCATTGAAGATCTCATAAAATATTAATTAATTTAATTAGTAAATCTTTATAATTTCCATATAAAAAGTATATTAAAGTGTAGATCTGCACAGTGTTTATATGATCTAAGACCGGTAGCCCATCCACCTGCCAGCACAATAAAACATAATTTCACAAGGAATAATTTAATTATCACTTTGGACACAACATCTATTACTATGTCTCAATTATCGGATATACAAGAAGCACAGAACAACCTGGAAGAGAGCTTTTCGAAAAGGATGGCTCAGTTGGAGTCACAACTGCATTCTGGTAGTAACAGCAAAGAGACAGTTGCGAGAGTGTCAGAGGAATTCAGAACATTCCGGGAACTGATGTTTTCAATGTTGGGTCTTCTTCGGAAGCAAATTTCTGAGTGTGTTAAAGTAGTTGATGCCATGGAGACTCGTCATCGTCACAAATCACTCATCTTCTTAGGAGTACCCGAAGCTATCAAGGAAGACTGCACTACAACTCTTCTTGCAGTTATGAATGAGAGGATGGGACTACATGACATATCACGGCATAACATAAGGCACTGTCATCGCCTTGGAGCTCCCTCTAAGGAACATCGTCGCCCAATATTGGTGAGATTTTCTACCGCTGATATCAGATCTGACGTCTGGAAGTCCAAGACATCTCTTAAGGGTTCTGGCTACTCGGTGAGAGAGTTTCTAACCAAAATACGTCAGACTGCCTTTACCATGGCTCGACAACATTTCGGTATATCGGCCTGTTGGACTCAAAACGGCAACATAGTTATCAAAGCGAGTGACAACAGCCGATATAAAATTACATCCACTGACGATTTGAAACCACTGCTAGTCAAATTTCCAAAGGGATCATCCAGGAGCAAGAGTGATTCCACTAATGCGAGCTCAGATAATGGTAACAAAAGTTCACGAAGACGCTAGTTGTATGTAACATCATTGTTAGTCACCTTGCAGGTACAACGGTACTTTGATTTTGTTTTTATGGTTTACATAATCACATCTGACGGTTAGTTTAGTGTATTGTACCTTCAACAATTACTAAAATAACTTTCGTGCTTTTCTTATAATGTTTATAATTGTGTTGTGACAGTTAACGCACCTGTCAAATCGACAATTCGCCCTTTGCTCAGCGTTCACCATTCATAACGGGTGCGTTCCGTTTCTTACAATGTTACATTGGAACACAGAGCAGTGAACTATGTTTAGCATAACCATTTGTGCTCTTTAGATTTTTATTTTTGTTTCTTACTCTTTTTAAATTTTACTTTGATTCGTTTGTATAATTTATGGTGACGGGTAATTCTCACCTATTAGTATTTTAGTGATTATGTTTTACCTTTCGTTTTGTGATAGTCTTATTTTGTAAGCTGGCGGGTGGTGTAGAAATACGCATCAGTTTCGAGCAGGGTATTTATAAATTGGGCTTATAAACATATAATTATATTATATCTGTATAAAATATTATTATTATTTATTTATTCGTGTAATATTTCTTACATCATATTTAAATTTAAAAATTTTATTTAATGTGTACTCGTTTGTAATGATGATGGATGATAATGATTTTTATTTTTCTGCAAATGACTCCACTGGAGATGAGAGCTTCAATTCCCTACCTGACACCTTGGGTGAACAATTACGTCTGTCATTTAATAATCAATCACGATCGTTATTAAATGTGTGTCATATTAACGCTCAAAGTGTCCCCAGTCACTTTAGTGAATTTACTGAAACTTTCTCTGACAATAATGTGCATGCCATCCTGATTTCGGAAACTTGGTTAAAGCCGCATCTTGTTTCCACCTCTTATTCACTCACTGGTTTCGTACTCATTCGAAACGACCGGCCTGAGCCGAGAAGGGGTGGTGGGGTTGCCATCTACCTACGTGGGTGTTTACCCTACAAAATCCTCGCCACTTCCTCTTCCGATCTTTCTTCCACTGCTGAATATCTTTTTCTTGAAGTCTGTGTCATGGGATCTAACGTCTTACTAGGGGTCGTTTATTGTCCCCCCGCTGTTAATTACTTCTCCAGTCTGGAAACAGTTCTGGAATCTTTAGGGTCAGAATATACACACCACATCATTATGGGCGATTTCAATACTGATCTCCTAGCATCTTGTTCGCTCCGTACTCGTAATCTGCTCCATATCATCCAATCCACTAGCCTCCATGTCCTCCCTCTTCAACCAACTCACCACAACATGGAGCACCAGGATACTTGGCTTGACCTAATGCTGACCTCTGCTCCAAACCTAGTCTATTCCCATGGTCAACATTCTGCTCCTGGATTTTCCCATCACGACTTAATTTTCCTCTCTTATATCTTAAAACCTCCTAAATCCCCTCCCAAAATTCTGCATATTCGTAATTTCAGACGAATGGACCTCGAAAGACTGTGTACAGATGCTTCTGCTTTAGACTGGACCAACTTGGCAACAGCTACAGACATAAATGATAAGGTCAGTATTTTTAATGACACAGTTCTGAAATTGTACGATAGACACGCACCTGTGAGGGGAGTAAAGTTGAAGCGCCCCCCTGCACCATGGATGACTGCGGCAATTCGAACAGCTATGAAACGCAGGGACCGTTTTTACAACAGATATAGGAGGAATCGCTGTGAGGAGAATTGGGATCTTTTTAAGACCGCTAGGAATCGGTGTAATCAGGTGATACGTAACGCCAAACGCCGCCACATAATTCAAAACTTAGAAATCTCTTCAACTTCCAATATGTGGAAGTTCCTTGGAACGCTGGGCATTGGAAAGCAGCAACGTCCTGAAGTTAAGACGACAATTGGTTTAGATGACATCAACGTTCACTTTTCAATCACACCTCAGATGGATCATCAAATCAAAAGTCAAACCTTGAGCTACATATCCAGTTTAACCCATCCTAACATCAATTCCTTTGATTTTTCTCCAGTATCTTCTGAGGACATCAAAAAGATTATCCTGTCCATTCGTTCCAATGCTGTAGGATGTGACGGCGTTAGCCGTTACATGATCGTTACTATCCTGGATCACATTCTGCCAGCAATATCTCACATCGTTAACTTTTCACTTGACTCTGCAACCTATCCCTCACTCTGGCGTAAGGCCTTCATTATCCCTCTACCTAAGAGACCTGACCCCTCGCTCCCGGAACACTTCCGACCTATTTCTATACTTCCCTTTCTTTCTAAAGTTCTTGAAGCCTGTGTTCATAAACAACTCTCGCACTTTGTTTATAAACATAATCTCCTTAGTCCGCTACAATCTGGCTTTAGACCCGGTCATAGCACAACCACTGCTCTCCTCAAAGTGACTGGCGATATTAGGGAAGGTATGGAGGACACCAAAGTCACAGTGCTGGCTTTGGTAGATTTCTCGAGTGCTTTCGATACCGTTTGTCATGAAGTCCTACTGGCCATCCTCTCCTATCTTATGATCTCCTCAGAAGTTCTGGAATGGTTCTCTTCGTATCTTCAGGGACGTCAACAGTGTGTTCACATTGATGACTTATCGTCGAGTTGGTGTGAGCTTCTCACCGGTGTCCCTCAAGGCGGTATATTATCTCCCTTATTATTTTCAATTTTTATTAATCTCGTAACCCAACACCTTCAGTGTGCGTATCACCTGTACGCTGATGACCTACAGATTTATACAATGGCTAGAGTTGAAAATATATCAGATGCCATCAAGAAAATCAACAAGGACTTAGAATCCATAAGAAGTTGGTCTACGAAATTTGGTTTGTCGGTAAATCCAACTAAGTGTCAAGTGATTGTCGTGGGGAGCAAACAAATGCACAGTAGGTTGGGCGTGGCGACTATCCCACCTGTTGTTTATGACAACCTGACTATACCTCTGAGTACAGTAGTAAAGAACCTGGGCCTATATATCGACTCGACACTTGATTGGCGTGCACAAGTTGCACACGTGAGCCAGAAAGTTACCTCGTGCCTCCGCGCTTTGTATCGTCTGAAAAATTTTCTCCCTATTAAAACCAAGGCTACACTTATGCAGTCCCTAATTATTCCCCTAATCGATTACGGTGATGTGTGCTATTTTGACCTGAATGCAGACCTCCTCAATAAACTAGATCGCCTTCTCAATAACTGCATTCGATTCGTTTACAATCTTCGCAAGTATGATCATGTGTCTGCTTTACGTTCCCAGCTACAATGGCTCCCAATTCGACAACGCCGTAGTTTACGTGCACTCACTTCTCTTTTTTCTTTCCTCAACTCTCCATCGCTACCTGAATACCTTGTTCCTCACTTTCGTCT
Organism: Hypercompe scribonia; assembly: GCA_949316085.1. NCBI lineage: Eukaryota > Metazoa > Arthropoda > Insecta > Lepidoptera > Erebidae > Hypercompe > Hypercompe scribonia. Next base: position 23,921,319 of record OX438975.1, read on the forward strand.
CTTATGTTCCACCCATGATCGAAATCTTCGGTCAAAAAACAACATGCTTCTTCTATGCCCCCCTCACACCTCCAACTTTATCAATTCATCCTTCTTGGTGCAGTCAGTTCTTCTGTGGAATGCACTTCCCGCCGGTATCAGGATGGCCTCAAATCGCCACACATTTAAGGCAAAAGTACGTGATCTACTTCGTAACAATTTGGTGGAATCGTCGTAACGATAGTACCCGAGTAAGCATTTATATGGAATATTGCATTAATTTTGTATACATGTATTATATGTTTATGTATTATATATGTATTGTTTATGTAAAGTATTGTATTGTTAGTAACGTATGTCATGTCAACTTTTTTATTTTATCTCTGCACCTACCGCATCGTGTTTCTACATCAGCTGAAGGTTGACTGGGAGAGAATGCCCCATGGCATTAAGTCCGCCTTTGTACAACATGTGCATTAAGTATAAATAAATAAATAAATAAATAAATTTTGGGTGGCTCCAGTGCACCGTACAGTGCCATTGACTGAACAACCTACGACACTTCATTGCATTCACGCCTGAAACAAATTGATCACTATAGAGGTGCGGAGGTTGGACCACGACAAGGTCCATTGAACAATGGGGCTTCCATCTTATCCAGAGCCCCTTGTAAACCCATCGTCTCAATGCGTCCAATTACAAGAAAAATTCCTCTGGTGTCTAAGCGTACCTTCTCTTAACAGTTCACACCCCGGGTTGTGGTTATTGTGCCATCGGCGTAACAAATTACACCCAACACTGAGGTAGGTGACCTTGAAAACCTCAACGTACGTCACTTAAATAGAGAGTTTATCCGCAGATGGTGCCCGCGTCAGCGGGCGGGTGCTAGGAGAGATCTGGATGTCGTAATAACAGCTGTTCTCGGATCCCTCCCCTGTGGCACACCGTGTGGTTTTAGTCGGTCCGATTCCGACACACTAACCTGCCGTGAACTCCGGTGGGGTGACGGCCAACGGAGGTTTCCATATTTTAAAAAAAAAAACAAGAGTAATCTTTATCGAGTAGTTGCGAAATAGATGATTTAATTGGATCGCTTGTTCCAAAAAATATAAATTGTTGTCATTGGACTATTTTTACACAAAAAAAATATTCCTACAACTAAACGAGATGGTCACCCCGATGACCCAACAAACGGTTCATGCAGAGGAATGTCCCTAATCTTTGAGATTTATTTACGTATCGATTGTTGTACACGAAGCTTGCATGATTTGTTCGTCTATTGATCCCTTGTGGTTTGACATTCATTCACAAAATGGTCATTGGAATTTTATGAAAAATAGGTACAATCGTTTTACACAATTTTCTCTGTTTCTCAAATGGAATAAATTTTTAATATCCTTGAAATATTTTTCATTGATAATGGTGGACAACCTTTAGTAATCTATTGCTAGATATGGCTGTCTCCTTAGAAAGAAGGTTTCCGCCTGCTATACTGTGCTGGCCAAACGGATTGATATAGAATTTATTTTAACTTTTCTTCCTCTTTCCATACAACCCTTATTTCTTGCATAGTTTGTTCCCTTAGTTGGTTGCTGTGACACCCACAAGATGAATAGGAGTGATGACACTTCTTATTATTAGTCCATCACTACATGGGTATTTTCATGAATGTTCAGTTCGTATTGACTGTCACAGTTAGAACTAGTGATTAATGTGACATAGCGTCATAACTATGGAATAGAAATACACTCAAATATAGGGAAATTGTTTAGTCAAGCTATAAAAGTGGGTTTAATGTATACAGAACAAAGTCGTTGCGTTAAATATGATTAGAATGATAAACATACGGTCCTGAACTAAAAAGTTCGGCTCTTCCTTCCTGGGCAAATCTGTTAAAAACTGGATCTCAGTACGAGCACACGTGTTTCCCTCCCCCATGAAAAAGTATATCACTAGGTTGCCTTAACGTGGTTTGCCATACTACATTCTCTACATTCGCATTATTGTGGCGACCACCACTCTTGGATTTTAATTATCCTTTCCATCAGGTAGCACAGAGTCATTTTTAGTAGACCTGTTAAAAAAAACAGTAAACCCGAATTAGTAGGGGTGTTTAAAATGTATTTGTTACGTGTTTTATACACACCTAACATCCCCCTGCCCCCGCAACATCCAACATTATTCTGAACTTTCTCTGTCCCACCTGCACTTTTTATTACACTCCATAGAGTCAATTGACACATGCCCATTACCTTAACAAGTTAAATACTGAAATGACTCGTAATGTCAGGTAAATTAAACTAGTGTGGAATTAAATGGCTGAAGTTTTATGAAGTCCACGAGTCCTTGTGAGCATAATTATTGTAATTGAGATCCTTTTCAAAATAAATAAAACCTCGTAACTCTAAGTTTTAAAGTACCACTATCCATTAATGCCCCTTCACTCCAGTTATAAGTTTACTTACATGAAGCTAATAATCAATCAAATAATTTTATATCTTTCGAATGAAAGAGATTTTTACAAATTTTCCAAAGAATCCTGCGGTACGCATTATATTTTAAATAGCCTGACAATAAGATAGTTACTTGCTTAATTTAAATTACATTAATTTATACTCTAGTCATATTGTTTTAGGGGATATTTTAACTTGTAAGTATTTTTACTCATATATGTATATATTTGAAAATGTATAAAATCTGGTTACTATGGTAGAGGCTTTGCTGAAGATCAGATGGCCCTTTATGTGTGAGTGCAAGAGAGATGTGTCAAGTTTCATCTTAGCAGTTTTCCACTGTTGTCTTAAATTTGTTCGATAGCTATTAAGTAATTTGCTGACTTTAACTATACATGATTAATTGGTTCAGAGATAACCTAATTGATTACATCTCACAACAACGTGATAAGTTACTTAAATCCTTGCTTACGGCAATTTCTATCAGGTTTCGCTGAAACATTAACTATTAATACTCACCTACAAAACTTGATAATCTAGGATTCCTACTTCCCTTTTCTGTGTTAAATTACATAACTAAACTCCAAAATAATTCCAGTGAAGTTTCCTAACAAATAGCCAATAGGGTCTGCTCAAAAACAACTGTCGCTTTTTATATAAAATATGATAATATCTTCACTCATATAATATCGTTCTTTGAAAGACGTCCTTTAGCCCGGACCTTTTTGTCGGATGTTTTTATTGTAACTGGATTCTTTTCATTCTCAAATTTAAAGAAACATATTACCAGTATATTCTTAGAATGAATTTTATTCAAAAGGCACGAATAAATTAAACCGTTTTCGTCGAATTCCACTTTTCAATTAATATTTACCACTTCAAATTACGTGAATAGTTTTCGTTAATTAATTTGTTCTTTAAAAGCAAGACTTTTATAGTGACAAATTTCTGAATTCTTGGGATATGTTTATTTTAACATCACATTGACAGAACAACACATGTTTTTAATAAGTACGGCACACCACGTTCAGATTTTTTTCAGAAAATTTATTTCATATGGGAGCGTGGCCTATAAATCAAGTAACATTTGACACTAGTTGAAATAAATTATTAAATATGTATGAGTATGATATGACGTAGAAGACGAAGCGTGGGTAGGCTTTCCACTAGATGGATTGACGACATAGTCCGAGTCGCGGGGAGCCGATGGATGCAGTTGGCGTCCAGTCGTATGGCGTGGCGTTCTAGGGGGGAGGCCTATGTTCGGCAGTCTTCCGGCTGATGATGATGATGATGATGATGTGAAATGGAACGAAATCATTTATTCTACAGTCAGGTTACCTGAACACTTGCAAGTTATACTTTTTCGAGCAGCTCATCTGCTCAACCTTCCCTAGCTAGGCTAGCACTAAAAATAAACTACAAAACAAACTCAGGGAATGTTGTCTCTTTCAAAGTCTGGGCAATCTTTTTAAAGTGTAAAGTATTTTATTTTTTCTATTGATAGCCTGCCAAAGTGACTCCACACTGCTTGATGAAAAGCATGAATAGAATTCAAGAGCAGTGGGTTCTGAGAATGGTGCCACCATTCTCATTTCGAACGCAGACAGTGCAATATGGTGATCCACATTATGGCGGCGCATACTAATAAATATAATTTGAGTTCAAATTTTTATATTTGTGAAAGTGACACAAAAAATATAATTAAAGATGAATGCGACTGCTGTGCTTGAAGTATCAGGTTTGATTCCCGGGTCGGTACAAAGTGTTTGTATGACCTGCAAATATTTATTTCGAAGTTTGGGGGTGTTTTCTATGTATAATATGTATGTACTTACAAAAAAAAGTTTATGAGTATTCTATCAGTCAGTCTAGTTATCATAGCACAAGCTCTGCTTAGTTTGAAACTAGATGACGTTGTGTGTCAAGTGTCCGAAATATTTATTTATTTATTTTTTATTTAATTACTATCAAATAATAAATTTGCTGTTGTTAGGACACGGCTATTTTTCTCGTCGAGAGCAAGCGATACCTAAATTATCTTTGAGGCCAGTGTTAGAGTTACAAAAAACACTACGTTGTAATTGGTGGTTGTGTGTGAAACAGTTACCGGAAGTTTGGACGGCTAGAGTGAAGTGGGATCGTATACTCACCCTTCCACACACTTACACACATTGAAATAGCACCAACACTTTACAGTCATCGGTCTACGACAAGGATGATCAGGTGAGTATATGAATTAGTGCACAGCGATGCGTTTACCCTCCTGTTGGTACCACAGAGCGTGGTTTGAGTGGGACGTCTAAGTCATACACCCTTTTCTAGACAACTAGACGATCATTTATTATCATTTGTTATGTAAATAACTATTTATTTACCTTGTGTAAATATAAATTTTATCAAGTTTATCAAGATCTTTAGACAAGAACAAATTATTATTGTAAACGTTATATTTAAATATTAGATTATGCACGTAAGTGTGTGGGCATACAACGTTCAAATTTAGTATAATTTTGGTGTTTGGTGAATAACAATTCATTAGTGAAATGACTTCCCTTTTGATACTCTAGTAAGTTATTTGAAGGGAATCAAAGGCCGTGTTATCTACAATGGGTAGACGCATAATTTAGAGACATGTCACCTAAGTAAACGGGGCAAGATAATTTAGGATCATCTCGTCTATTGTCTAACGTGTCTTTGTGTTATATTGATATACACTAATTGTAACCTGTCACGCTTTTATTGTGACACGCACACCGTGTCACCTTGCACAACTCTTCAGCACAATCGATATAGAAGTTATGGATTTTTTTTAAAGCGTAGATGAACCCACTTAACATTGTTTATATTGATGCGTAGCAGTAGACTAAAAAATGAATTTACAAAAAAATCTAAGAAAAATAATTATCATTTTATACAACATATTACAAGTTTTTGTTTAAAATATTTATATTTGGACCAAAACAAACAAGATATATTTTTGAACGACGTATAAATGTAAATTATTGATATTTTTTTTCCATTTCAATTTAATTGAGCCCCGTAGAATTAAGAGGGAAGGGTAAGAGTTGGGCTCCAGGAACTTCACTTACTTGTTTTCTGTCAGCCGAGGCCCTCGTATCACCCTGGTTGAATTATTTTTTTATATAAACAACGCCAGCACTAAGAATAAATCCTGTGTCGCGGTGACTTTACAAACATACAAGAAACGAACACAGAGGACACCCAGACTCAGAACAACAATTTGTGGATCACACAAAGTGTTGTCTCAAGTGGGGTTTGAACCCACAACACTCAGCGCAGTAGAGAACGGTGTGGCAACCACTTGAACAACTAGGCCAACCGTGCAGTTATCGGCCATTGGCATTGTAATTAGCCCGTCTGTGTGGCGACGAAAGGCTTTTCTACAGCGCAGCGCGGCTATCGAAAATATAACTACAACATCACCATAAGACGGATGTCGTAAGTGAGCAAACTACACAGGGCAGCAGCAGTACAAAGAGAAAAAAATTTGAAATAAACCCTGTGCCATCCCATCTGGCCAGTGCGGTATAATAGACCAAAACATCCTGTCTACGGTGATACCAAAGTCCAGTAGTGAACTATTCAAGGCTGATAATGATATTAATAATTACTAGACTCCTGAGAATTTCAGATTTTAACTTTAGACACAGATTCTATAAGACAAGCTCAAAATACGTTAAAATCGAAATTGTGTAACAGCGTGATAAAGTTATTATGTCACTATTAGTATATAACGTACTTAGGCAAGGCTCTACGTATCGTGCTTCACTTATGAAATAAATATTTCCATTTTAATTTAAAATAATAAAGTTAGTAGTACTAGTAAAAGCAGTTAATAATATTATTTGTGGATTCAAATATAAGGAACTATTGGTACGAATACGAACATTCTTAAAATATTGAATAACCTCTTAATCAAGAAAGGCAGTAAGCATAATATCACAATACAACCGACATGAGCCGAACATTAATGAAAAATGTAGCAAAAACGAGGAAAATATATTCCATTTGAGAGATGTAGACAAAGCTGCGCGAGTCAGTCAGTTTTAAATAAATATTGAGTTAGTCCCTTCCAATCTAATATTTTACGACGAAAGCATGCGGGGAAAACGGAAGAAAATCACAAGAATTTCGGTTCACGGCAAAGGTACAGGATTTCCTGTAATTTTTCCCTTTACATGTAATGACAGGTAATGAAGGTTCGGAAATCTGTGCTAGTTGCCCAATTGTGTTACTATTAATGCGTTTTCATCCGTACTACCAAGGCAGAAAGTTGTAATTCGTATAAAAGTGATAATTGAATTTTTATTTAATTTATTTCTGCGATACAAACGAGCAATGAAATTAAACACGCAACGTAAGCGATAATATTGCGGCGTGAAATTCTCTCTCTATTACAGTATTTCGTCATCAATTCACTAGCGAACTCACAGTATTTTTAAGAGGAAAATTCCTCATAATTTTTCTCGACATGTACTCGTGTACAAAATTCATGACGATTGGATTAATATTTTCTAATGTTACCTATTGCCACCCATTGATACGTATCAAAAATAATTTTTGGTAAGCCATAGATATTCCATAACGTATAAGTGGAAGAGAAGGTTTGAGTTCTGGTAACCTCACTCACAAGTTAAAAACACTTCATATGGTGGTGGATTGAGAATACAAAGTGTCGTAAGTAAACTAAAGTACTAAGACTAAGGGGTCAAACAAAACAGGACAGCATCAATGCAAAGAGAAGGAAAACTTGAAACAAACGCTATACGAACCCGCCTGGCCAGTGTGGTATAGTGGGCCCAAACCTCCTAACCAAGGAGAGGCCTGTGTTAAACATAGGCCTCTCCTTAGCAAGGAGGTTGCTAGAGCAAAAGTATTTGTTTCCTGTAAGACCATGTCGTCAACTCCAGTCAATTGTATCAAAGTCTTTGTTATAGTTGCAGTCAATCACAGGACAAATACAAGATTACTTGACCTCAAAGATCGTCGAAAAACAGTTTAAGTCACAGTTCACCATCGGATGGTATACATCGTGTGGTATTTTTTAGACCTTTGTAAGAGACCTATGGTCTCACCGATTTTTACTGTAGTATAAAAGGCAAACAACATGGACACCTGCAACAAACAGTTGGAAGTTCGTTATCGACCTTTGAACTCCTTGTCTGATAGTAGGAAGACCTTACTGACTCAAGTAAGTAGATCTCTCGATTGAACTCAAATCGGTCGAGCTCAATCGAGAGATCTGTTATCTATTTCTTTCTCTTTTAATTTCATTGATATAATTAAACGAAAAAGAAATAGTCTTCACTTAATATTTTATAGGCTTGAGTAAATAGATATCAAACAATAATATATTAGCGGTATGTATGTTTACATTTGTACTTTAATCACCCACATAACTCATAACCCTTTACAATTAAATGAAAAAGTAAGTTATTTATGCCGACATTAATTCACATTCAGGGTTACACATTCTAAGCATTTGAAAGGTCTTAAGTGCAGTTAGGAAGTCCCATAAATTGTAACATTATCCATTTGGAATAGAACATTAATGAGGTTGACATAATTCTCAACTTTGTATCACTTCATTATAATGGAGTTGGATTACACAGTTTGTTGAGCAACCGCTTCTAAAATTAATCAAATGGCACAGTTGGTTAACAAGCCAAGTTCCCTGAAGACCGCTAAATGTAAGTAGACACCTCCTAAAACTTTTATTTTGTCGCTAGTTGTTCATTAAAATACCTCGGTTTAATTCACTTTTCAAACTATTTTTTGAATTATTTTTTCAGCTTCTTCTCTACACCTTTTCATTCAGCACAAGATGTGTAATTAGTCCACTATAAGAAACTGCTGATCCCACCCTCTCCGTTCCTCTACAAGACAACTCGTGCTGGCTTTAGAAGTCACCGTTTCAGAATGGTAGACATACGCTCCCGAACTGAACGGTTCGGCTCTTCCTTCTAGTGCAAATCGGTTAAAGCCTGGAATTCATTACCAGCGCACGTGTTTCCCTCTCACTACGATCCGGGATCGGTCCTTTAAGCGGGGCGTGGAAAAGCATCTCACTAGGCCGCCATAGTGTGAGTCGCCATACTGCACTGTCTTCATTCGCAGTGAGTACGGCGACCACCGCTCTTGGATTCTATTCATGCTTTCCATCAGGCAGAATAGAGAAGTTAGTTTCTTATATAAAAAAAAAATAGGTTCTCCAAGTAACTTGAAAGTAGACTATGTATTTATTTAATACATATAAATAACTTTGTAGTGTCATACATTTCTTTTCTTTTTATACATCTTATTCATTATTCAATTTTTTTACTTGTATATATTTAACAATTATTAATAATAATTATGAGAAATGCGTAAGAATTTCAATAATTTACATAACATCTTACGTGCCTTGAACTGTATACACACATACGTATATGCAAATAAATCTTAGCTTGATTTATAAATGGACTACATTTACGACCGAAATAAGCCTGAAATAGATCTTTATATGGTCCAATAAATTTGGCAGATGATCAAATAACTAATTTAAAATGTTCCAAATATAAAAAAGATGCTATGAGATCGGTCTGGTTGGGCCGACTCGTATTTACCGAAATATGACCCTTCCATGTTCTACCCATATCAATTTGGACATACAATATTGTTGAATCATTAGAATTTACACAAAATAAGCTCAGCTGTATGTACTGTAATCTTGACATTTTAAATAATAATTAAAGTGAATATTTCATGACTAACTTAAGGTTAATCATTAAAACAGTGCCGGTCTATAAACAAGTTGATTAGGAAAGTTCATTAAATGAAAACTTAAGTTATTGACGTGTATAAGTGGCACTAACTTGATGAGAAGTCAGGTAATATGTCCGTACTACTTAGATTCAGAGGAATGTTTAATTAATGTTACATATTAACAAAAAAATAGTTCTTCTATCGAGAAAGTGTAAAGTAAAAGACTTAGATGTTTATATTTTACAGAGACATTTTTATTTTATTTTTTTTCTATTTCAAGAGCCTGCCAAAGTGAGTACTCTACCTGATGGAAAGCATAAATAGAATCCAAAGAGTTGTGGTCATCATACTCATTGCAAACGCAGACATAGCAGTATGGTGACCCACACTATGGCAGCCTAGTGAGATGCTTTTTCATGCCACGCTTGGGGTCGTAAAAGGTATGACAGTCATCGTGGCAGTGTAAAGCTTACACAGTTATCACGATAACTGTCATCCCGGCATCAATGGGCCATAATCAGACATAATTTTGATCCATTTTTTTTCTGTATATAATTGAGTCTAGACAAAAGCAAGCATCATTAAGAGTAACACAAAACTTGATAATATTTTTTTGTTTTATGTAAACCAAGTCAATTTCTGAATGGTGTATTCAGAAACTGGTTTCATCACCTTCGTTTTGCAAGATTTATTTTTGATATGATGAGTTGTCTTTATCCATTCTCCTCTATCACCCATAAGTTCACTGCAGTCGTCTTTTATTTTACGCAGTCCATCTAAAGTGAAAGCTAGGTAATTCATAAAGTTTACTGAATTTATGAAAAACATTATATAACATATTAACTATTTGGACTTAGACTGTCAGCCTACTATAACTCTGTATAAAACTCAATTGGTTTAATTCAAAAGTACTTTTACTTTATCGCCCTCACTATGATGTAAGTCGACATAAATTCATTTAGCTATCTTCTGACAAAGAATACTTGAAAAGACATAATGTTGAATGATGACTCACCGTGTTGATATTTTTCTTATTTATTTTTCTAATGAGCTGCCACAGTGACTCTAGTTTGGCAGCTTCTTAAAAAAACAAATAAATAAAATAAAAAATATTTCGTGCACATAAATATCTGACTTGAGGAGAAATCGGAACTGCGATCTTAGCAAAGTAATCCATTACACGAACTACTGAGATATTCATTATCTGTTGTATTAAATATTACTATAACTCTGGATTAAACGATGTGAATCATAAGTATTCACTAAAAATGACCACACTAATTCCACAACTAAGACAAAGACAATTGAAATACTTTTTTCGGAATTTGGGTGATTTCTACGTATAAATACATGAAAAAAGTACATGATATGAATATGTTGTCTAGTAGCCATAGTACAAGCTCTGCTTAGTTTAGAACTAGATGGCGTTGTGTATGAGAAATCTGAAAAAAAAAATTGAATCACATCACAGACAAATAGTTTGAATTGTAGATCATGTTAAGCAATGAAACGCAAAAAAATCATAGGTATATGCACCCTCAAAACATCACCCACTTCCGCCAGTTACTTAAAGACACAAACAATAAATTTCTTAATAAACTAATACTCATTAGAAATCAGTCATTTAGAAACGATTTTCCCTTATTACTGAAACAATCACTTAACCGCTCAACAAATCAAAGGGAAACAGAAAAAATAAGGGACCGCCGCTCAATAACTTACTTCGAGTCCAGCCCTCCAATACTGAATGTTTCCTGTTCGGTGGAGCCGAAAATCAAGCTTTTCACAAGATTCTCTACTTCGGAAGGTCCTAAAGAAATTCAAAACTGTAAGTAATACTGAATTATAAAGAAAAACTATATAAATATTCTATCAGTCACTCTAGCTGTCATTGAATTTGGTTTGAAACTAGATGACGTTGTGTGTCAGATTAACGAAATATGTTAGAGAAGAATCTATCTATCTAATTTTTGAACAAAATTTGTATTAGAGATTATAGAGAACTACCAGGATCATTTTCGTACAACATTTTTCCGGCTGTGTCGGATAGCCGTCCCTTCGGATTGTGCGAGTGATGGAACAGAAAGTGCACCTTTGTTTATGCATAGACTTGTGCATTATAATATAACCTGTGTAATTGGTTAGTCTCCTTTGAGGCTGACTGCCGTGCCCTTTTTTACGTAGACAGGCTGTGCCGTTGAAGCTTTTTTTTCTATTTAATATTTTTCCATTTCCCCATTTGATATATGCACTGGCCATGCAATATCTGCATCGTCACATTCTAAGAAAGGGTAAAGACCGCGGCATCAATAGGCAAACGTGTTGATTAATGCCTTTTTTTTTTTCGAGGTTGGAGTCTGATATTTATTTAAATGTATATATATTTTGATAAAATTCATATAACCTTTGTTATTCGGGCTATTATTACAAATCTTGTGCTCTTATTCTTTGATTTTGGTTTAAAAGTTTAGGCGTTACCTTTCATACATATGTATATAGACTACCAAAATCATTATACTCCTCTGTGGCTTCTCGGTAGACGAGTACAAAAGTAATACATCTATATATAATGTCTTTTATGTCAGAAGCGACAAAATGTACCTAGTTAATATTAATGTTTTTAATTACTCAAGTGTGTGAGTACATATGCGAGCATCTGTTTTATCTTAGTCCTTTAACATTTACGTCACATATGTTCAAATATAGATTGAATAATTTATGTAATAAATACAAATTCTTGAACTAGCTAAAATTCCCTGAGGGAGGTTCTCAAATTTTGGTGAGGTTGATGAATTTGAATCACTTATTAGATATCTAGATATATATATTTATATACTCGTATATCTATAAATGTTAACTTTAGTTGAGAGAGGTTGAGAAAACCGGTCATTCACAAGTTTAATTTTGCCGTGAGTACCAGAGCCTACCTATTACTGTGTACTCCAACTACGTAAATACATAAAAAGGAAAATAAAAATACTTAGTCAAAAATATAAAAAATAGTAGACCACGGACATCGGGTACGGGCATCAAGACACCGGTGGTTAGCGCTTGAAAGATACTCATCACTATACGGGCCGCGCCAAGGAGGTCTGCCTTCTGCATCAGACCCTTGATCTAACCTTCTAATGTGAGCTTCTTAAGCTGTTGGTCGAGGCTCTTGGCTATCAATCTGTAAACAGATATGAATATCGGAACAATGATCACTGAATCCATAATCAATCTCGCCAGACAGATCCAAATATTTCATTGTTTTCTATTGCTTCTGATTCTATAATCACGCCCTTCTTTACATACATGACTGCACACTTGTCTACACCAAATTCCATCTTCATAGAATTACTAAAGTTTTCAGTGACTCTTAATAACGCCGTCAATTGTAATTTTGTGGAAGCTAGTAATTTTAAATCATCCATATAAAAAAGGTGAGACATAACTTGATCATCTTTCTGCAATCAATAACCTAACCTTGAACCCTCTAACAAAGTGCTGAGAGGGTTCAAAGCTAGACAAAACCACCAAAGACTCAGACTGTCACGTTGAAATATACCTCTCTCGATCTTTGTTAGTAAATCGTTTATCGTAGTCTGCCGACATCCTGGATAGTGAAATGTTGTTCTCCATTGACTCATACACGACCTTAAGAAAGTGCACAGAGTTGTATCAATTTTATATAATTCTAGCACTTTCAAAAGCCATGTATGTGGAACTGAGTCATAAGCCTTCTTGTAATCTATCCAACATGTCACCGGACTCTTACGACTACGACGTACCTGTTGGCTAATGGTCCTGTCCATGATAAGGAGCTCTTTAGTACCACGGGCCCCACTTCTACATCCATTCTGAGAAATAGAAAGTACCAATTATTATTATTATAAAATTGAATTCGAGTCAGTTACTATAACATTATTGTACTGCCGAAAAGTTGTTCTCATAGTATGGCTTACTCTTGTAAGAGTCTCATTGTGATGTGAAATGGGCATATTTTTTGTAACAGAAAACGTGTGAAATAGTTAGTATACTTCCAAACAAAACATTGATAATAACGATTGTATATATGTTGCTAGTGTTGTTGGTGAAAGAACATGTGGAATTTAGGGGGACTCTACCTTAAGTCAGTTCGCAGAAGACGCTAATGCGATTGAATGCGTTCTCATAATATAACCTACTTACATTTTGTAGATAATATTACCTGTAGGGACTCAATCATAATCAATCACAACTTTGAACATAAGAACCGAGCCTCATCAAAAGGCCATCCTACGATTCAAGAGATTAATCACTTAAGTAATAGTGTTTTGTGCCGTTGTGGAATGATCTACGAGGCGCTGTGGCACAGACACTCTGAACAGCTCAATACAGATTTTTCTAGACGACCTATTTTGAACAAGTAAAAATAGAGCCGTTCACTTTATAATTATCATTGTAATAATAGAATACGTTACGAGTAGTGGTTTTTTATACCATAGAAGGTCAAACGAGCCAACAAGTCTAAGAACACCATAAAATTTACCAGAGAGCTGCCATTTCTGGAGTCCCTCTGCCCTCATTGTAATGAGAGAAAGCAATGCAAGGTGCCTTACATTCCTTTCCTTAACTCTCTTAGTGACTATCGAAGAAAGAAGTATTTAACACTAATTTTGAACAAAACTATGGTGTTAGACTGGTCGAGCTGGGCCCATACTTGCCGAGGTAACCAAATTTTCCACTAAGTTAAAGTGATCGATTTAATTCAGTAATTCAGATTTTCTGCTCGAGATAACTGCAGAAACTGAAGAAAATAATAATTTTGTAATACATCCTTAGATAATATTTATTTTTTAACGAAAATAATATTAAAAAGACAGTGTGTAACAAAAAAAAACTCTTCATACATCTTCTGTTACGTACCAACGATTGAAAATAGATTTAATATTGCGTGTGTGAGGAAGCAATATGTTGGTCTTAAAATAGATTAAAGAAAGCTGTGAATATATTATATTCCTATTTCGCATAGCATATCAGTTCCGTTTGTAAACAATAATAATTTAGAGAGAAATTGAACAATGTAATAACGTATTCACTGTCTATATGAATGTTGTTCCCAACGCTATTGAACTCAATGTCAACAAAATGGTGCCTTAAAATTGTAATATTACTGATTGAGTCATCTTGATACTCACTTTAAACTAAGTATCAAGTATGTAAGTACTCGTAAGTATGGAACAATTTCATTACAAATGTATTTGCAGTCTTGCCCTTTTTATTGGACTTTCAAATTTAGGACGTTCTCAATTGGTCTAAATATTGTTTTTTTTTTGGGTTTGTTATATTATATATGTCATTTTTAAACTATTTTTAATAGATTTTCAACTAAATTGCTCGTATTCAAACTTAGTCCAACGTAATTAAAAAAATAATAATTTCTTAAAGTGGAAAGCACAAGAAAGAAAAGTGTTGCTTACCACAATTTGACTTAAGTTATAAGTCTTCAAGTTGGTTGTTTTAAGTTAACCGTAGATTTTTTCTCAACAACATTTATCAGTGTAATTCTTATAGCCACTCCTCGGTAGCAATCAAAACAAACTCTGTAGCCCATGGCATCCGGTCTCATTAAGAATTCGTTTGAAGAGGGTCAGAATTCTAATCGGACTGTGACAGTCAATCACTAACAGCCATCGACACCTACCCTTAATCTTCAGTACCTACATATATATTGCTTGGTAAGAAAGAACCAGTAACACAATTTTACCTTCAACGAAAAAAATGTAAATATTAAATGAAATTACGAACGCACACGCTTGGTTCTGAAAGTTCAGGTCAAATGTATGTTATCCAAAAGGTAATAAGGAAAACTTCGTATTGTTTTCAAAGTCAAGAATTAATCTCATATGTTAATGAGTACATAGTATTGTTGGTGAAGCATTTTGTTGTTTTTTTTTCTATATTAAGAGCCTGCCAAAGTGACTCTACTCTGCCTGATGGAAGGTACGAATAGAATCCAAGAGTTGTGGTCACCATACTCATTGCTAATGCAGACAATGCAGCATGGTGACCCACACTATGGCGCCCTTGTGAGACGCTTTTTCACACCCCGCTTGGGGACGTAAAAGGCATGACAGTCATCGTGACAGTGTAAGCCTTACACAGTTACCACGATAACTGTCACCCCTGCATCAATGGGCCGCCGATCAAAATATTATGTATTAATATAGAGCCTTGATGCAAAGCAAATGTTTCAATGAACTTATTGAACGTTAAGCGATTTTGAAACAACGACTAAATTAAGAGTATTTTGTAATAAATTAAATTTTTACTTTGTGATTGACACCTGCTCCACATGGAAACTTCCTACTTATGAGATATCAGTATGTTGTCACCCTTTGTGTGCTACTACTCCCCTCAGATTTGGTAGAAAAAGGGAGGACTTTGCCTCATATAGTTGTACTCACTAAGAAACAGCGGAGGCATTGCTTAACCGGTTACTTATGACGTTACGGTATTGTGATGATTGTGGTGCTGTTGTGGTAGCATCCCTCTTGAGCAGGTCCTATTGAATTGTAGTCTAGACAAATAAACGTCAATTGACGTTGAATGGATCAGAACCTTTATATATCTTACAATACAATGCTTTTAGTTCTGAAAAACAAAAGGTTTTCAAATATAAATACGTTTAAACTTTGTTAAATCTATTCATTCTCGATTGACGACTAGTAGACAATGAAAGTTTTAAGCGCAGGAAAAATGTCAACAAAACTTTCAAATCAGTACTCAAATTAGAGGATGAGGAATAATGAGCATGGGCCACCAGTTTTCAAATGGCGTTTTATTACTTATATGAAATGCTAATTATGTAGCGACACAGTATAAGCTAAGTCATTTGACTACCCCGGTCTCGCAGTGTGGTGTCTCGGGCTCGATTCCCGGGGCGGACCAAATGTTTGTATGATCTGCAAATATTTGTTTCAATGATTGAGTGTTTTCAATACATAATATATTTGCATTTACAAAGAAAAAGGGTATATGTATTCTATCAGTCAATCTGGATTTCATGGTACAAGCTCTGCTTAGTTTAAAGCTAGTTGGCGTTGTGTGTCTGATGACCGAAATACCTATACAGACTGACTGGTGAGATACCTTCAATATTTGAGGACGTGATAGTATGCGAACATATATCATGAAATAAAATAACATAAAAACGAAATATTAAATAACTTTTTAGTAAACTTCGTACACAGTACACCGAGAGCCCAGTATTTAACTGCGGAACACTTGGACACCGCGCGGTACCTACACTGTACAGCTGTTGCCTATGTAGCGGGATGGAGGGCAGGGGTGGGTGCCGCCGCGCCGCTCGTGACTAGATCAACGTAAACAGTGCGGCGAGCTCAGGGAGTATAATATCCAAATTTCACTTATTTTTTAGAGACATTTCGACAAAAAATAAGCACCTATTTTTTTTAATCAAGTTAACGAGAATCGAGTACCCAGTACTCTCCATAAGTTTTGAAGGTATCTCACCAGTCACGCTGTATATTTAGATAATAAAAAGGTGTCTTGCGGCCATTAACCACTTCTGGTTTCTATATAGTCCGTACTCTTCTTTTTTCTCTTTTTTCTATATTAAGAGTCTGCCAAAGTGACTCTACTCTGCCTGATGAAAAGCATGAATAGAATCCAAAAGTCGTGGTCACCATACGCATTACAAATGCAGACATTGCAGAATGGTGACCTACACTATGGCGGCCTTGTGAGATGCTTTTTCACTCCCCGCTTGGGGACGTAAAAGGCATGACAGTCATCGTGGCAGAGTAAGGTTCACACAGTTACCACAATAACTGTCACCCCTTCATCAATTGGCCTCCAGTCTCACACTCACCAACAAAATACGACATCACGGATGCTGTCACTTTGGGTTGGTCTTCTGTGGAAGGGTAGTACTACCCCGGTCGAGCCGGCCCGTCCTTCGGAAATCAGCGAGGGTCAACTACCTAAAAAAGAAAAAAAAAGACAATTCCTGTGCTAGGAGTACCATGGAGACACCTAAACTCAGAACAACAATTTATGGATCAAACAAAGTGTTATCCATGTTGTGGGGTTAGAGCCAAAAAAACTGAACGCAGTACAAAAAGGCGAGGTAAGCGCTTAAACCGCTCTAAGCCTCGGTGTGTGTAGGAAGCCTGATACTCTATCAGTGTCTAACAGTAATTTAAGCCAGGGTCTTTCTAGTTCGTGTGCCAGTCTCACATGAGAATTTTTAATTTTCTAATTTAATGTAGGTATTAAGTTAATCCTTAAGGTTAATTGATATAAGTTATACTATAAGGAAAACTTAAAATTAAGGCCATATCTATCGAATTGACCAACTTGGTAAGGTAGGTCGAAACCTCTTTTCTAAAGAGAGGAAAGGTTTTTAGTGATGGTGGTAGTGATCCTCACACACTGAGTGTAAAAGTGACGAAATAATTGCTTAACCCGGGTTTACTGTAAGATTATTGTATCAATTCGGTCGATCAGATCCGTTTTTGCCGACATATGGCTCTCCTACGGCTAACTCTTTGAAAATGATAAAAATATCCTCACACCTTCTCACATCTTACACACGGTCTGATATCAAACCAGGCAAAGCATGTACTATGTAACTAGAATTGATAAACTTACTTACATATAATATATACACATTATAGATAAATTATACCCAAGTAGAACAAATAGTAGTGTTTGACATACAAAAATTTGTCCTGGGTGGGAGTCGAACCCACGATCTCTAGCTTAGCAGTCAGGATAACTAACCACAAGACCTGTCATATAGAAATGTAAAAACATTTATTTGAATGAAATGTAAATTTAATTTTATTTCGTCTTGTTTATAAACATAGCGAACTCGGCAAGTTGGCTAATTAGTTGAATAACTTACCCACAACCAACAGTCAAGTAAATGAATTACAAAGGAAGACATTTGTATTTACAATTATGTTAACCTAAATCTAAATTAGATGAGGAAAATAATTTACGTGTAAACAGACTTAAACTGTTATAGCTAGATATATATATATATACACTGTGACTGGTGAGATACCTTCAATACTTATGGAGAGTACTCGGTACTCGATTCTCGTTAACTTGATATAAAAAAAATAGGTGCTTATTTTTTATCGAAATGTCTCTAAAAAATAAGTCCGCGCGGTGTCCAAGTATTCCGCAGTTAAATACTGGGCTCTCGGTGTACTGTGTACCAAGTTTACTAACAAGTTATTTAATATTTCGTTTTTATGTTATTTTATTTCATGATATATGTTCGCATACTATCACGTCCTCAAATATTGAAGGTATCTCACCAGTATACATATATATATATATGTATATAGATAAATAGATAACCTTACGGACGGTTGGTTTAATAGCTAATGTTCCAGGCTGTTATTTCAGAGGTTGCAGTTTCGATTATGACCAGGAAAAATATTGTGTGGCAAGCACGATCATCATCAGCCTCTAATAGTCCACTGCTGGACATAAGTCCCTCCTTAGCAGGGAGGTTTTGCCCTACTATACCATGCTGACCAGACGAGTTGGTAAATGATTTGTGTCAAATTTTTCTTCTCTTTGCATGGACGTTGTCCTGTGCAATTTGCTCTCTTAGGCCGTGGTCCGAATCACGCTCACAGCGCTCATAGCGTACGAACGTGCGGTCCAATTCGTGCTTTTCACGCTCACCATTAGCGTTGTGGATGCTATGACGTCACATGTGAGGTCACTACCTAGTGCTTACAGTACTGACGGGTCGGATCGTTAGCATCGTGAGCATTGACGTTATTTTGCGCCATTTATTTGAATCTATGAGTCTATGATTGCGGAAAATGCTTGAAATACAAGTATTTTACCATCTTCATCGGTTTCACCACATACTCCACTCATGTTTATGTCGAAAAGTGCTCTGTTAGGTTATATTCGACTTTTTGAATTCGTAAGTACATTCACAAGTGGTCCGAATTATTAATACTGCTAACAGACGTTGGCGCGCACACGAAATCGGACCACACGTTAGCAGTTTAAACGTCATAAGTGCTGTGAGCACAATTCGGACCGCAGCCTTAGTCGGCTCTTACGCCACCCACGGCATGAATTGGCGTGGTGACACTATGTATAGGTATTTAATTCGTCCCCACACGGATGTACGATCACGATCATTTGTTCTTTATCTTCACTACATTTGGTTAGACATTTTATTATTTGTAAACAAAAGACAGTGGCCGCGTTTAGGAATTTTCAACCTTACAATACAATGGTATTCTTCGAATCTAGACGACATGAAAAGCATATTTTGGATAGATAATTATTCAATCGTAGAGTTTATTCATAACGACAAGCAAAATTAGAAAAATATAACGGCATTTTTGTGACAAATCATATGTTTACCCCATTCCAAAAAATATTTGTTGCTATGTACTGGTAGAGAATTGCATTATAACAGGACTTTGTACCTTAAAGTTTAATGTGAATTAAATGAACAATCTTCAAAATTAATATCAAATATAAAAATATCAAAATTAAAAACAAAGAAACAAAATACAACGAATATAATGTGAACTACAAACAGACACTGTCGCGAACGGTGTCTGGAAACCCAACTAAGTGACATATCAATCAAATGATTACGCTGTCGTGAAATATTGCTATTACTTTTTAACTGAGTAGAGTTATATATTAAGTATTTTACAAGAAAATACTTTATGAATACCAGTTTTTTATTCTTTTTTACTGTAGTCACATTTCTAAATTTTATGAAGTTCTTATAAACTTTAATTACGTTAATTGTTTTTAAGCTTTTTAAGTAATAGTTACCTCTTAGTATTGAACAAAGAAGTTAATACTAAGGAAGAAAAGAAATTTAAACTATCATCAATAATCAACAGACTTTACAGTAAACAGCTGAACATAGGCCTTTCCTATGAAAGGAGGCTTTGGTCTTTGGTGTAGAATCTTTTTAATGGTTTGTTTAAAAATAGTTAAATAACCAACTAAATGGAGTAGAGGTGTAGTTTAGGTACAATCAATCACTTGTCTTTATTGTCAAACATAGATATACAGACGAGACGTTTACAGAAGTGACATTAATCAACTACGTTCTACTAATTAAGCTCACAGTAATTTAAGTATATATTTCAAGCATGCACTAATAGTAATATTATCAAATTACTACTACTAAAATAATACAATTGTTACTCAGGCCTTTTATATTATCATTAAGAATGTCAATTTAAAAACAAAATACACAATAAAAATATTATACGTAAAATAAAATGCAATGAAATGTACACATAATGTCATTTTATTTAATTTATTATTCAACTCTTACTTCTCATCTAAAGTATCCTAGTATAGATGATAGATTTATTGATCTGGATGTCGTAATAACAGCTGTTCCCGGATCCCTTCTATCTCAGGCGCAGAGTTGCACACCGTGTGGTTTTAGTCGGTCCGATTCCGACACACCACCCCGCCGTAAACCCCGGTGGGTGACGGCCCGAGGGGATTATCACACGTTAAAAAAAAAAGATGATAGATTTATTTATATTTATTGATATTAACATGTGGTCTCGAGACATTAGAAAATGTTCAAAAAAGTTCTTGTTTGCACTTCACTACAGATACTGCTATTAGGCATGTCTTCTGTTAAAATACGATTTATTAACCTTGGAAGACAGAAGGCTCCTTCTTGAAACTACTTCATGGCACTATTCATAACAGACATAAGTGCCTGGAATTATCAAACAGATTATATTACATTGTCCCTTTTTTTTGTTTTCAGTGTGGAAAATCCCTTCGGATCTCCGGCTCCTCGGGGACACAGGAGCCAGGAGTATGTGGTGTTTCCACTAAAAACCACCCCGGTGCCCGGTCTCAGGCGTCTTTCTCTGAAGGGGACCCGGACCATATTATTTCACACCGCCTACAACGTTCGCCCACATCGTCTCTAAGCGATTGCTGCTAATCATGTTTCTAAAATAAACGCCGGCTTAAAAAACTCTATATGACAGCTTGTAGACAATAGGGTATATGCATGAGACTCCAAAATAGACATATTATTTTCATTTGTAAACTTTCCTACTAAAAAAACATATCTGAGCAATTATTTTTGACCTGTGTTACAATTTATTAGTGAAATTTAATAACCAAATAGTGACTTTTTAAATTCCTTCGTAAATTTCTAAAACGCCACGCAATAGGTGGAATAAAATTTGACGTCAATTTACCCTCGGATCTTTTCATAACGTAGGTTATATTTTTGTCGAAGTTAGCAACAAAACAGTATACACAGTTAACTAAGTAAAAATATTGTTATACGTATTTTATGACTTTCTTAATATCCTTACTCGTGTTAAATGATCTTCACAGCTATTATATTATTTAGTTTTCATTATATTTCTTTACTTTTCTATGATAATAAGATGATTAGAAAAAAATAACTTTGTGAATCCGTATTTCGTTGTTAACATGAGTGTAGTCCGTGGTCACAGAATAAGCGCGCCAAAATAGCCGCGATTAAATCGTCTGAAAATTATAGTTGCTTTAATCTTTTGTTTAGCTTGTTGGTTTGTATTTTGGACGTGTTATATTTGTTTTTGGTGTTGTAATATACGGTAGAAACTTTAAAAAAAAACGTCTATGTTCCCTATTACAATACCTATTCTATCAGCAAGAGTGTTTTCATACAGTCGGCAATAAATCGTAGTAAATTTTTATAATTCTTGAATGACAGAACTGCATCCAGACTAGACACCTGAGTTCTTTTATTTTCTTGTTTTTATTATTTAGATATATCTTGTTTTTGTCCATGTTTTACAGCGTAAATGTGTCAAATAATTTATATTTATAATCAATTGTTGATTAATATTGTGCCATTTTACTATAACGGTATTTATAGTGAAGAACTGCCTTGTTGGTCTGGTGATTAACGTATGTGACTGCTGATCAAGAGGTCTCAGGTTCGAATCCCGGGTTGGGCCAAAAACTTATTAATTATTTTTGGTTACAGAAATACTTAATTAGCTATTTAATTTTTCTAAAGAATTTTACAACCCACATAGTCAAAAGCCTGCGTCATACTACAACATATAGGACACACTGGTATTCTGTTATTTACTTTATATACAATCACATGTAAGTATTTGTAGGTGGCTCTATTTATAGATTTATTGTGTTGAAACCCTTTTGTAATCTAACTATGTCTAAACCCCACAGCACGAATGTATTTATATATTCCCATTGATGCTTACACTGTCACGATGACTTTCATGCCTTTTACGTTCCCAAGAGGGGTGTGAAAAAACATATCACAAGGCCGCCATAGCGTGGGTCGCCATACTGCCTTGTCTGCATTTGCAATGAGTATGGTGACCACAACTCTTGGATTCTATTCATGCTTTCCATCAGGCAGAGTAAAGTCACTTTGGCAGGCTCTTGAGATATATATATATATATATATATATTTAGATATTTAGATATATATATATATATATATATATATATATTATATATATATATATATATATATATATATATATATTATATATATATATATATATATATATATATATATATTATATATATATATATATATCTTTTATATTTTATTATTTCTATATATATATACATATATATATATATATATATATACACGTATATATACATATATATATATATATATATATATATATATATATATAGAAATAATATATATATATGTATATTTATTTCAAATATGTGCAGACCAGTCATAAGATAACCCAAAATCATTTTAAAATATGTGGATGAAACCTTAGAAATATTAGTAAGGTAAGTACTACAATAACATATTTCCACTTACACAATGTACTAAAGTAACAAAATAACTTGTGTGTTATCTAAATACAAATAAATAAATTTGTACCTTCTTTCCTGTTATATTTATTATACACAACAATGTCTATACAATCTGTAAGATACAATTTATAGAAATGTATACTTCAATATTGGTTCATTTAGTTTCCTAGTTGTAAATAATGTCAGAGTTAATAATGATAGTAATTATTTTATTGTACACTATATAATAAAAAATATACTAGATATGTAGGTGGAAGTTGCGGCTTTATCGCTCGGAGGCAATCCCTTACAAACAAACATTTAATGATTGAAACTATTAATGTCTGTGTTTCGAAATTAAAGAACAAAATACATCTTTAATTCATTAACTTGATTAATTTGGCATTGATGGGCCCATTTGGCCGGAGTGATAACACGATCTCACAAAATACCGAGTGAGTTCCGAAGGACGAAATTCTTATGATGTTGGCTGATACTGATGCAACATCAAAATTCAGTCATTCACAAAAACTGTACGAATCCATGGGCAGAAAAAGACCCTCAGCAGTTATACCTTAGCATTTCACCTGCGTATTTACCTTTTGTCCTACAAGAATGTTACTTTTTCAATTGACAAGGGTTCTTTAAAACTGCTTCAATCCAACTGTGTAAATAGAATAGTATTAATCGTGGAAAAGAAACTTAATTGTTTTGTTTTAATATAATATGCTGGACATTTGACACACAACGTCATCTAATTTCAAACTAAGCAAGCCTTCAAGCCAAGTGTGTTAGCTGTTTCGACTGTAGCGGACTATGTTTCCGCTGCGGTCGACCGGGGCACAAGGCGGCAGAGTGCTCTGCCGCCCCACACTGCCCAGCGTGTGCGGCGGGTAACAAGCCCGCCGATCATCAGATTGGGCAGAGAGGCTGTAAACCTCCCTACAATTCTCGGCAAGCGTCGGGGGTTAGCCAATCGACCCAGGCTGCCTCTGATGTCGTTCGCATGTCGGCATCGTTGCCCATGGAGGAGGTTGTACAGACGGTCGAGTAATGGCCCAAGTCTCCAACCTCCTGGTCCAGACGAACCTGAACCACTGTGCCGCGGCGCAGGACCTTTTCCTGCAAACCATGGCACAGTGGTCGATCGGTGTTGCCGTAGCCGCGGAACCCTATTATGTTCCTCCCCGTCCAAACTGGTTGGGTGACCGGGACGGTTCCGTGGCAGTCGTCGGCTCCACGGCGGCTCATTCCCCGCCCTTGTCGCTAAGAGACAAGGGCACTGGATATGTTGCTGCCGAGTGGGGGGGGATCACTGTATATGGTGTATACTTCTCCCCCAACCGGAGTTTGAACGACTTCGAGGTTTTCCTTAACAACCTGGAAACCTCGATGCGGCGTCTAACGTCTGGGCACGTCTTAGTGCTGGGGGACTTCAACGCAAAGTCCATTGCGTGGGGTTCCCCCAGGACGGACGCTAGGAGCGAGGCTGTAGAGGAGTAGGCGGCCTCGGTGGGCCTCTGCTTACTAAACAGGGGCTCCACCAACACGTGCGTGTGACAGCAGGGAGGGTCGATAGTGGACCTTTCGTTCGCTACCCCTGACCTCGCCGCACGAGTAAGGAACTGGCGTGTCCTGGAAGAGGTTGAGACGCTCTCGGACCATCTCTATATCCGATTTGAGCTCTCCCGATCCCAGGACGCCAGTAGGGGTCACGCGGCGCGGCGTTCTTCTCGCTTTCCGCGGTGGGCTGTAGCCAAATTAAATAGGGACTTACTAGAGGAGGCGGCCATTATTCACTCTTGGCTGTCTCCGCAGGCCCCGACCGAGGAGGTCGACATGGGGGCTGGTCGCTTCTGCGAAGCGATTGCACAAATCTGTGATTCGGCCATGCCCCGCATCCGAGGTTGCCGGCCTCCACGGAAGGAGGTTTACTGGTGGTCCCAGGAGTTGGCGGATCTCCGTGCGGCCTGTACTCGTGCCCGGAGGTCCTACACCCGTAGTCGGCGGCGACACCGCGAAGAAGGCGGGGAGGACCAGCTTCATGAGGAGTACCGAGAGGCGCGGCAAACTCTGAAGCTGGCCATAAGCCGCGCCAAAGAAGTGAAGAGGAAGGAGATGCTGGAGGGTCTCGATCGTGACCCCTGGGGTCGCCCTTATCGTGCGGCGCGACAAAAGCTCCGCACGTCGGGCCCCCCCCTTACAGAGACACTCCAGCCCAGCTTCCTGCGGGAAGTGGTCGAGGGCCTTTTCCCGCAGCGGGTGGAACACCACACATCCCCGTCGATGGCCTTCATGGTCGGAGACGACGGGGGGAACGAGGACGATGTTCCACCCGTCAGGGAATCGGAGGTAGGGGCTTGTGTTATGATAACTAGACTGACCGATAGAATACTTATATACTTTTTTTTTGTAAACACATATATATTATACATAGGAAACACCCAAACTTCGAAACAAATATTAGCCGATCATACAAATGTTTGATCCGACCCGGGAATCGAACCCGAGACCTCAAGCACAGTAGTCACATTCACTACAGCTGCGCCACCGAAGCAGTTGTGACATTAATAAATCACTTTAGATTAGTTTATTCACGAGTGATGATAGATTAGGGGTACATAGTGTCACCACATCTATTGATCTCGTGAGAGTAGCAAGAGTCGACTGAGGACATACTACAATTTTTTTTGCAACTTCCCAAAGTGACTCTATTCTGCCTGGTGGAAAGCATGAATAGAATCCAAGAGCGGTGGTCGCGTACTCACTGCGAATGAAGACAGTGCAATATGGTGACCCACGCTATGGTGGCCTAGTGAGATGCTTTTTCACGCCCCACTTAAGGGACCCGGGATCGTAGTCGGAGTGAAAGAGTTCCAGGCTTTAACTGATTGAACATAGAATAACATCACTACAAAGCGGTTAACTATCTCATGTTTCTATATGTTGTTGGCAAACAAACATCTCTCTGTTTTTCATCAGCAGTGTAGTAAGGTGGTAGCCCCTAGATAATAACAAATACTTAAATGTTACGGCAGTAACATTACAAGCAATATCTTGATCAAAAGTTGCTCTGTAACAATACATCAATTTAAAATACGCTTTGTCTGGTCGTTTTTCTTAATAATATTTAATACTTTAGGCGTCCGACACACAACGCCATCCAGTCCCAAACTAAATAGAGCTTGTATAAGGTGGACCAAAACTTTGTTAACATTTGAGTCAAACATTCCGTGCAAACATGTTACGGGAGATCTTAGGACTGACGCTGTTGGAATTTGCTGGCTACAATCGTAACACATAGTTTCATCAAGATGGAGCCACTTGTCACACATCCAATGAGTCCCGGCCGGTGGTCAAAGACATGTTTCCGGAAAAGCTGTTTGCCAGACAAGGCGACATTCCATGGCCACCCAGAAGTCCGGGTCTATCCCCAGCAGACTTCTTTTTATGGGGTTATTTGAAGAATCGTGTCTACATAAATAAAACAAATACGTCAACTAAAACAAAAAAAATTGCGAAGAGATGTCGGCGACCTCGCGGTCTCCTTGCCGACGAGTATTCGAAAATTTCGGTGCTCGCTTAGAAGAACGCAAACGTCGAAACGGTGGTCATTTAGATGATGTAATATTTAAAAAATAAATTCTAATTAATTAGCTGTCTTGTAAATAAACAATTTTATAATATATCACATGATTTTTATACGTTTTTTTTTTCAATGTTAACTAATTCATGGCCCATCCTATACTACCGGTACTATACAACTAATATATATGAAAATACAAACATTCAGTCTGATCCAAGAATCAAACCCAAGACCTCAAGCACAGCAGTCACACACACCCACTGTACCATCGAGGCAGTATAATGACGTGTTGAAAAATGAAAACATCGAAAAAAATAATAGTCAACACAACTTTGTTTTGATATTATTAGTAAGGAAAATAAGAATAAATTTCAATATCTTCAAGAAATGTTTGAAACATTTCCATTTCTTACTTAGATTCAGACTTTAGGAATTGGTTTCTCGGAATCATTCTGAAATATTTTCAATAATTTCTTATTCACAACTTTTGTGTTTTATTACCTCTAGTTTGTTGTTGAGCCTTCTAAGTTTAATTTGTAATTTAAATTTATCTAACCGAAACAATAAGAAATGTGAATTTCGTATGAATTAACATTTGCCGTCTAAAAAACATGATTAAACATGTTTTGAACCGATTTTCAACCGTCTCGACCGGAGTGATGCCGCGATCTCATATGAAACTGATATTAAGAAGTTGTCACTGCTTTTCACCAAGTGTGTACTCCCATACTCTGGGTGTGAGGTTCAAAGGTCGGCAACGCATCTTAGACTTTTAAGTTGCATGTGTTAGTAGGCAGCGGTGGTAACTCACCATCAAGGGACCCATGTAATTACTCGTATTTACCCACTAGTACAAATAATAAAAAATAAACATTAATAATTCCCGTGTTTTCAAATATACTTAAAGCAAAATTGCTGCGATATTCTATATAATAAAAAATACTTGCTCAATAAATCACATATGTATTTAAAAGTACCTTAACAAAGTACACAGTTTCAATAAAATACACATCAATCGTTACAACGAATATTTATTCCCGACGATTGACTGTGTCCATTAGCCGTACACATTGTACAGATCACTTGTTTAGCTACCAACCCCTCAGCCATTAATTAAAACAGATTTACCATTGACTGATGCTCGATCTACTTAATTTATTTTGTTGATGGCGTTAATTTGTCTAGTTGGATTTATGTATTTGAGGGTGCGGTAATACCTCAAACAAGTTAAATAAAAAACAAAAGAGGTAAAACTGCATCCTATTCTAGCTTTTAAAAGTATACTAAATTTTAAATAACCAATGTGGCATTATTCAACGTGGCGCCCAGGTTTTAGCAAAGTAGTAAGTAATAAGTAACATGATCCAATATACTTCCGTTAAACTTAGTAGATCAAATTAACGGATCACTCACTTGTAGACGGCGGCAGCGCGAGCGGCGCAAAAATGGCGACGAAATCAAACGCTAGCCAAGCGTCGCGTCGCGTCGCGAAATATTACATTCTTATAACTGAAAAGTTTTCACTCGGTTTACTTTTTTAAAAAAATTAAAATTTTCAAAATGCCTACCGCTCACTTCAAAGCATCGAAGACATCTTCGCAACATTTTACGCGTATTTTAGCACATACATTTTCATTGGGCTAAAATTAGCAGGACTCGTTACAGTACAAACTAAAGTCTTACACTAACTGAACGATACTTCCTAGAATCCGGAAGTCTTCGAATATAAAATAAACGAATCAATGCAACCAATTGGGTAAATGACTGCATCGTAAATAAATACCAATGTCCACTTCATTAAAACTAATATCGCAAAACATCTCGGCAAATACAATTAACATAGTTTTTTTATTATTATTACGAATTTCAATCAAATATACAGTGAAATATATTGTTCAATTGAGTAGTCTAAAACAGTGACATCACAATTTGGTATTTAGTACATTTTTCATACAAAATTGTCGTTTTGACAGATGATAAAAAGTAACTAATTTGACTAAGGTGTCATCTAGCCTATTGTTAAAGGTAGGAAAAAAATATAATGTGTTTGTCCGTGGTAATCATTACATACTGTAAAAAAAACATTTAAATGAACAATATAATTTACGAAGCGTAATAAGATTACAATTCTTATTTATTAACATATTTTGTTTACAATCAATAGATAAAAAGGCGCGCAATTACGATGCACAAAGCGATTAGTTGTAGGTGGCAGCAATGATGCCTGTGACGTGTTAGCCAATCATATGCTTCTATTACATATTCGTCGACACAGTGACCAATAAAACAAATGAAGTTTCTGAACCTTTTTGTAGTACACAGTATTATCTTTCGTATGCATTTTGAAATATGATTGATTATGCATTAAATATTTTTTATTTTTTAAATTTTATTCATTATTAAATCGTGTGTGTGAAAGGTCATTGACCATTACGTCCTATATCATTACACAACACATGGAGTCGTAAATTGCGAAACTGAAAAAAGTGCCCTGTGACCTTTCTCAATTTTCATTCAATTATTTAAATTCCAAGGTACTTCTAGTAGATACATAAGCCTAAACCTTTAAACACTATTATAGTAATCATGTTAAGAAAATATAAACTAAAATATAGTGTACCTACAGTTATGTGTCTATAATACCAATACGGCGTAAGTAACTTTTCTATAAATACGGGTATATAAGGGGTCCAATCTGATTTCTAAAGTACTACCAAAAGTTTCGTATTTGAAAGTGAATTTATGTTTCGATAACTTTGATAAAAACTTTGAAAAATCATTTAACTGTTTTTTTATGTATATTATGAGCCTGCCAAGGGACTCTACTCTGCCTGATGGAAAGCAAGAATAGAATCCAAGAATTGTGGTCACCATACTCATTGCAAATGCACACAATGCAGTATGGCGACCCACACTATGGCGGTCTTGAGATGCTTTTTCACACCCCACTTGGGGACGTAAAAGGAATGACAGTCATCGTGACAGTATAAGGCTTACACAGTTACCACGATAACTGTCACCTCTGCATCAATGGGTCAATGCAAATGCACTAGAAAAGAGATTTTAACATTTCAAATCCACAGCCTGGTTTGTCATATTATATACGTAAAAGGCATGACAGTCATGGTAGCAATGTATTGCACACATTTACCACGACAACTGTCACCCCTGCATCAATGGGCCTCCGGTCTCACACTCACCAACGAAACACGACAACACGGATGCTGGTGCTTTAGGTTGATCTTCTGTGGGAGGGTAGTACTGCCCAGGTCGAGCCGGCCGGTAGTGCTAAAATTAGTGTGGCTCTACTACCTATTAAAACCGTATCGAAAATCATTCTACGACTTAGAAAAAGTTGGTGATTCTAATGGACACAAATGTAAATGACTTTATTTTATGCAGACAGTAAAATCTTCAAATATTTTGTGTATGTACGTTATGTTGAAATTTATTGGCTTTTGTTTGGAAGCGTAGTGTATTATTAAAAGCGGTAAGTTACCTCACAATAAATTTTGCGCGTTCAACCGCTCGTTAGTCATACAAAAATTTAAAATCCTCGCACGAGTCGGATATACTCGCGGTGTGATAATCCAAAAATAAGGCAAATTTCGGTCAGTTTGAATACGCCGCGTTGTGGAGTATTGTGTATGGTTTTTGTTACCGTTATTAATTAGTTTGTTGACTGGACGGGATAATACGGCCGTCACTAGTTGAGTACCGGATCCTGGTTAGTGGCTAAATTTTTCTTTCGTATGGCTATACTCCATCGCGAACGATTTGGGGTCACGGTGAATCTCAAACAGTTTTCAATATTTTAAAAACAAATAGCATCATTATTGTTTTGTTTCTTTTCTCAAATTTTAATTTGTCTTATCGTTTTTGTGTGGATTTAATTAAGAGATAAAACTTTACTGGGCTCTGTAAAACTGTTGTAAATTTTGATTAAAACATTTGTTTGCTTCTCTTATATTTTTTTTTTTTTATACCACGACAGTGGCAAACTAGCATACTGCCTGCCTGATGGTAAGCGGCTACCGCAGCCTATGGACGCCTGCGACACCAGGGGCATCACGTGCGCGTTGCCGACCCTTCAAAAACCTATTTACCCCTTTCTTGAAGAACCCAATGCTGTAATTCCCAGGGAAAGCCTCGGCAGGGAGCTCATTCCATAACGGGATTGTTCGCGGGAGAAAATTTCTCTGAAACCGCACTGTGCGCGACCATTTAGGTTGCAATGTATGTGGATGAGCTCCCTGACGATGGCGAGCGGTGCGATGGTAGAATGTGGCTGTGGGCATCATATCAAACAATTCTTCAGAACACAACCCATTGTAGAGACGGTAGAGCACACACAGGGAGGCAAAGTCTCTCCTAAGACTTAGTGGCTCGATACCGTCTGTGAGATCAGGATCGTCGACTATTCTCACAGCACGTCTCTGAACTGAATCGAGAGGCTCAAGCTGGTACTTCGGTGCTCCCGCCCAGAGATGACGGCAATACTCCATGTGAGGCCAAACTTGTGCTTTGTAGAGTAGTAGCCTTTGTGCCGGTGTGAAATATCGCTTCGCTCTATTCAGAACACCAAGCTTTTTTGATGCCAGCCTGACCTTTCCCTCGAAATTAGTCCGAAATTGGACGTCACTGGAGATATCGACACCGAGGATCCCAATACTCTGTGAGATGGTAAGGGGTGTATTCTGGAATTGTGGAACTACAGTGAACGGGGTTTTTTTAGCAGTAAACGCACAAACTTGTGTCTTAGAGGGGTTAAATTGGACCAGGTTATCCCGACCCCAATCGGAGACTCTGTGTAAAGTGCTCTCGATTTGAGACACAAGTTGTTCGCGACTTTCTACTACAGCGGTACGAGGGATGTTAGCCCGGCCCGTGTAATACACATCTCCAGTACTGTCATCCGCATAACAATGAATGCTATCTATGGTCAACATATCATTGATATGCAGCAAGAATAGTGTTGGAGATAGCACGAAGCCTTGCGGGACACCAGCGTTTATGTCCATGCTTTCGGAGCAGCTACCGTCGACGACGGCTTTTATGCGTCTGCCGGACAAAAAGCTAGCCACCCACTTGCACAAACCCTCGGGCAGGCCGTAGGACGGTGGGGTGCTGGGCTAGAAAACCTCCACGTGGTGCACCCTGGTAACGTTGGCGATGGTGTTCATCACTGCCAACGGCTAATGTTCTAGCACGAAGAGGAAGCCATTTTCTTCGGCAATTTGGCCGAGACTTGGTCCAACAGAGCGGGCATATTTGTCGATTCCTCTGTTGGCTCTTCGCTCTTCGGAGCAATGAGGAGGAAAACCTCGATAAAAAATCATTATGGTGGGACCCTTTCATGGGTCGACGTTTCTCCACTTTCAATGGTGGAGAAAGGAGAACGGGCTCGGTGTGCACTTACACTGCCACCGAGCAGGCATCAGGAGACGTAGTCTCCCTGCCGCCGTCGACATATCGTAGTCCCGAGTTGGAGTCACACGACTCCAATCGGGGGCGAGGGTCTTGGCTTAGCCGCCCGGACTGCGAGGAAGAAAACCTCTATAAAAAATTACCCCGAATCCCGTGTTCTGGTGCGTGGCCAGGGGATGCATGGCTGATGGGTTGTTCAGTCGCAAGCGCACTCCCAGCCGAGGCACCTGCGGACCCCTCGGTTGGGCATAAATTTACGCTTGCCCGGGTATTGGGGGATCTCTGCCCGGGTCGACTTTTTAATTCTCCCCCACTCGTGGGTTTTATTATGGAAACAAATACTCAAATCAACAAAATTAATAATAGGAAAGAACAAAAGAAGGAGGATAGCACAAAACCAAATACCCCAGAAGTCAATGTGACTCCTGGGAGCGTAAGGAGATCGGAACGCTTGCGTTCCAGATCTGTCATACCGTCAGATGGTAATACCGGTCCAACGACTGACACATTAGAGCAAATGTACATGGAGCTCCGCGATAGTCGTAAACGCGGACGCTTCATGGACGAAGATAGCGACGTATCCCAGGAGTGGATTCCTACCAAAGTGACCAGTAGCCGCAGAGGGAGGTCGCGTACTCCAGTCTCTACTCCGTCAGGCTCCGTCTTTTCTAAGGCGGAAGCCTATAGACGGATCAGGGTTGAGGGTGAAAATGTAGTGGAGGAGGAGATCGCCGATCTCCTGCTAAAACTTCAGGAGCCGAACCTGGGAAGTTCTGCCTGCCAAACACCAGTGTCTATGCAGGAGAGGGCGAACGTAGCTGTAGCCATCATAAACAAGGTGGCTACAAAATCTACGAACCTTAAGGGCCAATTCGTAAAAGCCCTTAAGGACTCCTCCTCCACTATTGCTGGAGTAGTTGAGACCCTGATTGGAGATGTAGCTCGCCTCCAAGCTGCCAATGAACGCCTAACAGGACAGGTAGCTGAACTGAGTGCCCAATTCGCCCAGTTTCGGGCGCAGGCGGATGGATCTGAACCTGGCCCGGCTCCGCGGCAGCCTTCGCCCTCTGTCGACTCAAGTGATGCCCACTTTCGCCAAATTCTGGAGGCGGTGGGACGTATGCTGGATGGGCGTCTTGCGGGCCTTGAGGCGAGACTGCCTACAGCCCCCGTTGTTAGGCCGCCGCTCGCTGCGGATAGATCACGGACCGCATCAGCGCCGACTCTGCCTCCCATTGCGGCTGGTCGCAGATCATATGCAGCGGCGGTATCGGTATCTGCACCTGTGATCACTCGCAAGTCTGGACGAGCGGTCCATACAGCAACATCGAAGGCTGGGCCTACAGCGAAGGAAACCACGCCAAGGGTATATCCTCGCCTCCCCACTCCAAACCCTGGCGTTTCCGCAACAACTCCCTCTGCGACTGCTCCCTCGAATTGTGAGTGGCAGGTAGTCGGGGGAAGTAAAAAATCCCAAAAGCGTGGTAGGAGGGCTGCCAAGAAGGCAGTCTCGATTCCGCAGTCGCCACCGGCAGCAGTGATCGAAAAGACGAAGCCACGGAAACTACAGCCGCCTAAAACTGCGGCTGTAGTAATTACAGTATCGCCGGAGGCGGCAAATAGGGGGCTGTCTTATGCGGCCGTTTTCAAGAGGGCCCGGGACAGTCTCGCCACAAATAACTTTGGGACAGTAGGAGTCAGAATGCGCCTCGCCCAGACGGGAGCTCGAGTCCTCGAGTTCCCTGGGGCTGAAGGCACAAAGACGGCAGACACGTTTGCCGAGAAACTGCGGGGCATATTCGAGGCCACGGATGGTGTGAAGATCGCCAGGCCTACCAAGTGCGTAGAACTGCGTATTTCAGGCCTGGACGACTTGGTGACGTCCGAGGATGTCCATGCTGCAATTGAAGAGAAGACGGGATGCAGCGCGGATAGCATCCGGGTCGGCACCATCCGCCCTGGTCCAGGTGGGCTTGGCGCTGTGTGGGTCAAATGTCCAGTAGTGTCGGGCAAAGTCCTGGGCGACGCCGGAAAGCTGCTCATCGGTTTCGTGAACGCTAGGATCACAGTCCTGGCGCCGAGACCGATGAGGTGTTATAAATGTCTGGCGTCGGGACACACACGCGCCAAGTGTGTTAGTTGTTTTGACTGCAGTGGACTATGTTTCCGCTGCGGTCGACCGGGGCACAAGGCGGCAGAGTGCTCTGCCGCCCCTCACTGCCCGGCGTGTGCGGCGGATAACAAGCCCGCCAATCACCAGATTGGGCAGGGGGGTTGCAAATCTCCCCGCAGTTCTCGGCAGGCGTCGGGGGCTAGCCAGTCGACCCAGGCTGCCTCTGACGTCGTTTCTGCTTCGACATCGTCGCCCATGGAGGAGGTTGTAGAGACGGTCGAGTAATGGCCCAAGTCTCCAACCTCCTAGTCCAGACGAACCTAAACCACTGTGCTGCGGCGCAGGACCTTTTCCTGCAAACCATGGCACAGTGGTCGATCGGTGTTGCCGTAGCCGCGGAACCCTATTACGTTCCTCCCCGTCCAAACTGGTTGGGTGACCGGGACGGTTCCGTGGCAGTCGTCGGCTCCGCGGCGGCTCATTCCCCGCCCTTGTCGCTAAGGGACAAGGGTACTGGATATGTTGCTGCCGAGTGGGGGGGGATCACCGTATATGGTGTTTACTTCTCCCCCAACCGGAGTTTGAGCGACTTCGAGGTTTTCCTTAACAACTTGGAAACCTCGATGCGGCGTCTAACGTCTGGGCACGTCTTAGTGCTGGGGGACTTCAACGCAAAGTCCATTGCGTGGGGTTCCCCCAGGACGGACGCTAGGGGCGAGGCCGTAGAGGAGTGGGCGGCCTCGGTGGGCCTCTGTTTACTAAACAGGGGCTCCACCAACACGTGTGTGCGACAGCAGGGAGGGTCGATAGTGGACCTTTCGTTCGCTACCCCTGCCCTCGCCGCACGAGTAAGGAACTGGCGCGTCCTGGAAGAGGTTGAGACGCTCTCGGATCACCTCTACATCCGATTTGAGCTCTCCCGGACCCAGGACCCCAGTAGGGGTCACGTGGCGCGGCGTTCTTCACGCTTTCCGCGGTGGGCTTTAGCCAAATTAAATAGGGACCTACTAGAGGAGGCAGCCATCGTTCACTCTTGGCTGTCTCCGCAGGCCCCGACCGAGGAGGTCGACATGGGGGCTGGTCGCTTCCGCGATGCCATTGCGCAGATCTGTGATGCGGCCATGCCCCGCATCCGAGGTTGCCGGCCTCCACGGAAGGAGGTCTACTGGTGGTCCCAGGAGTTGGCGGACCTCCGCGCGGCCTGTACTCGTGCCCGGAGGTCCTACACCCGTAGTCGGCGGCGACACCGCGAAGAAGGCGGGGAGGACCAGCTTCATGAAGAGTACCGAGAGGCGCGGAAAACTCTGAAGCTGGCCATAAGCCGCGCCAAAGAAATTAAGAGAAAGGAAATGCTGGAGGGTCTCGATCGTGACCCCTGGGGTCGCCCTTATCGTGCGGCGCGGCAAAAGCTCCGCACGTCGGGCCCCCCCCCTTACAGAGACACTCCAGCCCAGCTTCCTGCGGGAAGTGGTCTAGGGCCTTTTCCCGCAGCGGGTGGAGCACACACCCCCGTCGATGGCCTTCATGGTCGGGGACGACGGGGGGAACGAGGAAGATGTTCCGCCCGTCAGGGAATCGGAGGTAGGGGCGGTTGTTCTACGGATCCGCTCTAAGAACACCGCCCCCGGGCCGGACGGGATACCTGCCCGAGTGCTGGCCCGAGCCCTCGAACACATGTCGGACCGCCTCAGGGAGGTCCTGGACGCTAGCTTGGCGTCCGGACGCTTCCCTGAGTGCTGGAAAAGCGGGAAGCTGGTCCTATTGAGGAAGCCGGGACGGCCCGCCGAATCGGTAGCGGCCTATAGGCCCATCGTGTTGCTGGACGAGGCGGGTAAACTGTTTGAGAGGATACTCTCTGCCCGCATCGTCCGGCACCTCTGCGAGGTGGGCCCCGATCTGTCGGACGCCCAATTTGGTTTTCGGGCGGGGCGTTCGACGGTCGATGCCGTGTTGCGCCTGAGGGCCGTTACCGAAGAGGCGGTGAGCTGTGGCGGCGTGCTGTTGGCGGTGTCGTTGGACATCGCCAATGCATTTAATAGTCTGCCATTTAGCTGCATCAGGGAAGCACTCCACTACCATGGGGTGCCAAAGTACCTGAGGCGGCTTGTGGCAGACTATCTTGAGGAGCGTACCGTCATGTACGAGGACCGAGACGGTGTTCTGAGGCGGCGGTTCATGTCGTGCGGTGTTCCACAGGGGTCTGTCCTCGGACCACTCCTGTGGAACATGGGATACGACTGGGCCCTTCGAGGTCGTCTTCCCCCCGGGCTGGGCGTAATTTGTTACGCAGATGACACATTGGTCACGGCCCGGGGGACGAACTTTCAAGAGGCGGCGCGCCTGGCCACCACGGGTGTCTCTCTGGTGGTCGGGCGAATTGAGGCGCTGGGTTTGCGGGTGGCCCTGGACAAGACGGAGGCCCTTTTGTTCCATGGGCCCCGTCGTGGTCCACCCTCCGGCGCCTCCATCGTGGTCAATTCGGTCCTCGTACCGGTTCAGGCCCAGATGAAGTATCTGGGCCTGATCCTCGACGGCAGGTGGCTCTTCGACGAGCACTTCCGACAGCTTTCTCCAAAGCTGGTCGGCGCTGCTTCTGCCCTTGGGCGACTTTTGCCCAATCTGGGTGGAGCTAGCGTCGCGACAAGACAGCTATACACGGGGGTTGTCCGGTCAATGGCGCTGTATGGTGCACCGGTGTGGGTGGCGGCTCTGACCGCCCAGAATAGGGCTCACCTCTGGCGCCCTCAGAGGATATTGGCGGTTAGAGCCATACGCGGTTACCGCACCGTATCGACGGAGGCGGCGTGCGCCTTGGCCGGAACTCCCCCGTGGGATTTGGAGGCGGAAGTGCTCGCCGAAGTTTATAGGCGGACGGTTAACTTCCGGGCGGGTAACGGCATACGGCCCCCGCCCGAAGAGATACGCGAGTGGCGAGAGGCCGCTCGTCGAGCCACAATGGCTCGTTGGTCGTCCCGGCTGGAGGCTCCACGTGCTGGCTTTGCCGCCGTGGAGGCTCTCCAGCCGGTCATCGCCGAGTGGGCAGGGCGGCAGCACGGGACCCTTTCCTTCCGACTGACGCAGGTCCTTTCCGGGCACGGTTGCTTCGGTAAGTATCTGCACTCGGTCGCCAGGAGGGAATTGAGTCCCGCCTGTCACCACTGCGACTGCAGTGAGGACTCGGCTCAGCACACGCTGGCGATTTGTTCCGCCTGGGCGGCGCAGCGTGGGGCCCTCACTGCAGTTATTGGAGGAGATCTCTCGCTACCGGCCGTCATACGCTCCATGGCTGGTAGCGAAAGTTGTTTTACCGCGGTCGCAACCTTCTGCGAAGACGTAATTTCGCGGAAGGAGGCGGCGGAGAAGGCCCGGGAGGACGATATCCATTCGGACCCAATTCGCCGCCGGCGAGCCGGGCGGCGGAGGCGCGCATACCAGCGCCTCATGCCGCCTTGAGTGTGGCTGCGGGTGGACGGGACGGGTTTTCCCCTCCATCCGCTATAGTGGCCAGCCGCGAGGAGGTGATGTGCGCGTGTGCCGTACGTCGCCTATATAGAGAGTTTATCCGCAGATGGTGCCCGCTTTGGCGGGCAGGCGCTAGGAGGGATCTGGATGTCGTAATAGCAGCGGTTCCCGGATCCCTCCTATCTCAGGCGCAAAGTGGCACACCGTGTGGTTTTAGTCGGTCCGATTCCGACACACCACCCCGCCGTAAACCCCGGTGGGGTGACGGCCCGAGGGGGTTTCCACACGATAAAAAAAAAAAAAAAAAGGCCGTAGGACGGTAACTTCGATAGAAGGCCCCTGTGCCAGACCCGATCGAACGCCTTTGCTATATCCAGGCCAACTGCCAAAGCCTCACCTTGACCCTCAATGGCTGAAGCCCACCGGTGAGTGAGATACACTAGAAGATCACCAGTCGAGCGACCGCGGCGGAAACCGTACTGGCGGTCGCTGACCAAATCGTGCTCTTCCAGGTAACTGAGGAGCCGTGTGTTGATTGCACGCTCCATCACCTTAGAGAGAAGGGAGGTTATAGCTATAGGCCTGTAATTCGATGGGTCCGATCTATCACCCTTTTTTGGCACTGGATGCACATGGGCAGTCTTCCACGAAGACGGCACTTGCCTTTTGCGGTAGGAAATCGTGAAAAGTCGCGTTAGTACAGGGCACAACTCAGGGGCACACTATTTGAGCACCACTGCAGGTATGCCGTATAAATAAAAAAAACAGTCATTCGTGAACCTGCAGAGCTCTTAAACAAAAACAAAGTGGAGGTATAATAAATTCACTTACTTTTGTTTTTATCAAAGCGGTCGGTAAAAGCTTAAAAAAGCGTTGCAGCGAAGGGCTGGAACGGGAAATTTTGTAAACAGTTATAATTTATTGTTAATGCTTGAATCCTATATTTGACGGTTATCTGTTTATATATATGTGGACTTTGACTGCCTCGATAACACAATAGTAGCGTACGCGACTGCTGTGCTTGAGGTCCTGGGTTCGATTCTCGAGTGAGACCGAATATTTGTATGATTTGCACTGTATTGTATGTTGTCATTTGTTTCGGAGTTTGAGTGTTATCTATGTATAATATGTATATACTTACAAAAAAAAAACGGGTTGCACACCGGGAGTGCCGGCAGAAGTCGGGTTGGAATCGAATTGAGGCGCTGGGTTTGCGGGTGGCCCTGGTCAAGACGGAGGCTCTTTTGTTCCATGGGCCCCGTCGTGGTCCACCCTCCGGCGCCTCCATCGTGGCCAATTCGGTCGTCGTACCGGTTCAGGCCCAGGTGAAGTATCTGGGCCTGATCCTCGACGGCAGGTGGCTTTTCGACGAGCACTTCCGACAGCTTTCTCTAAAGCTGGTCGGCGCTGCTTCTGCCCTTGGGTGACTTTTGCCCAATCTGGGTGGAGCTAGCGTCGCGACGAGACGGTTATACACGGGGGTTGTCCGGTCAATGGCGCTGTATGGTGCACCGGCGTGGGCGGTGGCACTGACCGCCCAGAATAGGGCTCGCCTCTGGCGCTCTCAGAGGATATTGGGAGTTAGAGCCATAGGCGGTTACCGCACCTTATCGACGGAGGTGGCGTGCGCCTTGGCCGGAACTCCCCCGTGGGATTTGGAGGCGGAAGTGCTCGCCGAAGTTTATCGGCGGACGGCTGACTTCCGGGCGGGTAGCGGCATACGGCCTCTGCCCGAAGAGATACACGAGTGGCGTGAGGCCGCTCGTTGAGCCACGATGGCTTGTTGGTCGTCCCGACTGGAGGCTCGCCGTGCTGGTTTTGCCGCCGTAGAGGCTCTCCAGCCGGTCATCGCCGAGTGGGCAGGGCGGCAGCACGGGACCCTTTTCTTCCGACTGACGCAGGTCCTTTCCGGGCACGGTTGCTTCAGGAAGTATCTGCACTCGGTCGTCAGGAGGGAATTGAATCCCCCTGTCCCCATTGCGACTGCAGTGAGGACTCTGCTCAGCAAACGCTAGCGGTTTGTTACACCTGGGCGGCACAGTGTGGGGTCCTCACTGCAGTTATTGGAGTAGATCTATCGCTACCGGCCGTCATACGCTCCATGGCCGGTAGCGACAGTTGTTTTACCGCGGTCGCAACCTTCTGCGAAGACGTAATTTCGCAGAAGGAGGCAGCAGAGAAGGCCCGGGAGGACGATATCCACTCGGACCCAATTCGCCGCCGGCGAGCTGGGCGGCGGAGGCGCGCATACCAGCGCCTCATGCCGCCTTGAGTGTGGCCGCGGATGGACGGGATGGGTTTTCCCCTCAATCTGCTATAGTGGCCAGCCGCGAGGAGGTGACGTACGCGTGTGCTGTACGTCGCCTAAATAAAGAGTTTATCCGCAGATGGTGCCCGCTTTTGTGGGCAGGCGCTAGGAGGGATCTGGATGTCGTAATAGCAACGGTTCCCGGATCCCTCCTCCTCAGGCGCAGAGTAGCACACCGTGTGGTTTTAGTCGATCCGATTCCGACACACCACCCCGCCGTAAACCCCGGTGGGGTGACGGCCCGAGGGGGTTGCCACACATTAAACAAAAAAAAAAGGATTTGTTTCAAGTTTTGCTTCTCTTTGTAATGATGTTGTCTTGCATACTTTGTTCCCTTAGTCTCCTTTTACGACACCCACGGGATGAACAGAGGTGGTAACACTATGTATTCTTAATCCGTCACCACACAGACTTATTTGAGTTGCAATAGAAATTTACAATCCACTGCAGCAGGCAAGAAAACAACCACACTATTTACAATGCATTTATCAAAAATATATGATACTATTCGTTATAGTTATCTAGATTAGGATTTACATACTAAATAAAATATTTAGACTATTCATTGTCACTTTTAAAGAATTGAAGACTTAAAGACATATTGCGTCTACATACTTCAATAAAAATTAATATAATAGGTCATGAAATAAAATTAACAAAACGTGCTCTAAACGCATAGTTAGTAAGCATATGATATATACCATATCATTAAAAACATACTACCAAAAATTGACATGATGAACACAAATATTTTAAAGATCGTAAAGCTAAAATCGTCCGTCTGATAACACGTGCAAAAAACGTCGGTGATAGTTTAGTAAGATGAATGAAAAAACTCATTCACACCTAATCACTTCGATTAAATTTATAATGAAAAACTGAAACTAATGCTAGAAATAACACTTTTCAAATAGATTTCAATTGCAAAGGAATTCGTGTTAATAATCAACTTACCAAGTAGCCACATGTAAGCATTTTAATTACTTTGAAAGTTCAACGAACAGACTACGTAAAGTTCAATTGAAGTTGAAAGTGCAATTCTGCTGCACAAGTTCTTATTATTTGTATACTTAGTGTCCCACAACAATTTAGAAGTATAATTTCTCACAAAACAGTATTAGAAACTTGACTTGTTCTCCAGTTGAAAACGTGGATAGTTTTTGAGCAGTTTCTTCTTAAAAAGAATCCTCAACATAAAAGATTGATAATAAAAGATTGATTTATTTGGTAGTAGAGTCACGCTGATTTCAGTACGAACAGGCCGGCTCAACCGGGGTAATACTACCCTCAAACAGAAGACCAACCTAAAGCGCCAGCATTCGTGCTGCCGTGTTTCGTTGGCGAGTGCGAGACCGGAAGCCCATTGATGCAGGGGTGACAGTTATCGTGATAACTGTATGAGCCTTACAATGCCACATTGACTGTCATGCCTTTTACGTCCCCAAGCGGGGCGTAAAAAAGCATCTCACTAGGCCGCCATAGTGTGTGTCACCACACTGCATTGTATGCATTTGTAATGAGTATGGTGACCATAACTTTTGGATTCTATTCATGCTTTCTATCAGGCAGAGTAGAGTCGCTTTGGCAGACTCTTAAGATAGAAAAAAAAGAAGATGTTTCGTATTTCTTTTTTTATTTACATCTATATTCTTGACAGGATTTTCAATGACGTATATGAGACCCGCAATTGGAAAATAATTAGAAAGTATCAAGCCATCTCTTTGTGTAAATAATTCAAAAAGCATTAGAGAGGTTTGATCTCTAAACTAAACTGAAAGATTCTTAAATAAATGAAGAATTTTGGTATAATCGTGTTTGATTAATGGTCTGGATTGCTAATTTAGTCTTTCTCAAGTGTATTGAGCCTTATTCAGTCTATTACTGTTACACAGGCATCATGGGAAAAGATAGAAAGTGTATTGAAAGAAATCAGTTTAGTACGGCATAAGAGATATATTGCCTAAATTAGAAGATCAGGGAGGAATTAATTGAAGACCTATAACACCAATTGACTGTTCCCGGATTGCCAGAACTGCTTAAAATAGAAATAGCCAAAATAGGCTTTTAAAAAAGCTTTTTAGTAAAACGTATGGCATCGGATAATATGGCTGACTATTTTGTACTAGTAACACAATTTTACCTTATATTTGTAAACCGCACGATACCAAACAAAACAGAAAAGTCAAACTTTTTTTTTAATATAGTCGCTATGACTGAGCAATACTTCTCAAATACATACATGCTATATTCAGTATATGTTTTAACTTTATGAGAGTATCACTTTGAGGATATCCTCAAAAAGTGTTAAAAAATGGCCATGCTGTACTTTGAAAATACATGCTACATTCAATATGTATTTTAACTCATTGCATGTAAATTCATAAATATTACGTTTCAGAAATAAGTGAATGAAATAAATGTTTATTTGTGTTATATAATTTGAGTAACGTTAAGTCAATTTAGAAAGACAAAT
Source organism: Hypercompe scribonia (assembly GCA_949316085.1). Lineage (NCBI taxonomy): Eukaryota > Metazoa > Arthropoda > Insecta > Lepidoptera > Erebidae > Hypercompe > Hypercompe scribonia. Next base: position 23,963,709 of record OX438975.1, read on the forward strand.
ATTTTGAATTTGTCTTACCAAATAGTGGATAATAGTATTTACTTAAATTATTTACCAATTGTTTGAGGAGTTTGTAGTCATTCAATTAAATTATAGCAATTTCATTTGTTCCATTTGTATGAGTTTTGTTAATCTTCGTATACTTTTCGTTAGTGCTAATAACTCAGGCATAACCATACCGATTTAACTAATTTTGGTCTTGAAATATTTGAGGAAGTTCAAGTTTATGTTATGAGTTACAGAAACAGAACAAAGAAAACAGTACAATTAAAACCACGATTCGTTTTGAAACATAAAATGTCGGCTCTCTTCAAATAAAAGCACACACTAAAATAAGACTTTGAATCGAGAGCATGTGTACATAATATTTAGATTATCACGCATTGTGATTGTTAAATAATAAAAATAAAAAAGGGAATATCCGTTATAATAACTAATGAACTTTGATTCAGGACACCATATTTTTTATACAGAAGTGTGTATCCACAGACAATAAAAATATAGGGACTAGATGCATCGGGAGCGCACACTCAATTGAGGTGGCGCTGCGGTGGATTATGATTATAACTTTAGGAACATTAAAACAGAGATAATAAAAAATACGAATAAATAGTGTCTCTATGATGTCAAAAATTCATAAAGCGTTCAGAAATTTATTTTATATGATATAATATTGGTTTATTTAGTGTCCTATGAAAACAAGTGTATTTATAGATAGATTTCTTTAATAACGTCTAATTCTATGATAAATATTTTTGCTACTCGAATTAATGCAACGTGATATACACACCAACCCGTTATTTATAGTATTTTTTTATTTTTATACAAAAAACTCACGTTTCTCGACTTTTATTTTTATATAATATTTATGATATCCATATTGGAACGAGGTTCCTTATCGCGCGTTGTGAAGGAGGCTAGACGGCAAAAATTCAGGCGAAAAGTTGTCACGACACTTTTTGCTATAGTGTAGTAAGCCGTACGGCGTGTGCATGTTTCTCTGTCTGTCTCTCTCTCTCTCTCTCTCATAGAAAGCAAGCCAATTATTTTCGTTTCGTCTTTCTATTTTGCTTTATATTTACATATACACCCATATTTACAAAATTCATACTTATGTACTTCTACATGCCAACATATCTACAAACATATAAACACCTATAACTAGTTTATTATGTCACACATGAAAAAGAAAAATATTTACATCATATAGTTCTTGATTGACTCATTTATAACGTACATATAAAATAATATTATAATAGACTAGTTTTAAACTAAGCAGAGTTTGTACTATGACAGGTATATCGCCTGATTAAATAATTACATAATTTTCTTTTGTAAATACATACATACATGGTATACATATACAACACCCGAACTACGAAACAAATACAAATACTACGGCAATGCATTCCACAAGCATACAGCTACAACAGTAAAATTAGTTATAGAATTTTGTGGAATGCAGAGGCATCTCCAGCCTCAAATCTTCGGATGAGTTATAAGTCGTCGAGTAACTTACGAGTACATACTCAAAGGGCGGCAACATATTGGTGTCTCTGAGGTGCAGGAGTCATGGGCAACGGTGGGCACTTACTATTAAATTTCATCTACTTCCAAGTCCATAACAAAAGGCAATGTTACTGTCCCAGTGGTGCCTCCAATCACAGGATAGTTATTCAGTTTCAGACGGTTTCAGTCTTTCAGCTGCCTTTGTTGATCAGTTTTTCAGTCATTTCTGAAAACAATAAATTTCTTAAGAAGTTACCTGGCTCCTAACTGAAAATAATTATTATGATTTGCTCGTCGGAATTATTATCATTGCGTATTAAAAATTTACTGTCTGTCAATTTATTTCTTTCTGAAAAGGTAAAACATTATAGCACTTTACTTACTTAAGTAATAATAAATTAAAACCGTTTATTACTTTCATTACAGCGAGTAGCGAATGTTGTTCTGTTTTAATCACTGCGAGAAAAATAATAAAGCAAGTTTAATTTACTATGTCATAATTTATTGTCATTGAAACCAGTAACTTCGTGCCTAGGTAATAGAGTAGTTTTTAAGTGATTACTTTATTATATTACAGCAGATGATAAACTTACTCTATCGAAAATAGGTACTCGTACTTTTAAGTGTAATTTTTTCTTTGACACAAACTTAATCAAGCTCCTTTGAAGCGGAAATTTGCCAAATGTCGATGTACCACCGAGTTCTTGGTACTGGCAAGTATTCATCGAATTCAAAATATGAGTGTGTATACATCTATGAGTCCTGACCAAATACCCAGTTCTTTCCACGTACATTTGTATTCGTTTCCTTGGGAACGGATAATCTTAGCGACTTTTAGTCAAACGAGTTCGTTCTCTCTCTCTCGTTCTCATCACGACACTGAACCAGTTAAAAACAGAGATGACGGTATTCAGAAACACACGTAGTCTAAGAGATTTTCGACTTTTTTAACAATTGTAGCTCCATGGATTTTAAGTACCTTGGAGTACCTATCGACAGCATGGTCCTCAGATAAGCTGAATCGAAGATGAAATCTGCATCGTCTTCTACTAATGCTGAAAACTATCTAGCAAAAGCTTATCATCAAATGTTTTGTTAATGCTATGGCTGTATGAAGTAGTCATACGACCAACTATCACGTACGGTGCTATGACAGAGAACAGAACTAAGAACTGTCAGCAGAAAATTGCAGCAATTCTAGTAACTACTACGTTTTGCGGCAAAATATATTTGTGTGTACCACTCTTTAAAATGTTTACTCTGATGAAACACATTATCATCATATTGAAATATTTAATTGCAATCATCTACTCAAAAATAAAAAGCGTAAAGCTAGAATTAACAATTTCAATACGAGTATAAACGCTAGGTATTATGCTCTTTAAAGATCTTGAATTGCTTAGAAAATTTAAAAGAAATCTGTTGAAACCCACCATTAACCAGCTATTCTTGTACCAAGTAGAATGGTCAAGAAAAGTTGAAGCAGTTTCGTGATAATGAAATTACGTTGCGCAGTAAATACTGGCGTTAATTATGTGTTAATTACACGAGGGGACGGTTGACGGTTCATTATTGTAATTCTTTGATAGTGTAGTTATGGGCTATATGGGATTACACAGGAATTTGTATTTTTGTAAACATCTTATATTTAAAAAAGCAAAAATGAAAACACTAAATGAAACGGGCGAATAGTGTAGTGCTTTATGTGTCCGACTGCCACAGCAAAGGTCGTGATTGTCGCTCAAATCAGGTTTTGTTTGATTTTTATCACTTATCTAGTACACATAATACAAAGTCTGCCTCGTTTGGGATTAGATGGCGTTGTGTGACTGTGGCAAAGAAGCAATAGCGTGGGAGAAATTCAGCAGACATGGATCGGTTTGGTCGGAGTGATATCACAGTCTTTCAGGAGACCGGTGTTAAATTCACTTAGTGAATGAGGTTTTCGAAACACAAACATTCCTCCTCCCTTTAATCAAGGGCAAGTGAATCCTCCTGGTTATTGAGGGCGGGGAGCAGAAAAAGCAACATATTTGTGAGTCTTGAATTGCAGGTGTCTTTGAGTCGTGGTAGATACCTTCAGTTGGTTTGTCTGCACATTTGCATGCACTAAACTACACATATATAAATAAAAGCCGGATTAAAAAATGGTTATTGAGTTTTCTACGAGTAATTATAGAAACGTTGAATAGAGGGAGACTACGTAAAGCCATCGATTCAGCGCCTGAACTTTCCCTGGTCATATCGGAAAGCCGTCCCATTGGATAGTGAGAGTGAGGGAAAAGAGAATGCATTCGTGTTTGCGCACACACTTGTGCATTACCAATATCTTCTGCATAGTTAGTTGGTCTCCGTTGAAACTGGCCACAGCGACTGAAAACGGGCACGAATACATCACCGCTACTGCACCATAACCTATCAGTCCAAAGTTTCAAGACAATACACCAAAGTTCAACAATTCACTAAAGCACATAGATTTATCTCACTCAATAGTCACCTTTAATTTTAATTAATTCAGTAGGTTCTAATCCACGCACAAAATCAACTATGTGATATAATCTCCTAATTAAAGAAACCAGATACAGTATCATCCCAGCCTACACCTCAGAATGAACCCAAATTTATTTCGTGCCATATTTTACAATATATTAGAGAAACATTATTAAAACTTGGACCCGCTTCAACTTATATTAAAGTCCCGTAAGTTTCATCACCGACGGCTTTAATGAAAATATTCATTTTATATTTAGTTAAATGAGAAATCCAGAACATCACTCATTAAGTACAGACTGACAATATTAAAAAAAACCCAAATTAAAATAGAAGTAAGTTCAGGATTAACACGATTACGGTTGAATATGACCAGAGCCAGTATCAGTTACATCATCACAATAATTCTCTACCAACTACATTATAACACCGTACTCGGTCTAACGGAGCTTCGTTTTGGGTGTTCAACTTTAATAGAGGCCCATTGATGCAGGGGTGATAATTATCGTGGTAACTGTGTAAACTTTACACTGTCACGATGACTGTCATGCCTTTTACGTCCCCAAGCGAGTGTGAAGAAGCATCTCACAACGCCGCCATAGTGTGGGTCGCCATACTGCATTGACTGCATTTGCGATGAGTATGGTGATCACAACTCTTGGATTCTATTCATGCTTTCCATCAGACAGAGTAGAGACACTTGGGCAGGCTCTAAATATGGAAAAATAAATAAAAAATAAGTTGTGTAACGATAAGTTTACATCTCTCGTTCGTCCCACGTTGTGTGTCACAAGAAAAAGGTAATTAGTAGACTGCTTTCAAAGCAACTAATTACAAATTTACAAGTCACAAGATTGTGACATGTGACAGATATTTTATAAAATAATGCTGGTAATGGTAACACTGGCCTGTTCGTATAGAGATCAGCGTCGCTCTTGTACTTGTTTGAATAAGCATTGGCGGACTGTTCCTCTTGTGGTTAGTGACCCTGGCTTCTAAACTGCTGATCGTCGTTCGATTACCATCCAAGACAAATATTTGTATGAAAAGCATGATTATTTGTTCTATGCCTGGATGTAAGTTATCTATTACATGTATGTTTTTAGAAATATTTAAATGTGTTTAGCAGCAGTCTGGTTACCATATCACAGGCTCTGCCTAATTTGGAATCAGGCGGCCGTATGTGAGATGTGTGTGATTTATTTGTAGTTAGGTTTTATGTTTAGTAATTCTAACATTGTCGTTGTTTCTTATTCTAGGGAGAAGATTCAAAGTGTGAGAGTACTGATAATTCTTGAGTTGCAGATGTCCATGGCAGCGGTAAACACTTATAATCCAATGAACTGTTTCCTCGTGTACCATACAATAAAAAGGACAGTAGAAACCTAAGTGAGAGTATAAAATAACTTTAGCCTTCTACAGTAATTTTAGCTGAAAATTAAATTCGATATTGTACCTGTCTTTAAGAATCTCGTAGGAGTCGTACAAGACTGTCTTATCTCGACTGGCAGTCTCATGTTATTAATTTTAGTTAAGGTATAACCGGTACTATCTGGTGCTCGCTTTGCTTGAGGAACTTTCTAGTTTCTTAGAGTACAACTACACGTCTGAAAGCCAACCTGACGCAGATATTCTTTACTCTACATATAAAATTAGTATTGTAAAGAACGAAATAATGTTTTAAAATAGAAGTAATCACACTATACTTTGACAATTAGTTTACGTTTGAAAAGGATGAAGATAAGCTTATGAAGCACAATATTTTTTTGTTTATTCACTATTTGGTTTTCGATTCAATTGAATTTCACCGATTGTGGTCAGGCATTTAACACCAACATCGTCTAGTTTCAAACTAAGCAGAGCTTGTGCTATGATAACTAGACTGACTGACAGAATACTTATATAGTTTTTTTTGTAAATACATACACACATGTTATACATAGAAAACACCCAAACTTCGAAACAAATATTTGCAGATCATACAAACATTTGGTCCGACCCGGTAATCGAACCCGAGACCTCAAGCATAGCAGTCGCATTTATTACCGCTGCACCACCGAGGCAGTTTAGATTGATAAATACTTAGCAACGTCACTATGAGTTTCTGCAGCTACCCTTGACTTTTATTATATTTATTTTTATTCGTATATATAAGAGTACGTATAGACACTATAGTTGTGATTTCTATTGGTGTTGTTTTTATATCTGGGTACATAGGGTTTCCATCAAAAACTTAAGGACTCAAGAAAACCTTTTGCTTGCAAGTGGTGCACCTACTGACTGACGGACGAGACTCTGGCAAATAAAACATCCAGATTAGCGACAATAAGCTCGCCACTTATAACGTGGGACTACAACAGTGGCGAAAATTAGATGCTTAATATGCCTCTGCTCACCCCTCCGGAGAAGCAGTTTATCTGTTTCTCTTGAATACGTACTGAAATCAAGATCCCAAGATATGATTGGTCAAATCTCATAATTATTCTTATTGAAACCTAAATCTAAGCGTTGTGAAATCTAAATCTAACCGTCATGTAAGTGCTTAGATCCTGATTTAAACAAACTTCTCGTTATTGATGTTGTAACAATAATTATGGCCGTTTTTTCTTTTTAATAAATGACCTAGTATCACTGTTATTTTTTTTTTTGAATCTTTACCTTAGTCACTCATTAAAGGTTAAAATAAATACAAATAAATGTTTAAAGACTAGTTAAATAATTTTGGATAGAAAACTAGTAACATTCAAGGTCAAAATGCAAAGGAAAAGCGAAGAAATATCTTGCCAAAGTTTGAACATAACTGTAAGATTTTGTCGTAGATTTGAAACTCAATTCAACTTTTACCCAATATATCTAATTTTCTTGACAACTACGAACCTATTAGCTTTAATCTATGAAATAATACTGATACAGGTTCTAACCAATACTAGTAATTTATATAACTAATTCACAAGCATAGTTTTTTTAAACGAAGTCCACGTTAGTACATCCTGTGTCGTGGGGACTATAAATATAAAAGAAATTGACACAAAGAACACATCAACTCAAAATAACAATTTGTAGATCACACAAAGTGTAGTCCCATGTGGGGCTTAAACTCCTAACGCTCGGCACAGTAGAGAGTGGCGTGGCCACTGATCCATAATTATGAATACTAGAAGCTTGAGATGGTTTGTATTTTGGGTTTTTTAAACATTCATTTCCTAAGGGCTTTAACGTAAGAGATGATATTTTCTAAAAATGGATATTATATAGGCTAATTCATATGTCACCAGGTTATATTAATATCATTTTATACATGTACCTATAATCGAGATTATTTGTATTATCTACGACGTCTGATGTCTACGACCACGCGGCGAAGTTGTGGGTGTAAGCTAGTATTTGATTTATCAATGAGTTCTGTTAAAGTCATTGGTTGCGATTGTACTTGGCAGCGTGATGCTACCTGCTTTGAACAATCAATACATCGTTATAATCAAATAATATTACATAAGTTTGAATTCTCTGCCGTTAATTGTGTGCGGAATGAAAGTCTGTTACAAGTCCGTTGTTTTAATAAAACCAAGAGGAGAGAAAAAGAAAGCAATTGTTTCTTTTTGTAATTATTTGTTTGCCAGCAAGGATTTATTTTTGTCTTTAGATTTTATGTACTCATAATGCACACTTATTTTGGAGTAAATATTTTAACATATTTCTTTGCCTTACCTTTTTCAATTCTTTCACCTTTTTTTTTTTTTTTTTAAAACAGGCAACGCCTGCTCTAGAAACGAACTCTGTGTCTCGGTAGACTTTACAAACACAAGAAACGGACACGAATAACACCCAGACTCAGAACGACAACTTGTGGATCACACAAAGTGTCCTATGTGGGATTTGAACTCATCACAGTAGAGAGCGGCGTGTTGACTGCTTAAACCACTTTTTTTTTTTTTTTTTTAACGTGTGGAAACCCCCTCGGGCCGTCACCCCACCGGGGTTTACAGCAGGGTGGTGTGTCGAAATCGGACCGACTAAAACCACACGGTGTGCCACTCTGCACCTGAGATAGGAGGGATCCGGGAACCGGGAGGATATTACGACATCCAGATTCCTCCTAGCGCCTGCCCGCTACCTCTGGCACCATCTGCGGATAAACTCTCTATTTTAGGCGACGTACGGCACACGCGGACGTCGCCTCCTCGCGGCTGGCCATTATAGCGAGTGGAGGGGAAAACCCGTCCCGTCCACCCGCGGCCACACTCAAGGCGGCATGAGGCGCTGGTATGCGCGCCTTCGCCGCCCGGCTCGCCGGCGGCGAATTGAGTCCGAGTGGATATCGTCCTCCCGGGCCTTCTCCGCCGCCTCCTTCCGTGAAATTACGTCTTCGCAGAAGGTTGCGACCGCGGTAAAACAACTGTCGCTACCGGCTATGGAGCGTATGACGGCCGGTAGCGAGAGATCTCCTCCAATAACTGCAGTGAGGACCCCACGCTGCGCCGCCCAGGCGGAACAAACCGCTAGCGTGTGCTGAGCCGAGTCCTCACTGCAGTCGTAACAGGCGGGACTCAATTCCCTCCTGGCGACCGAGTGCAGATACTTCCCGAAGCAACCATGCCCGGAAAGGACCTGCGTCAGTCGGAAGGAAAGGGTCCCGTGCTGCCGCCCTGCCCACTCGGTGATGACCGGCTGGAGAGCCTCCACGAGGGCAAAGCCAGCACGTGGAGTCTCCAATCGGAACGACCAACGAGCCATCGTGGCTCGACGAGCGGCCTCACGCCACTCGCGTATCTCCTCGGGCGGGGGCCGTATGCCTCTACCCGTCCGGAAGTCAGCCGTCCGCCGATAAACTTCGGCGAGCACGACTGCTTAAACCACTAGGCCAACCATGCAGTCATCTTGTTACTCTCCAAATGTGAATGCATTAGTGTATTATCATTTATTCTCCTAAAAGTTTCCAGTATTAATTATCCAATTATGTATAGGATATTGCTTTTAACTGAGAGAATACCGTATGAGCAAAGTTGCCTGAAGTTTCATTTGCTTACGTTATTGGTATTGCAGGCGGAACGAGGCAAGTCTAGTTTGTTTCACAACATAAGTTACAACGTGCCTGCTTACATTTTTGTTTTGAATAAATGTAAATGAGCAACGTGTTTTAAATATTCTGTCACTAGCTGCACCTCGCGGTGTTGCACGTTGTCACCGTACCTTGTTCCTTCCATGGGAGTACTACATTTGCCTATGTGCTAATTTAGACTATAATCTATCGCTGTGTTCAATTTTATCCCGATCTGTTGAGTAGTTTTTGCACGAAAGAGTAACTAACATCTATCCTTAGAAACTTTCACATTAATAATATTAGTTATTCACTTATATATATTACTGCGAGTGTATTTTAATTTCAAGAGTTAATATTTTTCTTTAATACAAAGAAAAACTACAGCCATCCATGAACACCTGTACCACAAGACTGGCAACTGGCGCTGGTCACCAAAAGAGCCTACCCGTAAGTTAGGTTTTGAGGGTCAGGCTCAGAGGATATTTGCGGTTAGAGCCGGACGTGGTTACCACACTGTATCGACGGAGGCCGCATGTGCCTTGGCCGGAACTACTCCGTGGAATTTGGAGGCAGAAGTGCTCGTTGAAGTTTATCGGCCGCCGGCTGACTTCCAGGTGGATGACGCGAGATGGTCGTCCCGGCGGGAGGCTCCACGTGCAGTCTTTGTCGCCGTAGAGGTGATCCAGCCGGTCATCGTCGAGTGGGCAGGGAGGCAGCACGGGATCCTTTTCTTCCGACTAATGCAAATTTTTTTCCGGGTAAGGTTGCTTTGGGGAGTGTCTGCACTCAGTCGCTAGGAGGGAATTGAGTCTCACCTGTCACCACTGCAACTGTAGTGAGAACTCGGTTCAGAGGTTTGTTCCACTTGGGTGGCACAGCGTGGGGTCCTCACTGCTGTTATTGGAGGACATCTCACGCTACCAGCCGTTATATGCTCCATGACGGGTAGCGACAGCTGTTTTGTCGCGGTCAATACCTTCTCTGAATTTTTAATTTTGTAGAATGAGGTGGCAGAGAAGGCCCAGGAGGATGATCTCAAATTAGATATAATTTACAGCTGGCGAACCGGGCAGCGGAGGCGCGCTTATCAGCGCCTCATGCCGCCCTGATTGTGGCCGGGGGTGGACGGGACGGGTTTTCCATTCCATCCGTTACAGTGACTAGCTATGAGCAGGTGACGTCTGCGTGTGCTGTACGTAGCTTAAATAAAGAGTTTTAACCGAAGATGTTATCCGCATTAGCGGCCTGCAGCTAGAAGAGGTCCGGATGCCGTACCAACAGCTTTTCCCGTCTATCTCAGGCGCAGTGATACACCGTGTGCTTTTAGTCGGTCCAATTCCGACACACCACCCTGCTACAAACCTCGGTTGGGTGAGAGCCCGAAGGTGTTTCGACATGTTAAAAAAAAGTATTTGAGGGACAGCAGTTTGAACTTTAATCCTCTTTCAGTAAAATGTAATGTAAGTATTGTTTAACCGGTTTTTAACAAGGTCCTGGTATTACTTCCATCAAGTCATCCAATACGTTCTAAGCCCTACTGATAAACCAATACATGTAAGAATAATCACATTTGTCTCCGAATTAATACAAATTTTGCTTACCAATACACCGCGTACCCACAAATGATCTCCGAGGCGTAATAATTGAATAAAACGCAAACTGAGAATACATTTGCCTTAAAGCAATGATTGCTCAAAGCGCTTCAGACTGAGTAAGAAAACGACAAACCGTAACCCGCAATTAGACTCCATTTCTTTCCCCACACAACTTATTTAACTTTCTTTTACTCAGAAAAAAGCTTAGCATATCTTTAAGACCGTCGATGTTGATACTAAAAATTGAATTCGGATAAATTATTTTATCGTTTGCGTGTATTTCAGCTGAGAATGGAGAACCCGAACCGTTCATAGCAAAGAAAAAATCAGACTCGACTTCAGTCAATAAAGTTATCGAGAGTGCTCTTCCACGCTGCAATAAATTTTTAAGGTTCCGTTCTCGTATAATATAAATCGGAACCCTCTCAGTTTGTGGAGTCACGGTTTTAGTGTATCCATAGGTATATACTCGTATTCATCACTATAAATTTGTTCCTTCGCGCACCGAATATTTTAATTTAAAAGTTTGAAGAAAATAAAAATAAGTCAGTTATTTCTTTTTCCTTATATCTAAGTATTTCTATATGTAGGTAAAGAGAAATAATATCTGTGATATACGTAAATATTTTGGTGATACGTAAATATATGTATTGTATACGAGTACATATACCTTCATGAGATAGTGTTACGTTGATACTATAAGGGGAATAGATATTACACGCTCCAGAACATGGTTCCTACTTCTAATAACCAAACAATATACTTTATCATAAAAGCTAGGAATATCAAACACCATGTTTGTTGCTTTACATAGCATTTAGAAGGGAAAAAAAACATTTTTACTGAGTACTTCTAACTGGATACATGAAAAAGGCCCTTGACGGAGAAACTGGCAGACAAAAAAGTGATTTTATACGGGTTCCTTCATTCTTCTTGGTATGGAATAACACAAAGGATTAAAGATATTGTGTAAGCTATGAAGTCTGTGCTAGTTCACTTGAAATGCAATAAAATCTCTTTTAAGATACAATAATATTACAAAATAACAGGTCAAGAGACTGGAGTATTGCATTTTATGTCTCTGACAGAGAAACTTATAATACCACGCATAACTATTTTAAAGTGAGCTGTGAGCTGTCACTTGACGAACCTATTGGTCGAACGGCTGATCTCCCTGACGCAATGAGTGCGATCATTGTTCTTTATCTGGTCATCTTTTATCTAAACTGTGTATGTATTTAGAAATATTTGAGTATGTTGATCGATAACCTGGTTACATTATACAAATTCTGCCTAATTTTGGATCACATGGACGTCTATGAGAGGTGTAAAGTAATAACTTTACGCCTCTTATGTATGACAAAGAAAGTCATTACGTCTATTTAAGGACTCAACAAAGCGTAAGATTTTTTTCTTTCAGATCAGGGAGTAAAATGTTGACTAAAGTTACAAAGTCAAGTCAAGTAGTTACATAAAAATGCTGTACAATAATGTCTAGTGTTTTTTTTTTTATTAAAAAGACAACGCACGCACAAGGAATACATCCTGTGTCACGGAGGACTTTACAAACACACAAGAAATGGACGCAAAGAATACCCAGACTCAGAACAACAATTTGTGGATCACACAAAGTGTTGTTCTATGTGGGGTTTGAACCTACAACACTCAGCGCAGTATAGCGGCGTGGTGACAGCTTAAACCACTAGGCCGACCGTGCAGTTAGTTTTTACCTGGCTACATCGAAAGAAGAGTTATGTTTCTCGAGTGAATGTATGTTTGTATGTATTTTTGTTCTGTAAATGCTCTATTGTGTAACCGACTTGAAGGATTTTGGAGAGCAATATTGTTTATACAAAAGTTATAGTCGCCTGTAAGCTTGATCGACTACGTGAAAGCTCTTCATTGGATCAAACGTTGGTCTTTGGTAAATTACCTTGACTATATATATTATATTACTATGATAAATATATGAGAAATATTTTAAAGTTTAAACTGAACTACATTAAGAAATATTGAGATTTCCAATTACTTTTCTCATCCAATTCTGCTGTTTGTATATATTATTTACAATATAAAGCACTCACTATACTAAAACTATGTAAATTTATGTAAATACAAGTCCAAACGGTCGAGTGACGATGTTAGAGAGTTTCCGTTATTCTCTCTGAATTTTAATTAATTTAGGAACTTGAAAATGACGACTGTTGGTTTATGAACGGAGGAACGATTAATCTTATTATAGGTTTATACATAAGTAATAAATGGCCATAGATTCCTCTGTTACGTAATAAATACATTGGTCTGTCTAACAGTTCAACTGCGTATTTGTAGTTGTGTGTGTGTCAAATACGAGCGTGTTGGTGTTTTCTTTTATTTGTTCTTGATTTATACCTTTGTTTTTTTTGGCACATTAATTCTTGTTCTTTTACATGCCGTCAGTTTCAAAGACACTGCTCATACGCACACAGGCGTACATTTACGCACACACGCACATTAGGGTGGTTATATGACAAAAAAAAAATTTTTTTCGAATTTCGAAATGCATACCCTCTATAATTTTTACTAATGCTATAAGATACTTAAATAAAAAATTTTATCAATCTAGCATAATTGCAACCAGTGCCGACCGAGCTTCAAAGTTTAGTAAAAAACGTGTTTTGTCCTAAAATTTCAGTCTGCTATAATTTCACTATAAATGCAATGAATTAAGTGAATAAAATTAAATAATAAATTAGATGAACATTAATCTTTAATTAAAAACATAAAGAAATAAGAATCATTCAGGGTAACTTCTTTTTAGAGTAGTTTTTTTACAGTCTGGATACAATTTTAGATGTTCCTGGACACAGCGCAGCAAGAACTGTTTTTGTTCTTCTTCAGCCGTGATAAGTCCGTTAAAATCTTGCATTAATTTAACAGCCCTTTCAGCAGTATCATTTACAACTCTCAAATAACTTATTCTTCTTTTAGCCTCCAGAAAAGCAGCATTGTTATTCCAAGAAGATACATCTTCCTTTAGAAAACTGTCGTCGATCTGCAGTCGTGATAAAAATTGTTTGCTCTTTTTCGATACGAAATCATCCAGTGCTTTGTCTAAAAAAAAAGAACAATAAGTTAAATAACAAATAAAAATCAACAACAATTTTGAAAATAAATAAATAAGTATTGGACATTGAAATTGAAATCCAACAAAAAGTCAATTTAACTTACCAAACAACTTTTGAGTCAGTTCTTCCTTCGACGGGTCATAGCGTTTGCTAAAATCCGAGATTTTGTCCCTGTTGAAGTTGGCAATCATCTTCTTCTTAGTTTGGTTGTCAACTTCATCATCAAATAGTGATAGAATGACTGTCTCTTCACATAAATACCACAAGTGATGGCTGAACTTGCTTATAGAAGCTTTAGAAATTGTTGCGTTAACTTTTTCATACTCTTTTAACATCTTCAAGAAGCGCAAATCTTGATTAAGTGCTTTGGTCGCCACTGTACATTCGAGCCAAGGTTTAACATACAATATTACGAGAAATAAGCAAACATCTTGTAGAGCCTTTTTGTCCTTCGCAGTTACTCTGCATTGTGACTGAAGTAAACATATTTTTAAAGAATAGATCGCTCTCGCCATCCAGCGTGCCTGATGTATAGCTCCGGGGGGCCTTAGTTTTAATTTTTCCTCTGTGTCTCCTCCTAAAAATATTACGCACAGTTCGACTAATTCGCGGTAATCATCTCTTACAAAACCTTTATCTAATTCTGCCTTATAAAATAGTAACAACGCTTGAATGTCTGTCTCCGCAACCCGTGCTTTTACGAAATTAAGAGATGGTTCAATTTTAGTACAATCAATGTTTTTCCAATTTTCTTGGAACTTTTTGAACATCGGAATATCTGGGCTACTAGTAATTTGTTTAATCTTGGTTTCAAAGACTCCTGAGGGCCGTGACCGAAGAGGCGGTGAGCTGTGGCGGCGTGCTGTTGGCGGTGTCGTTGGACATCGCCAACGCATTTAATAGTCTGCCATTTAGCTGCATCAGGGAAGCACTTCACTACCACGGGGTGCCAGAGTACCTGAGGCGGCTTGTGGCAGACTATCTTAGGGAGCGTACCGTCATGTACGAGGACCGAGATGGCATTCTGAGACGGCGGCCCATGTCGTGCGGTGTTCCACAGGGGTCTGTCCTCGGACCACTCCTGTGGAATATGGGATACGACTGGGCCCTTCGAGGTCGTCTTCCCCCCGGGCTGGGCGTAATTTGTTACGCCGATGACACATTGGTCACGGCCCGGGGGGCGAACTTTCAAGAGGCGGCGCGCCTGGCCACCGTGGGAGTCTCTTTGGTGGTCGGGCGCATTGAGGCGCTGGGTTTACAAGTGGCCCTAGATAAGACGGAGGCCCTTTTGTTCCATGGGCCCCGTCGTGGTCCACCACCCGGCGCCTCTATCGTAGTCAATTCGGTCCTCGTACCAGTTCAGGCCCAGATGAAATATCTGGGCCTGATCCTCGACGGCAGGTGGCTCTTCGACGAGCACTTCCGACAGCTTTCTCCAAAGTTGGTCGGCGCTGCTTCTGCCCTTGGGCGACTTTTGCCGAATTTGGGTGGAGCCAGCGTCGCGACGAGACGGCTATACACGGGGGTTGTCCGGTCAATGGCGCTGTATGGTGCACCGGTGTGGGTGGCGGCTCTGACTGCCCAGAATAGGGCTCGCCTCTGGCGCCCTCAGAGGATATTGGCGGTTAGAGCCATACGCGGTTACCGCACCGTATCGATGGAGGCGGCGTGCGCCTTGGCCGGAACTCCCCCGTGGGATTTGGAGGCGGAAGTGCTCGCCGAAGTTTATCGGCGGACGGCTGACTTCCGGGCGGGTAGCGGCATACGGCCCCCGCCGGAAGAGGTACGCGAGTGGCGTGAGGCCGCTCGTCGAGCCACAATGGTTAGTTGGTCGTCCCGGTTGCAGACTCCACGTGCTGGCTTTGCCCTCGTGGAGGCTCTCCAGCCGGTCATCGCCGAGTGGGCAGGGCGGCAGCACGGGACCCTTTCCTTCCGACTGACGCAGGTCCTTTCCGGGCACGGTTGCTTCGGGAAGTATCTGCACTCGGTCGCCAGGAGGGAATTGAGTCCCGCCTGTCACCACTGCGACTGTAGTGAGGACTCGGCTCAGCACACGCTAGTGGTTTGTTCCGCCTGGGCGGCGCAGCGTGGGGTCCTCACTGCAGTTATTAGAGGAGATCTCTCGCTACCGGCCGTCATACGCTCCATGGCCGGTAGCGACAGTTGTTTTACCGCGGTCGCAACCTTCTGCGAAGACGTAATTTCGCGGAAGGAGGCGGCGGAGAAGGCCCGGGAGGACGATATCCACTCGGACCCAATTCGCCGCCGGCGAGCCGGGCGGCGAAGGCGCGCATACCAGCGCCTCATGCCGCCTTGAGTGTGGCCGCGGGTGGACGGGACGGGTTTTCCCCTCCATCCGCTATAGTGGCCAGCCGCGAGGAGGTGACGTGCGCGTGTGCCGTACGTCGCCTAAATAGAGAGTTTATCCGCAGATGGTGCCCGCTTTAGCGGGCAGGCGCTAGGAGGGATCTGGATGTCGTAATAGCAGCGGTTCCCGGATCCCCCCTATGTTAGGCGCAGAGTGGCACACCGTGTGGTTTTAGTCGGTCCGATTCCGACACACCGCCTCGCCGTAAACCCCGGTGGGGTGACGGCCCGAGGGGGTTTCCACACGTTAAAAAAAAAAAAAAAAAAAAGGTTTCAAAGACAGCTTTTAGGACCAATTCATAAACATGATGACGACAGGCGAAAAGCAACAATTCTCTTCCTAAAGTTTGCTCCAAAATAGCACAAGCTCCATTGAAACGGCCCATATTGGAAGCTGTTGTGTCGCAGCACATTATTTGCACTTTATCATAAAGGTTCCAGTCAAAGAGAGCTGCTGATACAGCCTTCGCTTGATGTTTTCCAGAAGAACTTTCTAGTTTCGGCACTGCAAGAAGCTGCTCTCTATCGTCAAATGAAGCTATAACTGGCAAGCGTTCTTCTTTTGAACTCCGTACATCCAACCCCGGTAATAGTTTTCCATCCCAATGGACTGTGACTATGTCGGGTACATTGTTTTGGAAGTTAGATTTTATTGCTTCTGCCCTTGATTTTCTAGTTTCAGTACGAATTCGCTGAATCGAGGATTTGTTAATACAGAAATCATCGCTGCTCAGACCAAGCGCTTCTACCACCGCATTAAGAATGTAAACGGTATCTCTAATGCCAATTCTCTTTTTCCGCCAATTTTTTATCTACACCACCTAAGCATCCCGGTCGACCTGGCTCTCTCTATTTCATTAAAAATAATTTATCTTCCTCTATTTTCATTCTCTCAAAAGCATCAGCATGTGCAATATCAAACAAATTATCAAGATTAATTATAAAATTGTTCTCACGACTCTTAAACGTAATCTGAGTTTTCTTACAATTTTTTTGCAACTCTCTCCAAACATGATATAAATCAATAAGTTTCTTCACGCAGTTAGGAAATGCCCTTGTTGGAATTCTTGCTTTTTCCCAATATATGATGCACTCCCTAATCACAAGATTTGCACTTTCACTAACAGTCAATTTAACCTCACGAATATTGTAAACTAGGACTGAGAGAACTTGTCGATTAGATGGTAATTTTGCACCATTTATTTGGTAGCTAGTCAATCCGATAAGAAAAATATTTTGTTTATCACTCTGTAATTCCACCGACATGTTTACGCACTAAACAATGAAGCACTAATAGTCTTAAAAATCACGTACGAAATGGCAAATAAAACATGTCGTAACAGGTCACTGGGCAGTACTTAAGCAACTTGTATCGACAAGTTTAAATAGCAAGTCGGCACGGGTTATCGTTTATATATCGAACTAATATTTTTTTCTAGACAATATAGGGTTATTACGAAACTTTTAAGAAGGTATGCGTAAAAAAATATCGAACTTGAAATTTAAGGGACACCCTAACGCACATAGTAACTTACGGCTTCACGAAAAGGCGTTATGCGTCGCCGACAAAGAGTTGATTTAACTTTGAAAATATAAATACTATTAGAGATAGAATTTTTCTTAGAAATATTTTTAAACAATGGTTCCACTACAGTTGTGATTCAGAGTGAAATGAATGTCATAATTTCTCAAGAATCCTTATAAAGGTTGTCGGTAAGATATCGCCGTGAGCGATAAGGTCAACGTTTATTACGCCTAGGTATACATATTACTAATATTTTTCATCTTATCCCGGCGGGCATCTTGGTGTAGGTGAAAGTAACCCTGGATACTCAGCCGTGGATCGTGGATTTAATTACCCCCCAGGATTAATAACTCATAAGCCCCGTTCTGTCTAGCTGTAATTTATCTGCAAATAAATAGAAATATACAAGTATGTTTATTAGCAGTCTGGTAACCATAGCAGCTTGGGATCAGTCGACCGTGTGAGAGACGTGGGCAGTTGTTATTAAAACTGATAAGTAAATTGAATTCTCACATTAAAATCTATCTGAGAAACTTAGCAGCTGTCCCTAAATCATGGTCACAAAAGGTTCACAAACTATCACAACTTTTTATGAAATTTTCTACCCGCAATGAAGGCGATTAATAAAGTACCCGCAGAATGTTAGCTTAAACGGGACATTGATTTATTGTAACCGTAAATTTTTATAAGCCTGCGATTAGAGAAGTTAGCTGGTAGGCTGTATGTTTTTGGTTTTATGGAATAGGGGATTGAAGGAGCAGACTGGTCGCCTCGGGCAAGTGACAACCAAGTCCAGACCCACAAGAATTTTACTTCTTGTGGCACTTGACTTGGTGGTCACTTTCCCGAGAGACCAAGTTTGATCTCCAATACCGCACTCGTAAAATAAGAATTAGAAAAAAAGTTTAAAAAAAGTTGAAATTGGTTTCCTGTTACATCTTAATATCAATACTGTCCAGATGAATATCACCGTAAATACATATATATTATGTACATATGTTTTCGCTTTAGTGGCCTTATATTCATGTCGAACATACTAGTGGGTGACCTCTTTGAACTGCTGGAATCGCATAGATTTCCTTACCCTAGTTTGCTTACCTTTTAAGTATTTCTTACTACAATTTCCTTTCTTCTTTTGTACTCTGCCAAAACGATTAAGTACATTTCTAAGAAGATTTAGCGACATAATCAGTCGATGCTGTGAGGGACTTGAAATAACATGATCCGGGCCCTGTTCAGAGCAGAGTCGATGTGGTTTTTAGTAGAAATACTACATACAACTGACTTCTGAATCTGTGAAGAGCCAGAGACTCGAAGGGTTTTTTCAACCCGTCAATAACAAAACGCCAACATTGGCAGCACATACTGGTTATAGATTACACACATCCTTACCCCCTTTTTATCGTATTTTTGGTAATTTTTATAAAAAAAACAACAAAGAGTTTTCTTATGTTAACTGTATACGTCCTGAAGCATCTGAATGTAATGTTGGATTTAAAGACAACACAATCTTGTACGTCTAGTCTAACAACAATTACATTTACGACCTTATTTGGGCTGTACACTAGAGGATATCGATCTCAAGTGGTGTTATAACTATCTGTTACCACAGACCGAAAAGTAAATGTTAGATCTGTGACATTGATGTATTGCTAAAGGTACTGTATACACGATTGGAATGATCAGATTTTCACAAGTATTGTGAACATAAAGTAAGAGAATTAATGGGGATTCAAGTGTGTATTAAAAATTAGGTATATTTCTAACGTTTTAAACGCTGTATTTTATAAACAAAGTCTACTTTACTACCCTAAAATAAGACTACATTATTTTGTAACATGCTTCAAATTAGTACATATGTACACTCACCTATTTATCCTTAAAGACAGAATCGTACCATATATTTTCTGACTATAATTAGTGTCATAGACTGCTAATATCGGGTAACTATGATTAGCCGGCTCGCTTGCCTCTCTGCCATTGCAAAAAATATAATAATATCTATACACGAGAAGACGAAAGAGCTATACCAATTCAAAATTGAATAAAAAAAGAATTGAAAACATAGTAAATGAGAATTCTAACTCTATCTGTTTATTTTACCGTTATTCTCTAGAAGTATAAACTAAAAGTGTACCCTAAAAACAATTTTTCAGTCCTGGGAAGTCGAATGTAAAACAGATTGCGGAAAATCGATAAAATTTTTAATAAAAGATGTTCTGTCGGTACCAAACTTACGCAGCAATATGTGGGATCTAGTACATTTTATCAATGCGAGAAATATTCAGGCCGTGTTCATCTAATACATTTTATATGAGCCACAGATGGAAATATTTCATAGAAGAAATATTATTAAAAGCATTTTCACTCGCTACTTCACCTGTCCAGTTCCTAAAACAAACTCAGTTGATAAAATTGAAAATATAGTACACCCTGATAATGGATATCTATATCCAGGCTGTCAAATATGTCAAATATATATGTGTCGTGAAACGTTGAATGCACATAAGCATAATTAATTTAGGTTTGTTTGATTAGTTTGTTTTTCATTTTGACAACATGATCTAACAAAGAAGTTGAGAAAAACTAAATATATTTTTCATGAAAACATACTGAATTTTAATAAGCTATTCACAAAATACGTAAAGTCTAAATCAGTAGTCTAAGTACCTATTATAAGTCTGTAGAAGGTTTATTGTAGGACTTTTTTCAAACTATAATATGCAAAAATACTTGGTTTATTAAACATTCCGTGTCTAGTCCACAATCTCTCCCCCAGATGTAATATGGTGTATCAATAATCAGTATTCTCTTCTCAAAATGAATAGCATATAGTCACCGCAAGTATCAATAAGAACAAAAGTGCTCCCGTAAAAATATTGGGATACAAGCACTTTCCGCTAAGTACATAAAAGATACCACATACTTGTTGAAGAGCAACAGCACAGCACAAAGAGAAGTATATCTCGATATCTGGCCTTTTCCTTTCTAAGGAGAGGCCAGATATGGAGATATGTTCAGCAGAAGTCTATTAAAGGCTCTTGATGTCATGAAGATGACTAACTTGGCACTCGTCTCGCAAGTGAACAGAAGCTGCTCATTTTGAAGTACTATGTCAATAAATGCGCTATGCCTAATTTTGACAGTAAAGTTGTAATTTATTGGAAGCTTTGAGAGAATCAAAAGTTTTATATATAACTGATTAAAAGAGTTTTTTATTTGTCAGTTTGCACTAATTATTAAAAAAATATTTATACTTTTGTATCGACAGCTTTGATAATGATGAAATAAAATATTGACAAATGACTTGTGAATAAACATGAATGCGTTCATTAAATAGTTGTAAATAATTCAACAATTGATAAAGATTGTGTGAATTTCGTAGCGACAGTTAAATTGAAGAATACAGTCTCTTATTTAGTTATGTTTGTTTTATGGCATTGAAGGCAATTTGGCAAAACAAGTGATTTTTCTGATTACTTGACGGCAATTAATTACTACCGTCCATGAATACCTGCAACTCACGAGTCATAAGTGCGCAGCTGCCCTGCGAAGAGAAGGAGTTAGAGTTCCGATGATCGTACTCACTCGATGAAAAGAAACAAATGAGTTACATAACACTGGCTCAAATGGCCATGTGTAAAGTATCTTAAGTCTTAAGTTTTATCATTCTCCTGGGAATATTATCTTAGATGAAATGTTGATTATAAAATCAACAAAGTTTAACCCACAGTGTTGATAGTTTAGAAAGTTCTTTATTTTTCAGTAATGCAAGTTTGCGTTAGACAAGAAATTGCGCCAGCCTGATCTTAGACTTAATAATGTAGTTGATGTACGGCTCGCGGAGGCAGTTCTATGCCTAACTTAAAGTACTCTTGAATTAATCATTGAGAAAGGGTTCGGCAACTTTTCCACGTGCTATCTGTTTACGTAAGCAATGAAATAAGTTTTTTTTTAATCATTAAAGTAAAAGAATTTAAGATTAAAGTACACTAATTCCTTTAACAGTTTACTGATGGATAGTTTGCTGTCTTTGTCAGCTCTTATGGCACCCATGAGATGATTAGGGGTGGTGATACCCTGTATTCTTTATGTGTCAACACACGCAGAGTGTTTTAAGTGGAGGATAGAATTTTTACTGGGTTTGGGTTAGACAGGGACTTTTTATCAAGAGATAAGGCAAATTGTTGAATATTGAGAGAAAATATTAATATTAATTTCTTATATGCTAAATTTAAAAAAAAAAGTTGAGAGGTGTCAAGGGACACCCGGATGGAACGAAGTTCCTTTCGATTAATTAGTGAAGGAATTGTAAATATGTTTCTTTATTTCTTTTTATTTTCTATTATTTTATTGTTTATTGTGTATAAAAAACCTGTATAAACTTAAAAAAAATAAAAATAATCGCCGTGACACTATATTTTTAAATATATGGATTTGTATATGTGTTTCTAATTATATTTATTAGCGAATAATTCATTAAAATTCATTACACAGTCAAGTACTCCCGAAATGTTTTGATCTATCCTAAGGTTGCCTGGAAGATACTGATTTTAGCAATAAAGTCGCCTTTTGTATAGGGTGGGCCGTGTTAACATTTGAAGAAATCGTGTAAGAAAAATGACCACCGTTTCGACGTTTGCACTCTTCTAAGCGAGCATCGAAATTTTCGCATACTCGCCGGCAAAGAGATCATGAGATTGCCGACATCTCTTCGCTGGTTTTTTCTTTTAGTTAACGTAGTGTATTTGATTTATTGATATAGACACGATTCTTCAAATAACCCTATAAAAAGATACTGGAGATAAATCTGGACCTTTATATGACCATGGAATGTCGCCTGGTCTGGAAATTAGCTTTTTCGGAATGTGTGAAAAGTGGTTCCATCCTGTTGGAACCATGTGTTACGATTGTAGCCAGCAAATTTCAGTAGCATCGGTCCCAAGAACTCCCGCAACATGTTTGCGCGGAATGTTAGATTAAAATGTTAACGAATTCTTGGCCCACCCCTTGTACTCTCTTGTAAATCTATAACATAGTGTACATATAATAGGATAAAGAATTATCTGTCAGGGGTGACAATTGCCGTGGTGTATGCAATACATTGCCACGATGACTATCATGCCTTTTACGCTCTCAAGCGAGGCGTGAAAAAGCATTTTACTAGACTGCGATAGTGTGGATCTCCATATTGCATTGTCTGCATTCACCATGCGTATGGTAACCACATCTCTTGGATTCTATCAGACAGAGTAGAGTCACTTTAGCAGGTCCTTAAAAAAATTTTGAAAAATGTGTACACACAAGTTACAGAACAGTAGCATTTCAGAAGTATGGTCCCTTATTTTCGATAACATATTCTCGAGAGTACTACATAAAATTGAATCGTCGCTTCTCGTGAGCACCGTTGTGAAATATTTATAGAACTATGATGCACTTCTGTCGTCTCTTTTATATAGTGCTGCAGTTTCTATTGAGAAAATGTTCAAAACATGACTGGTTTACCTATATTAAATTTTGAAAATTCTAACAATAGAGACTAGAATTGTAGCAGAAACATGCCCAAAAGTAGGTATTATGTAGGTAGGATTTGTATGTGCCTAGGAGTCTATAGGATTACAAATTAGAAAATATTTTGTTGTTTTTAAACCTTCTCCCGTAGAAGCTACTGAAATGGTTGTAAAACAATTTCATCTGGATACTCATTATTAGTAGAAACAAACTTGAAACAAGCTTCATGCCAATTCGTCTGGACAGCTTGGTATAGTAGTATAGCAGGACAAACCTTCCTTTCTAAAAAGAAGCCTATGTCCAGTAGTAGACTGTTGAAGTACGGTTTCCGAGAGATACATATGAGTAAGTAGATCGTTAAAAACTACATTCACAGAAAACTAACACATAGTTTTTGTGATAAAGAGGGTAAATAAGTTAAGTAAACCCATTCCCGTTAAGTAAGAGGCCCATCCCAAATAAGGGGTTCAACCTCTTGCTTAACACAGGTTTTCTGTGATACCCCCCAGGACGGACGCTAGGGGCGAGGCCGTAGAGGAGTGGGCGGCCTCGGTGGGCCTCTGTTTACTAAACAGGGGCTCCACCAACACGTGTGTGCGACAGCAGGGAGGGTCGATAGTGGACCTTTCGTTCGCTACCCCTGCCCTCGCCGCACGAGTAAGGAACTGGCGTGTCCTGGAAGAGGTTGAGACGCTCTCGGACCATCTCTATATCCGATTTGAGCTCTCCCGGTCCCAGGACGCCAGTAGGGGTCACGCGGCGCGGCGTTCTTCTCGCTTTCCGCGGTGGGCTGTAGCCAAATTAAATAGGGACCTACTAGAGGAGGCGGCCATTATTCACTCTTGGCTGTCTCCGCAGGCCCCGACCGAGGAGGTCGACATGGGGGCTGGTCGCTTCTGCGATGCCATTGCGCAGATCTGTGATGCGGCCATGCCCCGCATCCGAGGTTGCCGGCCTCCACGGAAGGAGGTTTACTGGTGGTCTCAGGAGTTGGCGGACCTCCGTGCGGCCTGTACTCGTGCCCGGAGGTCCTACACCCGTAGTCGGCGGCGACACCGCGAAGAAGGCGGGGAGGACCGGCTTCATGAGGAGTACCGAGAGGCGCGGAAAACTCTGAAGCTGGCCATCAGCCGCGCCAAAGAAATTAAGAGAAAGGAAATGCTGGAGGGTCTCGATCGTGACCCCTGGGGTCGCCCTTATCGTGCGGCGCGACAAAAGCTCCGCACGTCGGCCCCCCCCCTTACAGAGACACTCCAGCCCAGCTTCCTGCGGGAAGTGGTCGAGGGCCTTTTCCCGCAGCGGGTGGAGCATACACCCCCGTCGATGGCCTTCATGGTCGGAGACGACGGGGAGAACGAGGACAATGTTCCGCCCGTCAGGGAATCGGAGGTAGGGGCGGTTGTTCTACGGATCCGCTTTAAGAGCACCGCCCCTGGGCCAGACGGGATACCTGCCCGTGTGCTGGCCCGTGCCCTCGAACACATGTCGGACCGCCTCAGGGAGGTCCTGGACGGTAGCTTGGCGTCCGGACGCTTCCCTGAGTGCTGGAAAAGCGGGAAGCTGGTCCTATTGAAGAAGCCGGGACGGCCAGCCGAATCGGTAGCGGCCTATAGGCCCATCGTGTTGCTGGACGAGGCGGGTAAACTCTTTGAGAGGATACTCTCTGCCCGCATCGTCCGGCACCTCCGCGAGGTGGGCCCCGATCTGTCGGACGCCCAATTTGGTTTTCGGGCGGGGCGTTCGACGGTCGATGCCGTGCTGCGCCTGAGGGCCGTTACCGAAGAGGCGGTGAGCTGTGGCGGCGTGCTGTTGGCAGTGTCGTTGGACATCGCCAACGCATTTAATAGTCTGCCATTTAGCTGCATCAGGGAAGCACTCCACTACCACGGGGTGCCAAAGTACCTGAGGCGGCTTGTGGCAGACTATCTTGAGGAGCGTACCGTCATGTACGAGGACCGAGATGGTGTTCTACGGCGGCGGCTCATGTCGTGCGGTGTTCCGCAGGGGTCTGTCCTCGGACCACTCCTGTGGAACATGGGATACGACTGGGCCCTTCGAGGTCGTGTTCCCCCCGGGCTGGGCGTACTTTGTTACGCAGATGACACATTGATCACGGCCCGGGGGATGAACTTTCAAGAGGCGGCGCGCCTGGCCACCACGGGTGTCTCCCTGGTGGTCGGGCGAATTGAGGCGCTGGGTTTGCGGGTGGCCCTGGACAAGACGGAGGCCCTTTTGTTCCATGGGCCTCGTCGTGGTCCACCCTCCGGCGCCTCCATCGTGGTCAATTCGGTCCTCGTACCGGTTCAGGCCCAGATGAAGTATCTGGGCCTGATCCTCGACGGCAGGTGGCTCTTCGACGAGCACTTCCGACAGCTTTCTCCGAAGCTGGTCGGCGCTGCTTCTGCCCTTGGGCGACTTTTGCCCAATCTGGGTGGAGCTAGCGTCGCGACGAGACGGCTATACACGGGGGTTGTCCAGTCAATGGCGCTGTATGGTGCACCGGTGTGGGCGGCGGCTCTGACCGCCCAGAATAGGGCTCGCCTCTGGCGCCCTCAGAGGATATTGGCGGTTAGAGCCATACGCGGTTACCGCACCGTATCGACGGAGGCGGCGTGCGCCTTGGCCGGAACTCCCCCGTGGGATTTGGAGGCGGAAGTGCTCGCCGAAGTTTATCGGCGGACGGCTGACTTCCGGGCGCGTAGCGGCATACGGCCCCTGCCCGAAGAGATACGCGAGTGGCGAGAGGCCGCTCGTCGAGCCACAATGGCTCATTGGTCGTCCCGGCTGGAGGCTCCACGTGCTGGTTTTGCCGCCGTGGAGGCTCTCCAGCCGGTCATCGCCGAGTGGGCAGGGCGGCAGCACGGGACCCTTTCCTTCCGACTGACGCAGGTCCTTTCCGGGCACGGTTGCTTCGGGAAGTATCTGCACTCGGTCGCCAGGAGGGAATTGAGTCCTGCCTGTCACCACTGCGACTGCAGTGAGGACTCGGCTCAGCACACGCTAGCAGTTTGTTCCGCTTGGGCGGCGCAGCGTGGGGTCCTCACTGCAGTTATTGGAGGAGATCTCTCGCTACCGGCCGTCATACGCTCCATAGTCGGTAGCGACAGTTGTTTTACCGCGGTCGCAACCTTCTGCGAAGACGTAATTTCGCGGAAGGAGGCGGCGGAGAAGGCCCGGGAGGACGATATCCACTCGGACCCAATTCGCCGTCGGCGAGCCGGGCGGCGGAGGCGCGCATACCAGCGCCTCATGCCGCCTTGAGTGTGGCCGCGGGTGGACGGGATGGGTTTTCCCCTCCATCCGCTATAGTGGCCAGCCGCGAGGAGGTGATGTGCACGTGTGCTGTACGTCGCCTAAATAGAGAGTTCATCCGCAGATGGTGCCCGTGGTAGCGGGCAGGCGCTAGGAGGGATTAGGATGTCGTAATAACAGCTGTTCCCGGATCCCTCCTCTCTCAGGCGCAGAGTGGCACACCGTGTGGTTTTAGTCGGTCCGATTCCGACACACCGCCCTGCCGTAAACCCCGGTGGGGTGACGGCCCGTGGGGGTTTCCACACGTTAAAAAAAAAAAAAAAAAAAAGGTTTTCTGTGATACCGAATACTGTGGTACTGAAGCATGGCCCTCAAACGACTTAATATATAATCTTAACCTTCTTCTTTTTTATGTATGTTCAAAACGAAAAGAAATCAAATATAAATGGATTTTATCTAAAAAGCTTTAAGTTGAACTTATTGGACCGCAGCAAATAAACTTGGAATGACGATAACAAATTCTTGTACTGAAATTTTAAAACATTTATTTACTCACATCGGGGTCTGTACTCAAGCCCAGATGGATCTTTTATGATACGTAATCCAACTTGTCAGTTACTCCTTTGGTACTTTAGAAAAGTTTAAAGATAAAATAATATTTAAAGATAAAATACATAACTAATTTCAGTCATGGCGACCAGTTTCAACGGAGACCAGTCATCTATACAAGAGATATTATGATGCATAAATATGTGCGCAAAGACAGGAGCACACTCTTCTCTCACTCTTACGGACGGGTTATCTGACACGACCGGGAAGAGATCGTGCGCAGTATTGACAGTTTTATCTGCTCTTTGAGGCGCAGGGGTTAACACATCTACTTTCAAACTTCGGGCTGCTTAAGCATTTAAGAAATCAAAAAAGCTCAATAACCCACGACCTCTTGAACGGCAATCGCTTACACTAATTGCTAGACCAACGAGATAGTTTAGAAGTGTTATTTGTACTTGAAAAAGTACGAATTTTATTTTATTATCTTTTCTTTTTCGATTGCGTACTTGTATATGTAGATTTCTTAATAACAGATTATACAAAAATCTTAATTCATGTCAGCTTCGTCTAATATCAACCATTCTTGGATTCGATTTATGCTTTCCATCAGGCAGAGTAAAGTAACTTTGGTAGGCTTTT
Source organism: Hypercompe scribonia (assembly GCA_949316085.1). Taxonomy (NCBI): domain Eukaryota; kingdom Metazoa; phylum Arthropoda; class Insecta; order Lepidoptera; family Erebidae; genus Hypercompe; species Hypercompe scribonia. The sequence continues at coordinate 23,991,297 of OX438975.1, forward strand.
TATAATAAAAATCCCGATATTTAATATTATACATTTAAATGGTTACTTTGTAAAGATTATAAATATGAAATTTTCTAAAAATAGTAACACTACGTCGTTTACGAAAAGGTGTTATGAATTACTTTTAATTGAGCTACTGATGTCACCAAAGACTTTGAATCGACCAACAACAATACGCCATCCACATTATAGAGGATCAACTCAACAGCTGTTCTTGGATACCAATAAATTACATCATCCACGAATATTAAAACTAGGAAAGATAAAGCCATAAATTGTGTGAACGTTGTCCAGCAGGCGCCTCGTGTTCTACTGATAACGCTTCGGACGTCGTATACCTATGGAATTGTCCATTTTTTGGGATTATAATTCAAACGTCCCCATATCCCTTGCGTATTGAAAATAAAAAGATTTTCCCCGTGTGATAATGTATGGCAGGTTTATTATGACCTTGACCACAAATCATGGGTTTTGTGTGCGTGACAGTGGTATTTTGCAACGTTGCGATGAATTTTTGGACTAGAAAACAGGTACCATATATACGTTAGATAAAAAAAATCTTGTTTTGAGTTCTTGGCAGTTTTCTTACAAATACTAATTTGTTACCAAACTCTAGCACTCTGATTGGTCAAATTAAATATTTTTCCTCATCTTCCTGTTTCATCATTTCCACAGATTGCAGGTAAAAGGTAAGATGTTAGACATAAAAATTATTTGAAGAGTATAGCTTTAATACGTTCACTATCACTACCACTACACGTCAAGCAATATCGTACGAAATTTACAAGTACTGTAAGAATACGGACGAGATCAAAATTGCATGCAAATTAGGAAGGGGAAATGTTTTTTATATATGTTAAAATAATGCTACTTTGTTCAGGATATCTATGTATTTTATATTCTATTGTGTACCTATTGTAAATGTGAGGTAAAGTTGTCAGGGTGTTCCAGGTATTTCTTTATTAGGGTGCACCTGGTCCCCTGGCTATTGGTAACTGAGACGGCGTGCGGTTTTTGGTCGGTTCGAGTCCGACATAACCACCCTTCGGTGGTATCCGTGGGGATTTCCGCACAGTACAAAAAAAAAAGGTAAAGTTGTCAAACATCTAAGACAAATTAAGTGCAATCTGTCTATTACTCATTTATATCTTTTTCTTATATCAATCTAATAATTACACTTTCTGACCACCTATAGACTCCTCAAGAAATTTAATTCTATTCCATTTTAAGCCTTCAATACTCCTACGGTTCCTCAAATTCCATTTAGAGCCTCAAACAATACTGTAGAATTTCAAGAGTCCACTTCAGGGAGCTATCGTAATTCATCATTCAAATGTCTCGCGGCTGATAAGAGCTCTCTGTTTTGCAGACGCCCCATGGCCACCGTTATTAACGGGCTCAATTGCCCAACAACCCTTTCTTAAAGGAGTTAATACATTGAAAACATTAAGAACATTAGAAATATAACGCCTTCAAATAGCCCTTTCAAAATTTATTAACAAATTCACCAGCAAAAATAATTGTTTAATTTAATTATTACTAATATTATAAACATTCATTTCTGGCAGCTTACAAAATTTTGAAATTTATTTTCAGTATTTGAATCTATATTTTCTTTTTGTTTCAGTAAAATGAGTTGCAGCAATTTTCTTTTTGATTTATTTATTTAAGCTTCGAGAATCTTATCATATTAATGACATAAAATATATTAACTAAATAAAATGTTTCTACGAAAAGTTATCGAGTAAAACCTGACTTTTTTGAGTAGTAGAGCCACGCAGAATTCAGCATGAATGGACCGGCTTGTCCGGGGCAGTACTACCCTCCCACAGAAGACTAACCTAAAGCGACAGCATCCGTACTGTTGTGTTTCGTTGGTGAGTGAAAGACCACGTTTCGTTGGTGGTAAATTTGTGCTATACAATGCTACGATGACTGTCTTGTCTTTTACGTCCCCAAGTGAGGCGTGAAAAATCGTAATAGCCCGCCATACTGCATTGTCAGCATTCGCAATAAGTATGGTGACTACAACTTTTGGATTCTATTCATGTTTTCCATCAAGCAGAGTAGAGTCACTTTGGCAGGCTATTAAAACAAAAAAAATAAAAATAAATAAAAAATAACAAATATAGCATGGCCAGATACGAAGATCTTAAGCATTATATTGTACCATAAGTACTTCAGTCTAGCTGTAGCCACAGTTCACATCACAAATGAACTTGAGTGATGTTCTTCTTTTAATGGTACCTAAATAGTTACACAAACAACATCAATGGTATCAGGACTCGTGTATGTCAGACGCTAATAACGGCTTAGCAAAAATCTTTGCTTGACAACGGAAATAAAAAGGTAAAAAAATAATCTCCTCACTGACCATACCTTTTTTCAGGATTTTCCGAGAAATATTTATGCTGAAGGCTACTCTGTGTGAACCCTTTAAAATTTACTACTATTGTGGTTTATTGTAAATAATATGGAGCTTCTTTGATGTTTTCTATTTTAGAAAAAGAATTGAGCAAACGTCTTTACTTTGCGCAATGCTTTTCACTAGCAACACACCGAGGATGATGTTGATATTTTTAATATTTACGAGTAAGCATATTATTCAGTGGGCTTTACTCACCAGAGTTAATTTCCCCATTTTAAATATTTAAGTATACTCTTGAGTAGATTTAATTTACTCATTTAAACGTCGAACGAGTACTTAAGGATATATAAAAAAGTAAAAATTAAAAAAAAATCTAATGTTAGGAAAGAAACATTACTGATGTGGAGATATTGGGCAGTGTAAGCAATGAGTTGTACAGGTTCGGTTCAGTTCTGTAACTTAAAGCGATCAGAAGGTCCGAACACTTAAAGGGTTTTCAGACAATTGACAAGACGTCAGTATTAAAATTTATTAAGCATTCGATTACCGTCTTCAAATTATTATTAAGGTCTTAGTCTAAATAACGTAAAATAAAACTGGCACTTAATTTCAAAACCAAGCATTATTTCTAATAATAAGCATTTGTACTGAACGATAAAGGCAAGATGAAATGGTGTTCCAAAGAGGTTTAACTTGTCAATGGCCGCCTATTATTTCAAATTGAACTTGACTCTTCGGGTAAAGTGGATATTGTTATTTTATTAGCCCTTTCAAAATGTAGAAAATGATAAATTGTCTATGGTGTGAAAATACTGACTCTATGTAACGTCACTCATGGAGAGTAATGAAAATATGGTTTAACAGCAGTTTTCTATGAAATCGTAGTTTCAATCTCTAAATTTGTTCTCTAAATGAATATATGTTCATTATATATTGTTATTTTTTGTCATGTAGCTTATATACATTTAAGCTAAATAACAATATATAAATCTGTGTGTATGTGTACATTATTGTATATGTATGAATATGTGTGTATATGTACGAGTATATGTGTAAAGTCGGTGCCAGTGTGTGACTTATGAACTGTTGTCCACTTGAGACACGATTCGTTCAAATTGACACTGGACGGAGAATGACTTTGCCCAAATGTTATTTAAGACTTGAGTTTTGCGACTAGATGAGTATCTACGGAATCCATAGAGTAATAGTTTATTAATTACTGTAAACGTCTAATAAGTCCACAGTATCGCTTATATAGGATTAAGCTTTCACTAGTGATTTTAGACATGAGTCAAAAGCTAGAAACATCTCTAGTTTTTCCATTATATTTAGGGACTGGTAACTTCTATTTTTCTCTTTGTTACTTTATAATTATATAAAATTTTAAGTTTTCACCTCAGAGAGAATAATGTGAGTGTAACTTAGTAAAGCAACAATTTGGTAGTGGCTTAAGTATCAACCGTTATAATGAAGACAAAGAACACATTAAAAAAGCGAAGAAAGAAAAGCAAAAATATAAGAAAAATTTATAACAAACCGTTTATACCCATATCAACTAAGGCCTCTAGGTCTTAGCCTCCTTTCCAAGAAGAGACCAATGATGAAAAAAGAAAAGAGGTATCTATACAAGACTGTTTATTATACGCAATAAACGATACAGTTAGAAAAAAAGTTCCAAATTTGAATTCTTAATTTAACGAATGAGGTCGTTTAAAATAAAAGTTCAAAACAAATAGTAGGAAATTCCAAATTTAAGTTGGAGAACAAGGTCGAGGTCGACACGCGAAACGGTCAAGATGGAGACTGGATAAATAAAATTTATTGTCGTTCCGAACAAATTCACTAGTTTATTAGAGAATTGCCGTTCGAATCGAGAATTGAGTGTCTTTTTATTAAGGCGAAGACTTTTTTTGACGTAATTATTTTTAACCAAAGACTAGGTAGAGTAGAGTAGAGTATAAATTGAACTGTTGTTGTATACACTATACCTACAACGCAAATTCTCAAAAAAAATAATTATATTCATCACATTGGTTTAAATGAGGTACAAAGTAAACTGCAGGGAAGGCATACTGGTTTATGCGGTCGCAACGTCACTCTCTACTGCGCTGAGTGTTGTGGGTTCAAACTTCACATCGGGCAACACTTCGTGTGCTCCACAAATTGTTTGTCTAAGTCTGTTCTTTGTACCCGTTTCTTGTACATATGTTTGTTAAGTTTCCCGTGGCACAGGATATATTCGTAATGAGGCCGATGTCTTCATAAAAAAAAAATATATATTCATGACAAAATCGTACCTGGTTGACCGAACAACGCTAATACAATATCTGTGTGATTTGATTAATTATATTTCTAATAGACTTGATACAAGTATTTAATTATGAAGCCAACTCATTGTATCCAAAAAGGAATAACAATTTGTGAAATAAGCATTCTAACCGAATTAAGAAGAAAATATAAGTGCATTGGTATTCGAACAAGGCAATTCTCTGAGATTATTTTCAATTGTAACTACATAAGCATAATATAATAAGAATTTCTCAGTATGGGTTTTTAAACCCTCACCTTATTCAGAAGTTATCGCAATAAAATGAAGGTAGTAGAGTCACGCTGATTTCTGCACGAACGGGCCGGCTCGACCGGGGCAGTACTACCCTCCCATAGAAGATCAACCTAAAGCGCTAGCATCCGTGCTGTCGTGTTTCGTTGGTGAGTGCAAGACGGGAGGCCCATTGATATAGGGGTGACAGTTATCGTTATAGCTATGTAAGGCTTACACTGCCACGATGACTGTCATGCCTTTTACGTCCCCAAGCGTGACGTGAAAAAGCATCTCCCTAGGCCGCCTTAGTGTGGGATACCACACTGCATTGTCTGCATTTGCAATGAGTATGGTGACCGCAACTATTTGGATTCTATTCATGCTTTCCATCAGGCAGAGCAGAGTCACTTTGGCAGGCTCTTCATAAAAAAAAAGTAACCAACAAATACACACTACTCCATAAACAAAACTACATTGTTTTTCTTCTTCAGCCTACTGTCGTCCAATGCTGAACGAAGATCTTCATCAAGGAGCACCAATTATCTCTGTCTTGGGCCATCCACATTCATTCGCTGCCAGTCATTCTTATCTGTATTATGTGTTTTTTTTTATTTTTGTACATATATGTACATACAAAATGTATAGTCTTATTATAGTTATCGACTTTTAGTTTTTTGCTCCTAATTGACATATTATTGGATTATTGGTGTTGCAAACTATAATTGTAAAATTTACAGAAACAGAAACAATTAAAAAAAAAAGTGAATCAAAAATATTTTAGTATTAATAGATAATTTATCATCGATGCCGTTCACAACTGGCGAATAAAAGGTAAAAAGAAAATTATTTCTCTCAATACAATAACAATCTATTTTAGTATTTTTGCGTTCATTGATAACTTCAATTGTCGAGTAATAAGAAAATATAGACAATTTGTTTCCTTTAACTTCAAGAAACATTTATTGTTAAAAATAATTCTCCAGGAATAACTTCAGTAATGGTTAAATTACTACACGATTTATAAAAGTTATATGCCAACTATTGTATCGAATTTTTCGGAAAACCACGAGGATATATATAGACAGGAAAGATAGGATCATTTCTTTTCACGACTTCGATACTTATAATGAATGTAGTGTGACTCTCCCATGGTTCAAATGCACAAAAATTCTAAGCGATTAACATCTAATCTCACCAAGAAGCTTTACCTTAAATAACTTGATATCAAGTCAGTTTAAAACAAATTGACATTTGCGTCCAACTTTGAAACATTCTGCCTTATCTTCCCCTTTAAAGTAACTTTTAATATTACATAACTTTAGAGTAAAAGCACTTCTTTAAGTAATATAAAAATATTACTCAAAGACGTCTTTTTCTTCCGAAGTTCTTCGATAAAAAATGGATTTATTTTTTATGGTAATATCTTTTACTCGTCTATAGTGATATAACTTCACATAGTTTCCCTTCATAGAATTAATTTCTAAATAATGATAACCTTAAATAGATTTCATGAAATTGTGACACTTTGTAAAATATAAGAGAAATTTATGCAACACTGGCTTTTAAACTTCTGGGCTCTATAATAATTATAGTGCTAATTAACGAAAATTAACTTAAATTATATTTAAGACTAAGTTAAAAGTTATATAATTTACAACACGCTGATATACCGTTTGTCGAGGATTTAAAAATTTTAAATACCAAAATGCTTGACATACTTATGTGAAACCATCAAAGATAAATAAATAGACAGCTTGCGATAAATGTAACAAGTACTTGTTTACTGTCGGCAACCTTCAAACTTACATTGGAAAACTCGATTCACTTTTAAAACAAACTTTCTGTTCTGAAAATAATCACAATAAAGTTCTATTTGTTTTTTCAGATACCACTTTATGAACGTTTTTGTTTTTATGTGTCTTTCCCTGTCTGATGGAAAGCATAAATGTCATCCAAGAGTTACGGTGACCATGCTGAGCGAGTACAGACAGTGCAGTATGGTAACTCACACAGTGGTGACCTAGTGAGATGCTGTTTCACGCCCCACTTTAAAGACCCGGGATGGTGATACCCGGAGAATGGTATAATAGTAATTTCATTGTACACCAGTTTTCTATGATGTTTTCTTTTCTTTTCACTCTCACTATTCGATGGGACGGTTATCCGACACGACCACCGAGAGTGCAGGACCGACGTCTTTACGTGCTCTCCAAGGCACAAAAGTTCAGACTCTAACTTCGTAATTTCGACCTGATAAGCTTTTCGATATTCAGAAAAACTCAATAATACTTTTGAGGCAGTTTGTATTTCACACATATAAGAGTATGTGGCGATTTCCACGTGCAGTACCAACAAAAATATACTACAGCGCCACCTAGTGAAGACACAACGAACTACGGAGTAGTGAACTACCGAGTAACTACTAATCTTGAATCAAGATATAGAGATTCTCGCAGTGATTGTTGTTGTGTATGCTACACACACAACATCCTAACATCAACTGTTCGGCCGTGACCCGCCAGGTATGATCAATTTCATCTGGTCGGAGGTGCCTCCACAAGTACATATATTAATTAAATACAAATAGCGACCTTATTTTCAGAAATTGGACAAACTTTGGTTTCGAAATAGGTAACAAGAATAGTTATTTAAAACATATTGTAAGTAAACACACAATCAGCCTATAGAGAAATTTCCACAAATATAAAAATGAGTGCCTTGCAAAATAGAAACGTTGAGGTGAGATATTTATACCTTTTAGTTGCGTGTTCTTCAAAAAACCAAAACAATTTTCTTGCTTGACCAAATTTCTACAAAATACAATACCTACTGATATTTTCCACATTTTATTTTCTTTTAAAAGAATTCTTAGGGAATGGAGTCACGCGTTTCAAACATTAGTTTATTCCGATTGAATAAAACGAAAATTCTATTTTGTCTGAGTGTAATGTTTTGGAAAAGTTTTGCTAGTGTTTTTGTTAGAACTTATTTACAACTATAACATAATATTGTAAAAAAAATTTCATTATTTGTTAAAGTGATATATTTTCTAGACATCATCTTTTTTCTGCGTACGTTCGGTTATTCGTTATTATATCTTATGAAACGTTCGAGAGGTTATACCACAAAATGATCCAATTTCAAACACTTTCTTCTCTCTGTCAGAGTGAATCTTAATCTTAGTATAAGTATGGAATATGTAACAAATACAGTACTTTCCGCATAGTCATGGATTAAGAATGCAGAGTGTCACACTCCTTATTCATCCCTCAGGTGTCATAATAGGTGACTATAGGAGCAAATTACGCAGAAAAAAATCACGACAAAGTGAAAGAAAACTTGAAAAAACACCCTATACCATAAAAATCACACTGATTTCAGCACGAGCGGTCCGTCTCGATCTGGGCAGTACCCTCTCACAGAGGATCAACCTGAAGCGACCACATCTGTACTGTCGTGTTTCGTTGGTGAGTGTCAGACTGACGGTCCGTTGGTACAGTGGATCCCCACTGTACCAACTACTTAATTACTATCAAGTTACTATGGTAAGAGTGTGAGTCTAACGCCGAAACGATGACTGTCATGCCTTTTATATCCCCAAGCGGGTCATGAAAAATATCTCACTAGGTCAGTGTGGGTCATGTGGTTGTTCGGTCAGTGTGCTATAGTCGACTCAAACCTCCTTTCTAGGCCTTTGTCTATCTCCAGCATTGGACTGTTTAAAGGCTGTTGATGTCATGATGATACTGTAATAAATATTTGAGTACAGTAGACTTTGATTTTAATTTTTTTTTTAATGATAGTCTATTAATCTGAAGTCTGTTCTAATTAGTGCCAGTGGTATCTTTAGTCCAACCATTCTAAATATCTTTTTATGACAACTCTCGTATTAGGAATGTATCCTCTGTGGCGGAGAACTTTACACACATTCAGTAAACGGACATAAAGAACACCTAGGCTTGAAAGAATTTGTGGATCATACTTTGTGTAAATTTATTTTGTTTATCTAGACAATCAACAGTAACATACACCTTGAAGGCCAAGGTACACATAAATAGTTGTATACAAGCAATAGTGCTGTTTTATTATCCTATTTTTGATTTATTTCTTACACACTACGGCGATCGGAGAATTGCACCACGCTGGACTTAACGCTGTTGGTCGGTTAGTTAGGTTGATGTGTACATGTTAGGTAAGTGCACATCCAGTAGCTGGATATAAACAATGTTCAAAATTTGTGTCCTCGTTCTGCGAAGATGCGCCAAGAACCGACATTACGATTATGAATGTTTGTTTTTGAAATCGCTTTCTAACTACTTACTATAAATTAACTATCCATTATGTATACGTTACATTAATATATAGTTGATTAAAAATACTTAACGAAACTCTCAGATCCAAGTTTCTACTGATGTATTTACATATGTTTTGACAGTTGTCGTCGGCGCTGGTTGAGCCAGGCGAAATGGAGGATGGGGTGCTGGGCTAGAAAACCTCCACGTGGTGCACCCTGGTAACGTTGGCGACGGCACTGTTTCTTCCTGTGCCATTTGGAAGAGGATATCACCGCCAACGGCTAATATTCTAGCACGAAGAAGAGGAGGCCATTTTCTTCGGCCATTCGGTTGAGGCTTGGTCCAACAGAGCGGGCATTTTTGTCGATTCCTCTGTTGGCTCTTCGCTCTTCGGAGCAATGAGGAGGAAAACCTCGATAAAAAATCATGATGGTGGGACCTTTTCATGGGTCGGCGTTTCTCCACTCTCAATGGTGGAGAAAGGAGAACGGGCTCGGTGTGTACTCACACTGCCGCCGAGCAGGCATTGAAAGATTTAATCTTCCTGCCACCGTTGTCACATCGTAATCCCGAAAGGAGTGTCGTGGTTATGTCTCGCGACACAAATCGGGGGCGAGGGTCTTGGCTTAGCCGCCCGGACAGCGAGGAAGAAAACCTCTTTAAAAAATTACCCCGAATCCCGTGTTCTGGTGCGTGACCAGGGGATGCATGGCTGATGGGCTGTTCAGTCGCAAGCGCACCCCCAGCCGAGGCACCTGCGGACCCCTCGGTTGGGCATAAATGTACGCTTGCCCGGGTATTGGGGGATCTCTGCCCGGGTCGACTTATAGTTCTCCCCCACTCGTGGGTCTAATATGGAATCTCAAATAAAAAATAAAAACCTAAATGTAGAAGGAGAGAAGGAGAAGAAGGAGAAGAACGAGAAGAACGAGTTAAGCGTAAGAGTGCAAGACTTCTCGTCCAACTTAAAAGACGCATCAGTTGGAACGCCTATGTCAACGAGGCTCCCAGAAGTCATTACGACTGCTGGGAGCCGCAGAACATCGGAACGATTGCGTTCCAGATCTGCATGTTCGTCAGATGGCACAGGAGGTGACCTGATGGAAACGGCGCTGTGCGATTCCCGAAAACGCGGGCGCTCCAGAGATGAGGAGAGCGACACGTCTCAGGAGATGTTGCCTCCTAAAGTCGCCAGCAGCCGTAGAGGAAGGTCGCGAACTTCGGTCTCGATCCCGTCAGGCTCCGTCTTCTGTAAGGCGGAAGCCTATAGGCGGGTTAGGGCGGACGGCGAAGCACTTGCAGAGGAGGAGATCGCAGATCTCTTGCTTAAGATCAAGGAGCCGATGGTAGGGGATTCTGTTCCCCAAACGCCATTGTGCATGCAAGAGAGAGCGAAAGCAGCGGTGGCTATCATCCACAAGGTAGCCACCAAGTCGAGTAACCTTAAGGGTGCTTTTGTAAAGGCCCTTAAGGACTCCTCTTCTGCAGTTGCGGGGGTTGTTGAGACCCTTATTGGGGACGTGGCTCGTCTCCAAGCGGCCAACGACCATCTCACACGGGAGGTGGCTGAGCTGAGCGCGCAGTTTGCCCAATTCCGGGCGGTTCGCCCTGAGCGAGAAGGCCCGTCTCCATCGCTTGCCCCTGTCAATGCCGGTACCATCGCTGATGCCCACCTACGCCAAATCACAGACGCAGTGTGGCGCATGATGGACGGACGTCTCGCTGGCCTAGAGGCGAGACTACCTCCAGCCCCTGTTGTCCGGCCGCCGCTCGCGGCACATAGACCAAAGGCCGCATCGGCGCTGAAGTCGCTTCCCGTTGTGGGCGGTCGTGTGTCCTATGCGGCCGCGGCGTCGGTGTCAGCTATTCCTGCGCCGTCACTGTCTGCTGTTCCTGCAGCGTCAGTGTCTGCTATTCCTGCGGCCGCTCCGAGGACACGACAGGCGGCTAAAGCAGTACCTAAGACGGGTGCACAGCGATCAGGGCCCAAAACGGCGGTCAAGTCTAGAGCGGAATTCCCTCCGCTTCCCACTCCAGCCGCTGTACCTGGCACCACCACATCTGCTCCCTCCACATCTGCTCCGTCCACGGATGGTTGGCAGGTAGTTGGGGGGCCTAAGAAGTCCCGAAAGCGGGGTAAAGAGGCTGCCCAAAAAGTAGCTTCTACCCCGCAGTCGCCATCGGTGGCGATGGCCGCCACAAAGAAGCCGCGCAAACTGCAAGCGCCCAAAACTGCGGCGGTGGTGGTCACCATGTCACCGGAGGCGGCTAATGGTGGGCTGTCCTACGCGGCTATCTTCAAGAAGGCCCGGGACAGTCTCGCACACGACTTCGGGACGGTGGGTGTTAGAATGCGCCTCGCCCAAACGGGAGCTCGGATCCTCGAGTTCCTTGGGGCTGAAGGTGCAAAGACGGCGGACTCTTTCGCCGAGAAGCTGCGGGGAATTTTTGCAGCCACTGATGGTGTTAAGATCGCCAGGCCCACCAAGTGCGCTGAACTGCGTATCTCGGGCCTGGACGATTCCGTAACGGCTGAGGATGTCCGCGCTGCAATTATAGAGAGAACAGGCTGCAACGTGGAGAACATCAAGGTCGGCACCATTCGCCCCGGTCCAGGAGGGCTTGGCGCAGTGTGGGTTAGCTGTCCCGTACCGTCGGCCAAAATTTTGGCCGACGCCGGCAGACTGCTCGTCGGTTTCGTGAGCGCTAGGATCACAGTCCTGGCGGCGAGACCGATGAGATGCTATAAATGTCTGGCATCGGGACACACATGCGCCAAGTGCGTAAGTTGTTTTGACTGCAGCGGACTATGTTTCCGCTGCGGTCGACCGGGGCACAAGGCGACAGTGTGTTCTGCCGCCCCTCACTGCCCGGTGTGTGCGGCGGGTAACAAGCCCGCCAATCACCAGATTGGGCAGGTGGGGTGCAAACCTCCCCGCGATTCTCGACAAGTGTCGGGGGCTAGCCAGTCGACCCAGGCTGCCTCCGATGTTGTCCGCACGTCAGCATCGTTGCCCATGGAAGAGGTTGTAGAGACGGTTCAATAATGGACCAAGTCTCCAACCTCTTTGTCCAGACGAACCTGAACCACTGTGCTGCGGCACAGGACCTCTTCTTGCAAACTATAGCACAGTGGCCGATCGGTGTTGCCGTAGCCGCGGAGCCCTATTACGTTCCTCCTCGACCAAACTGGTTGAGTGACCGGGACGGCTCCGTGGCAGTCGTCGGCTCCACGGCGGCTCATTCCCCACCCTTGTCGCTAAGAGACAAGGGTACTGGATATGTAGCTGCTGAGTGGGGGGGGATCACCGTATATGGTGTTTACTTCTCCCCCAATCGGAGTTTGAGCGACTTCGAGGTTTTCCTTAACAACTTGGAAACCTCGATACGGCGTCTAACGTCTGGGCACGTCTTAGTGCTGGGGGACTTCTACGCAAAGTCCATTGCGTGGGGTTCCCCCAGGACGGACGCCAGGGGTGAGGCCGTAGAGGAGTGGGCTGCCTCGGTGGGCCTCTGTTTATTAAACAGGGGCTCCACCAACACGTGCGTGCGACAGCAGGGAGGGTCGATAGTGGACCTTTCGTTCGCTACCCCTGCCCTCGCCGCACGAGTAAGGAACTGGTATGTCCTGGAAGAGGTTGAGACGCTCTCGGATCACCTCTACATTCGATTTGAGCTCTCCCGGATCCAGGACCCCAGTAGGGGTCACGCGGCGCGGCGTTCTTTCCGCTTTCCGCGGTGGGCTGTAGCCAAACTGAATAGGGACCTACTAGAGGAGGCAGCCATTATTCACTCTTGGCTGTCTCCGCAGGCTCCGACCGAGGAGGTCGACATGGGGGCTGGTCGTTTCCGTGATGCGTTTACGCAAATCTGCGATGCGGCCATGCCCCGCATCCGAGGTTATCGGCCTCCACGGAAGGAGGTTTACTGGTGGTCCCAGGAGTTGGCGGACCTCCGCGCGGCCTGTACTCGTGCCCGGAGGTCCTACACCCGTAGTCGGCGGCGACACCGCGAAGAAAGCGGGGAGGACCAGCTTCATGAGGAGTACCGAGAGGCGCGGAAAACTCTGAAGCTGGCTATCAGCCGCGCCAAAGAAATTAAGCGTAAGGAGATACTGGAGGGTCTCGATCGTGACCCCTGGGGTCGCCCTTATCGTGCGGTGCGACAAAAGCTCCGCACGTCGGGCCCCCCCCTTACAGAGACACTCCAGCCCAGCTTCCTGCGGGAAGTGGTCGAGGGCCTTTTCCCGCAGCGGGTGGAGCACACACCCCCGTCGATGGCCATAATGGTCAGAGAAGACGGGGGGACCGAGGATAATGTTCCGCCCGTCAGGGAATCGGAGGTAGGGGCGGTTGTTCTACGGATCCGCTCTAAGAACACCGCCCCCGGGCCAGACGGGATACCTACCCGAGTGCTGGCCCGAGCCCTCGAACACATGTCGGACCGTCTCAGGGAGGTCTTGGACGCTAGCCTGGCGTCCGGACGCTTCCCTGAGTGCTGGAAAAGCGGGAAGCTGGTCCTATTAAGAAAGCCGGGACAGCCAGCCGATTCGGTAGCGGCCTATAGGCCCATCGTGTTGTTGGACGAGGCGGGTAAGTTGTTTGAGAGGATACTCTCTGCCCGCATCGTCCGGCACCTCTGCGAGGTGGGCCCCGATCTGTCGGACGCCCAATTTGGTTTTCGGGCGGGGCGTTCGTCGGTCGATGCTGTGCTGCGCCTGAGGGCCGTTACCGAAGAGGCGGTGAGCTGTGGCAGCGTGCTGTTGGCGGTGTCGTTGGACATCGCCAACGCATTTAACAGTCTGCCATTTAGCTGCATCAGGGAAGCACTCCACTACCACGGGGTGCCCGAGTACCTGAGGCGGCTTGTGGCAGACTATCTTGAGGAGCGTACCGTCGTGGACGAGGACCGAGATGGTATTCTGAGGCGGCGGCCCATGTCGTGCGGTGTTCCACAGGGGTCCGTCCTCGGACCACTCCTGTGGAATATGGGATACGACTGGGCCCTTCGAGGTCGTCTTCCCCCCGGGCTGGGCGTAATTTGTTACGCCGATGACACATTGGTCACGGCCCGGGGGGCGAACTTTCAAGAGGCGGCGCGTCTGGCCACCGTGGGAGTCTCTTTGGTGGTCGGGCGCATTGAGGCGCTGGGTTTACGGGTGGCCCTAGATAAGACGGAAGCCCTTTTGTTTCATGGGCCCCGTCGTGGTCCACCCCCCGGTGCCTCTATCGTTGTCAATTCGGTCCTCGTACCGATTAAGGCCCAGATGAAGTATCTGGGCCTAATCCTCGACGGCAGGTGGCTCTTCGACGAGCACTTCCGACAGCTTACTCCAAAGCTGGTTGGCGCTGCTTCTGCTCTTGGGCGACTTCTGCCCAATTTGGGTGGAGCCAGCGTCGCGACGAGACGGTTATACACGGGGGTTGTTCGGTCAATGGCGCTGTATGGTGCACCGGTGTGGGCGGCGGCTCTGACCGCCCAGAATAGGGCTCGCCTCTGGCGGCCTCAGAGGATATTGGCGGTTAGAGCCATACGCGGTTACCGCACCGTATCGACGGAGGCGGCGTGCGCCCTGGCCGGAACTCCCCCGTGGGATTTGGAGGCGGAAGTGCTCGCCGAAGTTTATCGGCGGACGGCTGACTTCCGGGCGGGTAGCGGCATACGGCCCCCGCCCGAGGAGATACGCGAGTGGCGTGAGGCCGCTCGTCGAGCCACGATGGCTCGTTGGTCATTCCGGTTGGAGACTCCACGTGCTGGCTTTGCCCTCGTGGAGGCTCTCCAGCCGGTCATCACCGAATGGGCAGGACGGCAGCACGGGACCCTTTCCTTCCGACTGACGCAGGTCCTTTCCGGGCATGGTTGCTTCGGGAAGTATCTGCACTCGGTCGCCAGGAGGGAATTGAGTCCCGCCTGTTACCACTGCGACTGCAGTGAGGACTCGGCTCAGCACACGCTAGCGGTTTGTTCCGCCTGGGCGGCGCAGCGTGGGGTCCTCACTGCAGTTATTGGAGGAGATCTCTCGCTACCGGCCGTCATACGCTCCATGGCCGGTAGCGACAGTTGTTTTACCGCGGTCGCAACCTTCTGCGAAGACGTAATTTCGCGGAAGGAGGCGGCGGAGAAGGCCCGGGAGGACGATATCCACTCGGACCCAATTCGCCGCCGGCGAGCCGGGCGGCGGAGGCGCGCATACCAGCGCCTCATGCCGCCTTGAGTGTGGCCGCGGGTGGACGGGACGGGTTTTCCCCTCCACCCGCTATAATGGCCAGCCGCGAGGAGGCGACGTCCGCGTGTGCCGTACGTCGCCTATGTAGAGAGTTTAGCCGCAGATGGTGCCCGCTTTGGCGGGCAGGCGCTAGGAGGGATCTGGATGTCGTAATAGCAGCGGTTCCCGGATCCCTCCTGTCTCAGGCGCAGAGTGGCACACCGTGTGGTTTTAGTCGGTCCGATTCCGACACACCACCCCGCCGTAAACCCCGGTGGGGTGACGGCCCGAGGGGGTTTCCACACGTTAAAAAAAAAAAAAAGGCGAAATGGAGGATACATTATTAAAGTAATCTTAATAAAGACGTTTACATTTACAAAATAACTCATAAAAATAACTTAGTAATAATATATGTAAGAATTTCTTAATGTTAGTTAAGTTTATAAAAGAATAGAAGGCTAATGTAGACTTCTTCTTCGTCTGCGTCTCTTAGAAGGACTAAATTTTAACTAAAACCACGTTTTCGCAAAACTTTTTACTGCTGTTTGTCTTCTATTGGTCGTTTCGTGGTAAATAGGTTACCTAACAAAAAAACGAAAAAAAATTCTAGTCTAGAAAGACTATGTGTTCACGCGTGATGCCGTGACCAAGAGAAATATAGATTAATTTTTATATTTCCAAAAGATAAACGATTTTACTCCCGTGTAGTGTTGCACACAGTAACGCCCAATATGACGGCATCATTCACAATACTATGTGCGAAAACTATCTGTCACTATCGCGATAGAACACGATCTGAGCTATATCCCAAATGTCCACGAAATAAACACACCAATAAAACGTCTCTTTAGTAAAATATCAGAACGTTACAAATTATAAACTCATGTCTTAAATAATTTAAATTTACGGGCTTTTTTTTTCTATATTAAGAGCCAGCCAAAGTGACTCTACTCTGCCTGTTGGAAAGCACGAATAGAATCCAAGAGTTGTGATCACCATACTCATTGCAAATGCAGACAGTGCAGTATTGTGATCCACACTATGGCAGCCTTGTGAGATACTTTTTCACACCCCACTTGGAAACGTAAAAGGCATGACAGTCATTGTGACAATGTAAGGCTTACATAGTTACCACGATTACTGTCACTCTTGCATCAATGGGCCTCCGGTCTCGCACTTACCAACGCAACACGACAGCACGGATGCTGGTGCTTTAGGTTGGTCTTCTGTGGGAGGATAGTACTGCCCCGGTCGAGCCAGTCCGCTCGTGCTGAAATCAGCGTGGCTCTACTACTTTATTGTAACCTGGTAACAATTTTTGTATGCTGAATCAAATAACCATTTACAGTCCTGGTTATCATATAAAAATACTCGGCATTAAAACCCAAAAAAAAAATATACAATACGTATTTATAGGACAATAATGAAACCACTTTAATAAATAAATAAATATATAAATATTCCAGAATTTCAACACACAACGCCATCTAGTCCCAAATTAAGCAAAGCTTGTACTATGACTCCTAAACAACTATCATGAATAGATATTTAATGTTTTTGTTAATAAGTACATACCTATTAGGCATAGGAAACATCCAACCTCCGAATCAAATGTTTATAAATCATGCAAACATTTGATCAAACCCGGGCATCGAAATCAAGACCTCAAACACAGCAGTCACATACGCTACATCAGCACTGTCAACGCAATGAAATTAATTAATTAATTAATTTGACTGCATTAACTTAGAATATTCTGTATTTGTACATTTCTCCTTTACGTTCAATCAGAGCTGTTCGTGTCATGATCCTTCACTACCCTTGTACAACAATTCTGAACTTTCTTACACTTGATTCTGACAGCTCAACTTCTAATAACTTACTACCGGAATTGTCGTAGTAAGATAATTATAAAATGAGGAACAAACACGACATGAAAGACAGAGAAATACAATTTTAGAAACGGGCTGTATACCAATTGCATGAATCGATGTAGAGCTAGTAAAAATGTTTCAACATTTACAAAACATGTTTCCCTCCCACTACGATCCCGGGTCCTTTAAGCGGGGCGTCAAAAAGCATCTCACTAGGCCACTATAACGTGGGTCGCCATACTGCACTGTCTTCATTCGCAGTGAGTACGGCGACCATGGATTCTATTCATGCTTTCCATCAGGCAGAGTAGTCACTTTGGTAAGTTACTATAAAAAAAAACAATGTAACATTTTTATGTTTATAAGACATTTGAGTATATGACCAAAAAATTTAGTAAAGTGTCGTTAATCATTACTATCACATTAAAAATGATTAATTTCTGCATTTCTTTAAACAACAGTTAATACTTGTAAACTGCAGTAAATGTTACGGGCTCAACAATGCGTAAACTAATTTTAAAGTCTATTTTGTAGCTTCAATTAATTTGTCTAGAAAGTTTATCTATTATAGCAGGAGATTAAATTTGACTATCGCAGTGAAAATATGATTAGTCTTTTAAACATGTAATTAGTAATAGTCATTTACATCATCTTACGAACTAAGAGTTTTCGATTTTATTATATTAAAACCTTTTTATTACTTTATTTAGCTTTTCTACTATCTATGAAAAGAAGAGGAGGTATGTACGAGAATGTCGTAGAACTGTGCACTATTATATTCGTGTTAAAGTTGGCTGACATATGGTAAGTAGTAATATTTGATAGATACTATAAAACTACTTTATTTTGTTTCAAATATATGATGACAATAGTGTACTCTTAGAAACCAGTCAACTACGCAGGTGATACTATTGCGCACAAGTGTGTGTGCAAACACAGGTGCACTTTCTGTTCCCTCATTCTCACAATCTGATGAAACGTGAACACAACCGGAGAGAGGTCAGACGCAAGACCAAGCAAAGAACCACCCAGCATGGATAAAGATAGCAAGATCAAATAAATATATATATTTACCTATATTTATGTTGATTAAACATCTTTATTATTCATGTAGATATCAGAGAAGAAAATTGAAATTGAAGGAATTTGATTGCAAAGACAAGGTGGAATATCAGTATGCATTCTATTAATATCTTCTTTCGCTAAATAGCCTTGATGTTGTTAAATGAAAGACGATAAAAAATATTTTGAAACACATCTATAATATAAAAATAAGTCGGGTTTTCCTTCCTGACGCAATAACTACAAAACGCACAAACTGATTTCCACGTTTTTAGCAAAATTCAGGCAAAATTTCAACAGAAACGCAGGAAAACAGGAAAAAGCGTTTTTCGCAAATAGCTGATACATAGCATGTACTATAAACCAATATGGTTTTGTATGGTGGTGGAGCAGATGACGCCAGTATTTTAAGTAGATGGCGCCGGTGCGTGATATATTGTTTGACAGCTACATTTATTGTGAAATTGTGAAATTGAGGTTAAAATTATTCGTTTCCTAACAGTTCAATTGGAAACCATCAAAACAATCACGCGTATTGTGCAAATTTTTATTCAATTCCAACACCAGGCATTTGTCTTTAGGGTGGTAAGTTGAACTGTGTAAATTATGTGGATCGTGCATTCGAGGTTTTAAATTCACCAGTCTGTCCATAGTCCAAAATGCCTGGAGGACGACGTGCAAACATCGACCGCCGCACAAGACATGCAAGCCAGCAACAAGTGTATTCACAGAATTTAAGCGAAGAAAGACAAAATATAATAAGAGAAAATGCCCGATTGAGACAACGCGTGAGCACACGCAGATCATTGGCATCATACAATCGCTTGGCATTTCAATATGATCCCACCGTGAACTACAGTGATAATAACAATTTAGATATGGGACCAATGACGACTGTATGCCGATATTTCAATGCGTTAAAGTTCAAAAGAGAAACGGCTGGATTATGCTGCGCAAGTGGAAAAGTCAAACTGGATCCATTACTTACACCACCACAGCCACTGAAACCGTTGTTCGATAAAAGTGATCCCGATTCCAACCATTTTCTTCAACGCATTCTGGAATACAATAACTGCTTTCGCATGACTTCCTTTGGAGCTAATATCACTCGAGAAGGCGGCTTCATGCCGACTTGCGAGGTAAAAGATACAACACACACAACCAATCACTCACACCAATCAATCACACCAACACAATCAATTGCAACACATAACACTACACATACACCACACACTATACCATCACACGATCAGAAGTCACACCGTATTCTTCAACAAATGATTGTTTGCAATTACAGATACAAGGACAAATATATCATTTGCATGGTTCAATGGTGCCAACACCAGATGAACCGCATCAATTTCTGCAAATATATTTCATTTCGTCGATGGTGGATCAGCTGAATGTGCGGTGCAATATACAGGGAGCACAACAGTTAAAGAGACGAATTATTGAACAGTTGCAAGCATTTTTTCACACTAATAACGCTGTGGTTAATATGTTCTAAATTGCATCGGAACGAATGCCATCGGATACGCACAAATTTGTCATAAGAGCGGATCGTACCCCAACAGCTGAACATGTGCGAAGATTCAATGCTCTCACCGTTGATGATGTTGCTGCAATTATTGTTGGCGATCCAACTAAATTACGAGACATTGTCGTTCAGCGAAGAAGCAATATCATGCATCGTGTAAACGAGACAAGTCGTTTGTATGATGCGTTACAATATCGAATAATTTATTGGTAAGAACAAGACGGATACGACATTACTTTAAAGATGGTCGATCCAATTACAGGTATAATATTCACACACTAATTATTGCTATTATTGATTTCCATCATTTAACAATCCATTTAATTTTGCATTTTCAGACGTATCAACGAACAAAAATCTAAGCGCAATGAATCACTATGTGTATCGTATGATGATTCGTACACATGAGGAGAATGTCATTCTGAAGTGCCGTCGGCTATTCCAGCAATTCGCTGTCGACATGTAAGTCAAAGTCGAGACCGAACGTTTAGCGTTCATCCGATTCAATCAGGCAAAGCTACGATCTGAGGACTATATACACTTGCGTGATGCTATTCATTCAGGTGGTAATGTTCAGAATATTGAACGCCTTACGATTCTCCCATCACCTTATATCGTTATATCGGAAGCCCACGCCACATGCAAGACGCTATGACGTACGTGCGAAATTATGGAACTCCGGATTTATTTATTACGTTCACATGCAATCTGAAGTGGACGGAAATTGAACGTGAGTTGGACCCGGGCCGAAAACCACAAGATCGCCATGACATAATCGCCAGAGTATTTCATCAAAAACTCAAGGTTATGAAGGATGTGCTTGCTAAGTACCGAGTTTTTGGTGACACACGCTGTTATATGTACTCGGTGGAATGCCAGAAGCGTGGACTACCCCATGCTCATATCCCAATTTGGTTGCTGAACAAATTACATTCAAATGAAGTGGATGACATCATATCAGCTGAAATTCCTGATCCAGTCACTGATCCACATCTACACGATATTGTGACGACACAGGTGGTGCATGGACCGTGCGGTGCATTAAATCCATTATCGCCTTGCATGGTTGATGGAAAGTGCACAAAACGATATCCGCGACCTTTAATAATAGTAACTAGTGGTCGCCCAGTGGTCGAAATTCGACCATAATAAATTTAAATTGTAAGTGACTTAATTTACATTATTAAAATATAATATTCAAACATTATTAAGGTTCTACTGTCGAAAACTAAACTACTATAACCACAGATTTGACCAAGAATGTTATTTGCCAATCTCTTTTTTGAACAAATTATATGAAAATAAAAAGAAGTAAAATAAAGAATACCTATTTAAAAAATGTTTATTAAAACAAAACATGCTATAAGAAGATGCAAAACAAAAAAATCATGCATTAAAAATACTATCCATTTAGAGCATTTTTTATCGCATATTGCAATAATTTAATTAATGATTTAAAACTTCTCTCAAAACAATGTTTTTTGTAAAAAATTCTTTCATCGTTTGCTAAATGTCTTGGGCCGTTATATTTGGATATATAAAACCTTAAACCATCGAATGAACGAACTCTACTTACTGCGACATACAATTGCCCATGTGTAAAAACTGGCCAATTTAATAAAACTCCAATTATTTGGAATGTTTTGTCCAATTCCAGTGAAATTTTACGCATTATGTTGTTGTTACATGTTTGATTAATACGTTCTTGTAACCTATAATTAATAGCAGTGTCAATATCATAAAATATAATTGTGCATAACATGCTGAGCGATTATAAGCGGCAGTCATTGGGCCTGATCTGTGATAAAAAACATCATGTATTTTGAAATGATACACTCCCCTTGTCTCAGCAACTTTGGCTTCTGAGCTAACCATAGCTAAACATGAATTATATTTCCTAATATTTTCAAAATAATTTTTTGATTTACTTTTTATTGAAGGTTCATTTTAAGTCCATTATACAATGATTTAAAATATTCATTTTGACTTAAGGGTGGTAATAATGCTTTACCTTTGTGACAACATGAAGTGAATGCAGTTCGGTCGCCTAAAGTCACTTCAGATTCAAAAATGAATCCTAAATCCTTTAAATGACATTTAGAGCACATTTAAATGTATCTCTCAAAATCATATTACTATCGAATACTACTGATGGGGAATTATTCCTTCCTCTTAGAGAAATATTCCATCTTTGTCTCTCACTCCGAGCCGTTAATGTTCTATGTCGAGGCATAATTAAAGTTCTTTCATTAAGAACCAGCAATAGCAAATTATATTTTTTTTGTACCTGAATGTTGTTATTGCAGATTGCTGCTACAGAACTTTCTTTATGCATATAATGATAGTCCGTGTACATTTAAATGTATGTTGCTGCTACACAACTTATATACTCGTATATTACATAAATTTGTATAAGCGCTCAGTATTTCACGTAGTATTCGTCAAATAAAACTTTTCTGTTTGACATTCAACTATGTCTATAACAAACAAAAGAAACAATTTGTCCACAGAGTATGTATACGTGTACAAATACTTGTGTATGCGTGTGTCAAATGTATTCTGGTTTGTGTAACGTTTTATTTATTGATTTATTGTAGTGTAATGTTTTATTTATTGATTTATTGTACTTATTATGCATTATTATTAAAATCTTTTTTTATATTAAATGAG